>JARUPZ010000040.1:0-600000 GCA_031213475.1 Nereocystis luetkeana
TTCAATATTTCGTGCGCTCTTTTACGACGCAAGGGTGTGTGTGCACTGCTGCATGCGCATCGATCGTTTACGCATGCAACGGATACTATCGATGCGTCATGCACTCTTTACGATGCAAAAAGTATCACATCCCGCACAACTCCGCATAGGCGTTTGTACTCACTGGCTTAGTGTTCGGTGTGGGAGGCAAGCGCTCGTCGACGGACGGTTACGCTCTCTAAAAAGCATGGGGCAAGCATGCGTCCACGGACAAATACCCTCTCTACAACATGGAGCAAGTGTTCATCCACGAACGAATACCTCAATAACATGGACGAGTATGCGTCCACGGACGAAAAACACCCTAAAAAACATGGGGAAGTGTTCGTGCACTGACGAATACCCTCCCAAGAGAATTCGTCGACGGATGAATACCCTCTCAAAAGCATGGGGCAAGCAGTCGTCCGTGGACGAGTGATAACGATAGTAGAATGAGTTAACCATTATTTGTGTCTTGGGCGGCAGCAAAAACAACTACGATGTGTTTCCTTTTGCCCTCCAAAGTATTCGCCTGACCTCGAACAATGTATTCGTCGGCGACCAACGAATACCCTCTCGAAACACGAGGCAAGTGTTCGTCCGTAGACAACTACTGTAGCACCTACTATTCGACGAATCGATTTCACGAGTTTCCGTCAAATCTTGGTGTGAAGAGTAGGCACTGCTGCATGCGCGTCGATCGTGTACGCATACGATCGATTCATCAATACTTCATGCACTCTCCACGACTCCAAGGTTTGGTATGCCGCGCTCCTTCTGTATATCTCCATCATGCAGCGATTACTTTTGTACGTGGACTACGTACTGGTAAGGCAGGTTGTTTCTTCCCTCCGAATACTTGGCGCTATTATTAGTACCTGGCAGTTCGTGCTGATATAACAGGACGCTGGTACAGTACAGTATGGTATGATACGAGTCTACCACGCGGTGCTTGTATGCTTGTGTGCCTTCGCGGTGGGTATTCGTAGCGCTATGGAAGGCGTTATTTCAGAGGAGGGGGGAGGCGAACAGGGTAAAGGTTTTGTTCCGTTGCTCGTGACTACTGTTCATAGGAACTATTACGGGGGGACCATAGTAAATAGGAGCAAATACTGTTAGTAAAGATAGGGAAATATATAGGTTTTTGTGTATACCGTAGGTTCTATTTACTGTGGTCCTCCGTAATAGGGTATGCTGTGTCTTATTGGAAGCGAGGTACGTGAAGGGCTTTTCTTACTTTGGTGTCCTGCGCCTCTGATGCACCTGATATACTGTTTAGAGTATACCACTCTGTCCGGGAATGAAAACCACGTTTCATCTTCGTATCAGAGTCCAAACGGGGATGATATTATTACGGGGGACAATAGTTAATAGGATCTATGGTATACATAAAAACCTATATATTTAACCATTTTTACTAACAATATTTGGTCCTATTAAATATGGTCCCCCGTAATAGCTCCTTTTCAATCCAAACAGTCCTGACATATTTGGGAACAAAGTGGTTTTATGTGTGTGTGTGGTTCTTCACATCAACCTGGTCTTTCTACCCGTCGACATCCAGCACAATGTATATGTACCTCGTACCAGGTATCACATCAGCTTGCTTTTTTCTTTCTCCGTGCCATTATTTATCCTGGCCCTACTCTTGCTCTCCCTTCCAGTATGAACTCTATTACGGGGGACCATAGTTAATAGGACCTATGGTATACATAAAAACCTACATATTTAACCATTTTCACTACCAATATTTGGTCCTATTAACTATGGCCCCCCGTAATAGTCCAGGGTACACGTATGTACAGTATACTATACCAGGTATACTCAAGATAGCACGTCCCCTCAGGGACGAATTTTAGATCCGGTTTCCTCCTAAACATGCCTTAAGGGGTACACACAACGACAATAATGAATGGTGGCTTTGGAAGAGATATCGTCGAGAAGGTCGCCTAGAGGACATCGCTCGTCGTATCCAGTGCGCCCTCCCTGTTGTCGAGACAATCAGCTATGAAAATCGCCCGAGGGGGTGTGTTATCTTATCACCCTAGTGTGATAATGCCATACGGTATGTATGTAGACACACTTGAATATGAGTAGTTGCCAGAGGGTTGCGCTGTTTTCGCTGTGTTTTTGTGCGCTTTTTGCTTGTCAGACTCGGAAAGCCTGAAGTTTTTTTGTTCCTGGTATTGGTTTTTGGGTCTGCTTTTCGTTTTCCGCTTTCCGCGTTCCGCTTCGCTTCCGTTGTCTTCTTCACTACCTGTTACTTATTAAGTAGAACTCCAGCAGTAGATAACAGTAGTAGTCATCTGCTGCCTCCAAAGGCTATGTACACCAGAACAAAACAGGGTCAGGTGCCCAGGGGTACTGCTGTTTGCTGTTATGAATAGTAGTACTAACACTACGACTAGGTGTTGATGTATACCAGGTACCAGGTATATATTATACCATGCATCATGAACTGGTTCTCGTATATTTTTAGCTGCCACATTTATACGTATACCTCGTATTATATTCGCAAACCTTGTTTTTTCGCGCCTCTTTGGTTGCATGACATTGTCGTGGCATCTACTATCTACTTCTCTAATCTCTACAGAGTACGTACGGTGGTTTCTTCTTTTCGTGTGCCTGGTATGTGCTACCGTGGTACCTGGTATTAATAATGCTGTACTGATTTACCTTGTTTTACTACTAAGTATTATTAATAGTAATAATAGTATGTTTTATTCTTCCCGCTCGTTCGGGACCTTGAACCTTTGCGTCCACCTTCTGGGATCTGGGATTAGCTTCTGGTTCACGTTCACGTTGTGCTTTCTTTGCAGCTCCTCGATGAGTGACGTCATGTCATTGTTGAGCAGATAGGTCAAGAGGCATGTCAAGCAAGGCAGAATGTGCGCTGATCAAGGGATTAAGGTTGGTAGGCCTGGGTGTCCCACACTAAACCTAGTGACATTAAAGCAGTACCAGGTAGTTTGGTGTCAGTCGAGGCATGCCAAGGGAAACTTGCTTTCTGTCGAGGTGTGAAAGTGCTGTCTCCTGACGACATCTGTGATCTTGAGGTGTATCTCAGTGAACAATGCCTCGGTGTGTGTATCCTGATGCAACTCGAAGATACTATTTTACGTTTTCACGTTCTCCCTGACGTGTAACTCTGTCGATAAATTTTGTGCCATATGTATGCGTAATGGGTAACTTTGAAGTGCTGTTCGTAGACTTCTGTGGTATTATAGCTCTAGATTACTGGTGCTCGGCAATGTGCAGTTCCTTGGTGTTTTTGTTTCGAACCTGTTTGGTGTGATGGCTTTGTGTGCACAACGATTTTTTGTGTAATTTTCTATATTTACCGGCAAAACTCACCATAAACTTTTCATGCGCAGCTGCTGTTTGCCGTGTTGGCTCGTGTCTTATTCTGGCACATGTGTATGATATTCCAGTAGTCGTAACTGCTCTGTGCAATGTTATTGTTTCTGAAGAGTGTACGTATATTGGAGGTGTTGCCCTTTTGCCAATTCCCCGGGTACTCGCGAGTATCACCCGGCCTGCTAATACCCGTCACGGGTACGAGCAACACTTCATACTCGCCGAGTATTTACCCGGGTACTCGGATACCCGGTTGAAATGAGAAATTAATACCCGGGTACCCGTTGATTTACTCTGAAAACCCCGGAGATGGCAACTTATCGTCTCACACCATACTATTAATAGAGTTGTTCCTTTTGTCAATTACCCCGATACTCACGAATGTTACCCAGCTTACTGATACCCATCCCGGGTACGGGGAACATATCATACTCGCCGAGTATTTGGACCCCGGGCACTCGGGTACCCGGCTGTTAGAAGGTTACCCGGGTGTTATACGGGTAGCCGCCAGTAAACGGGTACACGGGTACCCGCCCAACGCGGACGTAAATACTCGCGAGTACCCGGGTATTTTTTCGTCAAAGTTGGCGGGTACCCGTTTTGGTACTTACTCGTCGGGTAACGCCTCTATTAACAACGTATACCTGGTGTATATACTCGTACGTGCTGCGTGTTGTACCTGGTATTCTAAGTACCACCACTCTAGTCGATACTGCTTATGTGCATACCGAATTGGCTTCTTCCCGGAATAGTTTTACTTTTCTCCTCCGGCCGCAGGTCTTCTCTCGCAAGTTGGGCTGCGCGGCACGCAAAGAGTTCGCGTGTACACCACGGCGCAAGTGCGAGCCCCGGCCGAGGTCCGTGGCGCGTGCTCTGGGCCTTCAAAGTCGCGAATTCTGGCAAACAACTACGGGGAGTCATTCCGACCTGCTAGAGCCAAGCAGGACAATGGAAACCCCCACAATTTTGCAAGAAGATTTTTGCCTTGTGCTCGGTGCAGGCTGCTGCTGCTGCTTCTGTATCAAGTCTGATCACACCGTCCCTCGAGCTGTACGCAATGAGGCAGCCACGGAACAGGAGCAATCGCTCGTGAAGCTCCTCCTTTTGTGACGACCAACGACGGCGCTTTTTGTGTGTGTGTGTGTGGGCCGTGATTCCTGCCGACCTACTCGTACGAGTAGGAAGTAGGAACGAACACGTGCATTATCTCGAGAAAGGTCCAGTTGGATGCTGCGCAGGTGGCAGGACGGCGATTCATAACGAGTTCACACTCCCTCGGTATTTCGAAAGCGGCCGCGCAGCCAAAGTACGCACTGCAACAGCAGTGTTCCTATGTACGTGCGAGTGGCATGTTCACCGGGAGACACAGCAGTACAATTTGAAAATACAGCACTCGTCACCGAACCTCGTCCTGTCACCAAGCAGTACACAGCAGGACTCGGAGTCTATCCTCTCGTCCCTCATCCCTCATCTCTCATCGCTCGTGCAACCTTCCTCTCCCGCCGCCCTCTCTCCTCTCTCGTCCCTCTCTTCTATCACCTCTGTTCTGTCTCCTTCCTATTCTCTCTTGTGTCGCAACTGGTATGTACAGGTTTGCCTTGCATCGCCATCTTGTGATCCCTCTTGTGTACCTTTCTCTGTCTCCCCCCAACGAACATGTTGAAATATTATATATATATATATACCAGTATCATTTACTGCTACTATAGATACTCCCGCACACATCTACTTCGTATGACTATTACTGGTGTCGTTTCATCTACCCCATGTACATGTCGTGTATATCTGGTACCGGTATTTATTATGTATGCACGGTGTATGTACGTGACATTCTACGCTCGTGTCTGCAGGCGGGGCAGCTCCGTTCGAGGTTCGAGCGCGCCCTGAGAAGGCTCTTCCGCATCTACGACGTCGACAGGGACGGCCTCCTGGGCGACAATGAGCTCAACGCCTTCCAGTACAACTCGTTCCAGGTGTACTTGTCCGAAGAAGACATCACCGCGCTCAATAAGGTATCGCATACGCCATGTGTTTGTATACCGCTATTACGGGGGGCCATAGTTAACAGGACCAAATATTGTTAGTAAAAATGGTTAAACATATAGGTTTTTATGTATACCATGTCCTGTTAACTAGGGTCCCCCGTAATAGGAATAGGTACACCGTACAACACTAGTGCGGAGTAAAGAGGGACGCCTGATTGCCGAATATGGTGATGCTGTAGCCCCTTTTCAACTTGCCCCGCCCCCCCGGGGATGTCAAGTCAACTATGTCCCGAAGGGGAAACTTATATATATATATATATTGTATACAAGGCGCTTCGCCCCGCGGGCGGCCTACGCCGCCCGCTACGCTCGCTCAGGAAGGAAAAAAGTAAATCAAATTATGCGAAGCGAACAGAGGTCCACGATTGAGTTTAGTGTTTTCAAGGATCGTAATTGCAAACCGGCGACTTGATAATGCCAAGAGTCCCGCCGCCATGCTTCAGGAAAAACAGCTCCGACGTCAGCTTGGATGGCACATATACGCTTCGCGTCGCGGATGTCGTACGTACGTACGTACATACACCCCAGGTAGGGTACTACTGTCTGTACTTATTTTCGTCTTTCGATATGCTCTATGTCTGTACTGTATGTACGAAGAAAGCGAAAGCACAGCACGGCACAGCAGCGAAAACAATGAAAATGAAACCGAAAACTCGGAAAGGAAAAAAAATCCCCCGTCCCCTCTCGTGTAATATTTTTCTGCCTGATTGGAACACCTCACACCCGGTCGAAAAAAAAAAAAAAAATCGCCCAGAAGAGCTTCTCTCTCAGCCTCGTACGCCGCCCGCCCCTCTCGCGACCACCCCGCTACCGATTCGGTCCGGGTAAAGCTTTTATCACTCTCTGCCACCATCAGCCCCGTCGCCCGCCCCGCGTGAAGCCCGGTGCTCACCGTGGCCGTCGTTCGCCAGCTCGATAACGTTGGTGTTTAAACTGCACACCTCCCTCTTTCAACTTCAGCGTGGTCGCAAAAATAAGCACCGCTTGAATATTATCTTGCCCTCCCGAGCGACCTTTATAAAATCGTACATACTCTATCAACAATCATAAATCGAAGCCAGACAAAGCCCGTTCATGCATCCCTCGTGTCTCGAGGCACACGCGACGCCTAGGCACGAAAGCGGCGACCGCGCTCCTTGCAACCCCCCCTCTACCCGCCAGCACCCACCCGCTGGCACCCGCGACGGTGCTGGGTCCTCCCGCGATGCCGTGCTCGGAGAACACGCACGCACACGAAACGAACTAAGAAAAAAGGAAGAAATAACCGAGAAAACAAAGAACTGCTGGAAAGGTCCGGCAAGTAATAAAAGGAGGCGGTTTGGAAGTGGGAGCTCTGAGAGGCCAGGGATGCACCAACCGAGCACGCTCAGGGGTTGTGATCTAAGTATGTAGTTCTATATTATATTATACCATACATACGCCATGCGTTACTCGTAGCGGGTAGTCGGGGAGGAGGGTTCGTGGGGGAGGGGAAAAGGCGCGGGGGGGAGGGGTTCGTGCGTACAGCAGTGACTGCACATGGGCTATGAATACACGGAGGGAAATCAGACTCCGTTTTGGATAGGACTTTGCGACTACGTCTTTCTGCTGCTGAAAAAAACGCCTGCTGCAAGTGAACGCCTGGTATAGGTTGCCGTTTTTCACGTGAGATTAGAGGCCAACGCGATTTGTGGCTGTCGCTCGTGGTGTATACCAGGGTTGCCGCCGCGCTTTTCCTTTGCAGAAATCGATCGCTGAATGTGGCCTATGGTTTACCTGGCAGTGTTTGTATACCCCCGCCGCGCTGGGAGGCGTTTTGTCGATAGGTCGATAGGGGGGAGAGGGTGGGCGAGGGGCGGGGGAGAGGGGTGGAGTCTGGTTTTCTCCGGTACGGTTGGTACTCCAGAGGTGTGCGTGTGGTGTATTACGGGGGGACCATACCTGGTAGTTAATAGGACCAAACGTTGTTATTAGAAATGGTTAAATATACCAGGTATAGGTTTTTATCTATACGACAGGTCCTATTGACTATGGTCCCCCGTAATAGTGCGATTCGGTTCGGTGCGGCGCGACGGCGGCGTCGTCTGTTAACCCCGTTGGGGTCCTTTTTTGTCGACAATGCCATACCCGGGACGGCTCATGGGCTACAGCAGTAGCTCTTTTATCTTCATCTAGTGTAGCTGGTAGCCCTCAAGCCTTGAAAACATGCGCGGATGAGCTACCCTCCGATAGCTCACAGCAGGAAGACGTGTGCAGCTCGTGTAGGTCACATGTAGCTCGCCGGTGGGATACCCTCAAAAAGAGCCAGCCCGAGCGACTGGGTCTGTCTGGGATGTGCACTACCTACGAGTATACCCACAGAAAAACGGACAATCGCGATGGTTATCACGCGGCGAGGAAGGACGCAGTGTTCTAGCAGAAGCAGTGCGAGTAGTCATGGCCATGCTGCGAGCGTCGTGTGGCACAGGTCTTTACATCGATTGCAAGCCGGACACACACCCTCTTTATATATATATTATCCCCCGGTAGCGTCGGCTGCTTTGTGCTTGCGATGCCGTAACCATCGAGTCAATATATCCATATACCTGGTATAATATATATACCAGGTATATTTTTTTACAGTTTTCCCCTCTCAAAAAGCCCCAGAGGAGTCTACTATTACAGGGGACCATAGTTGACCGAACCAAATATTGTAAGTAAAAATGGTTAAATATATAGTTTTTTTATGTACCCCATAGGTCCTATTAACTATGGTCCCCCGTAATAAGCGGGGGGGGCGCTCTCTTTCTCTCGACTGTTCCATTGATTTTACGAGGGAACGAAGCAGCCAATAATCAAAATGTGCCGTGTTTTTTAACACAGGGGGTACAAGGGTACACGGAGAAGAAAAAATCGGCAACGCCCCTGACAGGGGGGAGGGAGGGGGAGGGTTACTGGTGATTAAAATCAAGCATAAAAAAACTGAAGAAAAAACAAAAACATATTTTCTTCGATTTCTGACAAAACCCAACCCTCTACGTGTATATAGTTTGTTTTCGATTCGGACATGGTGGCGGGTGTGGCTCCGTTATCTCTTCCTTTTTTTTTCGTACACCCCTGTTTGATACATGGTTTTTCTGTGGGGTCCTAATTACTACCGGCACTCGTTTTGTTGATGGCGGGGGCACGCTTTCACGCGCGGTGATAAAGCTTGGGGGAGGGGGAGGGGGGGGGGGCGGCGTACTCATTTGTTGCTTGCCTTGGTCATTTGACGATTGACCACGCATCCCATTCGAGACGGAGCTTGGGGGGGGGGGGGGGGTCATTGTGATAATGAGGCATTGCCTCAGGGGGTGTGGTATACACCGCACCCCGGGTGATAATTCGGGCGGTCGTTTATGATTTTAGGATATTGGTCACCCTGGTGGTCTATGGTCGGGGGGGGGGGTAAATGAGATGGGGTGTGGTATACACTGTCTTATACCGTAACAGTGTGTTAATGTGTGGCAAAGTGCCTACGACGCTGTTCGGCGTATCTGGGGAGGAACGCCGTGGCCGGTGGCCGGTGCTGCCTTTGTATTCACTGCGCGTGCCGAGAGCGTTTCAGGCGGGGATGACACCTGCTGCTGTACCAGTCGGCACCGAGATACGAGGACCGTTTTGTGCATTACTACATACTGTAGTTCATCAAAATGCTGTTTGGATATCGGGATGGAGTTGTATATGTGTCGCCTTCCTTCCAGTTTTATACCGCTCATAGGGGGGGGGGGGGTCATTTTGTATCGCACGTATAGTAGTTGTTTGGGCTTCTTGTGTGCGCACGGAGCCTGCGCCGTAGACTGGCCCTTGTTTTTATTGGGGCTTCAGGTTGTCTGCTCCTATGTACGTATGATGCGTACGTACGTATATCGTTGTCGTTGGCTTTCACTCGTGATACTTTGTTTTGAGTCCGTGACGGTGGAAACGTACGTGCCTTCCGTTCTGAGTTTCGACTACATCTATATACGATTTTTCTTGTACGTGGCGTGTCTTTCGTTTCACTGCATGTGTCGTTTGTGTGACTATAACATGCCCGTTTTTTTGGTTATGTTTGTCTCTTGGTTGACGCGTGTGTTCATTATTATTACGGAGGACCATAGTTAATAGGACCTGTGGTATACATAAAAACCTACCAGGTATATATTTAACATTTTTTACTAACAACATTTGCTCCTATTCACTATGGTCCCCCGTAATAATAGTTCATTTTCTCCGTTATGTCCCTCGCTCCTGTTCACATGGTATTCCCCGACAGATCCTGGAAAGGGAAGCGGTTCCGGGGGTGCAAGACGAGGCTTCCCTGGTCCGCCGGGCCAGCGAAGGAGTTCCAGGAGGCATTACTGTTGACGGATTCGTGTGCTTGATGCGTCTATTCATCGAGAAGAAGCAGGTGCGGTGGTGGCGGTGGTGGTGGTGGTGGTGGTGGTGATGGGGACTGTGTTTTTTGTGTCTAGCCATTATGATTTACAGGGGAAGGGGGTCCGTTGTTTTTTTTTGTTTTGTGCGCGCGGGGCTGGCAGAGCGTTTTCAGCGTGTGCGAGAAGAGAGAGAGATGAGGGGGATGGGTGCAGAAGGTAAATAGGACGTACGTGTGTGTGTCGATTTGCTATCTGAAGACGAGGTGTAACATCCTATTTTATGCAGCCGTACATACCACTGTTGTTGGCATGCAACTGGGGAATACGTACCCTGTACCAAACTTACTGTAGCCGCCTTTTTTCGTCTGGACGTGGACGTGGAGAGAGTCTCATGCCGGCACCAGCACCCCCCCCCCCCCCTCCATAAAAGCCTACCACCGCTGTTCGTCAATATAATCCTCGTTTGTGTTCGTGTGTGAATATTGAATGGCGCTTTTTATTTTCGGCCACAGTGATACCACCCCGGGCGGAAATATAGGGACCGTTTGTAGGCTAATCTGAAGACGAAGCGATCGTTATATTCCCGCCCAAACTGTCTCCTGGTACCTGGTAGAGTGTTTTCCCCGGCTCGCAACTCTGAGCGAAAAGGTACGTAAGCCCGGTTTGGACTCTGAGCACTACACTATGTCACGATAGAGTCGTCACTCTTTTGGCTGAATATTTTCTGTCCCCATGATTGTTTGCGCTCCCCAAAAAGTGGGCAACTGTTATTGGACGGGTTTAGTGATACTTTTACCACAGCAGTATATATACTTGAATATACTACTCTGGGAGGAAATAGAAGGACCGCTTGGTCTTCACATTACTGTACACGCGTTCCTTCTATTAATATTTGCAGAGTGACGTTTGTTTTACAGTAGGTGAGACTATTTACGTAGGAAGATGATATATCAATCTAAAGTAATAGGGGCCAAATATGCTGAATGAACCCTACGCGCGATGAAAATGAAGGCATGTACCGCGGGGGAGGAGGGACGGCGACACCTGTGATCACGGCTTGTCCAGACGATCGCTGAGGTGTAAAAAACTCCGACGAGTTAGGCTGGGAAGTGCAAGTGATGGTTTACAATTGAAAAAAATGCCTAGTAAAAATACCTGGAATGTGTGGGTTTTTGCGTATATGATGGGGTCCATGGTCCCCCGTGATGGCGCCTAATAACCAATAGCCATCTTGATCGGGTTGCGCTAACAAAAGTTCTTCTAAGTCGTGTTTAAAGGTGAGATATTCACCCTTTTAGGACTGCAGTCTCGTTCTGGGGACAATTGGGGACAAACTACTTGGAATTTGACTGGTGTGTCCCCAAAACGGGACTGGAGTTCTAAAAGGGTTAAGCGAGCTCCCCATGTGAGGACCTCAGAAATAAGGCGCCACCCCTTCAAGGCACCACCCCTATAAGGCGCCACCCCTATAAGGCACCACCCCTATAAGGCGCCACCCCTGTAAGGCACCACCGCTATAAGGCGCCACCCCTATAAGACGCTACCCCTACAAGGCGCCACCACTATAAGGCGCCACCCCTATAAGGCACCACCCCTATAAGGCGCCACCCCTATATGAGGCGCCACCCCTAGAAGGCACCACCCCTATAAGGCGCCACCCCTATAAGGCACCACCCCTACAGTATTAGGCGCCACCCCTATATGAGGCACCACCCCCATAAGGCGCCACCCCTATAAGGCACCACCCCTATAAGGCGCCACCCCCATAAGGCGCCACCCCGATAAGGCGCCACCCCTATAAGGCGCCACCCCTGTTGTACCGTGACGTCGCCGCTCTTACGTGAGTATCAAACGGGTGTTGCGTTCCCGATCGGAGTGGTGGGTTGTCTTCTTCACCTCCCATTTATCCACCTTCGTTCTCGTCCCTGTGATGGTTGGCCTTTGTTTTGGCCGGTGTTCAGATGAAGGCCCCCTGGAGAGCGCTGCACACCCACAACTACGACGACACGCTTAGCCTGTCGCTGCCGGCGGATGTCTTCGACCCGCCCGTAGGAAAGGCAATCAACGCCGGCGGCCTGTGTGATCAGGTGATGCTGGCTAGTGGTGGTGGTGGTGGTGGTGGTGGTGGTGGTGCCGGTAGGGGGGAGGGGGGAGGGAGTGGAGGGGGTGATGCTGGCTAGTGGTGGTGGTGGTGGTGGTGCCGGTAGGGGGGAGGGGGGAGGGGGTGGTGGTGGTGAGGATGGTGGTGGTGGTGGTTGTCGTATTGGTGGTGATGGTGGGGATGGGGAAGGGAGTAATAGTGGTGGGGGGTGATGGCAAAGTGATAGTTATTTTTGTAATTTTGCTGGTGGTGATCGGGCAACGACGAGGATCCTGAAGTTTCACAGGACGACCTTTGGGCTCACAAACCTTAGCCAGCCCTACTTCCCCGGTGACCCTTAACAACAATAGTACTAAAAAAAAATTAGGCATAACGCCCAATTCCTCGGCCGTTTCATTTACTTATCCTGGTTCTTGGTCTCGGTTATTTTATCCTTGTCTCGTTTTCTTGACCTGTTCCGTGGTCTTTTCTTCTTTCATTTTATTTTCTTAGCCTATTCCTTGGTCTTTCTGCTTTCATTTTCTTCTTTGATTTTCTTGGGTCGTATTGGCCTCGATTTATAGCATTTTTTTTTTGGTTCTTGATGAGTTGTTCAATGGGGGGGGGGGGGGGGGGGGGGGGGGGGCGACAGCGGCAGTGCTGACACTTGACACCGCTAATGACAAGAGTAGAGAGGAGACGGCGAAGACTGTTTGTGGCTAGGTTCCCGAATCAATTTTCTAGCAGGGACGGGCACCCATATTTTACTATCACCGCCTGGAATGCGATTTTGTCTTTTCTCCCCTCCTCTCTTCCCTCTTTGCTTTTTTTAGCCTCTTGTCTCCCCTTTTGTTTCCTTTCCCCTCCTCGCCGTTCTTGCGCCGGTATTTTCCTCTCCTTCGTGTTGCCTCGTCCGTACAGCAGCTATCTGTCCTTGAGTACGTATGGTTTCCTTCTACTACGGGGGGACCATAGTTAATAGGACCGATGGTATGCATAAAAACCTACCAGGTATATATTTAACCATTTTACCAACAATATTTGGTCCTATTAACTATGGTCCCCCGTTATATTAATATTAATATTACGGGGGACCATAGTTAATAGGACCAAATATTGGTAGTAAAAAGGCTTAAATATATAGGTTTTTATGTATACCACGGGTCCTATTAACTATGGTCCCCCGTTATATTAATAGTAGCCTTTCTGATCTCCTTGCGCCGTTTATATTATGATTGATTTCAGAATTTAGGTTGTATTGTCTTTTTGTTTTTATTTTCTGGTCTTGGTTTGTGTTGCTGTGTTCTCGTACCCGGTACACTGGTATTTTACTTGCTTTAGCTCATGAATTTGTGATTATTATTGGTTTTTGTTGTCTCTCTGTCTCATAGCCTGTGGCCACAGAGTTTGAGTCTCTGTAGGATGAGGAAGCAGGACGGACACTGGGTGTACTGATGAAGCTGGGTAGAAAGGACGGTTTAATGTGTGAAGAGAGCACACACATTGTCTTTTCTTTTCATTTTTTCATCCTTTTTCTCGGTCTTAACGGTTTTTCTTCTTTTTCGTTTTCTTATCCTGCTTACTTGGCCACACATATTCACAGTAAATCATAGCACCGGTATGCTATATATGTGTGTGTGTGTTCTTCACATTAAACCGTTCTTTCTACCCGTCGACATCCAGCACAACCAGTGTCCGTGCCGATTCTTCAATCCTAGAAGAGATACAAGTTCTGTGGTCACAAATATACGATCGTATCGCGACGCTGACTTTTTTGCGGGTTTTTTGGCAGGTGCTGTCTCCCGCGGCGGAGTCTTTTTTGCATGAGCTATTTCAACAGTTTTCGTCCCCGACGGAGGCGCACGAGGGAAGGAGGGTCTTGACGCAGCAAGGCCAGGTGGAGGTGAGACCTCGAGGGTCGTCGTTAAGATTGTGACTGCTGCGGCTGCGGCTGCGGCTGTGACTGTGACTGTGACTGTTGATGCGCCCTTTGCAGTGCAGCAGTGGTCCCTCTATACTCGTAGTGCGGCTTGACTAGTGCCGGTTTCATTGGTCAGCAGTGATGTTCGATCGAGTGTCGTTGGTCAGCAGTGATGTTCGATCGAGTGTCATTGGTCAGCAGTGATTTTCGATCGAGTGCCATTGGTCAGCGGTGATGTTCGATTGCGTCCCATTGGTCCTTCGGATGTATGTGCGTGTGGAATCGCTTGGCGCAGATACTGTAGAATTCACCAGTGTGCTATTACGGGGGACCATAGTTGATAGGACCAAATATTGTTGGTAAAAATGGTTAAATATATAGCTTTTTATGTATACCATAGGTCCTATTAATTATGGTTCCCGGTAATAGTACCTCTAGGCAGGTAGTGCCGGTTGCCGCCATATCTAGTGCCGTTAGTGTTGGCTGGCGCATACATACCGGCACTATTATGGTTATGAATAGGTTGGTGTCTCTGATTGTGGTGTGGCTGTGGAAGTTTTCTGATGTACGTTCGTTCACCTAGCGAAAAAAAGGTTGAAATCAGAACATTCACACGTTGCATACCCCGGTACAATCCATACATTTTGTTTTTTGGCGTTATCTCATGCGAGTACCATACCATACCATACCATACCATACCAGGTTGCACGAACAATATATTTCGGGTGAAAAAAAGGAAGGGGGAGAGGACCATGCATCCCCATGTGTTTGCACGACCATGCTCGGTTCTGACATGAATACAAGGAAGCGATGTCTACCGCCACATGCCTTCCTCCTGCGCTCCAAGCCGCATCTCCTTCCCCTCACTATCTGAGGTCCTACTATTTCGGGGGACCGTAATAAATAGGACGAAATATTGGTATGAAAAATAGGTAAATATGTAGGTTTTTGTCTGTATCGTAGGTCCTATTTACTATGGTCCCCCGTAATACTGTATACCTGGTACCTGGTAAACACGTTTCCGGTCTGTGCACACCATTCCACTCCTCCATGTAGCGCCCGCTCTGCGTGCTTGCGTCCTCCGCCCGCCCGCCCACCCTCCCGTTCTTTCTTCCCTCGGTTCGTCCTCTGTACTGCCCACCCATCCACACGTGCATCCGCCCATCTTCGGGACAGGTGTTCGGCGTCATCCCGGACCCCGCCCGCGCCCCCTGGGACTCTCCTCGGTCTCAGCTGCAGGAGGACTTGGAAGCTTTGGAAGACGGAGAGGTTCTGTTCGGAAGGCTCCGCCGCGTCCCCGAGGCAGGGCGAGGGATGGCGCTGGAGGCTTGGATGGCGCATTGGCAGATGGTGAGTAAGTCCGTCTGTGTGTGTGTGCGTTTTCAGGCGCGCCGCCCACGATGCGTTTCTGGTGGGGCTGATGGCCTATGTACCTGGCACGTGTGTGTTGCTCTGTTCGGAAAGGTAAGGACCGTTCGGGTATTGATTTTTGTGCCCAAGCGGTCCTTGGTTTTTCGGAGAGAGTGGCGGGTGCTGTGCAATCGGTGTAAGTTGGTTGGGTCAGTTAGATGGGTGATGGTTGGGTTCGTTGTTTGGGTTAGTTCGTTGATCGATTACCTTATGGCAGTGTGAAACACACCCCCGGTGACACTATTTTAGGCCTTTGAGAGTATTTTAGCTATGTTTTGTTGTTTTAAATATCCCAAGGCGGTATACTGTGAGGGTTTGGTACATACGGTACCCCCGGTGATAAGAGTGGGTGGACGTTTGGGATTGCATATGCTGTAGTTCACCACCCCCCGGTGGTATACTGTAGACTGTACGGGTGTGGTAACAAGGGGGGGTTGATGGCTGGGCTACTACAGTTGGTTGGTTGGTTGATTAGTTGGATGTTTGGTTGTTTGTTTGAGGTATATGTTGGTTGGTTGGTTGGTTGGTTGTTGGTTGATTAGTTGGTTGGTAGGTTGACTGATTAGTTACTTGGTTGATTGTTTGAGGTAGACGTTGGTTAGTTGGTTGCTTAGTTGGTTGGTTGGTTGATTAGTTAGTTGGTTTGTTGGTTGGTTGGAGTTGAGTGTCTGGCGCGTTTTTGCTTTCCTTCTGGTTTGATGGTGTTTTGATTAAATATGTGAATAGTGTTCGTTTTTTGTCGGGGTTTGTTTGGTTTTGTTCGGCTCTAATATAGCTGGGTTTCATCGGTTTCATAGCAGGGGTTCAATCTTGGTAGTTGATGTTGTTGCGAGAGGTCATCGAAGGAGCTGGACCAGTTGAGTCTCGGACGGCCCCCTCTGCTCGTCAGGGGCTGTAACAGGCATTATTGTGAGCACATAGTTTTGTCGTTTTGAGCGAGAACAAACGGGGGGGCGTTCGGACCATCCCCGACCATACTAAGCGGAGGCAAGCTAGAAAGTTGAATGCCAGGCGTTTAAGGATTCGCAGTCTCTTTGGTGCAAGCATGCCAGGCGGGCACTCCCTGGTGTTGCTGCTTCCAAGGCAAAGGTAGAGCGCCCACATACACAGCAGAGCACTGTACTACCCCCCCCCCCCCCCCATCCCTTACCGCCTTCCTGGTCATTCGCTGCAGCTGCTGCAATTGGTTTTGACCCCCCCCCCCCCCGCCCCCCCTCCCCCTCCCCTCCCAACATACCGCCTTTTCGATGTCCCTGCCGGTGCGGTTGCCCTCAGCTGGCACTGTACAGCCCTCTATTGGCTCGAGCACACCTGTTTTATGTCGGGTTCAAGGGCCATGCTGAGGACATGCTTGTGCACCGCCCGCAGAGGTCGCAGAGAAGGCAGGGGGGGGGCGAGCGCTCTGTGCTTCAGGTGTGTGTGTTTTTGTTTTTGGGGGGGGGCGTGCTCACGTCTTGCTCGCCTTAGTCATTTGGCCATTGATCACGCATCCCTTTCGAGACGGAGCACTGTTCCTACTGTATGTAGCTGCTTCGTCAACATGCGAGTACTAAGGCAAATGTTGGTACTGGTTTGGAAGGCAATGTGGTCCATTTTCCTGCCTTTTTTTTTTTTTGTCGAGTATGCACTTGGAGAAAAAAGCATCGCCTCCGGCCTGTGTGTGATTGACAAGTCGGGGGGGGCGTCTCGTGCGTATGGCAAGGCGGTTCAAGGTGGTATGTATGTGTATCTAGGAGATTGGCCCAGGAGGGCTAACGACCTTCCGCCGTATGGCTATCATGATCGTCATCGCTGTCGCCACCTCCGCGACCACTATCATCTCTTGAGCTCTCCTCGATATGCGTAGAGCTTTGGCTTGGAGGAACGCCTGCCCGCATGGTACCCCTCCCCTCCTCCCCCCTGTACGTAGGGGTCGGGTGCGGTTCTTGTTTGGTCTTCAAGAAACGCCTGCTCGAATCGTACCCCTCCCCTGCCCCCGCCACGCCGCCCTCCAACCCCGCCCCGCTCCCCCTGCTATATTTCTGTGGCGTTTTTTACTGCTGGTGCCTGTGGGCAGGTGTTCGTGCTGGGCAGTCGCGGGTGCGGCAAAAGCAGGGTGGTGAAGGCGTTGCGGCTAGGGGATGATCTGCTGTCACGCCCGGTAAGCTCCAGTAGATACTTCAAGTTCACGTTACGTTGTAGCTGACGTTGAAGTTGATGTTGAAGTTGATGTTGGTGTTGCGGTTGACGTTTGACACATGTGTTGCAGTTTGGTTCGAGGTGAACTTTGAGGTTCAAGTTGAAGTTGCCGTTTGCGTATACTGATCAGGACGGGAACGTAAGAAGCGCTTGACAGGACCGCAGTCCCGTTTTGGGGAAAAAACCATTCAAATTCCAAGCAGTTTGCCCCCCACAACCCCTTTCAGTCCCGTTTTGGGGACAAACTCCTCAAATTCTAAGTAGTCTGTCCCCTAGGACGGCACAGCGGTCGTACCCTGAGTAGTCTGTCCCCTCTGCAGTTCTAAACGGGTTAAGCGTGAATATGAGTACCAAATGGTCCTGATGATATCATCCAGAGTGGTTTGTTGAAGTTGAAGTTGGAGTTGAATTTGAAGTTCGCGTTGAAGCAGACCTTTCCGTTCATTTCAAATCTCGTGCTGGAGTGGAAGTTGAGGTTGGTTTTGAACCTCAAGTTTCAGCTGTTATCGGTAGTGCTCCATCAAGCCAGCTCTCCTACCAACACCAGCCGATCAGCCAATCAGGCAACGAAGCTACCCCAACCGTAACCGAATAAAACCCACCCACTCAGCCTCCCCCCCCCCACCCCCTACCCCTCCTTTTCTCCTTCCCCTCCCCCCCTCTGCCGCCCCCTGCCTATTGACCCACCCTCGAAAAACAAAACTCTCTCTGCTGTATCTTTTTGACCGCTCTCACGGCAGCCCTTTGCCGGGTCCCCCGCAACAGCAGAAGAAGAGAAAGAAACACGC
Organism: Nereocystis luetkeana; assembly: GCA_031213475.1. Classification (NCBI taxonomy): domain Eukaryota; class Phaeophyceae; order Laminariales; family Laminariaceae; genus Nereocystis; species Nereocystis luetkeana. The sequence continues at coordinate 18,153 of JARUPZ010000040.1, forward strand.
CAGGGGGGGCAAGAGCAAGAGCAAAAGCAGGAGCAAGAGCAAGAGCAAGAGCAAGGCGAAGCGAAAGAGGCGTTAAGTCCACGGGGGCAGGAGTCGGAGGCTGGGGCGGGCGCGGAGGCTGGACCGAGTGGGGCTGGGGCTGCGGCTGGCGAGGAAGGGTGGGAGATGGTGGCCGACCCGGAGTTCCCGGAGACTTGCGCGGGTTTTGCTAGGCTCGAAGAACGCGCGGTGAGTGAGTGGGCTGCTTTTTGTCTGCAGTGGGTGTTTTTGTTGTTGCTGTTGCTGTTGCTGTTGGTGGTGGTGGTGGTGGTTGGGGTGGTGGTTGGGGTGGTAGTTAGTGGTGTTGTCCGGTGGTGGAGTTGCTGCCTTTGTTGGGGGTGGTTGGTGGTGCTCTTGATGGTCTTGTTGTTTATTTTTCGTTGCCGGCGAGGTTGTCATTGTCGCTCATCCTGGGGCTGAGTTAGGGCTGTAATTTTATTGATTTTGAGATGGGGAAAGGGTGGCCCTGTTATTGCTGCTGTGGAACCCAATGACCGGGGGCAATGGCTACGAGAACGATACGTAGCTGCGGGGAAAACGCGATTTTCTGGATAGCGAACAAGCGTGTCCGGTTCGCCGTATGTTCCACGCGGCTTGTTTGCTCGGTTTGGTTTGCAAGATGATGGTGCTGGTGATGGCGATTATTTATCGTACAGTTTCGGGTGTGTGTCTCTAGTCTAGTCTACCCACAAGGTCCTTCTTCCACCTTGCCGTATGTAGTATATATATGCCGACGATGCATTCACCTTCGCTTTCGGGGACCGACCCCCCTCCCTCCCCCGATCAACACACGCGTCACGGTATCTTGCCCTACTCCACCCCACCCCACCCCACGAACCCCACCCCACCCCACCCCATGCTTATTGCGTTATCTGATGATCTGATTGACAGTCGGCAGGGTCTCCACGTTCGGTCGGCTCTTCCGGCGCATTGCCTCGCCGATCTGTGTCTGTCATCGTGACAGAAGTGCCCGAGAGCTACACTGAAACCTTCGTGGACGAGCAGGTGTGTGCTAATATCTACCTGGTATACTCGTAGCGCATAGTGATAGCATCATACTCATACTTCCGGCAGTGATGACGGTGACAGCATCATATTACATTTTTTTTTGTTTTTCTGTCCGATTTGTTTTCCCCTTGTTCGTTTCGATTTTTCTCTGTATGATAGAATGTGTATGTCGTGCCTGCCGTATCCAGTACAGTACGATGATACGGCTTTTCATTGTCTACTCTGCTTCCTGCTTGACCCTTTCAGAACCGCAGTCTCGCTTTGGAGACAAACTACTCGAATTTCAAGTAGTTTGTCCCCAAAACGGGACTGGGGTCCTAAGAGGGTTAACAATGTATTACGGGGGACCATAGTTAACAGGACCTAGGGTACACATAAAAACCTATATGTTTAACCATTTTTACGAACAATATTTGGTCCTGTTAACTATGCCCCCCCGTAAATAGTATATCTGTGTCGCAGTTTCGTGACGACAGAGTGTGTATGTTCTTCACATTAAACCGTTTTTTCTACCCGTCGACATCAAGCACAACCAATGTCCGTGCCGATTCTCCAATCCTAGAGAGATACAAGTTATGTTGTCACAAAGCTACGCCACAGAGATACTACGTTGCCACGTACCAGGTATGCAGTAAACACAGCAATGGGCAATGAAATGCCATGTCATCATACTATTATAGATACGACAGGCACGACATACACATTCTATGAAATAGAGGAACGAAAGGAAATAATCGAAGATAAAACAAAAACAAAGTGGACAAATCGAAAGAGAAAAATAAGAAAGGAAAACAAAAAAATCATACCAGGTAGGATTGAAGAGTACAGTAAAAAGAACGGGCAGATGTGAAGAACACACAGGGTGAGAGAAGTGATGGTGGTAGAATCATAGTGCTGGTAGCGATAACATCATAGTGATAACATCATGGTGATTAGTGATAGCATGATATTAATAGTGGTATTAGCTATGGCATCATAGTGATAGCATCATAATGATATTAGTGAGAGCATCAGTGATATTAGTGATATCATCATGGTGATATTAGTAATAACGTCGTAGCGATATCAGTGGTAACATCGTAGTGATACTATTGATAGGGATGGCACCATAGTGAAACTATTACGGGGGACAATATTAAATAGGACCTACGGTACTCACAAACACCTATATGTTTAGCTGTTTTTACCAACAATATTAGGTCCTACCAGGGTATTTACTATGGTCCCCCGGAATAGTGATAACATCATAGTGATATTTGTGATCGCGTTGTAGTAATAGCATCATAGTATCATAGTGATATTAGTCATAGCATCATGGTGATATTAATGATATTATCATAGTGATATTAATGATATTATCATAGTGATATTATTACGGGGGACCATAGTTAATAGGACCTATGGTATACATAAAAACCTATATATTTAAACATTTTTACCAACAATATTTGGTCCTATTAACTATGGCCCCCCGTAATAGTGATAACGTCATGATGGTATTACAGTAGTGATAGCATCATTGTGATAGCATCATAGTGATATCAGTGATAACATCATAATGATATTTCAGCAGTATTAACAGTGATAACATCATAATGATATTATTACGGGGGACCATAGTTAATAGGACCTACCGGTATGGTATACATAAAAACCTATCTATTTAAGCATTTTTACTAACAACATTTGGTCCTATTAACCCCCTTAGGACCGCAGTCCCGTTTTGGGGACAAACTACTCAAATTTCAAGTAGTTTGTCCCCAAAACGGGACTGCGGTCCTAATGGTCCCCCGTACTAGTGATGGCATCATATTGATGGGGCCCAATGCGTACTACGGGAGAGATTAGGGATGTATTTAAATATATACCAGGTACTAATAAATAGTAGCACAAGGTTCCCCTCCGGGGCGTGCCTCCGGAGGTGGCGCAAGGACGAAATGAAAACGATAAAGCATGCGATATGGTATCATACGCGTATGATACACTATCACGCCGTTCTATACACGAGTATTTATTTCCCCAAATATGGACTATAGACACACCCACTCCTTGAATTCTACAGCTTCAGATTGTGTCTTCCTCATATTACGGGGGGCCTTAGTAAATAGCACCAAATATTTGTTGTGTTCCGTCCCATACCAACATACGTGTTCCACGACTTGGCCCAGCTTTTGCAACAAAATGTTTGATAAATCGACACTTTTTACTGCTCGTTGCTGGCAACGTGATCATTTTCCGAGAGTTTTCCTAGATGGTTTTCGGGACTACTAGGGTTCGTAGGGTTAAAGTGCTTGATAATCGACACTTGACTTCTCGTTTACATGTTCTTTTTCCGAGAAATTTCTGTACTACAGCAAAGTTTGGGGTTCGAAGTCAAGTCCTTTTGGACGAGAATGTAAGGACTGTTTGATGTTCATGTTGATGCTGTAACGCTCCTTATATTTCCGTCGAGGGACTTTCGATAAGTAGTCCGATGTTCTGTTATTTTGCGATGTTTCATCTTTATCCATATTCCGATGTTGGAATAACTGGATGGGGGTTTCCTGCTGTGCATTCGCAGGCGTGGAGGTGCGGGGTGGCGTTACTGGTGTTCGACCCGTCCTCAAGGGAGACCCTGGACTACATAACGCCTCTGCTGGTGGGTTGGTTGTTCTTGCTGTCCTTTCTGTGGGTGGTTGTTCTTGTTGGTGTTGTTACTGCTCACCTACAGTGTTGGTATTATTGTTGTTGTTATTATTAGTATTATTGTAATAAGGTTTATTATTAGTAGTATTACGTACCTGGTATTGTTATTATTATTATTCTTATTATTATTATTGTTGTTATTATTATTATTGTTAATATTGTGATTTTTTTTTGTTATTATTTTCTTTTGTTGTTAATTATTACCACTATCGTTTTTACTACTGTATGTCGATTCTTAACCATCACGTTTAGTTTCCAGCTCTCGGGACCGGCAGTGGTGGCAGGTCAAATCTCGTTCATTTTAAATATTATCGCGCAGAGGGTTGAGCATTCCACTGCTCGTCGATTTTCGTCGAACTTCAGTCTTGCCAACTCGCGCTCTGGCGCTTTCCACGACGAGAAAAAGGCGCCTACCTTGTAGAGTACAGTACAGTACCTTGATGCTTATTTTGTGAACTCGCTGGGCTTCGAACTCCGGCCCTCATACGCTATTAACAACAGCATTCGTAGTATTGGAGCTTGGCCACCAGACCGCCGGGGTCGTTGTTCTTAGTTGTGTTTTTTTTGTTTTGTTGGGTCGTGTTTTGTTGTGTTTTGTTTTGTTCCTTTCTGAACGGTCGGTCGTGTTACCACTCACAGGAGAACCTCCCCGACGAGGTGCCTCGGCTCGGCGTCTCGTGCGAACCGCCCGTCGGTTCGAACCGCGCCGCCTCCCCTTCGCTCATAGCCGCCGCCAACTGCAGGTGTCAGGTGAGATATCTCAACGCCCTACAGCATCGGAAGTGGGGGGGGGGGGGAGGGGGAGGTTTGCTTTTGTCATGCATGGCCGTAGCTGTATGACCATAGAGGGGGGGGGGGGGGGGGTACTCATTTGCTGCTCGCATTAGTCATTTGACCATTGACCGCGCATCGCTTTGGAGGCGGGGGGGTAAGGGCTGCTGCTGTAGACATCGGGCAGATCATGATCTAGATAATCGACCTCTACGTAAGGATCTAGATGTTTCAGAGCAGATGGATTCATGATCTATTTTTCGCTCGTGTTGCCCGGTGGGGGGCCGTACAGATCCGCGTGGTCTAGTGTGGGTCTGTACTGTACAGATCCTAACACAACATCTTTTAACGGCAGTTTAGGATCTATCTGTACGTGGATGTATCTGTAGATGATGCATCTGTAGATGATCTGTCCGCACATGGATGTATCTGTAGATGATCTATCTGTGCATGATATATCTGTACATGATATATATGAAGATTGTCTATCTATACATGATATATATGTAGATCATCTATCTTTAGATGATCTATCTGTGCATGATACTTCTGCCAGACGTGTGAAAGGTTGCGCACACCAAACAGATCATACCCCCCTTTTGCATGATCTACTGCACCAATACTCGTTAGGGGCAGATGGAACCCTCATTAACACCACAGCTCTACAGTAGGCTCTTGCGCGCATGTCTGCTGGGTTGGATCTATTAGCAGTAGTATTCAGCTCTTGCAAATAACAGTATACCGGAAAATCTAGGGTCTCGATCGCGATCTGTGGTAGATGATCTATCTGTTCGATGTTGTGAAGGGTTTGCCCTCCGACGCGTTCTACGATGGAGGTAGCACTTTTTCGTCAACATATTTCTGAATGACTGAGTTTCTTAACCCGAATTCGTCGGAATGCCAATCGTGCTTCGAAAACTGACGTTTTGGTGTACTTGGACCATGGGATTATTCGACGGGATGCAATATGTTTTTTGCTGAAGTCAGTTTTCGGGTGAGGTAGTGAGCCCTTCAAGTGAGGAGCCTCAGAAAATTCAGGGTGAACCTCTATCGTAGAATGCCTCCTCCGCCGCTGTGAAAGGCGACGGAACGATGGGGAGGGTCAGGAGGGTTGGTTCCGCCATACAGGGTGCGTGCGAACGGAGTATCAAAAGGGGCACCGTCTTGTTTGTACATCACTTTCCTCCGAAGGGCCTTTCCTATTGACACGAGGGCATGCAGCAACCCTCGCCCCCTTCCTCCTGCAAGCCCGCTTCACGAGCGGTTCTTAGTAGGATGCAGCTCACCCTTCATGCGACTCGCCGAACACCTCACGGCGCTTCGCGCTTGGTGCAACCAGTGTCTGCCTGGTCGGTGATTACCCGACGTGCTCCGTCTCGGCATTGTAGGGATGCGAGGATCTGTGGTCATAAGAAGTACGAATATGGCCATGCATGATGATTACATCCCCCCCCCGCCCCCCTAATTGTCACCGCCTACTGGGTTTTGACATTTCAACGTATCCCCTCATGCGATGTCTCGGCCCTCACTTCCTTCCGCCTTGGGCTCCGCTGCAGGAGCTGGAGCTGTCTCCGGTGGTCATGGTTAACCCGGACACGGGAGAAGGGTTGGAAGGAGACGGGAACCTGCGAGAGATAATCACCGAACCTGATCGGTGAGTTGTCGCGGTGTATGGGGTGGGGTGGGGTGGACGGGCCGACCAACATCTGCTCTCGCCTATTGCGGGGGGCCATAGTAAGTAGGGCCAAATATTGTTAGTAAAAATAGGGAGATATATAGTTTTTTTTGTGCACCGTAGGTTCTATTAACTGTAGTCCCCCGTAATAGCTTTCTGCTTTCATGTTTTTTTTTCTTGGGTGGGTTTCTATCCGCGCGGTAGAGTAGCCAGCGACTAGCTTTCCACATGAAGGCAGGCGTGTGCGGTCGCTGGTTGGTTGGTGCGAAAACGACCTGTTCCCCTCTTTGTGTGTGTGTTTCATGGTGTCGTCCTGTCCCCAATAGGGCCGTGTGCCGGGTCCCGTCTCTCGACGCTTTGGTTGAACAACAAGAAATAAAAATAAAACGGCCCACTTTTTTCTCGTACTGTAGCGTGTTCAGCATACGGCACTGCTCGCAGCACGGCATGCGCACAGTGCGATGCCGACCAGCACACTTTTCCCGGGGACAATGTTTTTCGTTTTTTCTGCTTTTGCAGCACCTCTCCCTAACTCTGGAAGGGGCCACACCAGAAAAACACTGCGATTGATTCGACGCTGTCATCCATATGCAAGAAATTTCACCTCGCACGCGGTTCTCAGTAGGATAGGGCTCACCCTTCATGCGAACTCGCCCGACACGCCACGGCGCTTCGCGGTTGGTGCGAGCAATGTCTGCCTGGTCGGCGAAAAGCCGACGTGCTCCGTCCCGGCATTGTAGAGATGCGAGGGTCTAAGGTCATACGACTACGGCCATGCATGAGATGAGTACGGTCACAGCTGGCGATTGAGTTGTATAGATCATTTGTGCCGGTGGAAAACAAGGGGAATGATAGCATCACGTGCTTGGTAGTGTTTAGGGCAAGGCACCCACGAGGCAGTTGCATGGTACCCCCACTGCTGTCTCTGGAAGTGGACACACGGGAAAAAAAGCCAACTCATTGGTGCTGTCATCCATATGCAAGTCCGCCTTACAAGCGGTGCTTAGCAGGATGCAGCTCGCCCTTCATGCGACTCGCCGAACACCTCACGGAGCTTCGCGCATGGTGCAAGCCACTGTCTGCCTGGTCGGTGAAAAAACCGACGCGCTTCGCGCTCCGTCACCGCATTGTTGGATGCGAGGGTCTATGGTCATGTCAGACGACTACGGCCATGCGTGAGATCGAGTACATCTGTCCCATCGAGTACACCCCCCCCCCCCCCCCCCTATCCTCGCCGCTACCTACCCTTACCCTTCCTTGTTAGTATGGTCCGTTTTGCCTTTTTTTGCGTTTTGCTATCTGGCTATCTGCTTCTGTTTTTGTTTTGTTTTGTTTTTTTTGCTTCGCTTCCATCTTCTTTTTTTAGGTTTTTGTCTGCTATTAGTAGTCTCCTTTTTGCTTCCCTGGTGTCCGCAGTGGCGGAGTGCGTATGCTTGTTTTTTGTTTTTTTTGCCTCTGTTTTTACTTGAGGTATTTCTTCCACTCCAGAGTTATTGGAGCCTGTCCTGCGACCACGGACTGCATTCTATTGTGAGTTAATGTGAGAACAACAACAACAACAACAACAACCCTTACCTCTACCCCCCTTTGTATTGCCGCCCCCCCTCCCCCCCCCAAAAAAAAAAACTAAAGTCCCGGGATGCTTCCCTTCGCGGATCGACACCGCCAACAAAAGGAGCGCAACCGGAACGTGCGCACCGCCGCCATCGTCGCCGCCCTCGGGCTCGCGGTCGCCACGGGCTACCTCTACGCCTCCAGAGAGGACTCCGCCAACCTCAACCTCGCCAAGTCTCGGGGAGCAGGCGGTGCGGGCGTGGGGCGGGGGTGGGAGGCTGGGGTGGGGGGCGCGCTGCACGCGCCCGTTCGAGCGGCCAAACGTGCGGCGTCCGCGGCGGCGGACTACTGGAGGCGCTGGAGATCTGGGGGAGCGGGGGCGCTCGACGGGGAGGCGTTTGTGAGGGGTCGGGGAAAAGGAAGGGGGGAGAGGGGAGGGGGAGGGGGAGGGGGGGGGGGCTATCGGACGGCGGTGACGGCGGCCGCGAGGGTCGCGAGCGTGTGACAATCGGAGGATGATATAAAAAAAAAATGTTTCGGTGGGGTCCCGTTTTTATTTTTTTTGTTTTGGTTGTTGTTGTTGTTTTGTGGTTTTGGGTCTTGGTATTTTGTATGCGCGGGGCGGGAGCGGGGCGGGAGCGGGGCTCGGCTGGGCTGGTCGGGGCTACTGTTGAAAAGCTGTGGTGGGTTCGTATTTAGTTGTGAATGAAAGTTGTTGAGGGTTGAGAGGTTTGCTTCTGGTTTCTGGTTTGTCTTTTGGGGTTCGGTTGGGGTAAGCGGTGCCGTTGTCGGGAGTGGTCGGGGGGTGTAGTCGGGATCGTTGCTGGCCGGCAGGTATGAGGAGGGTTTTGGCAGCGTTGTCACTCCCCGACGTTTTGAGTAAAAACATTGGTGCTCTTGGAGCTGGCGAGATTTCCGACAGCCGAAACGAGGGTACCTTGGTGGTGGCGGTGGTGGTGGTGGTGATGATGCTGGCGGTTTTGGGGATGGCAATGGTGGTGGTGATAGAAGTTGAGACGGGGATCGCCTAGTAGTGGTATCACAAAAGGGTGAGAGATCGCGCGAAGCGTGATCGCGCGCAGCACATGATTGGCTAGACCTTTTGTCGGGTTGCGAACTGATGTGACATTTCCGCCACTGCTGTGGCGGTGGCGGTGGTTACGGTGATGGCCGCTGACAAGTGGACGGGAGAAAGTTTTCGAGGCGGCCGATCGCGCGGCTTCATCGCGATATTTCAGCGTGATCGATTTACGAACAGGCTTATTTGTCGCCTTTTCAGGCTTGGCAAAAACGTCGGTTGTCCGGTCTTGCTGCCACGTTTTTTACGAAAGAGGGGCACTCTCGTTGGAGCAACCGGGGTGGGCTGGCTCCTGCGTCCCTTCTCCAGCCGTGGAGTCAATTGAACATGTCTTTGACCCTTGCCCGGTTGGAGTGTTGCGGAATCAAGCCCCGGCCTGTCTCGGTTGTCCCTCCTAACAAGCAGGCCTGCTCGTGGGTTGGGACAATCCTCGCGGGTCGGGTCGGGTCGGGTCGGGTCGAGTAAGGGTGGCTCGACTCGACCCGTGAGAGTTTGAAGCCGAGGACGCTGTAAGCTCATTAATCCATCGGAGCTAACAAAGTTATCGAAGCTTATGAAGATGAGAATGCTGTATGAGCCTAGCGAAGCTGATGAAGCCGATGAAGCTACTGCCAATTGAAAGCTGACGCCGCTGTGTGGACTTAATGAAGCTGGCGTAGCCGATAGATGTGTACAGTAGTTGATCTGACGATGCTAATTGTGGCGCAGTTGAAGAAGCGAACGAAGCTGGTGAATCCATTGGGGCCGATGGAATTACTAATTGAGCTAGCGAAGTTGGAAAATCGAATTGACGTGATGGCGATGGGTGCAACTAATGAAGGCTGACGGAACCGAAGGGGCTGACTCGTTAAACTAGTACGCTATTAATATCGATCGTTCAATAAGCCAATGAAATTGCTGGAGCTGATCAAGTCAATAAAGCGAATTGTGGTTATTCAAGGTAAAGCGGATGAAACCGATGGGACTATGGAGCGTTCGACACGTTGGTGAGCGGTCGATGCCTTGGTGCTCTTGCTTGCTTGCTTGCTTGCTTGCTTGCTTGCTTGCTTGCTTGCTTGCTTGCTTGCTTGCTGGCTTGCTTGCTTGCTTGCTTGCTTGCTTGCTTGCTCGACGAGGAAGTACGGTCTGAACCATGATATGCTGTTCGTATCTATATAGATGCGAGAGTCTTTGCCAAACAGCAGGGAAGAAGAGTTGGAGACGTTTTGAACTCCGCACCGCTGGCGCAATCCAATCCCCCTCTCTGCGCAGCCGTCGTTAGCGGGTATGGTGTCCTGACAGCGCAATCTCCGCATTCAGTTACCTTCGCTTGACAAGGAAACGCCACAGGGAAACAACATGGTAATTACACCCGATGATGGACAAAAAATATGAAAATGTGTACCTGGTACCGCGGTTTTGCGAGTGGCCAACTTTTTTCAAAAGAGACATCATGATTGGAGGGTTGGGTAACGTGCCGGTCTAATCGGCGGATTGCCCCTCGCGGTGTCTGTTTTTTCATGCGTCACGGAGGCGGCGGCATGGCTGTCAAATTACGGTAGGGTGGCAGGTGGTGCGGACGTTTAGCCATTATTTTGATGCTTCGATTAAAGGTCTCTACATACTGGGAAGTCCGGTCCAGTATCGTCAACGGGGGGGTGCGTGTGCGAATGTCACGCGTGTTGGCAACTTTGACGAGGTGATCTGGCGTCGTGGTGGCCCTTTTGTGGATGTTCATGTTTGTAAACCCTTTTACAACTGCGCCCATACTTTTATTTTGGGGTGGGGGCGCTACTCGGAATCAGCCGGGGGTGATTTTTGCCAGTACAGTGCCTACCACAAGACTTTACGGGATTCGTGCCTCGGCAAGGTTTCTTCAAGTTCCATGTCTTTGCCATTTTTGACGGGGTAACCGTCGTCTATGCGTGTAGGGGCAGAAGAGGATACACGCAAATACTCGCACACCTCGGACAGAGATCATGGTCTATCTGATATATCTACAGATAGATCATCTAGTTCCTCGTCCGTCATTGTGAGAGATTGTACAGGATCTGTGCATATCATAGTACAGATAGACCCAACCCCCGGGAACATGTATGTGGTAGATCATGCAGATTATGCGGGTCCCACCCGGCGACATGAGTTTCAGTAGCAGACCATACAAGATCAGGAGTAGATCTATCTGCCTTAAAATATCTATTTACGGGGGACCATAGTATATAGGACCTATGGTACACACAAAAACATACTGGTACATATATGTATGTTTACCTATATTTACTCTAACAATATTTGATCCTATTTATATTTACCATGTATGGTCCCCCGTAAATAGAGCATCAAGTGGAAAGCGATGATCGGTCCAAGGTGCGAACTATCGCGATTCCTCGCCGCTGGGATTCCGGGTGACGGCGTTTATTTCTGTGTCTTTTTATTTGCTTTCCCTCGAACTATGGACAGGACGGTTAGCTGGTCTCTTATGTCTGGACAAGAAAGGAGGTCTCACCCATTCAGGATGTCGTAAAGACTCCCCAGCTGGCATGAACGACGTACGTATACTGGAGACGAGCTAGACCGTGCGATTGTTTTCATCACGCGCTCCGGAGTTTAATAACACCTCCATGCGCAAGGCTCCGACTCATTCGTTGAAGTTGCCACCGATGGCCCTGACGTCCTTTCCACGGCATCCATCTACTGCAGCTCGGATTGCTGGCTTCACGCACGATGAAGCAGCACTCGACTCGTTCTATCCCCATCATATTTTTGGTTTTGGGTGTGGATGATGTATGTTGTATATGCGCTCAACACCCGCCAAGGTTGTAGTCGCACACACCAAAACCAAGCGAGGCATGTTCCCTACTGGTAGTTGTCAACCTAGGGTCTCCACGGCCAAAAACGATTGATTGTCGGTCCAACCCCACTCCGCCTAGATTGAGAAATTGCATTGCCTAACTACTCTGTACGAATCCCAAGCACAGCAAAGCCGCTTCGAATTTCGCGCGATGCCCTGCGTCATTGGTCCTTCCGCACTCGTTTGAACATCGCAGAATTGTGTTGGATCGCCCGCCACCGCTCCGACCACATGACGCACAGGGCGCTATACGCAGCTCTTCTTATGGCGCGGCCACGGCAGTTAATCGCCGCCGACTTCCGAAAGACGCAGTGCTGCACACCTTCACGGGAGCGTACCGTACGTACACGGATGACAGAGTGGGAAGATGAGAGCAGTGGCAGCCAGAGAGCAACAGTTATTGTTTTGTTTGAGTGAATACTGGTCCTCGAGGTGTTCTGTTCCGCGCCAGGCAGCAGCTTTACCTGCGGCACAACCCGAAACAAGCGCATCTGTCACAGCGCTCCCTTTGATTATTACGCCGAACCCCTTCTCTGGAAACCCTACGACTCTTGGAACACCAGTGTAACACAATCAGCCAGGCTTTTTTCTTTCGAAGCGTTGGCAAAGCGACATGTACTGCAATAGTTGATACCTTGGCGAGCGGCACGGAAATGTTCAGCCTAAAGATCCGTTCGTTTCACGAATTCATCAAGAAACGCCAGCCAAGACTGGGTCCTGTCGTCCACTCCTGACAAACATACCAACGAACGTCCCCTCAGCAAAATAGATCGGCCTCGAACCAATTCATATGCGGCTGACACCCACAACCTTAAAATGTAGCGATTTTTAGGGACGTATCGTAAGACGAGCAATTTCTACGTTCAGTAAGCCTCCTACCGATAAGCTTTTGATTTGGTGCAGGCAGACATGCGGTTGAAACATAGATTCGACCCCGACCCTTTAAATAAAAAAAATGTAGTACGAGCTGTTCACGTAGCTTCCTGCCGGCGAAGTGTCTGCTTTGCGGCGCGGACGGACAAGCGAATGGAAGATAGGGTCGACCGAACAACGTGCTTTGCGGCCATTTCGGGCAAGTTGCGCTTTCTCGCCTCATGAAACCAGCCCATCCCGACCGTCAGGCCGTGCAGGGAGGGGAGTTTCGAGCATCCCCGGCAGACGTGTTCGCGGACAGCCTCCAGGAGCTCATCCAGCCACTTGCGAGCGCACCACACAGCATGACACAATATACAGACGAAATACATTTTCATTGGTGTGAACGGGATGACCTTGCAACAAAATCGCGCGCCCGCCTCCTATCCTACCGCTTTCCTATCCTACCGCCTTTTTGACCGTTAGATTTTGGTCAGTTGGCCCCATGGTTCTTGAAGGGGGCGTCAAGGTTTACGGTGCTACGTTGTGCTTCCTACCCATGCACCTTAGAACGGTAAAATTAATGTGATATCATGCCGGATGCTCACGTCTTTGGACGATGGAGGGCGGCGAAAAACAAAGCACCAGTGAAAACGCCGCGGTAGAGATACGCCGGTAAACATATACGGATAAAAGGCGTATCGCTGAAGGGATACCGCAGAAGATACACCGGTAACGTATACTAATACCATGGAAGCTCTGGGCCACGCCCTTTGTACCTCGACGAAGAGCTGGTCGAGGCCGGGAGACCGGTAGCACCTCGTGGAGAGCAACGCCCGCATCAGCCCATCCGACAGCAGGTCGTCGGTCGCCTGCTCCGACTTCGGGGCGACCGAATGATCGCCGCAGGTCCCGTCAACGTGCTGCCAGTACTTGTACAGCGCCCTTCCGGCCAGGATGCCGTCGCCAAGGTACTGCTTATTGCATCGTGCCGTCGACGAACGTGGGAGAGCGCAAGAGCGCGGGTTGGCAAAATTCGATGCGAATCGATGAGCAGTGGGGATGCTGTACTCATATACCCTCTGCGCGACAAAAACGAAGACACGTATTACACCGGCAGAGAGAAGGAACGGCGCCTACGGGTGACCACGGCTTATCCAGAAGGCACGGCTACTAGTGTTGTCCAGATATGCTGCTGAGAGTAAAACCCCCCTATACGACATAAGCCTGAACGTAAATTGATAATCCTGAAACAACAACAATAATAGCATGGCCGCAGAGTCGCTCTCGCACGCCCTCGGTGACTGGCTTTCTGACGGTTGGGGTCTTGCCTTCTGGACGCTTTCTCGTCGCCCGAAAGCGTTAGTTACCCTGTTTAGGCCGTAAGGACTGCACTCCCGTTTCGGAGACAAGTTAGTTGAAGTCAGACTTGGATGTTTGCTTCTGTACAGTCCAGTTTTAAAAAGGTTAACACGTTTTGCAAGGTTTTTTGTAGCGTGAAGATCATCGTCACAAGGGATCTCGGGCAGCGTAACCAAGCTCCTTCTTCAAGAGACATGGGCCTGGGTACTGGAGTTCTAGCGGTCTCCGTCGTGCCGTTTCTTTGTGTGCTCGTTCCGCTAGAAACGCACGGACGGCCGTTTTATTTCCACCTAACGTATTTCAATACGTGTCAGCTTGATCCCTGTCGGAGTCGATCTGCCGATTCGCTACACAATGCTGCGTACAGTAGGTAGGGTCGTGCTGAGGAAGCACCGGGGGGCTTTAACTATACGGCCGCACCAACAAGCGCGCTCAGTTTCTCGCACGCGTGCCTTACTACCTTCCTAGCTTTTGGAGTGATGGCAGCCGAAACGGAACACATGGCGTCATGACATGAAGCGAAAAACAACGACCGACAACGAGCCCCTCATGCTACAAGCCACCCCGCCAACTACCCATACTTGTACATAAACGCAGGGTACTCGCACCTCCCATGCAAGGACGAAGTCATCCCACATGCCCCCCCGGTCCCCGCCCGCCGCAGCCACCCTACCGCCACCGCCGCCGTGGCCTCCCGCGTCTCTATCCCCCCCCCCCCGCTCCGCCTTACCCATCGCGTCGTGAACGTGTAGCACACACTCGATGCGCACGGTGTGGGGGGGGGCGACACAGCGGAACACCTCCGAGAGGCGTGCCAATCTATCGCCGGGTTTGTTGGTCCCGCGCCAAGTCTCGGCAACGCCAAGTCGGTCGGGGTCTCGATCGCCCACGAAAACCCCTCGCTCTCCCGCTGTTTGGTATCGGACGATGACGGCCGAGGGTCTTCCATCCTTTCCTAGCCCATCGCTACCGACGCCGCCGCGATCCATCCTTCCGACGGAGGAGCTCCTGGCGGGCGTCCGCAGGGACTCGAGCAGGCGCTCCGTCTGCTTGAAAACTTTTCGAGCATCCCCCGACCGGAAAGTCAGCGCCGTCGAAGTCAGCGTGTCAGGGGTCGGTAAACGTTTACTACTACCGAGAACGTCGAGGGCAGGGGCGCGGATGCGGCCGTGTCGTTTGCCACAGCCACCGCCGCCCCCACCGTCCCCTCTGCCGTCTCTACCGCCGCTGCTGCCGGCGTCACCGCCATAACTTTGAATGAACGTGTTAGGTGAAACCTGTGCCGTGCTGGGGGATTCACCGGAGGCAAGCGAAACTAGACGCGGATGCATTGGGTTCACCGGCGTGTTGGAGACGGAGGCACTGCATGGTTCTGTTTTGCGGGTGGTGGAGTGTTTTCCCACGCTGTCGCCGCTAGGACTGTGGTCGCTTGGACATGATAGACTGTCCACGAGAGGGCATCCTTTGAGCCTAGACGGATTTGGTGCTTGGTCAAAACCGCCCACCTCGTTCGGAGCTGCACCCGTCGCAGCAGGACCTTCTCCAGTAGTTCTGGCGGGGCAGCGCGGTCGATTGGACGCGTCCGCTCCTTCGAAAACGCCGCTATTTCCGACACTGTGGTTAATTTCTGGCATCGCTTCACTGCCCCCAACCACTCTTGGCTTCACCTGTGTCGCCTTTTTTGTCGAGCTGTCCGCGTGCCCCTCTCCCTCTACTCCCTTCTTCCCTCCTCCTCCTCCTCCTTTCCCTCCTCTTCCTTTCCCCTCACTCCGCCTTCCTTTGCCTGTCTCACCCCCTTCGCCCTCTTGGGAAGCCAACCGTTGCTGTCGGTCGCTAGCTCGTAGTCGCAAGACCCCCTCCATGTACTCCTCGTAGGCTCCGCGGTCGAGCTCCGCGATGGCCACGCTCTGGCACCTACGCCTCCCCAGTCTCAGCGCCAGCGGTGCCTGTGCCCAAGAAGCCACCACCCCAGAACCATAACGCTCTTGGAGTGGAGGCAAACCGAGGGACTGCGCCATTCCGCCCGTCTGCTTCCCTGGCATCTCCCTCCGAGGGGGTACTGCTGCTGCTGCCGGAGGGGCGCTCTGAATGACCGGAGGAAGAAGGGGAGGGGAAGCAGGAACCGGCGAAATCCCCGACGAACTTTTGGAAACCCCTTGGGATCGGTTATGGGCAAGCGTCGGAAGCGTTTCCGCCGCCAGTAACCGCTGCCATTTGTTTTGCGCCTCCGTGGCCATGGAGATGTGAGAGGCAACAGCACCAGCAATAGTGATGGTGGTCTTGGTGACACCACCAAGAGGGGTCCTGGCGGGAACAGCAGTACGTACCGTTGGCTTTGATGACCCCCTGTCCACCTTCTTCACCCGCGGGCGGGACAGTGGGTGTCGGCCGTGAGGGTTTGCGGCCGAACGCTCCCCGCGGTAGGCGCGAGCGGCGGCGGTGGCGGGGGTAGGTATGGGGTCGGTTCTGTGGCCGGTCGCTGCGCGGTACGAGTACCGCTCTTTTTGGCGCAGCTTTGCGTTAAGGTGGTCCTTGACAATGCTGGCGAGAACGTTGAAACGGTTGGATTCGGCCATCATGCCGCTCGCCGTGCGGGTCTCGTTGGCTGCTTTCGTGAACACACACCTGTGTTCGTTGTTGGTGTTGTTGTTTATGGTGGCAGGCGCCGGTGTCACATAAATGTTATGCATACGCAGGTGGGTAGGTGGGAGTCAGAAACATACGGTGCTTTGTGGGCGGAGAGGAGGGCAAGAGCAGAACAACGGCGGACAAAGTGAAAAACATCTAAATACAATAAAATCTTGGGCGCGATGCATGCATCGATATGTGATGTATGTCCTGTTTGCCCTCCACAATGCTCAAACATGTTTTAATGGCCGCCGCGCGTGTTGCCGGTCACGAAGAACGGGGATGGGTACAGTACGCGACTACAGCACTTGACAAGTGCGTGCTAAAAACGTAGCTCGTGTTTTGGACCGAATATAACAAACCAGTTTTGAACATGCAATAAGACGCGCCCTGCCTCACGCAGGAATCTGAACCTGGCCGAAAGTAAGAGTGTCTTGAGTAGTTTCACGTCATCTATACAGAAACACGCCACCACCGTGAATCGAAAAATTCCCACCGTGAAACATCCTATCATCGTGCGTTGCATGCTTGTATTAGCGATTTACGCGGCGGACGCATTATTTTGCTGCTTCGCGACACTATACTGACCTTATCAAACTGAGCCGCATGAAACTTACTCGTGCGGGGAAGCATTCGCTGATGCCTACCAGATGTATCTGTACAGAACAAACATGTGTTACTGCTGTGTAATAAGACAAAATTCCCTCTGATAAGGTAGAAAAAGAAGTACGGGGAATATTGCGATCGACCTCTCTCTCTCATCTCGACACTAGATGTCGCCCTTCCATGTCAAGAACGAGTGCATCTCTTCTCTGCTATATCGACGAACCATAGGCTACAAATCTCGATACGTGTAATTGACTCATTATAGCGGGGCGAAGACCACTGTCTCGATAAACAGCAGGTTATGAGCCTCGATACGCGTAGTAGTTGCGGCGCTATTACTAGAGAAGCGAAGACTATTACCGTGTACCTGGTATGATGCAAGATACCCGTCTTCTCTTAAATACCACCCCACCAAAGAAAGCCACCTCCGGTGATCAAAAACTAAACTACATAAAGGCCAGGTTTATCACCAGGGTACGTTAGACAAGACCCTCTGTGCAATACATACGCTAAATTTGCACGGCATGCTCTAATATGAGTGCTCGCTATGGCGGACTACCACCAACCGCGGAAATCCCGCCACTGAGTTGTTGGGAGCACAGAATTCAGCGTAAATAGCAAAAATGAACATTCGAGGGGGAGGTTGACTCGGAAGTAGCACCTCCGAGTCATTCGTTGTTGAAGCAAGTACAGGGTGCTGGCTAGCATTCCCGGGATTCAAACAGGAGGCATTACCGGTATCATCAACGATATACCGCACTGGTATGCTGCTCCGAAGTACCACTTATGTGATGACAGTGGGAGCGGAGCTGATGGCTAGCATCCACGGGTTTCAAGCAGGAGGCATCACCGGTATCATCGCCGACATACCGTAGTACTGATAAGATGTACTGGTAACGTATATAAAGAGAATGGGAAGGTCAATAATTTTAGAGCAAGTGCTATGCAAATAATACAGGTACCATAATGCTACACCTTGTTATCACCCCCTGACTATCACCCACCCTGGCTCTTTCAAATCAGGTGATATCTGATATGCACACATTAGTGGGATTTCCACATAATGCAATCACCCCGTAGTTGTCACACCCGCTGGTAACTGCCTGGAGCCGTCAAAATTTGCCAATTGTAGCAGCTTGCGGTGTCACTTTCGTTGTTACCACCCCTCTGAGTGCACCAAGTGTGAGAGATCTTACCCATCGTGCTTTTATCACCCCCCGGTGGTAAAAAACAAAACTCGAGCAATGAATGTCCTCTATCACCGGGGTACGTTAGATACCACCCGACACTTGACCACAGGGAACCACCCGGGTGATAAAAAAGCAAAAAATTATCTCCTGGCATGATTTTTTACGTCAAATACGGTGTGTCGCCAAAAAAACAGGTTATGAGCCTCGATATGCGTAAATGCCGTCACTGTAAGTGTAACAGTGAAACGAAGAACACTATTACATACACATCTCGTCAAACAGCATACGCCACCTTCTATCGCACTCCAATTTCCGCCTATCCTTCGTTCGGACCAGACATTCCCTGCGCTTGGTCAGCTTGTCATGCACGGAGCGGCAGAGATCATCCTTCTCTTCCGTTCTCGTCTGCTCACCCGTACCACGGTCAAAATGTTTGCGAGCCGAAACGTGAGCACAACCAGCTAACGTTACTTGTGGAACTTGAATCGGCTACGCATGGCAGTACGACAACCCTCTTCGCATGTGGCCTGTGAAAGCTGGACGAGTGTTGCCAGAGCGACGAAGGTATTATTTGTGTACAGTACGCGACAGCACCCCGCCGCGCCAGATAATAATTTAGGAAAATAATTTTACTATTAATAGGTTATTAATAGACATTTCCCGGTGACTTACATATTAAGCAGAAAAAAACGTTGCTAACACTGAAACTTATGTAGGGCACGGCACAAACTTCCTCACATAACGATTTGAGCCTGCCCCTCCCATACCGAAATCATAACTACAGCAACAGTACCCCGGACTTCACATGTGTCATGCAGCCACAGGAGGCCTGCCAAGCCGCGCGGGGCGAGTGTTTCCCGAGCGTTTGCAGTGCTAGCATTGTGTACGCATTACCGGCCGAATTCGTAGCAAACACAGCACCACAAGAACCCAGCCTTAGTTTCCCGGGGGGGAAAACCACTCGATACGAGGGGCAAGGGGCAAGAGACAGGGGGTAAGGGGCTAGCTTTTACACGTAACACTACAGGCACGAGATAGGTAGGCCTTGTATAGCACGAGCTGTGTATCACCCCAAAATTGCCGCCAACGCGAATGTTTAATCTTCGAACTACGCTACGAACGAGTGTTGAGAGTCCTGTCACAAACATATTCTTCTAGGTAAAGCCTAACTCAGAACTAAGCTACGCGCACAGGACAGGAAACCTGCAGTAAGAAACTGGAAAGCTTGTTCAGGTTGTATTTCTTATACGTCAAAGGGTGTACTGTAAGTATACCTTGTACACCTACTAACTTCAGTAAACGGCTCCCGTTTTTTTTTTTATTGTGAATCTCAGCATGGGCCCGTTTTCTTGCAGAAATAGTAGTAGTAGTAGTAGTAGTGGGTTTCCTGCACTGTATTTGACAATATAATACTGTCTACAGCAGTATATCAATATCACCAAAACAGTTATTCAGAGCTCCAGGTGTCATTACAATGTACAGTGGCCTCTATAAATAGACGCTGCTTACGTAGACAAGAACGACGTGTAGTGTAGTAGCGGCTGCGTCCAACGGTGTATACCTACAACTGGCCGAATGAGTCTTTAAGTCTGGCGCTCACAGCAACTACCCATGGCATACAACAATACCGGACTCAAAAGGCTGCCGTATAGTCCATGCTCAAGTACATGCGCCACCTTTGACAGAGCATCGCTCAAGAACGTTAATCGAGGCAACGTTACAGAGTCCAGACACGATCTAGCATCGTCCCCATACGCAGCTACCAGTGCCCTGACCTATAATAGAGTCCTTCACCAACGAAAAAAACAGAAAATGTCGGACATAATATCGAGGTGACGCAACGCACACATCAAAACCAAAACCTGGGCCAGGAGGGGGATTGTTCAGAAGCCACATGCCCCAGTCGTCGAAAGGCGCCAAAAGAGGTGCCTTGTGTACCTCTCGCACTAACGGACCATATGGCAAAGATACAGCCCTCTTCTTTGGAACCACAAAAGACGACGAATAGAAATGACGAGTACAGCAGTAAAAGTAGCATCGGTCACACTTTGACCCGTGTTTGTCATATAGGGGTAGCAGTTTGGACGCTTCTCGGTCGATTATAGTATAAGAGCTCGATATCTCACCCAAAGCTGACGTATGAGGATATACGCATATGTAGGCTTAACTAATCCGACGGACAATCCCATGGGCTACTGTAGGTGCTAGGTGGCGAATGTGCGGAACAAAGAAGACACTGCTGTACCAGGTGCTGCTGTCTGCACTGTATCTCCTCAGATGGGGAGTGTGTCATTACGTGCCAGGTAGGAACATAGCAATCAGGACAAAGTATGCTTGCGGTGATAGTAAAAATCCTGGAATATATACACGAGTAGTTTGGGTTCTCAGAACGGGGTTCTGGTTACTATGGTCCCCCGCAATACTGGGTCACAAATGGTTCGGCCAGAAAGTGTCATCCCTATCGCAGCAAGCACCACGAAGCAACAAGGGATACAGGGGGAGAACAGGTTTACAGTGGTAGGGTCCAAGCCGCGGTAAGGGCTGCTGTGCAAATAGTAATACTACTCCCGCACTGCTGTTGCGCGCTCCCACTACCTACACAGCAGTAGGACTACTCTACGACTCTGCTTTCTGTAGCCTGAATAATTGTAGCAGAACAGCCCCTCTGTTAGGAGGGAGACCCTTAATATTTGCCTTCGTACGCTGTCTCAGTGGGCTGGTGCAGTAGATAGATTGCATCCCTTCTCACCAACGAAAGCAATACTTCGTGAGTTCGATCCGGTCTCGGCATTGACCTCGGGAGCGAACCGCTCGCCACGCGCTGCCACTGTAGCTGATTTGTCATAGTATTAATAAAGGGGTCCACAGCAGTAGTACGTCGTACCTTGTCATTTTTTTCCCAAGTAGAAAATCGATGATCGCCGAGAGTCGAACTCGCGCCTATCATGGCACGGCACGCGTCATCTCTCTCTATGGTATTCGTACGTACAAACTAACTACTACCATCTATCTGTTGTTGTACCTGGTCCCCAAAAAGTGTTCATCAACGATAACAATGTGTCGAACATACGTATAAATGAGGTGGATTGGGCCAACAGCGCATACACAAGAATCATACAGCACATACAAAATCGTACGCCCGAGTACACCATTATTACCTGGGCCAGGAGATTGTTGAGAAGCCACATTCCCCGGTCGTCCGCGGGTGCCATCTTTCTTATACGGTGCAAGCGATACGCCACGCTCGAGGACACGCACGAAGCGCCTGCGTCGCCATCGTCTCGCCCGCCCGCCGAGGCAGTCACAAGTGTCCGCAACCCCTCTTCCGCGAACGCCGACTGCTCTTCGTGCGAGAACAACAGCGTATCAGGAGTGGTCCACTGCTGCTGCTGCTGCTGCTGCTGATGCTGCTGCTGCTGATGCTGCTGCTGATGCTGCTGGTGCTGCTCCTGCTGCTGCTGTTGCCCTCCCGTAGCAGCTTCTCTGTGGTGCGTGTGCTCGGAGGGCTGCTGCTGGTGGACAACGACATGGTGGTGGGCATCGCGGCCCCCCTGCTCTTCTCTCACTTTGTTGCCTCCTCCTCCTCCTCCTCCTCCTCTGTTGTTGTGGTTCCCCTTCCGTCGGCTCCAGTCCTTAACTACCGCATCCGGGACTACGATTCCTTCGAGAGAGTACGTTTTCAGCGCGGTCAATCGGCTGCGCTTGTCGAGCATACTTCAACCCTTCGACTACTACAGCAGTAGTTGTACGGTTGTACTCGTACCAATGTCGAACATATTTTTTTCTCTATTAATAATTCCAAGTAATTTGCCCCGAAAAGGGGAGTGAGTACAGTCCTACAGGAGTCGAACGAAAAACATGAACACACACGTATGATATTTGCACGTACGCACGTATTACTACACTTCTCGTAGCGTAACTAACTACCAGGTACAGTAACTGCAGTACGCCCAACCAACGGTCGTCGCAACGGGCCGGCACTTCAGCAAAACATACAGTTTTTTTTTGGGACCACACCAAAAAATATATACCGGTATATGAGACAGGAGGAGGAGAAGGCCTGTCGAAATCAGTAACTTCTTGAAGTACCTTCCACACGATCGCGCGGATGTATCAGACTGATGTTCGTTGCTGTGCGTGCGAGCGATAGGTAGTGGCTAACAGCTGGCGAGTCTACGTCCGTCCCTATATCGTACCTAGTACACGATTTGAGTGCCATCACTTGTCATAAAATGAAAGAAAGAAAGAACAAAAAACATGAGTAAAGTAGCACTCGTGCAACTATTAATAGTACGGTAGTACGTAGTGGAAAGTGAAACGGGAATAACATCGACCGAAAAACAAGAGATAAAAAACGAAAACCGTCGTCAGCCTGACACGAGTTAGCAGGAGAGAGTTGGCGGTTTCACACGAACCGGCAAACAAATCCTGGGGATGCTAGGCGCCGGGCGAAAGTGCGCAGTACTATACGCATTTCGCAGGTACTTTAAATAGTCTCCCATCGTTTTTTTACTTTCTGCTCGTACATATATCCATGTATTATCCGTATCCACCGATCCGCAACACACGCAACATACTTACGGGACGCAGTCGCGTTTATGGCCAGCTTTTGCCCGTTTTGGCTGCGGTTTGGGGTCAGGGTTAGGGTTAGGGGTTGGTTGGGTCTTCACCCGTACCTTGATCCCAACAGGAACCAAAATACCTGAACAGCCTACCAACCTGAAGATCCGAGCTCACAGATTGTAGTGGGACAAACAAACCAACAGCCACCAGGCCCAAGAAGAACAAAATTTGCTCATTATTTAGCCATGGGACGGACTCCCGTGAGGCTTCAATGGGCAGTCCAAACTCCCCCTTTGGAGACCCCCATAGCACTCCCAAGTTCCCACGGGAACTCCGCGGGATTTCCATGAGACGTCTATGACGGGGGACCATAGTAAGTAGGACCAAATATTGTTAGTGGAAATAGTCAAATATATAGGTTTTTGTGTGTACCGTAGGTCCTGTTTAATATGGTCCCCTGAAATTCAAGACTCCTCCCATGGGGCTTGCGAAAAAAAAAAAAAAAAACTGACATGACCGGCGTACGTACTGTAGCATAAAAATACTCCCCACCTGTGCGCAAATCACTCTGTCTCAAAATACGTACAAGGACTGATAGTATAGTGACATGCAATAAAAATCGTCCCTTACTTTTCGGGACAGGGTGGTACTATGTACCTGGTATAATAACACCTGGTACTCCGTGGTTAAAACCTCGATTGATTCCCACCTGTTTGCCTCTGCTGCCGCATGACATAGGTTGCCACCTCCGAGCTGCGAGTACCAGTATCACGATGAGTGCATCATTGTCATACCATCGCGGAAACAATCATTGGGTCTTGAGCTTACTTCCTACCGTCAGCTGGCGCAAAAAACACCGGACATACCGTTTTATGAAGGTTTTGACATTCTTCCTATTACGCGCCGACTTGTTCAGTCTCCATGCGTGGTTTCCTTTGGAAAGTTACCAGGTACCTGGTAGTTTTTGGTTTTGGCCGCCCACCAAAGAATAAAGAGGCGAACTACCGCAAGGGCCAGAACAAGAAGACCGTAAGGGCAACCAAAACGAGTGGAAGAAATGACTTTATCTTTGCCAATCAGCCGGAGGATAGAAAAAAAAAGAAAGATATTATCCCCTCTAGAACCGCAGTCCCGTTTTGGGGACAAACTACTTAAAATTTGACTGGTTTGTCCCCAAAATGGGACTGCGGTTCTAAAGGGGTAAGACAAAACAACAGACACTTCCCAACTTCTCCAGAGAAAGGACCAAAGTAGACCGTGGAATTGTAGATACCAGGTAATCGGTTTTTGCCCATTGTGCCGTTTTTTTCATCCAGTACGTTTGGCATTTTACTTTTTCGCACAGTCAGTTCCATGTGCGATGTATGCTCTCTGCTTCGTAGCTTGCGGCCGCGGAAGCTACTTCTCTACTATACAGAGCGTACTGCACATTGTAGTACAGGTGTACGGGGAGAATCGGCCCCTGGGTGTGCTGGGTGCGGGTCTAACTACCTCGAAATGAACACGAGTGTTGAGGGCAATCAGGGAAATGAGGAACTACAAACTACACCTGCTACGATGGGTGGCAAATCAAGTCGGTTGAGTGGTTCGAGTGGACAGACTGACAGACAGATAGACAGAAAGGCAAACAGACGGGCAAGGCAGGCGGAAAGGCAGAAAACACAGGCAGGCAAAAGGGCTGACAGACACAACAGAGCAGACAGGCAGGCTATGTACCAGATAGACATACCGACGGGACGACAGACAGACAGACTGACAGACAGAAATAGAGACAAACATGAAAAAAAAAAACGAAATTCGTGTCTAACAACCCCAGTTGCCACTGGGGAACACGGTCCGAGCGAAACACTTTAAGAGATCACAACACACTTTCACGAGGTTTTTACGAAACGCAACGCGAAAAAAACAAACCAAAAATGCTCCACTGTCGCACCTGCTCCCTCAATGCACGCACGCTACGTAGCGAAGGGTGTACACACTGTAGTGCTTGCGGGCTTTCATCACGACAAGCGAAACCCCTGATACACGACGCCCCCCGCCCTAAAACGAACTATTACCCAAACGTGGGTTTCATTTGCATGAGCAGTATCCCTTGAGCCAAATCAATAATACCCCCAATAAGACGGTATCCCGGCGGGTGCGTTGGAGGAATCCCCCCGCCCCCTCCCACCCCACCTCCGCCACGCAGAAAAATCCCAGAGTTTTCTTATAAATTGCTCTCGCGAGACACAATTAACTGCCTTGGATGTCTCGCACTTTTTTTTTCATCAACTTCCTCAGAAATCGTCTCCGCGAGAGAGGACTTCCTTGCACGTGGGACGCAGCAGAATGGTGTGCTCGAACTGCGCAACGTACGACCCACGGACATCGCAGATGGGAGGGTACGCGTTCACCAGCCCCGAGTCGCAGAGGTACTTCAGCGCCCCAACGTACTTCTCCTGCAAACCCCATGCAAGGGTTAGAGTTAGGGTTTTAGGGTTGAAGTCAGCACACAAAACAAAAACAAAAATAGGTCCGGCACGAGGGCAGAAGGATAGAAAATGGTGAGAAAAAAAAACAAGGCACTGAGAGGTTGAGCGCCTCGACGCCCACCTGAGTGGGTGGGCGTAAACCTACAGGGGTACAATTAGGTGTGGGGATGGGTTCGTTGTAGACGTGGAGTTTGGCGCAAGGATGTCCCTGGTCGTTATAGCTAAGAAGAAAACCTTTTCCAAGAAACAAATCAATCAGCGATAGGGAAATTGAAACGGCATCACTAAAAGGCAAACATGCATACCACGTCACTGAAATAAAAGTCAGCCTCGCTTTGGGCACAAAACGTGCTGCTGGACAGCGCACCACCAAGACCAGACCGTAGAGCAGCACCATCGACACGGACGCGCAAGCGTGAGCGAACCGCACGCTTTTGGTGGCCCCTTTGGGACCGGCGGACGGCAGCACGAAGATGCTGCCCCCCCTGTGAAAAAAAGAAACGAAGATGCTGCCCCCCCTGTGTACAAAAGATGTACAGATCAAGTAGCAGGCTATGTAGTCCATCTTTGATGCTGCTGGGCACGTGTGAACGGGGAAATACCCAGACACAGCCATCGACATCGGCTGCGTGCTGCTATACTGCACTTCGCCGAGACCGGGATTTCGACGGCGCTGCCTGCACCTCCTTAGAAGCGCGCCCCAGCTCTATTCATAGCTCACGGGCAAGTCGTTGCTGTGCGTACAGCAGGGCCTGAGCCTTGCGGCCAAGGCTTCATTCACTACGCGCCTGAAGTTCTCTGCATGGTGCTGCTGTATGTGCTTGTACGTGCCTACTTTCCGGAAATGTAAGGAACCATTCATGTTGATATTTATACATGAACCGTCCCTATATTTCCGGACAGAGTGGCACATACATACGGTGGAGTATTTATATTCGATCTTTTTCTCACGCGAGACGGCAGTGATGCGTTCGCATCTGAAAGCTAGGGGCGACTCGCTTCCCGCTGCATCAAGACCCGATCGCCGACAGATGCTCTTCCCTGCGGCAATGGCAACGGCTGTGATGCAACCACTCGGCGTGCGGCCGCGCTCATGCCTGGCACCGTTCGCCCGATACAATGAAAACAAGTTGGTTGGTTTGGACTGGACGTCCTTACTTTTTTCATCTTGGGATTTTTTTTCTCGAACTTCCCATGAAGAAATGGTTCAAGCGGCTTATGGAGCGAATTTCTTGTCGGCTTCTTGTCGGATGCAAGCGGAAGGGATGGCACGTATCGATTATTTAGTATGCCGAATAGTTCTTCCCTAGAGGGAAGGATACGAATATAATAGCCCTAAAAACCGAGTTTTCCCGCATATTTTCAGTCGGATAGATGAAAAAACAAAAACCCGCAAATCAACTCATAACCAGCCACCCCCTCTTTCTCCATCGATTGGATGTGTCTGTCGAACGCAATCGTCCAATTCGTTTCCTGTGTCGAGCAATCAGGTATATCGCTGCAACCGTGAATGTGGTCTAAAACCAAGCAAACAGGGTGGTGGCCGACCTTTTCATACATGTGTGTTTTCAAGTTTTTTTAACGGTTTGCCGAATAGACTGGATTTTTTTTTCGTCTTCGACGGATCCATTCCCCCGCCTTATATTACGGGGGACCATAGTTAATAGGACCAAATATTGTTAGTACAAATGGTTGAATATATAGGTTTTTTATGTATACCATAGGTCCTATTAACTATGGTCCCCCGTAATAGTATGTCCATCCCTGTAGTTGGCCTTTACGCGTCCCCCACAGACCGGGTGCAATATGGGCGAGCGTGCATCCACGCTCTCGAGGCAAGACGGGCCCCGCACACATCATGTCAACGGAAAAAGCCCAACCGCAACATGTCCTGGGAAATCGTGCCTCATCATCATCGATTTGTGCGCAACCATTTGAGCGCGAAACTTCGCCGTCGGTCGCGACAACACCCGTCGGTCGGTCACAGACTTACGTCGGCCGTCAGTAAATAAACAACGAAGGACCGACTGTTAATAGCAGTGATGTCCTTCGTGTGGGATGGGGTTTAGGAGGGTGACGGGAGGGGCGGGGCGGGGCGGGGCGGGGCGGGGGGGGGGGGGGGGGACTCGGAATCTCCCTAACCAGATGGCCCCACCGAACCGCACCGCAGCTTTATACCGTAACGCAATGCTGGAAAACTGCTAATAGGAGAAATGGGCAACTCGGTTTCGAAAAGGCAACAAAAAAAACAACGTCATTCTCTGTCGTTGTGAAACTCTCTCTCTTTGCCGACCTCCTCCGTCCCCGGCGTTCCGACCCCTCCACCGGGTCGTACTCCTTTACCGTCGCGCCTCGGGCCCGGGGGAGGCCGGCGCAAATAAAATCTCAACAATGAAATTCTACGGCCGCGAGAAATGTCACCCCTCTCACTTCGCAAAAAGAGCACTGACACACACGCGTACAGTGCACGCACGCCACATGAACTGGAAGATGGAAACGCAAGAAAAGGCGCAACATCGGTGTCGCGTTGCACTGCACCGCATCGCGCCTCACCGTACCGCACCACCCTCGCACCGAACCGAAATCTCTTCTGGGCCTAGAGAGGGACAAACCACGAACAAGAACCATCTACTCACCAACCCACCAACCCACCTGTTGCCCCTTGGTTCCGTTGACAGTCGTCGAGCCGCCGTCGGGCCTCTCGAGCCAGCGGCGGCAGAAGCCTAGAGTGCCAAAGGTCTTGTTGATGTGCGCCAGGAGCTGCCTCGCCTTAGGGAGGCGGAGAGGCACTCGGGGGGCTTTGAAGTCCTTCATGTAGTGGGAGCACTCCAAGTCCTGACGGATCGCGCGTTGCGCGATGCGCGATAAGGTAGGCAGGCGTACAGGCAGGCGAGGAGAGGGAGGAGGGCGTTGATGGGCGAGCAACAAATATGGCCAGGGTATACCGTTTTTAGGCTCAATACCGTATGACTGGTAGAGTTCCTCAAGCGAGCAACTATATAGTAAATCGGTTACTACGAGTGCGGAGGGTTTGTTTCATGATTAGCGCATCGAAATGGTGGTCGGGTTTGGGCGAACAAAGTTGTTCGAAGTCATGTCTGGGTGAGATGTTGTTTGTTTCATGATTAGCGCATCGAAATGGTGGTCGGGTTTGGGCGAACAAAGTTGTTCGAAGTTATGTCTGGGTGAGATGTTAAGCTCCTCGTGTGGTCAGCTCAGAAAATAGTAAGCCACCACCCCTATAAGGCACCACCCCCATAAGACGCCATCCATATCAGGTATCACCCCTATTACAGGCGCCATCCCTACCGTGGCATTGCTCGTCAGCCGAATAGACAGGGTAAAGTAGCTCTCGGGAAGGGCTCGCGCCGCTGGCGAACATTTTCTTACAAAATAAATAAATAAAAACGTCAGAGCTGTGCGTTAGTTTTTCCCGGTTGGTCGATACTCACCATGGCAAACTGCGCGAGGAACATCGGTCCATTGTAAAACAGTCGTCACCTGCAACCGTCGTCACCTGTCTTAGCTGGTGGAAGTTATGGAACAAACCACACACTTGCACACACAAATAACTGTTATTCGGAGGATTCAGTCGAAAGGCGCGTGATCTCCTGCTTCACCCAGCTCAACAGTAAGGAATGCCCCTTCATCCCCTGCATGTTAGGTATACGTGTAAATAAACGCTGAGTAAGGCATGCCTTATCCCCTTCATCT
Organism: Nereocystis luetkeana; assembly: GCA_031213475.1. NCBI lineage: Eukaryota > Phaeophyceae > Laminariales > Laminariaceae > Nereocystis > Nereocystis luetkeana. The sequence goes on from JARUPZ010000040.1 coordinate 47,179, forward strand.
TAGGTTCACGCGTAAACAACGCTGAGTAAGGCATGCCTTATCCCCTTCATCTCAGGTCCACGCGTAAATAAGCACGAAGTAGGACATGCCCTACCCCCTGTACCTTAGGTTTCACGCGACTCGCTTCGCTCGAAACCGAACATTTCGGACCGCTACAAAATACGCGGAAGGGCCAACTTAATGCGTCCAACGCTATATCACCACTTTTCCCGGAGATACGGCTGATCCATTTCTCGCCCGCTAACATACACGCACAACAGACATGTCTGGGATCGCATATAGCCAGAAGCATACGAGCCGGTCGCCCCGGTGGTTCAAGTGGTTAACCTCGAATTCTACTTGTTTGAGTCCTGGGTTCGAGCCCCAGGAGGGTCGGACCTTGACTTTATTTGCAAAAATAAAAAAAAGGGATTCAATTGTTGAGAGCGCCTTGCAGCGTGGGTAGGCACAATTCGATGCGAGTCGACGAGGGAAGAAAAGGCTGAAATCTTCTCGCGATAAAAAATGAAGGCACGTACCGTAGCGGGAAGGGGGGAGAAGAGCCTGCTATGTGACCCCGGATCTGAGTTACGAGTTGGAAGGAGAGAGAGAAGAAGATGTGCGAAGATAATGAATGGGATGAAAAAAAAAAAAAAAAAAAAAATAGCCAGAATCAGCCGCGTGCCACACACGGTTTTACCAACAGAGGAGTCCTGCACCTGTTCTCCCCTGGCCTTATACCTGAAGGACCTCTCGGTGGAATGCCACCAGAGGGCTTCATCTACTTTTTGCCTTCTGAGGCCCCCCACTTGAAGGGCTCTGCACTGTTAGTAAGTCACCCGCGACCTGACCGTGAGAAACATGAACGTGCAACCCCGATGAGCAACGGCAACGGCCTACGCATCTGTCGAAACCTAGCGTTGAAAACCCCGAAGACATCCCGGCGATTCATCGACGGCCGTACGGAGCCCCGCCGGGCCAAAAAAATAAAGCGGCCACAACATTTCTACCCCCTTCGTAGCAAGCGTCTTGGAAAAAAAAACAAAAAAACTTGTGTTGTCCTGCCCACCTCCACCACGTGACCTAGACTCACGTGACTCGCACTCCCCTTCCCCCCATGCTCTTCATGCCTTCATGACCTACCCTCAAGCCCTACCCACCTCCACTACGTGCCCTCTCCCCGTGCTCCCAAAGGTCTCGATGGCGAACAACTCGCCCTCTTCCATGCGAGTGGCATCGCCCCCCTTGACGATGGGGACGGTCTTAGCGGCGTGGATCTGGTAGGGGTCGATGCTGTGGCCGGTGAGGTTGCGGACGCTTTTGACCGGGTAGGTGGTCCCGTTGATCTCCACCTCGTAGCTCTCCATCACCTCCTGGATGGCCGCGCCGATCTGCAATCGCCCCCACGACGCCGAGGCAGATACACAGCAGGCAGACAGACAGACAGAGACAGACCGACGAACAGACAGACAGCCAGCCAGACAGCCAGACAGCCAGCCAGCCAGACAGACAGACAGACAGACAGAGAGACAGACAGACAGAGACAGACAGACAGACAAAAAAGAGATAGACAAAAGACGTTGTGAAGCGATTAAAATCCTCCCGCGTAGGGCATTTTCAGTACAGCAGTACCACCGGTACTGTTGTTCGCTGCCTGTGTACGGCATTTTCAGTACAGTTGCGCTGCTGTTGTCGGTATGGCGGCCCTAGTCTTTCCCTTCCCTGCACTGCAGACACAAATAAACCGCTGGGACACGTGTCAGGGCACGCGGCGGAACCCACCCTAGAAGGCAGCACCGCACGAGGCGAGCAGTTGGAGGAGAAAAGGATGGAAGCACAACCCGCCGACGTTTCGCTCGGCGGGTCGATTGTAGCAGGCGTATGCCACGGAATAGGCAGAAAGAACCACACCAGGCATCAAGTAGAGTGTGTGTAGGTGTACCACTCTGTCCGGGAATATAAGCTCCGTTTGGACTCTGACATGCCCATCAAACGTATATTATATTATGGCTCAGAGCGGTACAGTGCGGGCCCGCCAACAAGACACGCCTACGTAACCCGAGCAAACCCTAGAGCCTCACTTGCGACTCCGTCCTTGACAACCTCGAGCACAATACTTGGTTAAACTATTGTGCAGAAGGATTGAGCGTAGCGCTCGCCGCTTTGCACGATTTATTTCAGCCCCTCCCTAAAAAGTGAGCCTGATATAATCTTATTCTTGCGGGGGACCATAGTAAATAGGACCAAATGTTGTTGGCAAAAATATCGAAATATATATAGGTTTCTGTGTGTACCGTAGGTCCTATTTACTATGGTCCCCCGTCATAGGTTCCGTCTTATTGTTGGCAAAAATAGCGATATATATATAGGTTTTTGTGTGTACCGTAGGTCCTATTTACTATGGTCCCCCGTCATAGGTTCCGTCTTTTTTGTGGGCCTATACTGTGCTGTACCAGGTATGTCTCTACTGCCTTTGGGCGATGCTCGAGGGTTTCCTTGTACCCACGAGGCCGACCAAAAAAACGAGGGTAAACATACAGATGCCCTCTTCTACTGCTGTGAGAACGCGACCCCCCCCCCCCGCGCGCCGCAAAAATCGCTGTTCTCATTGTTGCGAAAACAAACAACACGTGAAAATACCGTGGGTATAATACCCCAGACACGTTGAGGAAGTCGCGTACGAGAAGGTACGTGTTATTACGTTAATAGTCTTCCTTGTGTGTGTTTATGTTCTCTTCATATTTTCTTTTGTTTAGCGTGTACTGTGACGACGGGCTAAATTTCAGGGAAAAGAGCCGATACGAAAACATCATCATAACCACCATCCTCATCATCCTCATCATCATCAACGTCATCCTCATAATCACTATCATCATCATCATCCTCATCGTCATCGTCATCGTCATCATCATCATCATCACAATCTTCATCATCATTATCATCACCATCATCACAAAATCATGAACCCCGTTGAACCAACTGACAAAGAGGAAGCCAGTACTAGTATGCATCACTCAGGGGAGTCCACGACTTGTATCCCACATGAGGGTTATATACCAGTATCCCGCAGCATGCCCGATCGAAGTATCACCCACAGCTTGCCAGTATGAAATCCGACGAAATTCTCGATCTCATACCCTGGTAGCTGAATAGCATTTTTTAATTTACACTAATCTGGTCGAAAATATAGTACCCGTTCACACTCCGATGTCATCATCAAACGATGATTATATTTACAGCCAGGTGGTAAAAAAAGAGTGCAAAAAGTTGGACGGAAAACTTTTGACTCGAGATTCTGTTTCTTCCAGCATCGATGGGGAAAAGGCCACCATTGGGTAGGGCAACAATTAAACACACGACAACAAAAAACACACACCTCGTTGACCGGCACGTCGATCCCGGCATGCCGGATGCCCGTATTGGTAGCCTCTCGGGCGGCCTCCACCAGAGGGTCAAACTGGGGGTCGAAGTTCACGGTCCACGCGCAGTCGACGATGCGGCCGTCCACCTGAGTGCCGAAGTCCACCTTCATCACGTCTCCATACTGACAAGCAAAAAACGACGCCAAGACAAAATCAAACCAGACACGTAACACAGGTTTGGTCGATCCGGTTTTCGACGCTGCTTCGGCGGCGTCAAGGCATTTTCATCACGTCTCCATACTGATCGACGAAACCAAAAGCAAAGCAAAGCAAAGCAAAGCAAAGCAAAGCAAACCCAAAGCAAACCCAACCAGACAAGCGACCGGTCCGATCGGTTTTCAGCGTTGGTTCGGAGGCGGCAAGGGCGCGCACCGGAAATGACACCAACGATAAAAACAAAACAGAAAAATTAAAACACATGTTAGACGTTTACTGCGAGACGTCCACAGGCTCACCCCACCGCTACTGCATGAGTCAAAAGACAAGCTATCGTGGGAGCCAGGCATACAACCTGCGCGTGGTACAACTAACAGTAAGTCAAAAGCCAACCCGCACGTGAGACCCGCACGTAGTCCCCCTCTAATATACCTTTCTGGCGGCGTTTTTTTATTAGTGACAAGAATATCAAATCTGGACACCAAAAACACGCAAGCATCGCTAGCCTCGGCAGCTGAAGTGCTGAGAGAAGGCAAGCGCACGAAGCCCGACCGAGGGAATGGAATGGCAAAGGCCTGTTGATCGGCTTTCCCGCGGACTGATAGCTGCCTACCAGGTGCCGGGTACCATACGAAATGAGCGCGGCCTCCGAAGTTGAAACCTAACCGGGCAAGTTAGAGCCCCGAGGGCTGGTTGTACTTGGGAGGGTTGCGTCCTCCACCTTCCGCATAGCACGCGAGGTAACTAACACACCTTCTAACTCTACGAATGTCACTGGGACCACAGACTATACCAGGCAACCGGTTTTCTCGGCCACGGGGAGACTGTAACCGCCGAGCGACGCGTCTATAGGAATATGTCGACGAGACCTCTCCAAAGCCACCATTTTCGGTGTGTGCCCCCCTTAAGGCATGTTTGAGAGAAAATCGGCTCCGAAAAATCGTCACAGCGAGTGTGTTATCCTATCTCTTGTGTGATAGGGTCATACGCTACGCACACCATCGCAACACCGACCCCACGCGTGCGCAACACCGGCGGCGCCACGTTGCGGGCCACAGGACACACTACAGCAACAGCACCCCCCCCCCCCCCCCCCCCCCCTCCCCCTCCTCCACCGATTGCGTCCGTGGAACTCCTTGATAGGCCGCGCACCTTGAGAACGGTGTCGTCTCCGTTGTTGGGGGTGTAGTGTGCGGCGACATGGTTGAGCGAACAGCCTGTAGGGAAGGCGATCCCTGCTTTTAGACCGTTTTCTCGGACGAGTTCACGGTTCTGCGCGACGGGAAACGAATGAAAAGAAACAAACAAAATGGCCGTTTCAGTTGCACCCGGGCTGTTTTATTTTTCGGAAAGTGTTTTCTTCGCGGTGAGAGAGATCGGTCCTAAACGGGTAGCGCATTTTCGACAGCAGTTTTGATAGCAGTACTACCGCAGTAGCGGTAGCAGTAGTTGTAGCAGCAGTAGCAACTGTAGCAGTAAGAACAGTCACAGCAACGACAAGAAGCAGCCGCGAAGAAATTTCTATTAGAAAGAACGCACATCACGCAATGCGCAGCACATAGCAATGCGTACAGCAAAGGACGGCAGGCCGAAGCACAGCAGTGCAAACAAAAAATGAAGCTCAGTACAAACTGCAAAGCACACCAGTACGTCTCAAAGTACAACCGTCCTCACGTCCCTACCACTCCCAGCTTCCATCCCCCAAGGTGAAAAGAGAAAGGCCGGACAACGTCTCTGAACGTTCCCTCCAAGGCAAAACCGGTCATCCCCGGCGCCCCACCTTCTCTTCCAACATGGTGCACATGTCGATCAGTTTGATGCCCGGCTTGATGAAGCTCTGCGCGTAGCGCCTGACCTGCCTGTGGACCTCGGCGGCCCTGCGGACGCTGTCGTACATGGAGGCGTGCTGGAGACGCTCCGCCGCCCGCTTTTCCTCGCTGGTGATCTTACCACAGCGGATATATACCGCGAGCGAGGGAATATACGGGGCGAGATGGGAATATATGAGATAGGATGAGACGGTACGAATGCTACAGCAGTAGGTAGGCTGTGGAATTATACATGGGTTTGTATTAGTTGTGGTGTTTCTTGGGGGCGAGGGGAGTCACCGCCGCGGCCCCCTCTCGGAGGATCAATCGAAAGCGTTGGCCGAAACAGCGGATGATATGTGTCGACTGAACGGCAACACCACTCTATCTCGTCAGCTTCTTGTCGTTCCCTCATCTTTCGACAAAAACAAAAAAAAGTGTATATCAGGTCAACATGAGCCCCGGCAGATCCCATCCTAGGGCGGAGGGTATTACATATCCTGCAAGCCTTACGCCCTCCCTTTCAACTCTCGCTGCACGAGCCGTGGTGTATGCACAGTGCAGTCTCGAACGAGGGATGCACGCCCCTCACCCGGAACGTGTTGAAATCCCGGGGATGTTCCATGATCTCTCCCTCAGGGAAATGTCCAGCCTCGAAGAGTTCGTCCACTGGGATGGTCGGCGGCTCCGTCTGCCCGTACCTGCACGGCCGTATCACCAGGGTCACGAGAGGTAAACAACAACTAGGCAGATATATGATCGGATCGACATCGCTTTGGGAACCCTCATGAAACCTGAACACGTTAAGACACTATTACGGGGGACCATAGTTAATAGGACCTATGGTATACATAAAAAACTATATATTTAACATTTTTGCCAACAATATTTGGTCCTATTAACTATGGTCCTCCGTAATAGTAGTCTACATGGTCGCACCTAGCGGTAGCAGGACGTGCAGAGCAGCTTTATTTATTAATAGTAGTAGTATAACTACAGCTACAGTAGTAACAATATTAAGCAGTTCCGCAGCAGTAGTACTACAGTAGTAGTCGTAACAATAGCAGCAGTAATAGAAGCAGCAGCAGCAGTAGCAAGAGCAGTACAGCAGTAGGAGCGGGGTTCACTGCGGAGCACTTACGTACCGGGACAGCATCACCTAACAGTGAGGCGCCCACCTCTACTTGAAGATTTACCCCCTACTCTGCCCCCCGCCCCCCCCCACCCGCTCCCCACCCCATGCAATGCCTGGTGATCACGTCAAACCCCTTAGGACCTCTTGTCTGGAGGAGACCCTTCGCTTCCCCCGTAGGGTGCTCTCATGCCGATGGGAGGGCGGCCATCGCCGGCTTCGGCGTATTACGACGAGGCGCACGGCTGAGCACAGAACAGGGGCTTTCAGGGGGAGGCACGGCGCCGCCCAAAGTTGACACCACGTGGCGCATGAGCAACGGGGACAGGTGGCCAAGCGGCGCGCGAAGCCCACCTCCAGAGGAAATAAATACCGCGACGGCTACATTCACGCGCGCGCAAGGGAATATACTCATGTCATGCATAGCCATAGTCGGGGGGGAGGGGTAGTACTGATGGAGAGGGACCGTGGAGGGAGGGAATACTGCTGGGCCAGAAGGACAGGAAAACGCTGCAAGATGCACGACGCTGCATAGAGACTAAAGCACGGCAGTATAGAGTTACCCCACGGTAGGGGTTGCACTTTTTGGCCCGAAGGTTTCTGACCGATTGAGTTCCCCAAGTGAGGAACCAGCAGCTAGGATGAAACATTTACTCGTATACCCTGGTATTAGTTTTAGGACTAGCTCACACAAATTCTGGTCGGGTGGCGCGTACAAATTTCTTTCGAGTATTGTATCGGGTGAGATATCGAGTTCCAAACGTGAGGGGCTCGGGAACGTCTGGTGCACCCCTACCGCGGGATGGCTCTATACAGAAAATGGTGCATAGGGGAACGATAAGTCGTCCGCTAAGGACAAGCTATAAACAATAACACGAACGCCGGCGCCCTCGCAGAAAAACACAGCCAACATTTTGAAACTGTTCCCAGCGGCCGTCCATCGCGAGCGTTATTATGGTGACATCCCGCCTTAAGGTATTAATGGATGGACGACGGAAAAAACGAATCCCTACCGTAGGCTTAAACTTGACAGAAAAACGCCTCCGCCAGAAGGCAAAACCCAAGACCGACAGGGAGGGAGGGAGGGAGGGAGCGGCATGCGGTGGGGTATGGAGGTGCTGCATGTGGTAGAGGCATGGGCGAAAGACGTGGTAGCCCACGGAACGCCAACAACCACATCGACGCCTATCGAAGAGGGTGTCTTGCTGTGTATGGTGCAGTCACTATACGCTCGTACCAGTGTACTGCTAACCTGAAGTTATATACTTCTTTTATCTCATAGTGGTGTCTTTATACAGACTAACACGAATTATGCACACCTCGGAAATCGTCATATATCGGATTTGTCTACAGATAGATCATCTAGTTCCTCGACTGCAGTTGTGAGGGGCTTGTGCAGGATCTGTGCATTGTACAGATCCAACCCAGGAAACGTGTGCTATAGATCATGCGGACTATGTGATTCCACCCGGCAACGTGATCTGATTCATACAAGGTCGGGAATACATCTGCCTTGACAGATCTAGATGATGAAGTGTGAATATATGATGTGTCCAAGGTCTGGAACGACGTACGTGCTGGTACTATACCTGGTGATTGCGTGAAACCCTTTGAAAAACCTTCAGTTCGTTGTGACACTGGCTTTACTCCGGTGTTTCTTTGACAAATAAATCAGCTCACAGGCGGATAAAGAGCGGTTACATACCATCAACAGATGAAAAACGGGACGGCGAGACTAGTGCTAGATATCGTATCGAGCGTGTGTTGGCCCTCCATCCCCCTGGCATCTCCCGTGTTCTCATGCTGCCAAAGCTTCGATACATCAACTATCGGAATCGGAACGATAAGTTTTCTTTTTCATCGGCATCGTATCCAACTCGATTCCGATATCGATATCCGATATCGAACACTATTACGGGGGACCATAGTTAATAGGACCAAATATTGTTAGTAAAAATGGTCAAATATATAGTTTTTTATGTACACCACAGGTCCTATTAACTATGGTCCCCCGTAATAGGCGAGACACCCCCCGTCGGTGATAGCCCCCTACAGCGACAGCGACGGCAATAAAGCGACATGCCGCACGTACAGAACGCGCACGAGGGCATGGATAATGGATGGGCTGCATCGAATGAAAAATAATTGATGGTACGCGCGGGATAAGCTCACCCTCTCAGAGCTCCAGTCCCGTTTCGGGGACACAGCACTCAAATTCCAAGTAATTTGTCCCCAATTGTCCCCAAAACGAGACGGCGGTCCTGAAAGGGTTAAATGGTGTCGCATGTCGTCTGCAAATGAATGGCGTTTCCAATCAAACTGTTGGCGGCATTGACATTTACAGCGGCATACTACACAGTAGCAGCGATGCTACTGCTGTACTGCTGCGATATGATACCGCGGTCTCGAGGCGGGGATATATAAGGGAGTTGTGAGCTTCATGTCGCCTATCAAACTTGTATGCAACCACACCAGCACGATGCGTCGTAACGGTAGGTCGGGACGCAGGCAACTGGTCGTGTCCTACTGCTGCATGACAAAGCGATACCCAAACTGCAGAACACATCGTAACACAAGGTATATTCAGGGAGGGCAGTCGAGAGTGGCGCAAGGTTGTATGTGCAAGATACAAGACACACCGCACACGAGCAGAGCAGGAGGATCAGGAGGAGCAGGAGGAGCAGGAGGAGGAGGAGGAGGAGGAGGAGGAGGAGGAGGAGGAGGAGGAGGAGGAGGAGCAGCAGCAGCAGCAGGAGAGGTAGCAGGGTCGGAACAGCAACAGGAGAATCAGGTCTGCGGCCAGACTGCGGGCGTTGACAGCAGCAGTGGCATGCACAATAAACACAACGATCGGACACAAACGGCCGGCCCAGGAACTTTCGCGCGGTGCCCCACCGCCAGACCGCTCGCTGCACCCCTACATACCGCCCACCGCCATCTCGAACCAACCCGACCCGCCGCTTTAAATTGTGCAACCTGAACCTCTCCAATCTCTATATTTCGCACCCGGCTCTGCCGCAGGTGGCACCGTCCTCACCTGACGTAGCTGTCTGTGAAGCCAGTCACACCCCTAGCGGCGGCAATCTTGCTTCCATTCCCCCCCGGGCATGTCGGCGCGCCCCCACAGCCGCCGCCACCGCCGCTCGCTGCCTTTTTCTTCTTCCTTTTCTTCTTCTTCTTCTTTTTCTTCGCCCCTGTCTCCTCGCTCGCAACAGCGTCTTCTTCCTGCTCGTCCTCGTCTTCGCCGTCCTGTTGCTGCTGTGCGTCGTGCATAGCGCCGGCGTCACCGCCGCCGCTGTTGCATGGTGGCTGCTCGCCTTGCTGCTGGGATTGATCGGCGGAGGGGGTTGCTGGGACCGAACCGTCAGGGCTCCCTGCTGTGGCGGGCGGCGATGGCGCCTGCTTCTTCTTTTTCTTTGCCTTTTTTTTCTTGCTGCTACTTGCTGTGCCCGTGTTCTCGGCAGCAGCCCCTTGGCTCCCGCCTTCCGCCGCCGCCCCCGCCCCCCCCGCCCCCTCCTCGTCCTCGTCTTCTTCCCGGTCAGCATCTACTAGGCTCCCAGAAGAAGGAGGAGCATCATCAATCTGATTTGTTTGGGCAAGGCACGTACGTGGTAGCGGCGAAGGAGGGCGAAATCGATGCATCCACCAGGGGCAAATCTTAGCACAGTGCTCGCTTTAAGAGGCATCCATCGATACGCTGAGAGCTTACCTCAGTATACTGATGGGTAGCCGAAGGGGGTCCTGGTCTGATGTCCCCAAGTTTCTCAAGCATGACATTATTTGTGTGGCTTGGTAACCCTTACTCGTATTTTGTAGGAGTATTTTGAAGCGACGAAAAACAGGACGAACTTGGTCTTGCCAGCCGTTTAGAAGAGCGTACAGAGTGCAGCAGTACGAGTATCATCATGCTGGGAGCGTATCGCACTCGTCCTTGGGTTGCACTTTGGTCACACTCGATATCTCAGCAGCCCGGCCGGGGCTGCTTAGCCGTGCTGGTGCCGCTACTGCTTCTGCAACTTGATGCTGTATTTGTACATATATTTTCGGCACTTTTCTCCTCTAAAGTGTGTACCACAAAACTCTTTGCAAAGGCACCCATCCTACGAAATGCTGCGCATCCTACCTCCATGTCATCCATGTCTTTCACGAGCCCTCCCATTGCCTCTGCCTATCGAGCTAAGCAACCTGAACATTGCGGACACCGCCGAGTCCTGCAACCCTATGGGTTTCCATACAATACTAAGGCGTTATTATCAAGTGCGCTCTTGCCTCGCCTGCCTGTACACTCTGCACCTGTGCACCCCAGTTAGGTCAGGTGGCACATCATCAGGAAGCAAAGCGGTCGAACAAAGGGGACGCGCGATGTACAATCTCGATGGGGTGGCGCTATCGGGATCCCTGCTTGCTTCCTTGCTCAACGAAGCAGCCTCTCCATACGCTGGTTCTGAGCAAAAACAGGTGCGTTCCTCTTTGAAAATGAAGAATTCTCCCCCCTCTTCCCCCTCTGTAACAAGCAGAGACCTCCAGGCCTCGGTTGACATGTTCACGCCGTATCCATTTCGCGTGACCGAGCTCTTCGTCGCCCAGACTATACAGTCGGTCGTGCACCTGCTTGTCGGTCCAAGAGTTTATGCAGATGAACCGCTGTTGAGACCTTTGCCTTGGACACATGTTTCTAGCTTCTCCAGCAGCGTCTATGTACCAGGTACCTGGTATGTACGGCGTGTCTCCAGTCTGCATGGGGGACGTACGGTGTTCGGGTGGCTCGGTATAATGCGCAATACCTGTCGTACTATTCGTATCTGTCGTGGGGTATCTGCTACAGCAGTTCGTATTACGGGGGACCATAGTTAATAGGACCAAATATCGTTAGTAAAAATGGTGAAATATATACCGGTAGGTTTTTACTTATGTCATACCTGGTAGGTCATATTGTATCACTCGAAAGCAGAGTTCTTCCGCTCCTTCGACACTTGGTGGTTCGTGGCCGGTGACCCTGTCGAGCCTTACTGGTTGCTCGCTAACAGCACCCACCGCTGGCCCCGGCAAGGCTGACACTGCGATAGCAGCAGCAGCAGCATTGCAATCATGAGACGCTTGTAGCTTGCAGGACGCAGGACGAGTCTCGCGATCTGCGGCCGGCACTGCTGCTGCTGCTGCTGCTGCGGCCGTGCAGGCCATGCATCAATATATCTGTGGGAGCATTCGTGGGCCTTTTCCTTCTCGGCGTGCGGCGAGTCTTTGGCATTGACTGATGGGCCTGGTTGGTTGCTCGACCGTCTGGTTGCTTGCCTCGCGGGCAGGCGCCGCACCTTTTCTGTTTTAAGCTCTGCGCATCCTCTCCAGTATCCCCTTGCGTTGCTCTTGTTTCGCTGTTCCGGTGGTACCGCTATTAAAATCAGTATTAGTAGTGCTTTCCTGCCTCCTGTTCCGGTATACCCGTAGTCGCTATACTATGTTTCCTGTATACTCGCAATAGTGCTGTGCGCAAATAAGTTTGCCGCCGGCGCTGGGTGCTGTGGCCCTGCCACCCAGGCGCCGTAGGGGCGTAGGGTAGATGCCGGTGCCACGCACGCGGTGCCGCTCATGCTACCAGGTATGTAGGTATGAGAAGATAGGAGAGTCGACGTACATTGCTATCAAATGCATTCGTGTGAGTATGCGATGCCTATATATATATGGGTATCACATCCCCGGTATCTGATGGATCCGTAGTATTTTTTTTTTTTTTTTTTTTTTTTTTTCCATCCCATTCATTATCTTCGCACATCTTCTTCTCTCTCTCCTTCCAACTCGTAACTCAGATCCGGGGTCACATAGCAGGCTCTTCTCCCCCCTTCCCGCTACGGTACGTGCCTTCATTTTTATCGCGAGAAGATTTCAGCCTTTTTCTTCCCTCGTCGACTCGCATCGAATTGTGCCTACCCACGCTGCAAGGCGCTCTCAACAATTGAATCCCTTTTTTATTTTTGCAAATAAAGTCAAAGTCCGACCCTCCTAGGGCTCGAACCCAGGACTCAAACAAGTAGAATTCGAGGTTAACCACTTGAACCACCGGGGCGACCTGAGGACTGACGGCAGATGCTCTCATTGTGTCGGTATTAATTGTCCTTTCTACCCAGATTCATCAGTACAGCCAGTGTCCCTCCTGATTCCTTATCCTAGAGAGACGGTAATTATGTGGTCACAGACTGCTGTGAGACAGTGAGACACCAAAAACGAAAAATAATCGCAAATTCATGTTGTTGTCGTTGTTGTTGTTGTTCTCACATTAACTCACAATACAATGCAGTCCGTGGTCGCAGGACAGGCTCCAGTAACTCTGGAGTGGAAGAAATACGTCGGTAGTAAAGCAGAGGCAAAAACAAAAAACAAGCATACGCACTCCACCGCTGCGGACACCAGGGAAGCAAAAAGGAGACTAGCAGACAAAAACCTAAAAAAGAAGATGAAGCGAAGCAAAAAAAAAACAAAAAAAAATAAATTCAAACCTGGCAGCAGGTAGGTAAAGCAAGTGAAATGCCAGCGTACCGGGTACGAAAATACAACGACACAACCAAGACCAGAAAATAAGAACAAAATGCATAATATCATAACGGTAGATACTACGCAGCTACGTACTGAACATCAACAGAGTAGCAGCAGTGTAGTCTTGATAGGTACAAACCATTATATCTCCGGTGATGTGTATCATATGTCCCTAGCCGCCGACGCTGATATCCTTCCTCAGCAATCGCACACGTTTCGCTGTACTGCTGTTCTCGTACTGCTGTGCGGAGCTGTAAGGAAACAGCGCCCACGCGGCTAGTGCACGAGTGACGAGAGCGCTATAAAGCGTGACTTGTAATCTGGCATCTACGCTGAAAGCTGTTACTCGTTCAGGCGAGCAGCACGTGCACCTACTTCCGGAACCTGGTACCTTATACCTGGTACCAGGTACCGGTTACTGGTATCACGCAAGGAGGCGTTCTACGATAGAGGCTCACCCTATTTTGTTTTTAGGCTCCTACAGTATGTTCCCTCAAGGTACAGTATATATAATGCGGAATGCAACGGGGACAATACGTCGGGTGCTTGGGACGTGTGGGGCGCGCGCCTTCAATACTTAGACAAAGATATCCCTACGAACGGTGGTACTACAGTACTGTATAATGCCTCCTTCAGCTGCCGCCCGGCAAGGATGCCGTGGTGGCTCAGAAAGTTTTTTTTCTTCCCAAATGTGATACCTCCATGGTAGAACGCCTCCAAGATAACATCGGACGGATTTTCGAAGTTGAGTGTATGTATCCGTAACGGGGAGAGAGTTACTGCCGAGCGACGCGTCTATGGAAGGGTAGCGACGAGATATTCCCGAAGCCCCCACTACCGTTGTCCCCCCCCCACCCCTCTGTGCTCCGTCTCGAAAGGGATGCATGGTCAATGTTTTAATGAGTAAAGCAAGCAGCAAATGAGTACCCCTCCCCCTCCGTCTCGAAAGGGATGCGTGGTCAACGGTCAAACGACTACGGCAAGCAACAAATGAGTACGCGCCCCCCCCCCTCCGCTGGCTTTGAAAAAATCGATCCGAAGTTCATCCCAAGAGGTGTGTTGTGTTGCGTGTTAAACGGTGTACATATGTTTCAAGATGCGCAACGACAGCAGTTTATTATCTCATTTACGCATTATTCATGCTCGTCCAGTGTGTTTACCGGTAAACCCGCATCTGGCGTGCATGCGTACGACAACAAGCAAGCCGTGGTCATGGGCGCCTTCCCTTCTTCCTCCCAGCACACGCCTATGTTTGTATCGCGTACGGTGCAATATTATCGTATAGGGGCCAACGTTCCCACTGCTCCGTCGATCTTCGTCGAACTGTGCTATAGCTCGCGCTCTGCGCTTTCAGCAACAAGAGAAAATGAAAAACAAAGTACGTCCGACGTATGAGGTATAAACCAACCGTATACTATTAACAGCTTGTACCTGGTATTTGATATCTGCAATCGGTATATATATGTGTCGCGGCTGGTTAGTTTTTACCGGAGTACCATTGTGGTAGAGAATGCAAGATACGTTTGACAGTGACATCAGACTACCAACGGGTACTATGTTACCGGACAGAGTGGTATGTGTTGTGAAAATCAGGAGACACCAATAACGGGGCTTTAACCCCTTTAGAACCGCAGTCTCGTTTTGGGGACAAACCACTCAAATTTCAAGTAGTTTGTCCCCAAAACGGGACTGCGGTTCTAAAGGGGTTAATGTCACCTTCAGCAGTAGTTGTGTGTGTGTTTTAATGTTCATCTGTGTTCCATGTATTTCAGATGGCGACGTGATGTCGCGGTGGGCGATACCTGGTACCTGGTATACTTTTTGGGTGTTTCGGCTGTGTTATAAGCATGCTGCTGAGCCCTCCGTGCCTTGGTGGGGAGGGCTCGTGACCAAGGAGCCTGCGTTGGCAGATGCGCACGGCTTCGATGTGAATGGGTGTACTGTTTAGTGCGCAGAACACGAATCGTACATTCCGTGGGCCAGATTTCAAGGGAATACGCTAACGTGACAACTTCATCATCATCATCATCGCCGTGATCCGTGAGTGGTGATCGGTGGGGCTGTAAGTCGCTGACTAGTTGTTAGTTGGCTATGCTCGTATAGGCATTGCAGTTATTACGGGGGGCCATAGTTAACAGGACCAAATATTGTTAGTAAAAATGGTTAAACATATAGGTTTTTATATATACCATAGGTCCTGTTAACTATGGTCCCCCGTAATAGTCGCGTGCGGTAATGGTAACGGAGGTTCTGCGTGTTTGTACGAACATACCTGAATGGCGTTTTTTGTGTGTTGTATGCTCAGGAAGTACTAAGATCGATATGGTTTGGCTTACTTCGCCAGCCAACTTAACTATTTTCTGGCGTATAGCCGTGAACGTCAAGTCGAGCCCGCTCACAGCCCTACTCTGTATGCAAGTGCCTGGGCATTCGTTTCCCTGATGTTTCCGCCCTGAAGTGAATATTGTACATGCGCAATGTGTCAACATCCTACTGCTGTACTCCCAGGTTATCGCCTTCTCCACCCCTGTTTACATACAATAAATATCAGGCACGAGTTTGATGCCGGGCATGCTCGCACATATCGCTTCGCTGTATTTATCGACTACTGAAATGTTCCTAGGGCGCGCGTTATACGGATGGGTTGCTTTTCGGGAGCTTGAGCCGACGGCAGGGGAGCGAGACGGGAGACGACCACGAGCGCCGTGCGACGACCCACCGGGAAGCCGGTGAGCTGCAGCGTCGCAGGCAGCAACCGCTGATGCTAATAAAATTCTGCGGTATATTTACAAGATCCGTTTTTACGTGCGTATTTCATTAAAAGAAAATGTCCTTATATTTCGGGACAAAGTGGTACCAATTGACTGCCATAGTATGTATAAATGTGACATATTAACCCTTTTAGGACCGCAGTTCCGACTGTGGGGACAAAGTCCTTGGAATTTGACTGGTTTTGTCCCCAGAACGGGACTGCACTCCTAAAAAGATTGACTTATTTTGGGACAAAGTGGTACCAATTGACTGCCATAGTATGTCTAAATGTGACATATTAACCCTTTTAGGACCGCAGTTCCGACTGTGGGGACAAAGTACTTGGAATTTGACTGGTTTTGTCCCCAGAACGGGACCGCACTCCTAAAAAGATTGACTTATTTTGGGACAAAGTGGTACCAATTGACTGCTATAGTATGTTTAAAGGTGACATATTAACCCTTTTAGGACCGCAGTTCCGACTGTGGGGACAAAAGTATTTAGAACTTGACTGGTTTTTAATTTATCGATAGTAGAGCAGTAGAGCACGCAGTAGCGACGACGCTACTGCAGAAGATCATGCAGTAGCTAGCGCTGGGCAGAGGTTCGGGTAGAGTAAAAACAGAGTGAAATGTTATCTCGCAGCACAGGCGCGTCGAAGCTTCCTGTGCCGACGGTTTCATCACCAAGGAAACCGCCATACCATACGGTACAAAACCCAATATCCTATTGAGTCGTTCTTGAACTACAAATATCCCGACAGTTTGTCGCCAAAACGGGACTGCAGTCTTGAAAGGGTTAAACGTCAACACGAGTGCTATGTTGTCCTGAACCCTGATACAAACTTGAGGCCCTGCCTTGTGCGTGGAGGGGACGCGCGTGCCGTCGATATCTGTAGCTTCTTTGTAGCTGAGCGCTGTTTGTTGTGTACGGTACGTTTTCAAAGCGAAGACAGTTGGGTTGGTCGTGTCGCAAGACTCTTTGTGTCGTCAATCGCAGCGTTTGAAGCCGGTTCAGCCAGTTACATCATGACGGCGTTTGCTGTCCCGTTGGCCGTGAAACGGCAGATCGCCCCGCTTTTTATCTCTTTTGAAAACAGTGCCTGCTCCCGTAGAAAACCCGGCATGTCGCGACACCCGATCTCCACTCTCTCGATATGAGGTCACAATATCACCTACTACAACGCAAGCACGACGCAAGAAAAACAACGTACGCGCGTCAGTGCCCCCCCTTCCCCCGCCCCTCGTCCCTCTTGCTTTGACGTCACTGACTCCGGGCTGTTTCTTCGTTCAAGGAGTTTGTACCCTTGCGCCTCCCGGTCGTTTTTATTTCTTTATATCGGATTCCTCTGAAACCCTGGATGGCGTTTTCCTCGACGAGACTGCCACTCGTGGAAAATATATATTTCGAACAACGCGCAGTTGGGAGCGCGGCTGGTCTCTAGTCCCGCCCACCCGTGTCCTCTCCGCCTCGTCTCGCTTCGTTTCTATCCACGGCTCAATCGACCTCCGGCGGCCCGTTTTGGGTTGTGTTCGTTTGCTGATCCGTTTTTGTTTTTTTGCGTGCGTTTGAGCAGCGCTGTCCGGCTACGTGCGCGCCCCGGCACGATACGGGTTTTACGATGAGGTTGGGGAGGTGGACGAGGAGCGGTTGGCGGCACTCATCCCCAAGGGAGAGGTAAGAAGGACGAGACGGCCAATGCGCTTGCTTGCAAACGTTTAGCGCTGTCGATGTCGTTATCGGTGGTGTGTTTTCTAGCGTTGGCGTTTTTTTTTTGTCGTTACACGCCTAGTCGCTGCCGTCAGTGAACGCCCACGCGATCGATTCGAGGCATCCGAGAGAGAGGGAGAGATGATGCAGAGAGCCGCGCTGTCGCCGGAGGGGGATCCCCCGTTGCTGCCCCCCCCCCCCCCCCCCCCGCTCTCTCTCCTCGTGCGTGAGTATCTTGAATGTTTTGTGTGCTGGTGGCTTGACTGTTGACGCACAGCTAGATTCGGACGCGTGCGTGGGGAGGGAGTCAGGTGTAGAGCGGCCGGACTATACTCCAATCGAACCGCTTTTCATCAAGCACGAAACCAATCGACCCGTCGATCTGACTCATCGTAGTGCTAACTAATGGCATACCCCCCGGCCCCCCCCGTTCGGTGCCCCGTCTCGAAAGGGGTGCGTGGTCAACGATGGCCAAATTGAGTAAGGCAAGCAACAAAATGAGTACGCCCCCCCTCCCGTCCCCCCCGCGCCGTCTAATATGTCATCTCGATGGTGACGTACGCCATGACAAACCTCTACTTTTGTTCCTTCCTCCGCCTATCTCGGCGTCTCTTGTGGTGTTTTCGATTATTCAGCGACTTGCGGGTTATTTCGTGGTGAGGAAAGGAGGGTCTACGCGCCCATCTCTCCGGGAAATCGAGGTACGGTACACTTGTATATATCATGGGTAGACACGATGTAAAGGTGGAATCGTAGTCAATGGTGAATCGTCAGATAAAGGTACCAGTAGGCAGTAGTGCGGTGCGCGTCGGACGTGCCTGTGTGCCAGGGAAAATTGAAAAGTGTGGCCGAGTGAACGGGGGGGGCGGTCAGCGATGGAGGGTGTTCGAAAGCGTGGTGTAGCAAGGCGTTACTGAGGACGAGATCATTGTTCATGTATGTGGCCGTTTTTTTTGCCTTCCCATGCTTTGTGTTTTGCCCGTCCATTTATTGGCGTACACGTAGTGGCGCATTCGGCGTACAGTGGCGGGTGGCATGTCCGCTCTACGCCCGGCACGGCGCTCTCGTCATCGACATGGTCATGATGTCATCGTCGCATATAGCCATAGTCGTCGTTATCGTCACTGCAGTATCATCAGCGATGTCTTCATCCCTGTGATCGTCATCACCGCTGTCTTGCCCTTTGAAGGCCTCTGTAAGGGGCCACTGTAAAGCGCTTCATAAACCGCTACACCACTCTAGCCCCAGATGTCGGATAGAGCATACCAGAGCACGTCACATATTGTACCGTCGAGGTGAACCGAAAGCGATAGCCTCGACAGAAATAACCCCCAATTTCTATTTAAGCGGTACCCATTCTACCCCCCCCGCCGCCCGCCCGCCTCCGTCTCGAAAGGGATGCGTGGTCAATGGTCAAATGAGTACGCCCGCCCGCCCCGGCATTGTAGGGGTGCAGTGTCTATGGCCATACATACGACTACGGCCATGCATGGCAATGAGGCTGTTTCCTCTGCGGTCCGACAGGGAGTTTCATATTTGTAGTTTTCGATCCCAAAAATGGAAGCGTCTGCTTTCGCAGTCCGGATATGCAAAATCCGACCGGATTTTTTTTCGATTCGAGAATCCGATGGCCCAAGTCGTCAGATTTTGGCCCAAAATCCGACGACTTGGGCCATCAGATTTTCAAATCGAAAAATGGTCTCTGAATTAAATATGTTATTAACGACAGCCAGCAGCAGCAGAACGACCGATTAGTTGGATGGTGACACCGCTGCACAGCGACGTTGCTTTGCCCCAGACGCGCAGTCGGTGGGCGGCGCGTCTCTTCGTGGCCAGACCGTAGCGGACTGGCGCGGGCTCGAGCCTAGAGACCAAGAGAAGCGCGCTCGGCGCGCACCTCTCCGTGGGCACGTACTCGTAGACTACAGTAGCAGCAGACAGTCACATCGTGTCAAAATACAAAGTACCAGGACAGGTTGACTGTACGTAGCGCGCTCGGCACGTCTCTTCGCTGCCAGACCAGAGGCAGTCAGCGTGGGGTCGGGCGCTTGCGTCCTACGCGCAGTGCAGCGCACTAGGCGCGCCTCTTCGCGGCGCTAGACCACAACAACATTGGTTGGTCTCGGCGTTTGCTCGAATCCCTGCACGCACAATAAATCCGTTTTTTTTCGCATAGGAAGACTGTTTCGTTTTTGCGACCTTCACAGCTGAAAATGCGATCGGATCAGAATCTGACGCTCAAAGTCTGAACCGCATAGGAAACAGCCTGAGTACACCCCCCTCCCCCGCCGCCGCCGCCGCCGCCGCCTCTCAGATTTTTCGCAGCGTGGCAGCTTCACCGTGTGCGTTAGGACAGCTGCCCATCTTGTTTGTGGCGTGCCTTAGGCTTAGGGGAGGAGTGCCCACCCAGAGCTGCCAGTACCAGTGCATTACGGCACAGGGAGGCGAGGGAAACGGGCGGGTCTCGGGGCGGTAAGTCGGTCGAACAAAAGCAATGCAAGGTGTGATTTTTGACGAGAGTCGGAAGGGTAACGTTCGTTGGTTTCTCTCTGAAACTGAAGCGGCGGTCGCGCAGATGGTCTTGTTGACAAAAGTCGGGAAAACTATTGATACTAGGCAGGGAAGGCACGCCCTTTGTACCCGACGCCCGCGATGTTTAGGAACGGTTCGCTGTGCGATTTGTGCATTTTTGCTGTCCCATTGACTCTTGCGAATAGAAAGGCGTCATGAACGGTACAAAGCTTGCTTCAGAGCCCACCCCCCCCCCCCCCCCCTCTCCCTCCCTGCAACCCCTACCCTCCCTCCGGCCGTGCCCCAATCGATGATTGCGCAGGTTGGAGGTGTTGCCGTGTAGGATCAACAACTTGACCATGGATTCTTCTGCTGAGTACGGTATGGTAAGACCGTCCCCCTTGGGCCCGATGGGAGTGGAAGGGGGGCAGCAGTCGGCCTTAGAAGAGGCGTTTGGCGCTGTGCCACCTCCGCACGTCAGCGAGGCCGAGGCGTTATTGGACACGGGGATACAGACCATGGAGGTGCGTTGCGTGCGCGCGCTAGCCGGAGCGAATGCGTTTTGATGAAAGGAGAAGGGATTGGGGAGGGGGGGGGGGGGGGGGGCACGGGGTGGAAGGGAGAGGGGAGCCTTGTGATGATCTATTTGGGTTTCAGAGCAGGATCGGTTTTGTCGATGAACATTACGTGATGTTGGCCCTGCGCTGTCAATTCCTCGAATGACAAAAATTTTACAGACATGCCTTGAGTACCTAGAACCGGCTCGCTCAGACAAAAACCCCCGCTAAGAACAAGGGTGTCTTCCTACGGAAACACCTGGCTATGTTCGACCTTTGCGAAGGCCTGTGGCTGGTCTGGGTGCATTTCCGCAGGCCAGCCTTACGTCCGTAACAAAAACTGGCCACGTATGTCACCGTCTTCCGCTGTTCGGGGGGATGAGTATGATACCAAATATGCGGCATTCGTTAGTATGGTACCAAATATTCGACTTTCGGGTAAATTTTGCCAGCGGCATCCGAGGCGGAGAAAAAATGGGAAGTTTAGCTTGAAGCAGCTCATAAACGGCGAATTCAGTTTGTGTGTTTGATTGGTTTGAGGTTGGGGCTCAGGTCGTCAGGATTTGGGCTAGCGGTGTTCCGATCTTCCACGATGGAAATGCCGGCGGGCAGGCAGGTAGGTACACAGGCAGAAAGCCGTGGCGTCTGAGCGTGCGAATTGTATCTATCCTTGTGTGCAAGCTCCGGCGCCTTTGCTCCCTCTTTGCCGCCCCTCTTTGTGTCGTCCTGTGAAACCCTGTTCTTCCCGGCGCATCTGGGTCTCTTTTTGTTTCCTCTAGTACCCCCCCAGTTTCCGGGTGGACGCAGCCCCCCCCCCCCCCCCCCCACCCTCTCCCTTTCACGATGCTCCGGCCCTCTTCTGATCTCTGGAATTTGTTGTTTTCGCTTGCTCTGTTGGCTTATGCGCGTATGCTCGCGTCGTTGTGTCGCTTGAACGTGGGCCTGAGCAGGGTTTGGTGGCGGAGCTTAAGGCAGTGGAGAACCGCGTGGTTCGTCTCCAAGTGGAGAACCGATGCATGGAGCGGGTGCTCATGAGCCGCGGGACATAACGCAGGACGTATCGAGCAAATCCCGTGTCATTGTGTGTAGTCGTTCTTTTTGTTATTTTTCCTGTCAAGATTATCCCTGTACTCTTTTCAACGCTGAAAGCGGTTTGATGTGTCGACTCCTTCCTGTGTGTAGAGCTGTCTCTGTGCGTCATGCCTCCCTGTAGTGTTTAGTGAAAGGTGGTTTTGTTTGCTTTCGTTCGGTCACGGTGATTCTACGCGTGGTTATGTTGTTCGCGTGCACGTTGTAAGCAAAGGCGCAGGACTGCTGTGTCCCACACCCGCGCTGAATTAGATGTGACGAGATTCGAGACCCCCCCTGCCCGGAGTTTTTTTTCCGATCTCTTCGTGTGGAACGGTATTTATTCCCGGATAAACTGTGGGCGGGGAGCGCGATATGAATGTCCCGAGAAGATTGAGATGGGGTTGTAGTCCTTCGTTTCTGCTTCTCGTTCTGCTGTAGAGCCTGGAGCTCTAGTCTACAACCTGAAACCCAATTTGTAATAGTCGTAGACCTGCACACGGCGGCGTGGAGTTCCGCTTTTGATGGAGGCATTTTATTTATAGTTTCCTGTACACGCCGATGAAGCGAAAGACGTGAGGATCGACCGATTTGCTTCGGCTGAACTCACGGCTGGCGTATACTATTTGTAGGAATGAAATTAAAAGTCGTGGATGGAATCAATCGCCTCTCACGAGATCGTACCATCCACACGAAATGCGGAAAGCGCACGGTAGAATAATTCCAAGCGAATGCCCAGTATCCAGTATGATCTGGTTGTGCAATGCTGGTCATTATCAGATTCGAGTGTCACTTTCGACCTGGGGCGGCGCAACTTCGTCTTGGTCAAATTTTGGATTAGCGTTCGTCTTTCGTACCCATCGGCCTTTCCCTTTGCGCCTTTATCTGCAGGAGTTCACGCCCAGTAGACCGCGGTCCCCATATCCCATTCTCTCTCCTAAAACACGATAATTGCTTGCCACGCCGACTTCATGCAACGACTATCCCCGTTGGGTGTGTACCTATCATTGCGTTGGTAAGATTTCCTGCTCCGCCCTCTCTTGCTCCTTAGGGTCATTCTTATCGGAGAGCTTTTCCCCCAATTTTTCGACATTTATTTCGCGCAATTTTTCAATCTTCCATATTTTTCTGTTTTTTTTTTTTTTCCAAATATTGGAATGTTAAGACCTATGCCAATGGAAACGCGAAGTTCAAAAGTTTTTTTTCAAATATATGGCTTTAAAAACAGCCGAAAAATTTCTCGTACCGCCGCTGTGGGGAAAAAAGAGAAAAATGTTTTCTTTCTTTTTTTTCCCCCAACGGCTGCAGGCGGCGCAATTTGTGTTTTTCTGGTCGCAAATTGTCAACACGGTGATCGAAACCAGCTCGTGCGACGATCGACGCTCGATCTCGACATAGACTCAGCCCACGGCCAACCCACTCGGTATCTGGCAAGCCCAACGAGTATAGATGACGGCCTCGAAGATATCAGGCGGATCCATGGTCTAGGGGGCGAAAGCTTGCCGGCGGCGTCCTACGGTATCCTCCCATACCTGAAAAAAAGTCTATTTTTTGCCATTCGAGACGGATGGAGAAGTTTTGTCTTCTGTTTTGTGCAAACCAGCGGCCAAATGTTTTATCACACGCCTGGTCAGCTCCCGCCACATGACACCGGCCATGGTGTGAAGACGGTGACCCTAGGGTGGGTCGGAGCCCCTAACGAGCGCACTCCGTTCAGAATTCGTGACGCAATCGTTGGTTTGGTTGATCGATGTCTTTCGAGGACTCGGAATCTCGCCGCTTCGAACCAAAGATCGGCCTGAGTTTTTCTCAAGCCGATGTTGGGCCAACATCGGCCCCAGATTTGCTTTTTCCGGGCTTTTCCAAAAGTTGGGAACATTTTTTTTTTCTAGGTGGCCCATAGGAGGCGTGTTCTGAATTTTTTTGGCGGGTATCTTTGAAATTCAAAGTTTTTATTGCAACTTCGCTGTACCATTGGCATAGGTCTAACGAACTTTATATTTTTGCTTCTGGAGAATTTCACGAATATACCTGGTATAGTGACAGAACACCTCCGTATATTGATACATATTTCCAATTATTTCCAAACTTTGGAAATTTCGGAAAAAAACGCTCTCCGATAAGAATGAGCCTTAGAATGCTGGCCAACGCGGGGGGGGGGGAGCTTTGGTGGGAGCTCAGCAGTGCAGAATTGCTTCCTTGGACTGACTGAGATCGTGGAACACACGGGCTTCTGAACCGATCTCTCTGCAGCATGATTCCGAAACTTCACTGCCTTAAACCATGTATTATACGGTGGCTCTATCTTGTGGGCGTTTCTTACCGTTGCCCCGTGAGCCCTTGCGCCTTCCCTCCGTGACGCCAAGGGCAAGCACAGGGAAGCCTATTCATCTATTATACCCAGAGGTACGGTCGCAGCATACCCCCCAGCTGATTTCTCGTACGTAGCCATACTTGATTTTTTTCCAAGAGCACAAAACTGGAGGTACTGCTCTTCGGGTGGGTGGAAGGTATGCCGTCGGCGGCTGCGTGGATATTAAAACACACGTCGACGTGTTGAAGATACGATCCATCTTTTAGCCTGGGGTTCAGAGGTGGCGCTCGTTGGGTCGGCTTGGCGCTTCACTTGTGCATTTTGTCATCGCTTGATGCGCATTTTCGCTCCCTGGACGTCGGAATGACTCGGGCCTCACTCTGATCGGCGTTTTGGCGGCGTGCTGCACGCCTTCATCGAAATAGCTAACTGTAGCCCCTTTACAGCACCGGTGTTGTTGGGCACATCATCACTTGAGTCAGGCGTTATTTGCAGTATATATTTGGTATATACAGTATACGGATAAGAATCCTAGGTTCCGCCGCTGTAGGGTTAGGAGCCCACATCTTGCTGCGGTAGCAGTCGCTCTGCGCTCGAGCTGCAATGACCTCAGTTACCAGGTACCGTGTATGACAACCGAGGGAGATAAGAGTACGAACAACAAGAGCTGGGACAGGAGCCCAGCAAACGACGATGCCCACGGATCTCGACACCATCGTCAGCGTCAATGACTCCTGAGAGTGCTGATAATATGACTAACAATTCGGCTAGATATCACCCCGTGGAATGACGTCGCACCTCTCTCAATAACACAAAACAATCTAGTAATACGAGATGCCCCTCGAAAGGAGTGGATGAAAAGAATGCCAGCCGCAGCTGCGCGTGTTGCAGGAATTAGCTGGTGAAACCTCCTCGTACGACCGTCCAGCCTATACAATTGATCATAATAAGCACGGTGGTAACACAATGTACATATCATTGGCGCTGCCTTATTATGGTGGAATTCTACTACGGTAGAACGTGAGTGAGTAGATTTATCGTGATTGAGAGTATGAGCGAAGTAAGAAGTAAACAGGCCTTTAGTATCGACAAACCTGCACGTGTAGCTTTTTTTGGCGACACTTTGTGTCAACATTCTTGCGGCAACGCCATTGTGCGTTGTAGTGATTTTCCTGTGATGCTCTTGCAAAAACGACACATCACACATCGCCTACCGTATATATAAAGGCGACGCTTTTGTGGCGACATCCATAACCTGTAACAGGTACGCATGGGGGACGAACCAAGGGCATCCGAAAAAAAAGCCTGACCAACCCCCCCCCCCCCCCCCCCCCGACAGCGGGCCGAAAAAACAAAAACCTCACATCGCCATACAACCTTCCACAGACACAAATAAATCTATACTTTGTATATATATATTATGTATTAGAGATGATACTTGTCAGTAACCATCATATTCGTTACTCGATTACACTTACGTCATCTATCTGGTATACATTTACGCATTCTATGTACAACAGACAGTTTTCCAGTCTGAGTTATAGTAGGATAGCAGCAGCTGTCTTTTTACACATATACTGCTGTGCACCCGTACGCACAGAATATAGTCCCAATGACGAGTAGTGCCATGGATCTACTGTTGTTGTGGTACGTACGTACATGATCTACGGTAGACAGCACATACATTTAGTACGTGCTATCATTGGTAAATAATGGAAAGGATATCTTCAGTATCCCTCCGAGACCGGTAGCATAGTTTTACTGTAGTTCTGGTTGGAGAAACAACATAGGCTACACTGGGGTCATGGATATGTACCCCAAGATATATTGTTCTTTACAGTAAATCTGGGGGTTCTCTTCGTTGTTTTATTTTGAACGGAATACGAGGTTATTCCCTCATTTTGTTTTTGTTTGACCGAAGTGCAAGGGTCGTCCTTTGTTGCGAGCTGCGAGCGCACACGCGCACCGCCCTCCCCTTTGAGCTCACTCTACTTTGGCTCGCCATCATCAGCTTCCAGCTGAGCAATCAATCAACAATGTGGCTTGGGGTCACCACACCATCTTCTTCTCTTCTATGTTGAAGCTTCACGTACAAGTCATCTGACAGTGACTACGTGTTTGCCTCGAACATTTTGACTGTGTATTGCCGGCCATCGGCAATCGAGTCTAGGCGTACACACCAGCTACGAGCTGGTACACACGCCAATCGCCATACCAAGTAGGTTATGCGCCATGAGCCTTAATATTATGCACGTGACCGTTCAGTGCACAACGAAGAATACTACTCGTACTGTATCTGCAAGTGCCAAACGCATCGATTGAATCTGAGGTGAAGACTTCGGCCCTCCAACGGGTGAAATATCAATGTAATGCGTATGCGCTATCGGATTCCAGATCAACAATCGAGAAGCATTCGTGGGGGAGGGGATGGATATTAACCATCCCCTACTCATCGTATCAGTGGAATTTAGTGTGGCTACCCCCCCCCCCAGAGGGGCGGAAATGAAACAAACAAACGTCGTGTTGGTCATGTGTTATGATACTGCTTTGTATGAGGTTGAAAGCCCGGGAATTACCTGGGTTCTGGCACTGGGGTCGTATTTGTAGTACTTGGAAGGCGCATCTCAGGTGGAAAACTAGGGGTTTTCCAGAGAGGCACGGGCGTGGTCTGAGTCTCCGTCGTGTACGAAAGGAATAAAGCTACTCTTCTATCTCTAAGCGAACATCAACTAGAGCACCAACGAGTATCGGCTTAGTAGGCAGACCTGTCCAGTGATACAAAGTGTCCCGTTATCCGCGATCTTAGCAAGTGGCGTCTTCGGCTTAGGACTCGGCGTTTCCTCGCAATAACGGTGGCCGCTCCACCCCTTTTCCTATCAAGGAAGAGTTGACAAGATTAGCTACCTCGTCCCCCTTCCCCACCAGGTCTACAGGACGGAAGCCCTCTCCGGTGAACCCTTGGTTGCCCCCCTCCGGAGCACCGTTCTCGAAGTCGTCTACAGGGTCTGCAGGCCCTCTTTCGTCTGGTTTTGAAAGAGGTGCTTACACTGTCCGAGGGAGTGTGGTCCTCGTGACAGTTCAAACAGCGGCCTCGGTTTTCGCTGAGGGCGGCCGCGCGGGCGGACGATGAAAGTAGACCGCTCCAGAGGGAAGGGTCCTCGGTCTGGATGGACATGCAAATAGCGTGAACTTCAGCATAGTGGTGTTCTTCTAGGGGAAAGCAGTTGAAAGCGGTGTCAAGCCACCGGTTGAGGCAGTCGGGGATGGTTTTCGCGTAGTCGGTCCTGCCTACCCGCCCCGCTCAGTGTCGGGGCTGGTCTGGGTAATCGGGCCACTCATTTGTGGCACAGGATACGTTTTCCGAGTTATAGGCTGGGTTTTCGGTGTTTCTTGAAATCTTCCGTGTTGAATATTTGTTCTTGTTTTTTCATATTCACTTTTGTCTGTTCCATGCATCTTCCTCGCCCCCCCCGTCGCGGGTGACATGGTGATGATTTTTCGTTGATGATTTCTTCCTGCCCCTTAAGGCTACGTCTTCCTTTCATTTTTTTTTACGTACTTTGCCGACTCCGTTGCCTTGCCGTTCAGAGGTGTGGGAGTGGGTTTTGAGGAGCCGCATCTTCGACTCATACTTTAGCTTGTATAATCGGGGTTTCCATGAAATTCCCATAATTTTGCATCTACGGCTCATCAGAGTGGGTAGTGTTATGAAACTGCTTTGTATGAGGTTGAAAGTCCGGGTTCTGGCACTGGGATCGTATTTGTAGTAGTTGGAAGGCGTATATTAGGTGGGAAACCAGGGGTTTTCCAGAGAGGCACGAACGTGGTCTCAGTCTCCGTCGTGCACGAAAGGAATACAGCTACTCTTCTATCCCTAAGCGAACATCAACGTGAGTACCAACGAATACCGGCTTAATAAGCAGATCTGTCCTGGGATACAGAGTGTCCCGCTATCCGTGATCTTAACACATGAACTTTAGTGTTCGAGTGCCCTTGGATGATGACCCTATAGAAAAAGCTGCCGACTATAGAACCACTTACTTAGATCTAAATCCCTGAGCGTGCTCGGTCGGTACATCCTTGGCCTCTCATAGCTCCCATTTCGAAACCTCCTCCTTTTATTACTTGCCGGACCTTTCCAGCGGTTCTTTGTTTTCTCCATTTCTCTTGGTACTCTCGGTCCTTTCTTCCTTTTTTCTTTTTTCGTTTCATGTGCGTGCGTGTACTCCGAGCACGGCGCGGCGGGAGGGCCCGGCGCCGTCGCGGGTGTCAGCGGGTGCTGGCGGGTAGGGGTGGGGTTCCAAGGAGCGCGGTCGCCGCTTTCGTGCCTAGGCGTCGCGTGTGCCTCGAGACACGAGGGATGCATGAACGGGCTCTGTCTGGCCTCAATTTGTGATTTTGGATAGATTATGTACGAGATATAAGGGTCGTTCGAAATTGCAATATAACATTCAAGCGGTGCTTATTTTAGCAGCCACCCTGAAGTTGAAGGAGGGAGCTCCCAGTCTGAGTACCAATACTATCGAGCTGGCGAACGACGGCCACGGTGAGCACCGGGCTTCACGCGAGGCGGGCGACGGAGCTGACTGTGGCAGAGAGTGAGGAAATATTTACCCGGACCGAATCGGTGGCGAGGTGGTCGCGAGGCGGGCGGGCGGCGTACGAGGCTAAGAGAGAAGCTCTGCTGTTCATTTTTTTTCTTTTTTGACCGGTGCAAGGTGTTCCAACCAGGCAGAAAATTGTTTCAGGAGAGGGACGGGGATTGTTTTTCTTCCCGATTTTTCCGGTCTCATTTTACGTTGTTTTTGCGGTGCTGCTGTGGTGCTGTGCCGTTGTTATGAGGCTTAGGGTCGTTATTAACCGGACGTTTTTTTTCGAGTTTCGAGGAAAATTCCCGGATTTCCGTTTTTTTTTTCGCGTTTCGCGGAATTTTTTCAACCTCGGCAAAATGCCTAAAAAATCATTTCCTGTATCGCGGAGAGGTCCCGCATCGTCGCAGAACATCGGGTAGGCGCACCGTGCGAGCCGTGTACGCCGTGTTGCCACCCGGCACTGCACAGAATAGATCAGGGTCATACCCAGGGTCATTCTCAGGCCGTGGCTGGTTGCAGAAAGCGCCGTGCACTACGAGAGCTCTATTCGTCCAGTCGACAGAGCCGACTCGCCGACATAGCCGAGATCAACACGAAATCGCCAGCTATACTCATGTCGTGGAGGGCTTTGTCGCGCCAGAAGTTAGGCTCGCGAGAAACGGCGGGACATGGTCGCCTCTCTAGGAGTCGGGGAACCTCTAGCGGCATGATCCAGCGGACGGCCTACTGCGCGCGCCGCTGGTTTCGACGATTCAATCAGATGGATGAGCGTTGCAAGCTCACGAAACATGATAGCAGGCGATAATAGGACTCCCCGCATTTTTTTCGCGTTTCCGTGAAATTTCCGCGAAACGAGAAAAACAAAAACCCTGATAAGAACGACCCTGGGTAGGCCAGGTTAACCTTTTACCTTTAGCCCAACGGACTAAGGCCTTCACAAATGGCGTCGACGGCAGGACCCGAACCTGCGCGTGAAGTCACAATGGGTTGAGCAAACTGACTCGATGGAGACTCATGAGGAGGGAGGGTCTGTTTCCCCTCGCGGTGGACGAGACACTGAAGCCCAGAGCCCCTCAGTGCCCCACCGCCCAAGGCTCGTCGATGGAGATCGAGCACCTTGTGCAACAGACCACCAAGCGGAGCGTGTGTCTCGGCAGGAGCTCCATGATGACTACGTGGATCGCGCGCCTTGTACAACACGCCCGCACGAGGAGCCAGGGCTGGAG
This sequence comes from Nereocystis luetkeana, assembly GCA_031213475.1. Classification (NCBI taxonomy): domain Eukaryota; class Phaeophyceae; order Laminariales; family Laminariaceae; genus Nereocystis; species Nereocystis luetkeana. The sequence goes on from JARUPZ010000040.1 coordinate 76,933, forward strand.
CCCCTAGACGGAGCCCGAGCAGCTTCCGGCAGACGGACCTCGTTCAAGACTTCCGCTCTGGGCCGGAGCGCGTCGGGCTCTTCGGAGCGCGTGGCGCGCGTAACCAGCCAGGCCTTGGGGTTTGCAGTTTTGACTCCCCACTCGTGCCCTCTGCCGTCCAAGCCGCCTGGCTCCGCTGAGAGCGTTGAGCCAGCTGCTTCTGCTCTGGGCCGGAGAGCGTCGGACAAACCTGGACGCAGCGCTTTCCACGCCACCCAGCTGCGCTCTTCGCCGGACAACCCTCCCTGCCGCCTCAAGGGGGAAGCACGAATTTGGTTCGGCGGCCATGCAGGCGGCATTCCCCTGGAAGAAATCCAGTTCCCCGGCACGCTTGATCCGGGCATCGACCGCGATCGCGCTAGGAGGGAGCGTGTCGGAGGAGCCAAGTCCGGGGGTTGGAGTGGCCGTCGTCACGGTCTCGGCGAGGGGAAGGCGCTCCCCTGAGGTCCTTGCCTCGGCAACACGACGGGGCTCCATGCTGCTGTCGGCCCGGGCAGCCCGAGGAGCTTCCCTGGTGCGTGAAATGGAGTCCTGGGCGTGGGAAGCGGAGCGCGCGGCATCCTCCGGTCCGTTCCAGGGGGGAAGAGTGTTATGAGGCTTAGATTGGGTAGGCGATTAGTTAACCTTTTACATTTAGCCCAACGGACTAAAAGGTCTTCACAAATGGCGACTTCAGCAGAACATGGATGGGTCGTTGGTCGTGAGTTCGAAACTCACGTCCACCGTGAAGAAATCGCTTTCTAAAGAAAAGAAGTGAGTTTCCTCATGTCAAGAATCTGATAAATACTTCTGGATCCCCAGAAATTGGAACCGCGTGTGGTGGCGCGTCGACCCGTAAAATCCGGTCCGTTCCAGGGGGGGAGGTTGTTCTGAGACTTAGATTGGGTAGGCCAGGTTAACCTTTTACCTTTAGCCCAACGGACTAAGACCTTCACACCGTGCTGTGCTTTCTCTTTTTTCGTACATACAGCATATCAAAAGTTAAGTACCCTCCCTGGGGTATGTACGTACGTGCGGCAACCGCCCGCGATGCGAAGCGTTATGTGGCGTCCGAGCTGTTTTCTCCTGAAGCATGCCGGCGAGACTCTTGGCATTACCAAGTCGCCAGCGTGCAACTACGATCATAATAAAAGGAAGTATATTCAATCATGGACCTCTGTCCGCTTCGCATAGTAATTTGATGTACATTTCCTTCCTGAGCGAGAGTAGCGGGCGGCGTAGGCTGCCCGCGGAGCGAAGCGCCTCGTAATACGTACCAGGTACCTGGTACTTGATTTCAGCAGGCGTAGGAAGGCGTTGCATGTTTTTCGATGTTGCCGCTGCACTGCAGCCAGATTTTCAGGGGCCAGCAGCCGGGGGGGTGTTGTTAGCAAACGACCCGTAAAAGCAGAGTATTCTCGGAAGAATGAGAGAATGTGAGTTTTGTACGTACGTAAGAAGTTTAGCCAATCAGATCAATGCGATGTTTCACGGTAGCATGAATCGTAGCCATTGGTACCTACACCTTGTCTGGTACGTAGCCGCAACCTACACGCAACAACGCAGTGAAGCAGAGGTAACGCTACAGGTCCAAGGTGTGACACAGACTAGTTTGAGTTAGCAAAAAAACAACAACAACAACAACAACAACAAAGGTTGATCGCGGGCGAGAAATTGATCTCCTCATGGCAGACGAGGGGTCGCGTCTTGTGGCTTGCCCTCTGCGCTTCTTTTTGTTTTTTGACTCGCGCGTCAGAAATGTGTGCGGAAACTCGGTCGCGTGTGCGCGAAACTTATTGTTTGCGACGGGCCGGTGTAGCGTTTTGTCGCAAAAATGTTCAGCTTACCGCGCCGCAGTGGTCTGCTGCAGACCGCGTCGAGGTTAGGTTCGTGGGTCGAAAGGGGACCAACTGCGGAAAGGGGCGGTTTTGACGCGCGTACGTTGTGGTCCGGCGTGGCGCGTGGGCGATGGTGGCGGTGCTGTCGATCTCATGATCGAATTGATGCCTTGCTATTTGTTTCTTCCCTCGTCGGCCCCACTTGCCGCTTTTGGTGTTGGTAAAGGCAGATGGTCCATGTGGACACAGCAGTAAGCGACGACAGCTTTGCGAAAAGTGGTTGCGTTGGCGGGCGGGCGGGCGGAGGAGTGCGCTTTGCACTCTCTGAGGATTGGAGGCGCAACTTACTTGTCGGCGGGGGGGGCGACACCAGAGGTGTTGCAGCGTGAGGGCCGATGGGCGTCCGATGCGTACAAGACGTATGTTCGCAGTCATGAAAAGGATGCCAGTTGGGTAGCCGGCGTTATGGTCCAGGAATGAAGTAGCGGTGGGATTCAGCCGGGCCAGGGCGCAGAGTGGGGGCGAGTTAACTCGCTCTTAGATTTGACTAGGCAGAAGTGAAACTATGGAGAAGTGTGTTATTACATGCGTTCCCTGTGATATTGCAAGTCGGAGAGAAAGGGGCCGTAAGGCCACTTCTTATGCAGTCGGATTTGCAGTCAGTTGGAAACGGTGTCATCAGCACGTTCGCACAAGCTTTTGCCCCGAAAATCTGCGAAACTGCTGTTTCGCGCCTCAGAATGACTTGGACTTTTCTCCAAGACCTATCTAGAGCTGTTTCCCGCTTCTCCATGCGCCCAGTTGCAGGAAATCACCTTCGGTACTTTTCCTATCCAACTGGGTCAAATACGATTACGATCGGGCATCGGATCGGAAAAAACGTGTTTTCCGATCCATTCGGGGGTTGTAATCGTATTTGACCCAGTTGGATCGGAAAAGTACCGGAGGTGATTTTCCTGCAACTGGGCACCTGGAGAAGCGGGAAACAGCTCTAGATAGATCGTGGAGAAAAATCCAAGTCATTCTGAGGCAAGAAACAGCAGTTTCGCACATTTTTGGGGCAAAAGCTCGTGCGAACGTGCCGATAGCACCATTTCCACCTGACTGCAAATCCGACTGCATAAGAAGTGGCCTAAGAGTACATCCGTAGAATAGGGTCGACTCCCATTTATTTGAGTCAATTGAAGCTGGCGTCGAGAGTTCTATGCCGCCAGTTGGGTTGGGAGTTGACTCGAGTATATACGGATGTTAGCGTGGGGTTGCTGTTGGGGCAGCTCCGGAAGATCAACCCCTCTCCAACCCCCCTCCTCCGGACGGGGGGTTGCGCATTAATATAATACAACTTCGAAGGCAAAGTACAAAACAGAGTATTCTCGGAAGAATGAGAGAATGTGAGTTTTGTACGTACGTAAGGAGTTTAGCCAATAAAGATGAATGCGATGTTCCACGGTACGTAGCGTGAATCGTAGCCCTTGGTACATACACCTTGTCTGGTACGTGGCCGCAGCCTACACGCAACAGCGCAGTGAAGCAGAGGTAACGCTACAGGTCCAAGGTGATACAGACTAGTTTGAGTTCCCACCCACCCGCCCGTGCTTTTGAGGTAGTCAGTGGGGGGGAGTTAAATGGTCGCAGTAACTTGTGTTTTTGTTGCTGCTTGTTAGACGTACCCATTATGTTCGCTGGTGGTGCGACCGGGTGTCGTAGATTGCGCAAGTGGCGGCGGGGGCTAGCCGCATTGTTTGATGCAAGTGGGGTTTCGTTATATCATAATATGATGATAGTGGTTTCTTTGTATCATATTATGGTATTGATAAAAAGTAAACGTGGTGGTGCATTGGCTCGGATTTGCGCGCAATCTGAAAGTTTAGGAGTGAGTGGGGGGAGATATATCCGTATATTAACATTGAAGTACAAATTGTGAGTTAAATGTATTTTTTTGTGTTATTCGTGTATGCCTGGTACGAGTTGTTGTGTGTAAATTTGTATGCACGTGGTCGTGAGGTTACCATGTACCTGGCATGCACAATGTCATGTTTTCTTGAGTTAAGTGTCAGGAACTGTGGCGTCGAGAGTTCTATGTCGCCAGTTGGGTTGGGAGTTAACTCGAGTATATATATGCGGATGTTAGCGTGCGGTCGTTGCTGTTGGGGCAGCCCCGGGGGACCACCCCCTCTCCAACCCCCCTTCTCCGGGCGGGGGGTTGCGCATTAATATAATACAACTTCGAAAGCAAAGTACAAAAAAGCAAAGTTGCAAAGAAGTAGTAGTAAGTGGTGTAACCACAAGCTACAGAACCTTGCATGTATCTTTATTATTATTATTATGCTTGGGATCCGACAATGTGTAGTGTTGTTCTAATAAACGACTGACAGAAAGTAAGTGAAGAACTCTCCAGAACAAAAGCGCGGCAGTATCCTACGACAAATCAGAACCGATGTGACACTCATGAAGACGACTATTAATACAACCAACATCCCTCCATCTCGTTATTATTGCTGTTTGTTTTTTTCGTTTTCAGCGGAAGAACACTCTGCTTTTGTGCTCTTGATTGGCATACTTTTCTCTTATTTTCCCCGTTCCCATGCAATTTATGATCTTTCTTCGTCCCTCTACTTTCTCTCCCTCCCACTATTAATACTACCAGGTATACTCTGTTTGTTGTTGAGCCTTAAACTCAGATCCGGGGTCACACATTTTATATACGAGTAGCAGGCTCTTCTCCTCCCCCCCATCACGGTTCGTGCCTTCATTTATTTTGATCTCTCTCGCAGCTCGAGGAGGCTTCAGTCATTTCTTCCCTTTTCCTCGCCAACTCTCGTCGAGTTCCGCCGTACCACGCTGCTATTGCGCCCTCTCTGCTCTTTTACTTGCGCTTGATTATTTTTTACCTGTTACTTACGACAACAAATAATTTCTCATGGGATTTGCACCCCCACCCACGGAAGAAGCAAACAGCATTCGAGGTTACCACACTGTGAGCCACCCCGGCTCGACGGTTGGAACTACCCGCTACCAAGTAGTACTCGTACGTATTGCACGGTATTATTACCGGGCGAGTCGAACACCGCACGTTGACGGGCTGTAGAGACATGTGGCAGGCAAAGTATCCGTGGGGGGAAGTGATACACTAGATGAACGCCCGGATAGACAGCGGTTGACCTACACGAGCTTGGACCAACAATCGCAAGACTGACTCTTTTCTCGGCACCGAAGAGCTTGGTACGCGAAACGAGGCCTGCTTGCCGCAATTCAGCTCTGCCGGCAGGAGGAAGAGGGAAAAGGGACTCTCCATCTCTCCACCCATTTCAACACAGCCACTGCTGAGAACCAACGAACGACCGGCGAGGTTGATCCAATCAGTGAAGAAGTGAGCAGATATCCCGACCACGCCACCCCATCGAGGCCATGCATCGCAATTTCTCCTTGCGTCACGTGCCTCGTGCGCAGAGAGGGGGGGACGAAAGCGCGAGATCGCCACACAATAACGCTTTCAAGATTGTGTGGAAACCCACACGCTGGAGAATGAAATGAAGCGTGGAAGGAAGTAGATTGATCTTTGCTCGGGCTCAGCTTGAGAGGCAGAAGCTATGGCAGGGCTCGTGAAAGGCATGGACGACATGAAGGTAGGGTTCATAGTACTGCATTTCATTGGTACCCGGATCAAGAACGCGATGACACAACCACGCACGAGGGTACCGCGTTCGCCTCCCCCTGCTTGCAGTAGAGCCACGCTTTCACAACTATTGGCTTGGAGATAACCAAACCAGCAGTAGGGCTCCCTGCAGCTCCCTGTGTGTTCGTAGGCTCTCAACGTATCAGTCGTAGTGGGTTCCGATAGGATCTGTCTGGTCTCAGGCAAGGGCCTGTCAACACCCACTGCTGGATGCATCTATCCTGCCCTCTCGCGCTGCAACAAAATAGCATGCCTTTTTCACTACCCCCAAAACCAGGTCGATGCTCCTCCTCCCTCTGAAAGCGCAGTAGATTTTGAACGGGAGGAGGAAGAGGAGGAGGATGAGGACGGACCAGGGGCGGAAGGTGGGGCTGCTGCGGATGCTGGCGCAGCAAGTAGCAGCAAGAAGAAGAAAAAGAAAAAAAAGAAGAAGGCATCGGCGGCGGCCACAAATGGGGGTCCTAGCGCTTCAGCCGCAGCAACCCCCGTCGACCAAGCTCAACAGGGCGAGCAAGCCAACGGCGACGCACAGCACGACGGTGAAGACGACGAGGAGGAGGAAGCTGCCGCGGGCGACGGGGCAGCGGCTAAGAAGAAAAAGAAGAAGAAGAAGAAGAAGAAGAAGGCAGCGGGCGGTGGTGGAGGTGTCCCGACTTGCCCGGGGGGAACAGGAAGCAAGGTCGCCCCCGCCAGGGGCGTGGCCGGCTTCACAGACAGCTACGTCAGGTAAGGCCTGTGCCTCCTGTCTCACTGCGAACAAACTGAGAGATTAGGGAGATGGTTGAGATTGCGCACTAAAAAGTGGCGGATTGGGTTCTGGAAGAGGGGGGCGCGGCGAGCGGTGGGCGGTGGGCACCGCGAGGGGTTCCTCAACCGGTCGCTTGTGTCCGTGGTGTCTCCTTGAAGCATGCCACTGCTGCTGTCGACGCCAACCGGCTGGCCCTACTCGTAGACCTGCTGCTGTTGTGTTGCTGCTGCTGCTGCTGCTGCTGGCGCATGTTGCTTTTACACTGCTGTATGATTCCATGCTACGATATTAATGGTATAAATTGACGACAACTGCTGTACTGTAGTACCGCAGGTGCCGTCGCTCTCCTCTCCTCCTTGATGTGATCTTGCGTGTTCCCGCAAAAATATTGATGTCAGTAATGCTGAGGTCTGCAGTAGTGTGGTGACACGCCTGGCCGGCGTGACTGGAAGCGCTGGCGATAGGAACCCATATTCTCCCCGGGGCGCAAGCATGCGGGTGTCGCACGCGACCGGCAGATCGATGGCAATGAGCCGCTACTGCTACCGCTGCTGCTACTGTTGAACCTGGTAAACGTTAACGCTGTTAAAGGGTAGATCTCAATACATAAATACCTGCACAGACTGCCTTTACTACGACTATTGCTATCAATACCTCCTTTTGCTACCACCACTGTTACTACTGCTACTATTAATACTACCATTAACGCTTTTAGGAGCGCAGTCCCGTTTTGAGGACAAACTACTTAGAATTTGAGTGGTTTATCCCCACGACGGGACTGCAGTTTTAAAAGGGTTGACATAAAAACTACAAGCGTAAGATAATTGTGCGGTTTATGCGTTCCCCGAAACGTTGTCCATCAGAATATACTTTGGCGTGGGCGTGGCCTCACTCGTGACCCTGGTGATACGGCTGTGCAGGTACGGCCAGACGGAGCCGCCGACAATTCCAGTGGACGAGCTCTTCGAGGATGGACATTTCCCAGAGGGGGAGATAATGGAACATCCCAGGGATTTCAACACGTTCCGGGTAAGAGGCGTGCGTTCGAGACAGTAAATATGTCATCCCATGTCATCTGATCTCATCCCGTATCATCCCACAGCCTACCATCCATCCCGTCGCATATCGTCTCGTCCGCGCCTCGTCTCATCTCACCTCATGGCATATATTAGATTCCGCATCATCCCATATTTTACCATCCATCTCATGTCACCTCACCCCGTCCGATCCCATTCCATAATATCCCATATCGTCCAGCGGCCTACTGTCCATCCCGTAGCATCTTATCTAATATCATCTCATCTCATCTCAGCTCAGCTCGCTCCGCCTTGTATCATCTCGTCCGCACGGTATCCGCTGTGGTAAGATAACCAGCGAGGAAAAGCGGGCGGCGGAGCGTCTCCAGCACGCCTCCATGTACGATAACGTTCGCAGGGCCGCCGAGGTCCACCGGCAGGTCAGGCGCTACGCGCAGAGCTTCATCAAGCCGGGCATCAAGCTGATCGACATGTGCACCATGCTGGAAGAGAAGGTGGGGCGCCGGGGTTGTCTGGGAACGATCAGCGAGTTTTTCGACCCTTTGTCCGAATTTTTTTCTTTCTGGGCTTCTGATTCGGTGTTTTGTTGCTTGCCTTTCCTTGGCCTTGCCTCCCCCGCTCATCGTTGCCTCGCTGACAGTATACACCCGCAAAATGTGGTTGCCATGACGAGACAGCGGTATCGCTGTAATAATGAGGCAAATGTGTTTTACTACGTTTTACGACTATTGCACATGTGTTGTTCGCATCAATGTATTAGCAATCCTTGGCTGGTATACTGTGTCCTCGTCCCACACTGTTTTGGTGGTAAGACTGTACGTACGTACGGTAGTAACGTACGGTAGTACCAATATGTGAATACGTAAGAGTACCATGTCTCTATCGTGACGCCGTTTCTCAGAAGGAAGGAAGGAAGGCCGTTTAGTGACCCGCGTAGCCTTCATCGTCGCTCGTTCGTTTCGTGAGCTTGCCTGCTCGGTGGATGGGTGGTATGTTGGCCTGCTCGCCTGCGCTCCCGCTTGCTTGCTGGCTCGTTCGCTCGTTGTTTTGATACCGTGCTCTTGACGGTGTGACCACATACCTGGTAGCTTTTTCGTGGCCAACTTTGTTTGCGCTATTGCGTTTGCACGTTCCAGTCGCTTCGTCGCCACTGCTGCTGCTACAGCGACGAGTACTGTTGATACTACTGTGGGTACTGTGTATGCAACTACTGCCCGTTGTTTCACGACGTCCTCCCTCATCGCGAAGCAAAACATTCGCCGAAACGTCAAACGCTCGCGTGCAATTGAAACGACAGTGTTTTGTTTTTTTCTCTTCCCATTTTCCCCCGCACAGAACCGTGCACTCGTCCGAGAAAACGGCCTGAAAGCGGGCATCGCCTTCCCTACGGGCTGCTCCCTCAACCACGTTGCCGCACACTACACTCCCAACAACGGAGACGACACCGTTCTCAAGGTGCGCGGCCGATCGAGGAGCTCCGTGTGTACAATCGGCGTTCAGAGGCCGTGTTGCGGCGGGGGGGGGGCGGAGGGGGGGGTGGGGTTCCTGCGGCTTGCCATATGGCGCCGTCAGTGCCGCCAGCACTTGGTGCCGTTGTTGGTATGTTGCCGTGCATATTGATGGGTACAGCAGCCCTCAGAGGTCTAGCTTGCTGAGGTAGTTTGCAGCTGGGGGACATAGGAGCGCTGCTTTCGTGTAATAATTAAAATCGTCTTCTGGCGCAGCGTGGAGTAACGAAGGTACCTTTCGTTACTCGATCATGTTCATGCGCTTGCCTGCCCTCCCGTGGCTCTGACTGCTGGGGTAGGCAACCGCGGCGTACGTCTGGTTACCGATTACTTTTGAGCCGCTAAAACTATTGGCTGCGTAGACGTAGAAGGGCGGCAGATGCCGGTTGGATTTTTGGTTAATGAAGGTGCGCGTAGGTAGCTTATCCGGCACGACTCCCTCCGCACATGGCCATACTGGTGAATCTCATGTGTGCCAAGCGATTCCACAGGCACTATAGCGGGTAACCGGCACTGTAGAGGGGCCACTGCACAGCCGGGGGGGGGAGGGGGAGGTGACCTGTTTACGGCGGCGCCGGAAAAAATACCTGTCGCCGACTCGCCGCAAACGCCTCTCGTTTCTTGTTTTCTCTATTTTTTTTGTGTTACCGATGCTGTCTGCTTCCGATGCGCCTCTCTGCCGCCCCCGAACCGACGTCGAAAACCAAACGAACCGATGCTCCCTCGTTTTGCTCGGTTTGATGTTGTATTCGGTCTGTCAGTATGGAGACGTGATGAAGGTGGACTTCGGCACTCAGGTGGAGGGCCGCATCATCGATTGCGCGTGGACCGTGAGCTTCGACCCCCAGTTCGACCCGCTACTGGAGGCCGCCCGAGAGGCTACCAACACCGGCATCCGACACGCTGGGATCGACGTGCCCCTCAACGAGGTGCGCGTTTTTTCACGTATTTGTTGTTCCCTCCCGGGGGGTAGTACTTTTTTACCGTCGACAACGATATCCCCAGACCAACACGTAATGGATACCAATATATATATTTTTTTCATGTGTTGCACCTTTTGCTGAATTGTTTTCCGTTTTTTTCTTCTTGAGCTTCTTCATTTAATACGTAGCTGTCGTGCCACTATTTCCAGTTTGAGTTTTTTTTTTCCCCCCTCGTGTTTGTGTGTTTGTGTTTCGTATAAAGTATGTCTGCGATGTTTGGGCGTGCTGTTGGATCGATTCCACCGCGCGCCGATGGGTGGCGGCCGGTTCTTAGCCTGCGTAGGGAGATGCAAGGGATATCATACCGACAACAGCGCAACAAGAACACTGTATTGAAGATGCCGTACGTGGGTGGTCAGCAGCAGTAGTGCTGTACTAAAGATGCCGCACGCGGGTAGCCAGACAAACAGTACTGCAATAATGAAAACGCCGTACGCGACGTGGCCATCAGCTTTAGCACTGTACTTAATTATGCCGTACGTGAGTGGCGCGTGAGACTCACGCTGGATATATGCTCTCGATAATTGACAGCGTCTCTCTCTCCCTCTGTGCGACTTTCGCGGTGCCTCTCTCGGTGTCGTGCGAACGGCTTGTAGGTCGGCGCGGCCATCCAGGAGGTGATGGAGAGCTACGAGGTGGAGATCAACGGAACCACCTACCCCGTGAAGAGCGTCCGCAACCTAAACGGCCACAGCATCGGGCCGTACGAGATCCACGCGGGAAAGAACGTCCCCATCGTCAAGGGGGGCGATGCCACTCGCATGGAAGAGGGCGAGTTGTTCGCCATCGAGACCTTTGGGAGCACGGGGAGAGGGCACGTCGTGGAGGTGGGTAGGGCGTGAGGGTAGGCCATGAAGGCATGAAGAGCATGGGGGGAGGGTGGTGTGAGCGCAGGAGCTGCGTTGGTGCAACCACGTTTTGGCACGGCCGGTTGTGGTTGTGTAGCGGGGCCCATTGCTGTACCATGTGTATGTATACCATACCATGGTGTCTTTTAATGTGGGTGTTTTTTTTTTTTTGCGGGCAAGAAACGAGAGGAATCTTCGGGAAATTCGGAGGCCGATCAGTGTATAAGATCGATCCTTTCGCATGGCGGTCCCGTGTTGTGTCGGCCTGCGCCGTGTTGGTGTTGCTCGTATTCAGCACGCTTTTCCCTCTCCTGTGTGCGCGCCTGCCTGCCTGCCTGCCTGCCTGCCCACATCATCGTGCATCGCGCGACCCACCAGGACTTGGAGTGCTCCCACTACATGAAGGACATCAAAGCCCCCCGGGTGCCCCTCCGCCTCCCTAAGGCGCGGCAGCTCCTGTCGCACATCAACAAGACCTTCGACACGCTGGCGTTCTGCCGTCGCTGGCTCGAGAGGCCCGACGGCGGCTCAACGACTATCAACGGTATCAAGGGGCAGCAGGTGATTGGCTGGAGTGGGTGGATTTGGTGGGTCTTGTGGGTTGTTTCCCTTTGAGCCCGGGGAGAGGTTTGATGTGCGGCACGATGAACCCTCGATGGCCCCTTTTGCTGTTTTCTGTTGTTTTTGTGGTGTCTTCGTGCTCATGGGTGTACGTGTTTGTTCATTTGAGGCATGCGAGAGGAGGGTTGGGCCGTTGCTTTCGGCCGTGAATTATCGCTGAGTTCGCGGAGCCACGTGGAACGCGACGCGCCCACGCTGGTATAGCCCATGGAGGGGGTCGGATCTCCGACCACGGAGATGCAGGAGAGGAGAGACATACGTATACACATGCACAGCGGGTTTTGGTGTCCTCCGTGACGGTAGCGCCTTCCTCGGGATTCGACTTTTCCCGGCATTACGCCGCCGTAACGCACACAGTCGTGCACAAAGCACTCTGTACTGTCGGTGGCTTCTGTGCGGCTTGTTCTGTTCCGAGAGCCCCCCCCCCCTCCCCCCCGAAAACCCGACGTGCTCCGTCCCGGCATTGTAGGGATGCGAGGGTCTATGGTCGTACGACTACGGCCATGTATGATATCAAGTAGCCCCCCTGGCTACACCGGAAATTAAATTAACCCGTTGAGGCCTGTCATCCATGTGCAAGTCCGTCTCACAAGCGGTTTTTAGTAGGATGCTCACCCTTCATGCGACTCACCGGACACCTCACGGCGCTTCGCGCTTGGTTCAAGCAGTGTCTGCCTGGTCGGTGAAAACCCGACATACTTCGTCCCGGCATTGTAGGGATGCGAGGGTCTAGGGTCATACGATGACGACCATGCATGAGATCGAGTACATCTCTCCGATCGAGTACACCCCCCCCCCTACCGGCATTGCAGGGATGCGAGGGTCTATGGTCATACAACTACGGCCATGCATGGTAATGAGTACACCCCCCCTACATTTCACCCAGAATCCACCACGCGCGAGCGCACTATGGGTCGTTCGGTTTGATGTGGTACAAAGGTATAGACCTGACGCGTTCTACGATAGGGTTAGCACTTTAAGGCCACGGAGGTTCGTCACTCGTGGAGCCCCTTATTTCACCCCGAAAGTGACTCTGATAACGTAGTATTTACCATGCTTTTAGGACTGCATTCCGGTTTGGGGGGCAAACTACTCAGAGTTCGAGTTCAAAACGGGATTGCAGTTTGCCTTAAAAGGGTTAAACCGATGGGCAATCCATCCCACAGCCTGGGTTAGCGAATACCACACCGATCGGTAATGTAAGGCATGTTTGGACTCTGCTTTGAGTATCGAACGGAGCGCATATTCCCGCTCAGAGTGGTAGTATGGTGCTGACACTAGTGGGATCCCCAGTGGCATTGGGTAGTCCGTAGGCTGAGAAGATCCTCCGTCAGTCATGAATATTCCGGCCCAAAAGTTTTTCCGAGTATCCACACCCCGGACAGCTCATGAGCTAGCTCATTTATCGTGTACGGCTCACGCCTTCAAAAGATGTGCAGATGAGCTATATACCCTCCTGTAGCTCAAGCCGGGAAAACTTGTACAGCTCATGTAGCCCACGTAGCTCACCAATGGTGAGCTACCCTCGAAAAGAGCTGTAGCTCGAGCTACGCTGAGCTGATCTGTCGGACGTGTGCAAGTACCCCTGTCGTGGCTCAACGCGTCAGTCATGTTGTTGGGGTTGTTGCGGACGGAAACTCTTGCGATCGACGGCGCGACAGGACCGCGCACGATTCGTTCCCTCCCTCCGGTCGCTCGACCCTGTTCACAACTGTTGTACTCCTTTTATTTCTTGCGCGCGTCGTTGCGATGCGGTTATTGCCTGCGAATCGCATAAGTCGGCATCTCCACATATATGCTTACGAGGGGGGTTCTCCATCGACGGAGTGGACGATGCCGCCTTCGAATGCTTGTGTGCCTTGAGAGAGGGGTTGCCCTATCGCCCGGGCCTATGCAAGGGACACGGAAACGCCGACTAAACCGATCGAAATCCTTCAATATTGCTTGATATATGCGGCTACCCTTGGGGGCGTCGAGGCGCTCACTCTTTCGGCGCAGTAGTTTTCTCTTGTGTCCCCCAATTTGAAACCCGCCCTGATTGCCCACCCTTTTTGTGTGTGCACATGGAATGGGGTTTGCAGGAGAAATACGTTGGCGCGCTGAAGCAGCTCTGCGACTCGGGGCTGATCAACGCCTACCCTCCACTCTGCGACGTCCGTGGGTCGTACGTTGCGCAGTACGAGCACACCATTCTGCTGCGTCCCACGTGCAAGGAAATTTTGTCTCGCGGGGACGACTTCTAATACAATCCTGACGGTATTTGTCCGGAACGAAGGCGTGGGGAGAGCGGGGAGGGGGGGGGGGCAGAGGGTTATCCGTCGTACTCATAGAGATATCTCCTTTGGTGGGTTGAATTGAATTGGCAATTTGCCCAAGGCGTGGAGACTTGTTTTGTTCGTCCTGCGGAAACCCACGTCGCGTTTGGGTGGGGGGAGGAGGGGGTTTGTTGTGTATCCGGGGTCTCGCTTGTGGTGGTAAAAACCCGCCAATATGCGCTATTTTAGAGTCCGTGCAGTAACAAGTACTAGCTCCATGCCAAGCGCTTGCTTCCTACCGCACGAGGAGGCGTGCGTCGTCGTAGCACGCGGCTGAGCTTTGATGGCTGGGACGGCCTGAACGTCGTTTTTTTGTTTCGCGAAGTTTTGAGTGTTTGTTTCATGGAAAAGTCGCGCGAGGGGCATATTGATTGGCGTCGAAAGATACCGCGAAGCGTGGCGGTTGGAACCTGCCTCGAGCCATGTCAGATATGGCCGTTGAAATACCTCGGAAGCAATGCGCAGCCGTCAAACGTCTCTCAAATTGTACAGTATACATCGTCGGGGACGTGGTAAGATAACCCGATTGAATATTCCACGTCGTTCACGGGTCGTGCCAAACCTCCCGAGTCCGGTCGGGTCGGGTAAGGGTGACTCGACCCGATCCGTGAGAGTTTGAAAACCTCCTGACCCGACCCAATCCGAGCCGTGAGATTTCGAACGTTTCTGACCCGACCGGCGGGTTGGGGGTCACGACCCGTGACAATCCCATGAAGTTTCGAAGCCGTTGGGTACCGATACCATGGTTGCGTAAGACGGTGGAGTTGGTCGGAGACTGTCAGCCGGGGGCGCACTGGGCTCCGGCAACGCGCGCTGTTCGATCATCAGCAGTCAACACAAGCCGTACGAAAGAAGAAAGCGAACTCAGAGAGTTAAACCTTCAGTGCGCCGTTTGCGTGTCACTATCTCATGCTGCGTACGAGTGCGGTGTCATTTTCTTGTTTTAACTCGTTGGGTCCCATTGTTCGACCATCGTGCTGCCGTTCTGAAAAAGCTGCTGGCGGCGGAGACGAACTGTTTGCTCACTCTTTTCCGGCGTACCCGTGAACTACCTACCGTTTCCACTACAACCATTATGGTGCCTCCGTGGTTGATGTCGCATCGCGTCGTTACCAGCCAATAATGATCGCCCACGTCTGTCCCAAACGCCTGACGGTTGATCCGCCGTTTCCCACCCCCATCTCCACCAGTTACATAGTACTCCCATTGCTGTCTCTGGAAATGCCTACACCGGAAATTAAATCAACTCATTGAAGCTGTCGTTCATATGCAAGTCCGCCTCAAAAGCGGTTCTTAGTAGGATGCTCACCCTTCATGCGATTCGCCAGACACCTCACGGCGCTTGGTGCAAGCAATGTCTGCCTGGTCGGTGAAAACCCGACATGCTCCGTCCCGGCAATGTAGGGATGCGAGGGTCTATGATCATACGACTACGGCCATGCATGAGATCGAGTACATCTCTCCTATCGAGTACACCCCCATCTACACCCGAAAGACGACGAAAACGCGATGGGTTTGGGCGCTGCAAAGCTGATGGCGGGGCTCGGGCGTTTTGACGCCCACCCCGCTACTCTCGACCACCCTCGATGTGCACGCCCGCCTAATTGCGTTAGCGTAGTGCGCCTCTGTTGCTAGGTAGGGGTCGGTGGCGAAAAACGTATCGTTCGAGACCTTGTTTCCCTCTTAAAACATTAATATTGAGTTGGCGATTTCTCGCATCCAACGTTCGGTACATGCCCGCGGACCTGCGCCAGTCTCACCCGCTGCGCTTACCTGGTACGCACCTACACCTGCGTGCAGAAGGCACATTGCTTTATTATCCGAGTGGGTGGCGACACACATCGCCGCTGTGAACAATCTACAGTTGCTCCCTCCCCATCCCTAGAAATACAAAAAATCCGGCACCGGTGAGTTCCCAGAGTCAACGGTCTCCTCGCCCACCCGCACCGTTAAACTCCCCCTCAAGTGGGACGCACCCCGACCACTATCGCAAGATTTTTCGTCGAAGCAATGAGTCGTGACGGCGGAGACATCTCTTACGCTAGCTAGCGCCCGTGCATTGGTCAGGACAAAAAGCGGGCCCGTAGCGCTCGTTTTCATAGCTGCCGGTGGTGCTGTGAAGATGAATACCCCACACCCTACCCTAAAATCGAAAGACCCGTGCCGCCGTTGAAGCCCAGAACACGCACCGGGATTATCCGGTTCCCACTTTCGTACAAATCGACAACGGGTTTTCTACCGCTTAGAAGCAAGGATCAGGGGGGGTGTTTGTCAGCGTCCGCCTAAGGTCACCGCGTCGGATGCGGCTGCTCCCCCACGCCGGACGGTCATAATCTTGTACCCCTCCCAGCCGAGCATAATCTTCCGGGCCTCCTCAAAGCCCACCCACGCCGTCGGTCGCTGGCCTCTCCGCGCCGTTAGCATCTGCCTCGTCCACCCCCTTCCAGAGACGATTCGCCGGTCCTGCTCAACATTCCGGTCGCCTTTGCCCGCTACAGACTCGACGCCGACATTCGCGGTGCCTTGACCGTGACTACGATCGTCGAGGGTAGGCGTCGCGGGGTGACAACTTCCGGAGGGGTGGTCGGGACCACCAGAAACAACGGTGGCGGTCAAATCAGCGCCCTCAGAAGGTTGACTATTGGTAGTAGTGGTAGCGGTGGCTGCATCAGGAGCGGTTATGGTGGCGGTGGTGGCGGAGGCGGCGGTGACGGTAGAAGTGGTGGTGGTGCAAGCGGCAGCCGCGGTGGTCGTGGTCGGGCCGGCCGAGGAGCGCCACTCTCTCAAAGCGAATATGAGAGCATAGTGATTCGTCAGGTGGAAGAGGAGCACCTGGTTGCCGGCAAGGTACAGGGGAACGATCACCAGGAAGATAACACACACACCGTATGGCAGGCATCGTCAGATCAGCGGACGGGGCGAGACAGGAGTGGGGGAGCGGGGCGGAGCGGGGCGAGGGCAGAATTCAGTTAGAAATACCCAGTGCACCAGGCCGTTTCATCAAGTTGAACGAGGACAGAAGCGACGGTCCAGCGAAGATGACACCACGGCGGCACCTAAAGCGTAGCGATGTGGACTGGCCAACGTTCCTGCAAGGACCCGGGTAGGCATATCTTCAAACGAAAGATCACCGCCCCCCACTCTTCATCAGAGCGCTGCCCCACAACATACATGGTGGGTCTAAGCTTGCGCAGGTTTCGTCGGGAGGCCCAGTTCGACGCATTCTGGCTGCCGCGATAAGGGGGGGGAGGGGACACATGAATCCCCCTGTCGGCGATAACAACTCGAGAAGGAGGCGAAGCAGGCCTCCATCACTTCAAAGTTTCTGCCGAAACCCTGTGTATGCTTTCCTTCTCCATCAGACGCGGCCAGATGTACGCGTCTTCCCGTGAGACTACAAGGGAGGGGTATATAAGGTTTGCAGAGAGAAAGAAGGCATACGCAAGGTAATTCGGAAGAAATTTTGATAGCGCTGGTGCCATCGGTAACAACTGTGGCGCGCAAGCGGTGTTGGCCAGTATTGGTGGTCCTTCGTTGGCGTGGTAGACTCAATACCGTCCGCAAACACGCTTGTGCGTCGATCGCAGCTCAGCCTTTCTGGAAGAAAACACACCGGCATAGTAAAATCTAGAGCTAGTCGCTTCCGTCCGACAACGTCATGCTCGCGGGGCGGCGGCTAGGCGCGACGGCGAACTCAACCTTTTAGTGTACGCTCGGGCGTTCCTCTTCCCAAAGCGGCAAGATACGTGCCTAGAGTCGCACACTCGGGCGAGAAAATACGCCCGCTGCAGTCGAGGTTCGACGACGCAAAGGACGGACCTATACAAGGGGCTCCAAGGCTAAAAATGCGCTATTAACAGGAGTTCCCTGCCGGGTCGATCGATCGTCGCCTTCTATCCCACTCTAGCCTTGAGTTGCAAAAACACCACCCGAAGGTACCATGGAGGTAAAATGTAGGTTCCTTCGCGCCTCGCCTTGTTCCCGCGATTCCGGGAGAAAAATGTTGCCGCGCTGTGACAGCGTGGCGACAGAGTGAAGTTCATCCTTGGCTCCATACACCTACGTCCTTCCAAACACGCCACGCTTGGTCTGCTACGCAGTCTCGCTTACTAGTGGGACACGCCATCAGGCCCCGAGCTCCTTGAAAATATCCGCTTTCCCTTCACGCGCGACCTCCAAGAACTGAAGGGTAAATTGAAACGCTACGCAAAACAACACCCTCGTCACGAGGTTGCTCCCTCACCCCGGCGGAAGGCTGCCGTCGTCCACGTACAGCCAATAGTAGGTGAGAAGCTTCATCTTTGGAAGCTCATTCCGCAATCTACGTGACTTGGACTCGCCTGTCGATCTGCCAAAAACGCCTCTCTCAGGGCCGCCCACTGCTTGGCCTTCTCGTCTTCGCCGTCTCGTGCAGAAAGAGGCACCTGGAGTCGCACCGACCGGGCCCTGCCCTTGCCCATGAACAGACGCGCCGTCACCTGTGCGAGAGGCACGGAAAAAACAAACTGAGCTGAAAACAAAACACCTTGTCGGTTGTTGGAGAAGACACCACCAACAGCAGTGTGATCATAACTGCCATCATAACAAGAAAAGAGCAGAACGCGTTGGTTCATTTTAGGAACGCAGGGGGTGCAACGAATCCGGGAGCTGCTGCTCCATCTTACCTCCTGCACCAGGAAGAAAAATGTGAACCCGCAGAATACTACACCCTGTGCGAAGGCGAGTGCCGTTCCCCTCCGGCGAGTAGATAACTACGACTCATGGTTAGTGGTCAAGACGCGCGGTAAATCGCGGGAACACCCACCTCGGCTAAGCGTTCTCGCGAGAGGGGGTTTGTGAAACACCACACGGCACGGTATGTCAAAGGCAAAAAAACTGTGCTGCTCGTACCCGGTAGCCGAGGCGTTTCCGACTGTTTGAGCCTATCCCGTCTGCAGACGGGTCCTGCACAGCAGCACCTATATAAGCGGGCTTTGGCGTGCCGTACGGTGTTCGTCTTCTTCAGCCGTCCGTACCGTGGCACACCGTACTTTTACCGTACCGCATCGCACTGCAAGGTACTTCTCCACCCCACATAAAATACCGCATCGTACTTCGTGGTCCACTAGAACACCTGAGGTGACCTGCGAGAAACACAGAAAGCACTGGTGAAAGCACCGTGGCGGCTAAGCCTACAGTAGGGACACGCGCACCTCGCCGTCGTGGGTCAGGTCACCGTCTAGGTACCGCACAGTGGAGATGAGCCCCGCGTTTCCGAAGGCAGCGGTCGACGGGCTCTTGGAGCACAGCTGTCATCCACCATCGGACGGTTACGCAACACAGCGGTGGGCCGCGACGTTGTGGTTGAGGCGTATCATGCGATGGAGCAGTGGGTGGAGGGCGGCGGGCTTTCGATCAGTTGCGCGTGCGCGCTGGAATAAATATCATTGAAAGGTGGACAGGAACCCGCGGCTGCCGTCAACAGGACAGTCGGCGACTGCAACAGTAATAAAGTAGCGAGGTCGAACACGAGTTGTTTGATAAACGCGAAAGTCGCTTAGCACTGTCAAAACGTATCAGGCTTGAGAACTTTGGTTCCCACTTCCACCGTCTGCCTCTGCCCAGAAGTAGCCCCCCCGAATCCCCACCCCCTCCGACTACGGCCATGCATGAGATCGAGTACATTTCTCCTATCGAGTACACGCCCCCCCCCCCCCCCCCCCCGACCTGTTACCGAGAGGCATTGCTACATAGTCTAAGAGAGGTGGGTTTACAAGCACATCAGTGACGTGTGCACGCGCACGACAAGCGCCCATTTTGAGTTGCACCTGTTCTTGCCAGATGGTTCGATATCGTGCCCGCCAGATATATAGGTACTAATCGCACCGGTCAGGTACACCGGTACGCGGCAACGGAAGCTAGCGAAACAACTTCGATGTCGTGACGGGGCACTTGATCAAGCGCACACAGACGCCTTTTTTTCAAAGGTACTAGGGGGAGATTCTCGACACGGTGGCGCGTATCGCGCACGGTTTGAACAGGCGCGCGGAACATTCCAACGACGGCGCCTCATGTGCTGCGCCGAGGTGGGCTTCGTCACCTTGTCCAGCCCACCCATGAGCTTCAGGAGGCTGCAGAGGTCCTTCTTCCATTTCCACCCGGCGGACCTCCGCTCTTCCTCTCCGCCGCTGCCTCTTTTCGCCTTCCAAGAGGATGCACCATGGATTTTCGGCTTCCGGCCTCTTCGTTGTTCCAACGCCCCCTTCACACAACAAGCGCTGCTAATCGCCCTCTCTTCCATTTCAGGACCCATAACCTCCCTCCCTTCCTCTTCTGCTTTTCCATCTTCCACCACCCCCTCCTCAACGTCTCTGCATTCCCTCTCCTCCCCATTGCCTTGCGTCCTCCCTCGACACCCTTGTTGTTCCCCCCTACCGCCCCAGCACTTCCGGATCGTACCGCCCCCTCCCTCACGGCGACGGCCCACCAGAGACCTCAGGGCCCCCCTTTGCCCGCACTCATCGTCTGGGTCAACGCCTTTTGGCCTCCCACTGGACGGCCGCCGCGGACGCCTCTTTTCTTCCGCCGCCGGTGCCAGTACCGGAGCGATATCGTTTCCCACGCCTACACCGCTCTCGTCTCCCGTGCTGATGCGTAAGACCTCCTCTCCATCACCACCCTTTGCGGCGACATCGTCTTCCGGAGAACCGACGCCGTCCTCATCACCATCGCTTACCACGCTTGCAGCCCACGCCTCCTGCTTAACAGCACGACCACCCGCCGCTGCCACCGCCGCCCCCGATCCCCCCTCCGTAGCCCAGGATGCTTCGGCTGCCTTTTTCTCTTCTTCGTATAACTCCCACAGTAAATCAAAGGTAAGGGGGTGGCCCTCTCTGTCAAGCTCTCGGGAGGTGATGGAGCGGGTCAGCCGCAGGAGGTGGGGACCCTTGGCGATCGCGGCTCTCGCCCCCCGGCCGCCCAGGTGTTTTCCCTCGCGGGACAGCTCGGTCGCGATGGCGAGAAGGAGGGGCGCCACGCTCCCGCCCAGAAGCCTTTCGAACCTGATCGAAATATAAGCGTGCATACACATCATATCATATTGTACAATGTAGAAGTTTGTGTGTTTTGTGTTTTTGGGTTGAAATATGTTTACTGCCAGTTGGGGTCCACCCGACAAGATGGACATCCATCGCGATAGGCTGGCGGGCAGTAAATACATCTGCAACTACAGTAGGTGTGTCGGGGCTTGAGCCCATCGTTGCCGCCGCGAACTGGTGATTGATTTTAGGTTTGGTGAGGTGGGGGTAGGGGGGTCCAAGAAGGAAAATACTTGAGCAGGTGAGAAAAATGTCGGGGGGAGATAAGTGCTGGGGGGCGGAGGCCGCGAAGACATAGTTGGTCATCATTGCCGGCTGTCTGCTGGCGTGATCTCCATGTGATGGTCAGCGTTGTCGGGTATAGAGCAAGGCAAGGCCTGGTGTTTGCGACGACATTTTCACCATGCGAACCCGACAACTTATTGTAGTTCGAACAACCTTCGGCCTGAGCCCACGGATTGCCGATCCTGACAGACCTTATGAATCGGCGATTCGCCGAATCAGCTCGATCGATTGGTCGTTGTCGGAAAAGTGACCCGTGGATATTGGGCCACATCTTTCGACTCCATTCTCTCCGACTCAGTTGTAACCGCAAGGACGTGGTCCTACCACACACTAAGAGCACTTGTTACCTTGCAGTCATGGCAGCGATTTTATCCTCCAAAACTGCGCGCATGGCCCCCAACACCATCTCGCTGCTCAGCGCTCCCTCCACCCTCCTCGATCTCCCACTCAGGGCGTTCCAAGCTCCGGCGACGGAGGCGGCAGCGCAACACGGGGAGCCTTGTTTTACCCACCCGGCGAAGAGAGCCGTCGAGTAGCTGACGCTAAAGCGCTCGACATCGAGAGGCAGAGTTCCAGACGGAAGCAGGAGGGCGTTGAGGTCGCGGATGTCTTCCGGGTCTTCTGTGTCAGCCTCTTCCTGCTCGCAGGAGACGCAATGGGGGGTACATATAGGGGTTCACTGCTGAGGGCCTCGCACACGCGTACTATTGACCTCTGAAGGCGGCTGAACGCCGCCGCGTCCGTACTCGCCTAACACACGCAGGGGGGGTTGAACGAATCTTGTCGCGCGGGTCAGCGAGTTCGCGCGAGTTGACCTAAATATGAGGGTTCGGAGGGAATCCGGGCCGGTTAGCTTTGCCGGTGTATTTGAATATTTGAGCCCCTACGTTATTGCGATGGTGTTCTAATCTGTTTA
Organism: Nereocystis luetkeana; assembly: GCA_031213475.1. Lineage (NCBI taxonomy): Eukaryota > Phaeophyceae > Laminariales > Laminariaceae > Nereocystis > Nereocystis luetkeana. Next base: position 98,802 of record JARUPZ010000040.1, read on the forward strand.
CCTTGGTTTCGCCTCTGACGTTGGCTATATTCAAGGTTTGATATCCAAAGGTTTGACTTCGCAGGGTTTGGCTTCGGTTCGGTTCGGTTCGGTTCGGTTCGGTTCGGTTCGGTCCGGTTCGTCACAGGAAAGCACGACACGTTAAGCGCTAAATCGGTTTCCGGCCGCGACACACAACCATAGCCCTGCGGTAGCTGGGACGAGAGCTCCAACATCACCAAACAACCAGACCACACCCAAGAACACAAACATCTCTTCTTGCGTTATTCAGGTACACGTCGTCTATACGGTTCTCCCACCTTTTTCGCGGCGGTGGCATCTGTGGTAGCGAGCGGCCTGCGAGCCGAACACGCGCTGACGGCGCGCGCCGCCTCGCCCCTCCCCGCCTCTGATCTGCTGCCGCTGATGGCGCCACTCTCTCTATCCGTGTCGACGTAGTCGGCCATCCACGCGCGAGGATCATCAGGTGTATCGATCACCATTGCCTGTGTTATAAATCAAGGGTTGGCCGAATGCCGTTCAGTAAAAGAGCATCCGAGGAGAATGAGGCGTGCATGATCGTGGAGCGAGGGGCGTGCATTTGCTTCAGGGTCGCAGATGCACCCCACGGAAAACTGCTGTTTTCTCAAGAGATTGAAGAGGTGACGGGTCTCGGCAACTAGTATTAGCTGGGAGATGTTCCTTGCTTTTCCCCTTTGATGTTCGCCCACACAGCGCATAGTTATTGGCTACAGCGGCAGAGGAACTCTGCAGCTACTATTTCATACTGCAGCAGTTTATTAAATAATAGTAGGAAAACTCTAAGCGATAACCTCTAAATGCCTGGGTTGCACCAAGTTCACTTTTATTCTTTGAGCGCTGTCAATTACAACACGCACGCGGAACGTATTATTGTACGAACAGGACGCGGAAGAATCGGGCCCTCCACCCCCTTCCCATAGCACCATTGCTTGAATTATCGTCTCACGTCGGGTCCGACTCTCCCTCCCTCACCCGTCGACGTGCGCGATCATACGTAGGGGCACCAGGCGCACTAAAGCAATAGAACACTCCAAGTGAAAACACCACGACTCAGCCCTGGCTGGTAATAGAGCACCGTAACCTTCTACAGCACACTTGACATCTTCCGAGACTCAGCCCCCGCAAAGAGCACCCCGGTGTGACGTACCAGGTACCAGGTACCAATAAGCTATGTATTGCTGTGTGTACTGTCATGTACTGGTATGTGTCTTCAAAGCAGTATGGTAGTGGGCGTGGTGGCGCCAACAAGATCACGTGCTTTCGCCGCCAGCGTCGGTGCCACCACGCAGGACTACTATTACGGGGGACCATAGTAAATAGGACCTACGGTATGTTCGATTATAAAGGATAGACCACTGAGCTACTCAGTCAGCTGACTTGCCTCCTATGGAGCTACATCTAACGAGTGGTATTGGTGGGGTACACGTTACCCCGACATCCCAATACCCTACATACACCAGAATCCCTGTTCAGCATGGAACTCCTCAATCTACGATGGATCTTACGGATCGTGTTCTTGAGCACAGTCAACTGGCATTCTCTCACACAAAAATGTATACCAGGTATATTTACCTATTATTACTATTAATAGCAATATATGGTCCTGTTTACAATGGCCCCCCGTAATACTTATTACAGTAGTATTAATATTAATATTGCTGTAGTCTAAGGACGCAGGACGCAGGGATGCAGGACGCAGGGATTCTTCCACGTATAGACTATCATCCCAGGAGGCGGACAAGCCTGGATTAAACCCGCGGTGGAGTATCCACAACCACTACTGGAATAACAGCCGCACCCAACACTAAATTGTCAGCAGTGAATGCCTGTTCATGCGCCCACCGATTGATGCTACATAGACGTCGGTACTGATACTATTGCTGTAATATTACCTTGTACCAAATAGCCGTTTTTTCCGGAGTAGTTCACTTTTCTCGTTTGGCCGCGGGTCTTTTCTCGTGCTTCCTGCTGCGGGGCCCGCAGGGGGGGCGGCGTGGACAGTACGGTGCAAGCGTTGGCTCCGGCCGGAGTCCGTGGCCCATGCTCTTCGTGGTCAAAGTCACGTGACCCAGCAAGCAACTCAGGGGATGGGGTCCCACTTCCGAAAAGCCATCCAGGGGCTTGAAAATCTACCCGGATCGTCGTATTTTTTTTAGCTGCAAAGATTTTGTTTTGCTCGTTCTTGCTGCAACTGCAACAACAGCGCACAGTGCTGTTCGAGTTTTGAGCTCGAGCAGTACGCAGTAGTAAAGCAACAGCAACAACAGGCGTACGAGTGCTGCTCGAGGCGAGTGTCGCTCGAGTGCCGCTGGGTGCTGCTGCTGCTGCTGCTGAGTGTTCGTGTGCCCGTGCTGCTTGGCCACGCCGTGCTCGTGTTTGTCTCGTGCTCGTTGAGCTTGAACAATCGGGTGCTCGTGGTCCTGTATCCTTTTTCTTTATCTGCAATATAGACTTGGAAACCTACTTATTATGCTCGTGCGCTTGAGAGCTGCTCGAGCCGTACGCAGCAGTACAAGAACAGCAACGACAGGCGTACGAGTGCAGCTCGAATCGTGACTACTTGACCACAAGACATGAGAACACGCTGTATCCACCACGTACATACCTGGTAGTATCTCGGTGCGATTCATCATTTATTTAAATAATCTTCGTATCACGTATAGCGTTGCGTGATGCACTGTAGCTGAGCGTTTACTGCCCTTTGTACAATGTGCCCGTGTCACGCGGTTTGCATATTGTTCTGCTACTTCTGTTGTTGCTGCCGCTACTGCTACTACACAAAATCGCGGTATAGCTGCTACTACTGCTGTTGCTGGCACAGGTTGCTTTGCTTGCGGCTACCCTTACTTTAGTTTTGCCCGTGCCGCGCGGTTGCTTATCTTGCTGCTCCTGCTGTTGCTAAACAAGCTGAAACAAGTGTGAAGTATCCAGCTTTACAGATCCTCCAGATCATACAGAAATCCTGCAGATCATGCAGACCGCATCCCGTTCAGATCACACAGATTCCAATCAGGTACATAATACAGATCCTGCAGATCATTCAGATCCTGCAGATCATACATATCCTGCAGATCATACAGATCAAACCCGGTAAAGATGTACAGATCACACAGATCCCACTCAGGCACACACCTGTGAAATATCCGCCTCATACAGGCCCATCCCGGCTAAACATGATGCAAACGAGTGTGAGGTATCCAGATTTTACAGATCCTCCAGACCATACAAAAATACCGTAGATCATACTGATCCTGCAGATCATGCAGACCCACCGATAAAAATGTGCATATCATGCAGATTGTACATACTCCGGTGTACAGATCTTACAGGTCACACAGAATCCCCTCAGGTAGATCATACAGATCCTGCAGATTATACAGATCCTGCAGATCGATGACACCCACACCGATAAACATGTGCAGATCACGCAGATCGTACAGACCCTATCTCGCTAAAGATATATAGGTCGGCAGATCGGACAGATCCCATCCCGGTCAAACTATACTGATTGTACAGATCACACAGATTCTACTCAGGTATACATCTATGAAAAATGTAACCAGACAGATCTCCTTCCGCCTTAGCATCTGAAAAGTCATTGAGATCAACCAGATCCCACCTGGCACACAAGCAGAAAATATACGGAACATACCTGTCTCTCCAGGCAAACTGTTAATAGCTGTAGTTGGAGTGTGTAGATAATCGATCCTTCGGATCATTCATGCAGATCCTCCACATTATGCACACATGGCGTTCAGATTATCCCACCCGGCACGCAAGTGCAATCATGAAGACTAAGCAGATCTCACCGCCATAAAAAGAGTGATACATCTACATTATACAGAAACTGCAGACCGTACAGATTCTTCAGATCATGTGGACCCACCCACACAAAGGTATTCATCAGTTAATCACGGCACATGTACGTTCGATTAACACGTATGTGTACTTCATGCAGATCGTGCAGACCCCACGCAGTAGAAGTGCTCAGATCCTCAAGGACCACATCTAACGATGATACAGACCCCACCCAGGCGATAAATACCTGGATGACACAAACCCCGTCAATTTCCTTTCCGAGTGTTACGCTTTCCTTTGAGCAATACAGTAGCCCATGTCTCCTACCAGGTATACGCCAAGACATGCGAGAGCATCGAAGACTAGACTACTGCTCTTCGCTTTTGGCAATAAATCAGTAGCCCATGACTCAGTTCACTCCGAGATCATTTTTACTCAAAAAAGAGGTGCAAGGGTTTTACATGCGCGTCTCCCTTTCCAACTTGCGACACCCCCCGGATTCCATGCCACCCACATACATCCCGAAGGGGAACCTTGTACTATATATATATATATGATTTTTTCAACATCACTTTTACTTTCCAGCCTAACTCGAACGAGGTTTTACCCTCGGCGACCTTCTGGACAAGCCGTGGTCACAGGTGTGGTCCCTTCTCCCCCCCGGTACCTGCCTTTATTTTTTGTCGCGCATAGGGTTCAGGATTCCCACTGTGCTCGTCGATTTTCATCGAATGTAGCTAACTCACGCTCTCGCGCTTTACGCTAATCATTTTTTTTTTCATGCAAGAAAAAGTCCCTACGAGCATGTACTCGATGAGACTTGAACCCACGAAATTGACCTTGATAGGCACGCGGACCACCTATCAAGCCACCGGGGATGCCGGCACTATTGTGTACCTGGTACCAGGTACTGATGTAATTTTGCCCGGACGTACAGGTAACATCGCTATTAATAAAGTGTTTCTTCGATCTTGCAGATAAATCATACCTCCACCGTCCCAGCGAGAAGCGGGTCAACCGTTCCGCTGAGCCAAGCCTCTCGCTGCTGTCGGTCAAGCGGTATTTCTGCGCACGTGCAAATCTCTTGTCGCGGCGGCAGTGGCGTACGCTACGTTATCTCCGGGCAGCCTGTCAATCAGTACAACGACATCGAGATTTGATACTGCTGTACGTACAAAGCCATGGGCACGTTTTGTTACTTCACGATTTTTTTGCGAGCGTTTGAATATTGAACATGAGTCTGCTGCTGGTGATTCAAACAAAAAGTCAAAAGCTACTTGGAACGCTGTGCTGTGACAAACGAACTCGAGCCAGCCTAATAGTACTGGAAACTCGACAAGCAAGCAGCCGAGCCGACAACGCTGATCAATATGCTGTTATGATACCAGGTTGCAGGTTGCAGAACGTGGACACTGCCGAAGAGGGGGAGCTCCTTGTACGGTATACTCATCGGGGGAAGATCGTATAAAAAATCATACGGATTTCAATCGATCGTGATATGAAAAGATCAAACTACGTATCGACTACGCTTGTGACCGGCAACGCGTTTTCCAGGCTTCCGGCAGAAATATTTAGCGAGTCTCACCCAACACCCACCCCTTGTGGTGAAGTCCTCGGCGTAGCATCGCCTTGGAACTCAGAGGTCGGAGCTGCTACTGCCGTAGATCGCGTGTCTCCTATCCAGTACTCGAAGTTGGTTGACGTTCCAGACACGCCGAAAACTGCTATGGAAACCCCTATTCCCGATTTCCACAACAGCACAAATAAACAGGACCATTCTCCTTGGGCGTGTGCCTGTGCCACTAAATCTCGCAGCAGCTCGTGCTCGAGACTCTGCAGACACGGCTTCCTTATCCACCGTCGTGGCTGAACCGGCCGGCAGGCGTCATCCATCAGTGGGCTGGTGGTGAGGAATCTAATTTGCTGTATGTTTGGTAGACCCTCAAGTTGCAACACAGTCATACTAATGCTGTTGCTGCGTCGCGTCATCGTCTTCTGACCGATTGCGGTGTCCGTGCCACTCTGCTCAAGGAGCCAGGCCTCAAGCATTTCGGTGGCAACATCCTGGCACCCAGTATGACCTGATACCCCTCCCCCCCTCCCCTTGTGTGCATAGGGATTCAGGACGCTCGAACATTGAACATTCTGCTATACACGAAGAAAATAGGGTAGGAGACAGCAGCAGTTGAACACCTCCTTCAGCAGCCAAAATACCTGTCACTTATCAACAAGCGGTAGGAGCTGATGCTGCCACAATATCGAAGTACATGGGCGCTGACGCGCTGACTCTCTCGTCTGCCCAAGTTCCGCCCCGCGCACAGAAGCTCGGCACCTTGGCGAACCCACCCGACGAGCCGCACTGCGCCGAGTTATTAAATAAATCTGTGACCAATTCCTCGTCTCTTCCCCCTCTCCTCCCCCCACCCCCTCCTCTTCCGCTGTACGCAGCTCACATATTCCACGGTGCCTACGTACGTCCAGTCTACAACACCACCGTCATGCCCCCCCCGGGCGGAACCCAACCCCCGTCCCAGCTGACTGCACCTCGAACAGCACCGCCAGCGCACGGCAGCGTCAACCACCCCTGCCTGCCGCCACACAGCACCCGTACCGGCGGCACCTCAAGGGCGCTGCGCGTCGCCACCGCCGCTGCTGTATGCCTCGCCGTCACCACGTGCCCTACTGCTGAGGGGTCTTGCGCCGTTCCACTTTCGGCCGGCCAGGCCAGCGTGTACAGCGTAAGGGGCGGCGGCAGCAGCAGCAGCAGCAGCAGCAGCGGCAGCAGCAGCGGCAGTAGCTGTAGCCCCGAGAAGAGATTCCAACGACGCGGGCTTACGAAACAGGCCACACGCGGCTGCTTCGTCCTGTGCGTGACACCGAGCTCGATAGCCGGTAACGGCTCTGATGCCGCTCGCCGGCGGCGGGCGGGTTTTCAGCGCCGCGGGCTTCCTGAGGGGGCGGTGGAGGCGTCTTCGATGGGGAGAACACGATCCGGTCTTTTCGCATCGCAACCGCTTGGAAGCTTCCTGAATCGTCAGGGGCTGGGGGGATACGAGGGGGCGTTGATAAGAGGCGGCGGGGGGGGCGGGGACCGGGGCGGGGCTCGCACACTGGAGTGCGGGGCCAAGGAGGGGGGGGAGGCTCCGCGCGTGCGAAGCCGCATTCGACGGGTTTTCGACAGGATGAGGGGGCGTGTTCCCCCGCCAGTTTCGGCAGCAAGCACCGATATGATGTACGACACTAAGGTGTGGGGGCGTGCGCGCTGGCGGGGGTTGTCATCCGGGGGGGGGGGGGGGGGTTCGGGTTGTCGGGCGGCGGACGGCGCTGTTGGCGCTGGGTTGACACGGCGTTGAATATCGTGGGTTAGTGGTGTCTTCAATGTTTTCGTGTGCGTGACGACAACGGAGGTTGTCAGCCCAGGCGTTCAAACGATGAGCGACTAGCAGTTCACGCCACGTACATAGCTGAATGGGAGCGCTTCGGATCCGCCCCCCCACGTCATGAGTGCGAGATGTACAGCAAACCGGTCTGAGGTATTTTTGCTCCCGTACCGTGGCCGCACCCCCCCCCCCCCCCTGCCGCCCTGCCGACCACCACCAACAAGCGGCCTCATCGAATATAACATATTAACCTTCTCCGCGTGTGCATCGCCCCCGCCCCCGCCGCCGCCACCGCTGCCACTGCCTGCACCCCCCGGTCGGTGACCCCTCGGCCACCCTTGCCCGCCACGCCCCATTCCGACCGATCGATGCGTCGATACTGGTGTGCCGCGGCAGGAGGAGGACGACATCGTGGATCTGGCGGACCTCAGAGCCGGTGGTAACACCAGCACGTTCGATGCCGACGCTCACTGTCCAACCTGCCGCACTCCTGTGCCGTATCGTGATGGTGAGCGAGGCCACTCGAGAGTTTCTCCCGTCCCTGCATTGACATCGGACAATGCCACCCTGGACGAAAATGTAATGGCCGTTAGGGTATACATACGGATACCAAACGATCATTATATTCAAGCCCACAGGGTGGTAAATTGTTGCGGGCTCGATCGATGGTGGCTGTCGGTGTTCGGGGCTTATTCTGGCGGTGCTCGGGTTTGTCTGCCTCAGTACATTTTTGTTTGCTGTGGAGCTATCGGCAAGTCTCTTAAGGTTGCAATAGAGGCCGCGCACGGAGCGTTATTTTGACACCAACGGGTTTTAACGCGAACCCACGCTTTCGTATGTAGCGAGCGAGACAAGAAACAAGTTCAACCATAATATTTCATCGCCCCTGTTCCTACGTCGCGTTTTTCGGCCTGACACCCCCCCCCCGCCCGCCCACATTTTTTTCATCGTGTGCTCTCGTCCTTGCCGGCGCGCAGCGAACTTGTTTTCAAAGATTCTGTTCAACTGGGTTAGTCCACTCATGTCACGCGGAAACAGCAAGTTTCTGGGAGAGGAGGTGAGTGGGTGGGTGGGTGGGTGCCGCGGGTTGTCTTCCGGCTTGCAGACTGGGGGAGGGGTCCTCTTGGGGGATTTACGCTCTCGCGTTGCAGTTGGTCTTACGCCCTCGGGTCTGCGTTCGGGCACTTGGCCTGCGCCTGGGCGGGGGGGGGGGTGGGGGTGTTCAGGAGCCCGCTCACACAACGCTACGGGGGTTGCTGTCACAGAAGGCCATGCTTGTTTATAACCGCTTACGTCCGAGTGAGACCTCCGCGAGTCCGAGTAGGACCTTCGCGAGAGGGCGCTGCTTGCAATCCAAGACATCGTCCGAAAAATAATACTGTCGCCCGCGGTCGATCTATACCCCGAGGAGACCCACATGCCAGACACGAAGCGCAGCGCGAACCCTCAGCTCTCTCGTGTTCAGCCTCGGCGCTCAGGTGATGGCAGTGCAAATAGGCGTTTTTTTGGTCTCCTCACCACGCCTTTGTTTTGCTAACACCCACCTACCCACCCACCCACCCACCCACCGACCCACCGCTCACGCGCCCGGCATGTTCGAGCAGGACATGTGGGAGCTCCCTGAAAACCAGCGGATGCATTCCGTCGCAAACGCTTTTGAAGCCGCGTACGCGGCGGAGACCACCTCTGATGCCGTCTCCGCGGCAGCGGAGGAAGCCGTAGTCGAAGGGGTTTCCACCGGGAAGGCGGGGCGGTGGGAGAAATTGGCGACGGGGGAGGTCGTTCGGCGGCGGCACCCCTTGGTTCCGGCCATTCTGGACGCCGCGCTGATTCGCTCGCTGTGGACGCTGTACGGGAAGCAGTTTCTGGCTGCCGGCGGCATTCGATTCTTGAACTCGTCTGTTCAGTTTCTTCCCGCTATTTTCGTTCAGCGCTTGTTGCGGTGAGAGATAGGGGTAGGAGAGGAGGGGGGAGGGGTTCGACCGATCCGCCACGAAGAGAAAGACGGGGCTTTGAAAAGAGTCGTCGATGAATCAATGGGTCAGTCGGTGGTCAGTCGCAACAGTACCTACAATTTTTCCCCCACGGGTCGAATTAGTTGGTGATGAGCGCGAACGGTTTGCCGATCGATCGCCCCTCTGCAGGCGGCAGTTTGGAAGCGAAAACGGTAGATCTGTCGGTGAGTCAACGACTCAACGCATACATTGACCCTTCGATGGATCATATAATCGAGCTCGCAATCAATGCATTCATTCATCAATCCATCAATCGACCAATCTATTGATCCGTCAGCCAACCATTGGGATCCGAAGACTGTCGCGGTGGAGAGCGCACTCCTTTTTTTCCCGTCGTAGATGGTTGGGTCCAGCGCCCCCCTGCGTATGTGGCCTCTGCTCCGTCTTTCTCTGCCTGTTTACGCCTTTTTCTACATCCTAAAGGATCGGTTGCCCTATCGCCTCTGGCAAACAAGTTCCAACGTCGGCATCCCACACGTCGTAGGCCTTGATGTTCCAACACGAAAAACCTTCTCCCTGATGTGAAGGTGTTTCTCATCGTGGGCAACCGGCTGAAAGCCCTTCAGCGGTTACACTGCAGTAGGATAGCTGAAATTCGCGTCGACGGCCGATGTAACTCGTTCTTCAGACTTTGTCCGGGCCCAATCGGTGATCGTTGGGGATCGACGCGTGTCCCGTGTTCTGCTGCTGCTCGAGATGGACGGGAAATACATGGGTTGACGGCCGAGCCGAAACATTCGCTTATGATGTATGTCCTGTCTCTCGTCTTTGAAACTAACTTTTTTGCCGCTTTCTTGTGTGGGCGGGTGTTGGGCGTGGGGGGGGGCGTGCAGGCTTCTCGAGTCTGGAATAGCCGTGGGTGGAGCGGGGGCTGTGAACCAGGCGTACCTGACCTGCCTCGCGCTGTTTTCCGTTGTGACGCTGAAGACGGCCATCGAGAACCAGTACTTTTATGCCCTCGTCAACCTTGGGACTGGCATGCGAGGCGTACTCAGTACGGTGAGGCTCTGCTGTAGTGTTGATTATGGTTGGTGGTGGTGGCGGTGGTGATGATGGTAACGATGGCGATTGTGGTTGCTGTTGGTGTGGTTGGTAAGGATGTCGATGATGGTGCTGACGTGCTGACGATGACGATAGTTATAGCGCTAGCAAGGATTGAACGGGCACAACCACAAGAGCCAGACCTATTGTATGAGTGGTGCTGAGGTATGAGCGATAGCGACAATGGACGCAAGGGATAAGCTTCGGTGTGCGTATCCCAGGCGCGGGAGGGCCGTGAGGGTACGGGGGGAGGGGAAGAAAAGAGGGTGAGGGTAGGGTAATGCACCGAGAGCCGAGGGGGGGGGGGAGATCGCGATTTAGTTGTGGATGGGTTCTGTAAGCGGAGTGTATGCACTTCGTACGGACCGAAGCAAGTATCTTCCCCACTGCGGCGCAGCCTGGCGAGATAAATGTCCAGTTCGTTATCCAGCGGCGGCTTCTGTCTCGATCGCACGACGATGCGGCAACCTGCAAACCCGACCGTCTTCGACCCCACGCTAACGACGACAGCAGCGGGCCGACCCCCCATCCCCGTTGTGCGCATTTTGTTTGCTCTGCCCAAAATCGGGGGATTCCCCGCTGTCTTCCGGCAGGCAGAGCATGATCGACGGCTGCGTATTGGCATAATTTATAAAGCGGGCCCCTCCCCCCCACCCCGCGCGCCCTCCGGGCGTTCTTGGGTGGGGAAAAAGTAATTGTCCTTGACCAAACTTGCCCTCGGGTGTTTTTGGTCCTTTTTTTTTGTCAGGCCGTGTACCGGAAAAGTTTGCGGCTCGCACCCTCAGCCCGTCAAAATGCAACAGTCGGCGAGATCGTGAACTACATGCAGATGGACGCGAGCAGGCTGGAGAGTCTGCCCGCCAGCATCCACACCCTCTGGGACTCTTTGTTTCAGGTGACGATCGAGACTGCTTCAGAGGAGCGCCTGTTTGGGGTTGCTGCGCCCCCCCCTCTTCTCTCTGGCGTTTGTCGAAGTGGGTCAGATTGGGGCGCACCCCCTCCTTCCTCTAGCGAGCACCGAGCAGTTTCAGTTGGAGATGGGGGTGGGGGGAAGAGTTGAGCTTCCGTCCCCGCATCGTTGCTGAACGTGCCGTGTCTCTGTGCTTGCGTGCGCGCGCGTTTATTTCGTGTTTGTGGCAGCAGCGTCAGCGTTTGGCGAGGGCTTCGCACGGGTTTATTTTGTGGAGTTCGAGATTATTGTAGCCTGATATTCCACCGCTCACTTTTATATTTTTTTTAGAGCAGGTAGTACACTTTCTTTTTTCTCAAGCATCTGCTGTGATGTCGAATATTCCGTCGAAACACATACCGGGTATTTGCAAGCTGCGTATGATATGTCCATCGCCAGGTTCCATGTAAAATGCTAACGTAGCACCAGCATGCATAACGGGTGTAAGTTGTTGAACCTCTATATATTGTCACTACCACAGTCGGAGAGGAAGAGGCATTTTTCGCGGTCGGCAACAACTCGTCCATGGAAGATCAGCCGCGAATTTGCGTACTGCCTACTAAGGGGGCATAGGGTTGGGCTTGCCCGTGCTTTTATTCTGCCTGCCCTCCGATGCTAATATTGCTCGCTCTCTTGCTCTCTGGGGGATTTTCGTGCTTGCCGCACCCCCCCCCCCCCCCCCCGTGGTGCCGGCGTTGACTCCACCCCAGATGACGGGGTACACGGCGCTGCTGATAGCATGCCTCGGCCCGTGCGTTCTGGCCGGCATCGCGGTCATGATCCTTCTCGTACCGGTGAGCCCCTCCCCTTCGCTGCCCTTTCCCCACGGCCGTGTCATCCCATGTTGAGCATTTTTGTCGGCGGCGGCCGTGGCGGTGACGCGGTTTGTTGCTGGTGTTGGTGTTGATGTTGGTGTTGGTGTTACAATTATTGTTATGATGATGTTATTGTTGTTGATGATGTTGTCGTCGCTGGTGCTGCTGATGTTGTCGTCGGTGTTTTTGTTGGTGTTGTTGTCGCTGTTGCTGACGCGCTTTTTATGCGCGATTTCCGCCATCCATCGCTGCTCTCTCTCACAGCTCAACACGTTCCTCTTCAACCGCCTGAGCCAATACCGGATGGACATGCTCAAGCAGACCGATCTCAGGGTCAAGGTACGCAGGACTCTTGCTCCCCCAAACAAAGGCCTTCTGTTCCCCGGCGACGACTGAGTTCGGATCGCGTGCACCGGGCGTTAGCGGGCACGGTTGTTTCTGTCGTTGGGGGCGTTTTATCCGGACGCCAGGTTGCAGAAAACGTTTTTATACATTGGGTTTGCCGTTGTGTGAAGCGGTGTTGAAAAAAAGCGCGGCTAAGGCAATGGGGAGCGAACACTAAATTTGGTAGCAGTATTCAACCGGGGGGGGGGGGGAGGCGATGGCTCCGGCGAGCAACATAAAGGGCGGACGGAAACAGACGAGCGCGGGTGGAGGGGGTTTACTGATGAAGGCGCCGGGTTTGTATATAGTAAAGGGCTGTTTGTTTTGAGCGTTGCTTGTTTGAGCGGAGGGGTGGAGCTAGGCACCAGCATTTTTTAGTTGGTTTAGTGTTTGTACCGTGTTTGATATTTGAAAGACGGGCCCAACGTATTGCCGTGCCGCACGAGCGCATCTGCTCGGGTTGTACTTCATACAACAGTAGCAACGAAGGTGAGTTTTCGCCACGAATGCACGCGAGCAGGCCAGCGTCCATTTCCAAAGCAACGAGAGCCGTCGCTGCACACGAGCTAATATCATCAGTGTCATCTTTGCAAATGGGAGGGCTTGACAAGTATCGACGCCAACGAGCGGTGTTACTTTTCCCGCTATACATATATTCGGTATAGGTACCACTGTAGTCGGTGATGCTCCTGCTTCTTCTGCTGCTGCTGCTTCTTCTGCTGCTGCTGCTGCTGCTGCTGCTGCTGCTGCTGCTGCTGCTGCCTGCCGGCTGTTGATGCTGCTACGTACTGCTGCTGCGTTTCTGTCGTCTTCCGTATAATGCTTTCACCCAATCGTGCTCCGTTCCTTGCTTGGCACCAACCCGCGTTGTCTATGGGCGTCGACACACACCGCGGCGTGGGGTGGGGGAGCGCAGCTTGTCAACGAGATGTTGCAAGGCATTCGAGCGATCAAGTTCTACAACTGGGAGACGCCGTTCAGGGAGCGGGTTGAGGCCATCCACGACGAGGAGCTGGGTATTCTTCGAAGGTCGACGACGCTGCGGTCCCTGGTAGTTTCCGTCTTGACCACAACGCCCGCCATCGTCATCGTGATAACACTGGGGCTCTACAGGTGGGGAGGCGTGTTTTTTGCGGACACGTATTCTATTATGCTCCTGTGTGGCGGTTTTACTCCATATGAGTTACCCTACGTACGTGATAGTGCGAGCGCTGTTTGTTTGTGTATGAGTGTGTTTGTTTGTGTGTTTTTTTTCGTCTTCATGTTCCCGTGTTTTATGCGTATCGTGTACTGGTATGATTTTTTTGCGTCTGACCCCGCTGCGGTGATGCACAAATATCTCGCCGCTTTTGGGCCTGCAACTACTTTCTCTGAGCCCCCCCCCCCTCCCCGCGCGCGCGCCCATCGCCACGCCACGCCTCGCCTGGGTGACATTTTGTCAAAGCTTGCATACTTCGGGCAGATAATCGATTCCCCGCTTGACGACCTAGATCTGTCCAAAAGGCAATGTATTGATATATCCCTGATCTATGTGGCCTATTGTAGCTCACGCTGACGGGCGGGAATCATACAATCTGCATTATCTAGGATGTGCTTCCTGGGTTAGATCTGCGCTACGTACGAATACAGCTCCTGCGCAGCACCTCATAACTGCAGGTTAGGATTTACCTGGTTGATGATCTATCTGGTCTATCTGATCTATCTGTAGATTATCGGTCCGAAGTGCAAAAGGTTCGGCCCCACCCCCTCCCTCGAGCTTTTCCTGACTCCTTACATTTTTTCGATCTCGCTGATCGCGGCCTTCACTCCTCGCAGCGTCCTCGGAAACGTCCTGACGCCGTCGAAGGTCTTCACCGCCCTTGCGCTGTTCAATCAGCTCCGGTTGCCGCTCTACTTTTTCCCGGCGACTCTGAGCTCGTTGACCGACTCCAAGGTAAGGAAGGCGTCTCGGGCGAGAGAGCAAGCAAGGCATGTCGGGCGCTAGCGGTTATCGTAGTGAGCGGAGCGAGCCCATCAGGTGTTTTGCCCAACTCGTCCAACGGCGTTGTGTGAAACGGGTCGTTGCCGACGCCCTGGCGGGTTGAGCGCTCAACCTTTCGTGGGTGAACGGGTAAGTTCGAACGCTTTAGCGGATTGGCCGTCCGATTGTTTTGGGTACGCGGTTTCATTCCAACGCTTTTGCATGAATGAGTTATTCATTTTCTGCGGGGGGGGGGTGGTCGATTGAAGTAGCGGGGGGAAAACGAAAGAAAAATCGCACATCGAACAAGTTTTGTTTTTTTGCTTGCTTTAACCGTTTGTTGCGTAAAAGCTCGTGCCGCGGCGTGCCTATTGGGCGAGGTAGCGAAGGCACATCCCGCGCAACGCGTGTCTCCCACGCCCATGTATAGCGCGCAATACTCTCACTCTTGCGGAGAAGATGCGACGATCGTGTAATGCGAGAAAAGGTCTTGAGGAAAAATTGTGTGCGTCTCCTGCACCTTTTTTTTCTGCCTGCATTAGACGCGTGCTCCGAACACGGGTACACAGCAGTAGCGCTTTGTTTGCCTCCTGAGGTAATATTTGTGGCTGACTAACACACTCCTCCTCAGCTGAGGAATTACCTAATACCACGGGGATTACCATAAATGTTGCACATCATTTTTCGGCAGACCGGTATAATTTGCCATGAGATTGGTCATCGGGTTCTGCCTACTTGTCTTCTCAAGACACATGCTCAGGTAGAGGTGCGCCTTTTTTTCATGAGGCTCCTCACTTGATTATAGTATAGGAGCTCTATACCTCACCCCGAAACCGAGTTTGATGAATGTGAAAGTGCAACCGCGATGGGCAAAATCCCATGGCCTAGATATGTTACAAAGTAACTTGTTTTTTTGTGCCAGGGGGCGCGTTTTCGCTCCGCGGCCTGCCGGCCGATCTCGTCGCCGCCGGCCTCGACCGGCGGACCATCGGCCTGGGTGCACGCCCTCCGGGTCTCGCCCTCGCCCGAGGCCCGTGGCCGGCGCGGCGCGGGGCGCGCGCAAAGTCGAAAAAATGGAGTCAGTTTCACGGGTTACCCCGTCCCACTCGGCCGAGCTATGCAGGCAACGTGAAACCCGGTCTCTGCAAGAGTCAAATTCCCTAAAACAATCTTCGGTGAATCCAAGATCCATTTCCACGATAAAAAAATGATTTGGGGTACGGTATGAAAATCCAAAGTTTTGTGTTTTACGAATATGTCCCGAAATTCCAGTTGCCGCTCGCGGGAACATATAGAACGTGATGCACAGGGTGCACGTCTGACCGCGGAGATGGTGGCCACTCCCGACTCTGCTCGGGCCACCGCGTCCGCTTGGCGGGACGATATCGGAGCGTGGCTGCACGTCTTCCGTCTTGCAGCGGTATGACCAGATGAGTGGATCATGAAGATCTGCATGCAGCGAAGCGAACAGCCCCACCGCACTCAACAGCAGCAACAGCAGCAACGTGTCGCGGGGTACGCAGGGTAGCCGCCGGAGCGCGGTGACGCACGGCGTTGGGGTCTAGGCCTGGCTCCGTGCGACCGCGTGTTTGCGTGTGCTGGTGTGTCTGGGCTATGTGTTTTATTCCTGCCCTTCTCAGATCCTCAGATACGTATATACGAACACGATCTGAAAAGGCGGGGCAACTGCTTTCGCTCGGGGAATAAATACTGCGCAGTGAGCCGTGAACCGTAACCCGCACTTCTTCTAGGCTTAACCCCTTTGGAACCGCAGTCCCGTTTTAGGGACGAACTACTTGAAGTTTGAGTGGTTTGTCCCCAAAACGGGACTGCGGTTCTAAAAGGGTTAACAAAGAAAACGCATTTTACCAATTTCACCCAAAACAAAACAGCCACGCGCCGTGCACCGTGTACCCGCATACCAGCGCACAACAGCAGTCTTACCTTTGTGACAGCCACGGTACTCCTGTCTGTGCTGTGTGTACTGTAGATACTCTGTACTAGTGTGCGCAGTGTTCAGCAGGATACAGTCACGACCACATTATTTCCAGGCCAAAATCGAGCACAGCTATCATGCGTATGGTATCTTACGCTAAAGCAGTACAAAGTTGCAGTACTATACACTGTACGCAACAGCAGCCTTACAACGGCAGTCTTGGCTCTGTGACAGTCGCGGTGCTCTTGTGTTTATGTTGTTTGTTCATAGTTGTGTGTCTAGTGTTCAGCAAGATGTCCAATCGCGGCCATATTTTCAGGCAAAATCAAATGATCATCATCACGTTCGCAAGCTATGTCAGCGTTCAGTGTATTAAGTTGCCGCATCATGTTGTTCGACGTTTTTAGAGCCCGTCGGTTGGAAAATGCTCTCCAAAAGAGATGCAAAAAAACGCCATCCCTGCCTGCGTGCGGGCTGTGTGCAGTACGTGACAGCAGTTAGGAGCATCCTATTTCGGCCAAGACTGGCGGCTTATCGTGTTTGTCAACGTTGAGCACAGGCTCTCAAAATACTATTATATAGGGTTTAGAGGGGCGTCCTTGCGGAGCACGAATGCTCAGCTGTAAATTCTTGAATAGAGTGTTTGCGATAGAGGTAAAAAAAAAAAAAACTTTACTTGCGCTAAAAAAAGTGAATTTCCTTCCCTTCCTGATTTCGGTGTGTTTGCGAGTGAGGTAAATCAAATCCTGCAGGCGACGCCTCCGAAAATAAGAAGGGAAGGGGGGAGGTGAGGCAAACGCGCCAAAAAAAAAAAACGAAAAACTAAAAAACAGCTTGGGAGTAGCAACAGCGGCCCAGCAACGTTTCGGCGGCAGAGTTGACAGCGGTGCCACCACTGCCAGCCCACGACTGCAAGCAGCAGCACAGCAAGCGGCAGCTAGCAAGCGCTAGCCGCAGCTAGAGGCAGCTTGAGCAACAAAAATAAACAGCGTCATCACCAGCACCAGCAAGTACCAGCACCAGCACCAGCCAGCTTCCCTTTTTGGATTGCCTGCTGCTGCTGCTGCTGCTGCTGCTGCTGCTGCTGCTGCGCTCAGCCTACGCACGCCACAGCGCCGGCGGGCTCCGCTCCGCCGCCACTGTCGCGGCCACTGCTGCCGCCGCCGCTGCTGCTGCTGCTGCTGCTGCAGTGTGGTGGAATCGAAATGATACACGAGCTGTCGCGCTCTGTGCGAGCACGAGTACGAGTACGAGTGTGATGCGAGTCCTTTTTTGGAACGAAGCATCCTCCACGTCGTCACCAAGTAGGCGAAAGCGAGTACCCTACGTAGCAGCGGCGGCGGCCCGCTGGCACAATCCAACGCCGCTCGTGCGCGCGGTACTCAAGCTACACCTCTCGAGCCTCTGTGCTCCCAACGGTTGTCGTGATGCGTACAGCAAGCAGCATGGTGGCATGGAAGATGCTCGGTGTTTTGATCCTTCGAGATTTGAGATGATGCGTTTTGCGTCGGGATGATGCTCGGTGCGTGTAGGCCAATGAGACAGAGAGCCAAAAGTTACCGTAACTTTTGATGAAATCCTGACTTCGCTGAAGTACTTTTTCGCGTTTTTTTCAGAAATTTACCTCAAAAAAATACCTCGGGAGAATTTTTGGAGAAGTAAAAGTAAAAAAAAAAAAAAACGCAAACACTCAAATAATGCAAAAACTCAACCTGAAATTCTTCAATCTTAAATTCTCAACACACGTCGCTTACCCTACTGCAGCTAGTGCTGGTGCTGAACCGCTCAGAGGTAGACCTCGCGCGGCAGGAAACACTCAAAGCGACCAGCAGAACACGACAGGAAAAAGCCCAGTCGCCCGTTCCCATCCGCGACAATGGGTGCGCACGAGTCTCGGGGGTGGCTGTCCTGCTGTCTGGTGCTGTTTGGATGGGTCCCGCTGTGACCTGTGATCGGTGATCTCTCTGTTCTGATGCGACTATCAATAGCGATCAACTAACAGCTGTTGGCAGTGAAAAAAGCTCTCCAGGTGGCTCTGATGCGTGATGTTACTTCGCTGCGACGCTTTCGGAGATCACCGCGGTCGCGCGTGGATACAAGTTTCACATCGATTTCGAAAGGGGTGTAAATGTTTAGGCACGGTCCAAATTAGAAACTCGCTTTCGCTGGTAGCATCAACATCGACCTGCGGCATGCCAGCTCGCATCACCACTAGAGGAACTCCCCACTCCCCGAAGGGGAGCCTTGTACAAGAAGTAATACTGCAAAAAAAAAAAAAAAATGGCATTGTGACGAGTTTGGGTCAAGGAGCCCCGTCATTCAGAAAACGCTCTAGCCAAACAGTGCTACCCCTGTCATGCCACGCGTCTCCAAAGCCAGTTGTGGTCAAAGATGTGAGGCGACAGCTCTTTTCACCCCTTGACAGACAACAGCTTTGCCTTGACATGCGGTGACTGACACCAAACTACTAGGGTTCAGTGTGGAACACTCGGCCGTACACCCTTGACAGCGCATATTTTGCCTTGCTTGACATGTCTTCTGACATGTTTGGTTCCGGTTGAGGTATGGAGCTCTTCAGGCGAGGAGACCGGGAATATAGGGTCCGCCTGATAGCAATGTCAGGTTAACCCTTTCAGGTAGGACTGCAGTCCCGTTTTGAGGACAATTGGGGACAAATGACTTGGAATTTGAGTGGATTGTCCCCCAAACGGGACTGCAGTTCCTTAAAGGGTCAAGACAGGGCTTATGTTCGCGGTTAGTGTACAGTAGATGCTACCCCTGGGCTGCACGTAAAACAAAAATTTCCGACACCCCGCCATACCCCATTTTTCGAGGCCCAGACACGGGGAGCAGGTGTACTGAATGAAACCAAGTACAACATAACTCGAGAAAAAAAAAGCGCTTTTTCGTTAAACGTCGCCCAGAAATCCCACCCCACGGGGGGTTTGTTTTGCCTTCTGACCTTTTTTTTGGCGCGTGGTAACGTTTTGTCTTGTCGCCATGCACCCCCGGCCACCCACGTCGCGGCACGCGTCTTTACGCCCCCTCCCTACCCCCTACCCATGCCCATGTCAGGTTTCGATCGTACGCCTGTCCAAGTTCTTGAACGCCGAGGAAGTGACACCGTACGTGCAGCGTGTTAACGGGGTGTCGGCTGCGGATATGGGCGGGGGCGGGGGCGGCGGTATTGTATATCCCGAAGATGTGTGCATCAGCATGAAGCAAGGCGCCTTCTTCTGGACGGGTAAGTTCGTGACCGCGAGGAGGTTGTGTAGAGCGCGATCGCTTGGAGGGTGGGTTTCGTTTTGATGACACCGGTGCTTGGAGGCTGCGAGGGGTTTGTATAGAGGGCGATCGCATGAATGCGAAGGGGGGTTATCACAAGTGTGTAGCTGTATGGAGTACGCTCGGGGGAGTGCGAAGGGGGGTTAATGCGGGATGTGTGCAGGAGTTGCATATGGTGTGATCGCGTGAATGCGAAGAGGGACCATCACAGCGCTTGTGTGGAGGGGGGGGGGAAGGGATCGTGACCTAATCTCCCGTGCGGGGGCGGGGGGGGACGGCTCTCCCTGATTCTTGTTCGGAGAAGCAGATGTAATTTACCGGGACGAAACGCTCCACCCTTCTTATACCCGTTACATAGACGAGATCGACACACCGACCGACCAGCGCTGCTACATCGACCGGCTCCCCTAATCGGCCGGCTCCGCTAGTTCTTGCCCTTGCGCATTCACCTCGGCGTGTCGTCATGCTGCACTAAAGTCGTCTGCCGTCCGTTCGCCGCTGGTCGGCGTTTCGGCGCCGATACACCGGTACCCGCTACCCCCTCGCGCTCGCTGCCCTTGCTTTCAAACCGAACAAGCAGGGCCTACCGCGCGCGGGTGTAGATGCTGTAGATCCTGAGCTGCGCGTATAGATGGGTAGAAACCGTACGCGTGGAATGTTTTCGTTTTTCCAATAAACGGTCTCCTGTTTATGAACAAAGTACGAAGTTACAACAGTTGAGGGTGAAGACGACTTCTATTCCGCCGCAATATTAAGTCTTATCTTTTCGTAGCAACCAGGACGAAAAAAAAAAAAAACGGAATCCGGTTTCAACAGGACATCTTGATTAAACACTACAGGCAGGCGAAACTTTGATCTACGATTTCTCGTAATGTGGTCGGAGTTTGCTCTTGATTCTTTGTGGCCATGATCTTATTGCTGCTGTGGACGAAAACACATTATATTGCTTACGTCTTCTCGCGCAGTCATAGTTGCCTCGTTGAGTTCTAGACACTGCAATGGGATTGCATGCTCTTGGTCACAGGCTCTCTGCCACTTTAAACCGCGTTAAAATTCACGTTATTGCAGAGGAGTAATCTTCTCCCGAAAATTACCCAACTGCCACTACTCTGGCGGATACCTGGTAATGTGTTGTGCTTCTGCCATAACGAGAAACAACTCCGCTATCGTAACATGAAACTATCAATAGTCACCTTGGTGCGTGTAAGTTTTCGTTGTCCCAGGTCCCCCCAGAGTTTTATTTTTTATAATCCCTACAACTGTGTAGCTGAATGTGAAAGATCGTTTCAATATTTATATCAAGTACAATCCGTCTTTATATTTACGGACAGAGTGGTATGGTACGGCCGTACGGTTGAATTTTACTTGGGCATGTCAAAAGGTAGACTATTGAGCAATAGCCATGATGGCTGCTGCTGCTGCTGACACAGACAGCAACGCGAGCTACTGTAGATCTTCGCCGGGTATGGGCTGCTGCAGCATGCAGCTGGTTGGTGGTCGCAGGGCATGAGCTGCGGTTGCGGCTGCGGTTGCGGTTTTCAAGAATAGCTCAATACGGAAGAACGCGAGAGCCTTCGAACTCCCACTGCATGCATCTCTTCTATTAAGGACCAGATTATACACGTAAAAATATTCCCTGATTACCACACTGTATCGGAGATAAAAAAAACAGTTTTATGTGGTCAGAGTTCTGCACACGGGATTAGCAGCAAGTATGGCTGCTGCTACAGCCGGCCAACCAGCGTGGGCGGGAACGTCGCCGGGCACAGGCTGCGGCGGGTCACCGTACCGCTGCTGGCCGTAGCCTTTCAGGGCTGCTGCTGCTGTTGCTTGTTGCTGCTGGTGGTGGTGGTGGTGGTGGTGGTCGTCGTGTTGCTTGTTGCTGTTGCTTGCACTGCTTCTTGCTGCTGCTGCTGCTGCTGCTGTTGGTTTTGATCCGCCCAGAGCGTCTTCTACCGTGACGTGTACGCAGTCATCGCTATTAGAGCTGGAATTCCGCTAGGCGAGCGGGCTTGAAATGCCTCATTTATTGTGGGCTGTGGGTTGTGTCGAAGAGGGTGAGTGCTTACCCAGGACTTGATGTTGATAGTGCCAGCAGCATCACGAGCAGAGAGTAAAGAGTACGGACAGCTCGAACGAAGTCGTTCCAACATCACTCCCGGCACGTGTGTACGAGTAGCAAGGGAGCTGAGATTTTGCGTCGCTCGCGACGGGGATATTTCCCTGCTTCTGATTGGTCTATTTTTTTCAAAATAAAGAATTTCTCTTTTTGATTTTAACTTTTTTTCGGTGACATATAAATCGCCGGTAACGGCAAGAATGCGCGTTAATTTTCACCTCTTACAGTGTTGTCATAACTTGTCATGAGGCATTTTTTTTATGTTCGGGAAAACGACATATATACAGTACGAGCAGTGCATCCTTTCAAATGAGTTGATTTCGCCATCCCGCTCATCCCGGTCATCCGTCGGCGACCCGCCCGGACACCCTTAAGCAGACCCGCAAACGGAGGCAGATGGGGGGGAGAGGGATGGGGATCAAGATTCGCCGCCGCTCCCCGGCCGCACGAGGCGATCGGTTACGCCCGACCTTCACGGGTGCACCCTGGAGGTGAAGAAGGGGGAGCTCGTCGCCGTGGTCGGAGCGGTGGGCAGCGGGAAATCCAGGTGAGAGGGGGAGGGGAACGTCTATTGGAGGAGTGCGTGTGTGTTGTCGACCAATCAGATCAATCGAGTCGAGTTGTATTGAGTCAACCAATCAGCGCGGTAGGTGTGGTTTTACCTACTTTTTATCTGGTGAATCTCGACCGTATCGTTGATTGGTGCCACAATAGAGCCTATACTGAGGTTTTGGCGAAACTGTAGTGCCAAAGATGGCGGTGGTGTCGGCCTCGGCGGCCTCGATGCGACTGTATGTACGTGCGTGAGGCGGGTCGTTGGTCGGGGTTGGGGTTAAGGGTTTGCCGCATTAAGGTTTAGTTTGGGGCGGGTTTGGCTAACGCATCGGCCAAACCTACTGTAAGGTAAGGCAACCCCTTCGTCGATCTTTGTCTAGAAGGTATGCCAGCCCTCCGTCGACGAGCGCACTACGTAGCCCATCAATAGACCTACGAGCGAACGAGCCAGCTACCGCTCATTGAAAGCGCCGTCCGTCTGTGCCCCTCCACGCCTCTCTCTTGACCTGTCCCCGTACAGCCTGATCTCGGCTCTCCTCGGAGACATGAGGCACGTGTCCGGCGACGTGTACGCGGCCGGCTCCTTGGCCTACGTCCCTCAGACGGCCTGGATCCCTAACGACAGCGTGAGGAACAACATTCTGTTCGGCAAGCCTTACGATAAGGAGAAGTACCAGCGGGTGCTGGATGTGTGCCGCCTGCGGAGAGACTTGGAGGTGAGCGAGAGACGCAACCGTGATGTGTGCAGTAACTTTCCTTCCCAGCTTCGAATAAATGGTTGAAATACACCACTCTGTACAAATACATAAGAACCGATTGTATACTACTATTTCTTGAAAAACGCGCTTATGTTTGGGGACAGCTTGACCCCGACCGCCTGGGGCTTTTCCCGGAACAAAGATGGTTGACGCAATGCGGAGTTCAGTGTGGGCTTTTCAACCATCTGGTCAAAGCTGGACCAAGTCGTGAACACTGCTGATGTTGTTATGCCGTGGGGCCGCCGGTAGTAGTACCATCGGTCGTGGAGCCGTCCACCGTCCTGCTCGTCTTTGGTATGTTTGTCGGCATGTACAAACCTGCTTGCCGGGTCTGCTTGTCGCTCGGTTTCCGCGTTTTTTGCGCTTTTGGTTGGGCGTTTTTTTCGTTTTGTATTTCGACTTCGGGCGGCTCGGTTTCCCCTCGTGGCGCCTATCAAGAAACCTGTTGGTGGCTTGTTTTGTGGCACGGCCGGCCGCGTACCCATTATTTCCTTGCGCATTTTGTGTTGATGTTGATTTTTTGTTTGCCCCCACTTTCTCTCTATTTGCGTCCGTCCGTCCCGTGGCCTAGGAGCTCCAGTTGTACAAGCCATGCATGTTACCTCGTTTGCGCGAACGAGTCCGCTTATCGAAAGGATGCATTGTATAGGCGGCGTGTCAAACCGCGGCTCCTCCGTGAGTCGCCCCCGTCCCACATCTCCGCTGTCTCCGCTCTCCTGCGTTTTCGGCCGACAGCACCTATCCATAAAACTCGAGCTCTACGAGCGTGTTGAAAGTTCCTGCAGAGGTGTCTGCGTTTTTCCCCTCTGTTGTTTGTGTAGCTACAGTATTGCACTTCCTTTGACTTTTGTTTGTGTAGCTACAGTATTACACTTCCTTCAAAAGCATCCGCCCATAGCACAGTCCAACAACAGCTATACAACAGCAGCAGCAGCAGCAGCAGCAGCGAACCTCACACACACACTCACATACACAAGGGAAACGCATATATTGTGCGTTCCCTCTTTTCAACTTGCGACGCCCCCGGGATTTCAAGTCAACCACATCCCGAATGGGGAGCCTTGTACATGTATAAATACTTCATATCGAACGAGGTTTACAGATATCTGTGTTTTTTGTGACGCATGCTGCGCGAGTTCTCCGGCAAATCGCCTCATTACTTGGAGAGGAATAACGCCTCTCACGTACACCAAAACCCGTGAGCGGGACCAACAGCTTGCTCAGGCTTTGAAATGTGTTGTGGGTGGTTTATCTTAGACCGCCGCCGGAATGGTTGGCACTGCGTACGCTCTCGATTAACTTTCTCCATCGTTACCTCTCCCAACCCCCACCCTGGTGCTCCGTCTCGAAAGGGATGCGTGGTCAATGGCCAAATGACTATTACGGGGGACCATAGTTAACAGGACCTATGGTACACATAAAAACCTATATGTTTAACCATTTTTACTCACAATATTTGGTCCTGTTAACTACGGCCCCCCGTAATAAGCCAAGCCACAAATGAGTACGCCCCCCAACCCCCACCCATCCCCACCTCTCTTGGAACTGAATCATTAGCTGCTGGAGAACGGCGACATGACGGAGATAGGCGAGCAGGGCATCAATCTTTCTGGCGGACAAAAACAGCGGCTGTCTTTGGCTCGTGCTATGTACAGCGACGCGGACTTGTTCCTGCTAGACGACCCCCTGTCTGCGCTGGATGCT
Source organism: Nereocystis luetkeana (assembly GCA_031213475.1). Lineage (NCBI taxonomy): Eukaryota > Phaeophyceae > Laminariales > Laminariaceae > Nereocystis > Nereocystis luetkeana. Next base: position 123,522 of record JARUPZ010000040.1, read on the forward strand.
GAGGTGCGATAGATGGTGATGACGAAATGTGCGACGTGGGAATCCGAAGTAATGGGGGGGGGGGGTCTTGGGGCTCGGGAATTTTCGGACACCGTTGGCGCATGGTGATTGATTGATGGATTGATTGATTGATTGATTGATTGGTTCGTTGGTGGGTTGGTCGGTTGGTTGGTTGATTGAGGGTTCGATTTGTAGTCCTCGGCAGTCGTTTCAGGGGGCGACTAGTTAATCAGTGGTAGCGGTCATGATTTTTCGGAACGATTTATGCGCGGTCGACGCTTAGACAGATGGTTGCGGTAGCTGCAGGTTTGGTCGGTCGCTATTTTATGATGGATCCTTTGCAGATGTGGCTGTTGATGTGAAAATGCGTTGGCGATGAATTTCTCTCGGCCTGGAGTTTGCCTTGATGCAGCAACCAAAACCCGGCAAAAAAACAGCGCATATTTTCACTGCTGTTTCTGCAGCCCTACTTCCCCCCACGAATTAAAACCGCAGATTGTGTTCCCGGGAGAACGCGGGCCGGGCACGGGTGTCTCTTGCCGTCGTCGTTCGACCAAAAACACGCCTTTCCTTGGCGATTCGGACCGTGCACCGGTCGCGCCGTGCCCTCATTCCATCCCTAGCCCAGGTTTCAAGCCGCGATGACGTATTTTCACGCTCGCCCTAAGGATGGCACCGAACTTTCCCCGCGTCGAACATATCATGATCTATCTATCTATCTGCAGTAGATGATCATGATCTATCTATCTACAGTAGATGATCTAGTTCCTCGCCTGCCGCTGTGAGAGGCTGTGCAGATATGTGTATGGTACAGATCCAACCCAGGAAACATGTGCTAGACCGTGCAGACTATACGGCTCCCACCCGGCAACACGAGCTAGATCATACATACAGACCATACAGATCATCTGCCCTGAATGTCTAGACCATAAAAGTGGGAATCGTTGATCTGTCTGAGGTGTGTAAACTTTCCCCCTGACCTAAGCGCATCCAGCCGTGGCATGCAGCCAACCCTACTGTGCCCCATGTCGTCGACCTGAGCTGATGTCCGAACGCCATCCTTGAAAACCTTTTTCCACTGCAACAAAGAGTACACTCTAATTCCAAGTAGATTTCCCCCGTACAGGGGTTAGTTACGCTTCGGATTAGTTTTCTCGTACGGTTCTTGGGCGTGAATGGCCGCGGCTTGGTCTGGATTGGGTAGGTGCTGGGGGGGCGCTCGCATCGGCTTCTCCCTAGCCAAACCTTCTTTGGTAGTGACCCACACCCACACCCACCAGTCCTTTGCCGCAACGGTAGGTATCGCGGCAACGCTCTGACACACAACTCAGGAGGTTCTCCACCCCTTTTGCTAACAGTTGTCTCCCTTGTGAGGCTTTCGGCGAGCTAGCTCACTCTTCAATATTTAGGTCTTCGTTCCGGCCCCACCGGCATCCGCTTATTGCTGTCGGGAGCGAGCTCTCCCAGGAGTCTAGATACACGATGCCTCCCCCGCCGCCTAGCCCAATAATCATGTTTCCTTTCGCTTGCTTTGCCCCCGGCCATGACTTGGTGTCGTTTTCACGGGCTCTCACTTTTTTTCTGGCATTTTTTGTGCGTGGCTGGATGTAACTTTGCTGGTGTGTTTGTAGGTCGGGAAGCAGGTCTTCGAGGGGTGCGTAAGGGACGCGCTGGCCGGAAAAACGCGGCTTTTGGTGACCAATCAGCTTCAGTTCCTGCCTCAGGTAAAGCCCAACAAAGCAAGAACAGTAAGACGGTCATGGTGGTAGCGACCAGTTGTGGAGGGGGGACGACTGCTGCTTGGGACAGGCAGCCGTGCTCCGGCGTGTTCCGGCGTGCTTTCCGGTCCGACGTTTTTTGCGCGTGCTTCGGTTGTCTTCTTTTCTCTACGTAACCCCTTTTCGGGGGGGTTTGTGGTTCTGTTGTTTGTCGCCCGTGGCGAGAATGTGGAAGGTTGCGGCGAATTCGTGAATTGACCTCGCCCGTCGGTCATACGATGACAGCCATGCATCACATGAGTGCTTCCCCCCCCCCCGGCCCCAAGCGGTTTTCGAACAATGCAACTCACCCTTCATGCGACTCGGTGAACACCTCACGGCGCTTCGCGCTTGGTGCAAGCAATGTCAGCCTGGTCGGTGGAAACCCGACGTGGTCCGTCCCGGCATTGTAGGGATGCGAGGGTCTATGGCCATACGACTACGGCCATGCATAACAATGAGTGTACCCCCCCCCCCTCCCACCCTCTTCTGATGGCACCCCCCACCCCCGCCACTCCCACTGCTCGACGCAGGTTGACCGAATCGTGGTGATGGGAGAGCTTCCTGGGGCGGAAGGGGCGACGATCGTAGACCAAGGAACGTACGAGGAGCTGGTCAGCCGGGGCAGGGACCTCAGCAACATCCTCGAGGAGCAGACGAGGCCCGCCTCAGCAGAGACCGAGGTATAACAGCTCGCCGTTCGTATTTTTGTATTTCGTATTTTTTGTGTTCGTGTTAGTGTTTTTGTACTTTATTTTATTTTTGTTGTATTTGTATTTTTGATATTTTGTGCCAGGGTATTTTGTTCTGGTCGCTGTTTATTTTGTCGTTCCGAAGTTGTAAGTTGGTGCTTTTTTTTTCAAGTGAAAGAAGCATAAGAACAGTCGTCGATGAAAAGGCCCACTGACTTGGAAGGCTTGTCAGCCGGTCGCCGGCAATGATTGCTTTTGTTTGGCTGCTTCTGCCGCGACCGGGTGGGTGGGGGTACTTGGAAAATGAAGGACATGGATAGCTTCCCATTGGACGTCCGTGATGTTGATACTTCGTGGGGCGGTGGACGATATTGAAACATTGTTTTCAGACGCAGTGTCCGATGTCCATTCTTTCACAAGAAAACTGAACACTCTGCTGTCCATGTAGAAGAGGATGTCGTCGGCTCGAAATAAGTGACGCAGGGATCCCGACAAGACCTTGATTGACCTGTATTCCGCCCTGTCCATGAGTCCGTACTTCCTTAGTACCCAAGCCATACGCTTCCTCTCCCTCCGTGTTGCACCTGATACGTACATGTTGCGGAGCACGTGCAGGTATGGCTCCCAAAACACGCCCTTGGTTGTCAGGTAGTCTAGACACCCACTTACTTTCTGCCGGGTATTTTTTTTGGAAGTATATATACGTGGTATCTTCGTAGTTCTATCGTAGCATTCCATTGACGGGGTGCGTGTTAGTTTCAGCACATATTGTTAATATTTTTATTTCTTGCAATGCTCGCCGGTCATGGTTAAAACCCCGACAAGCTTCTGTGCGACCCGTGCAATGCTGTCGTGGACGCCTGAGGATGACCCAGAAAGGAGGTGGGGTATACAGATGGGTACAGGGGAGTGGGATCGGTGTTGGTGAATTTTGAAGAGCTTTTGCAGGATGTCGAGGTTGTCGAACTATAGTGGGCAAGAGGTGAGGTATTTTGTTCGACCTGTGCGACCCGTGCAGTGCTATTGTCGACGCCTGAGTAAGACGACCAAGAGAGGACAGGGTATTGGGGCGACGCTTGTCTGGTTGTGAGACCCCCGCCCTCCACCCGAAAGCTCTTTTGCTAGTGGGGTAACTCTTGCCCATCGACAGCCTGTGCATCCAAGTAACCACCGCTATTAAACCGCCAGTGAGCGCACTCATATTTTTGCGTTCTAAATGCATCCACCTGGTTTCAGTTAGGCCTTCATCCATTCATGCACCCCCCCCCCCCCCCCCCCCCCGACTCCCGGTTCACTGCCGACGTGCCTCCTGGACCCTTCTCAAAACCCGGAAAGGACGCGGCGATGCTCGTGGCCGAAGGTGCGGAGGACAAGGCGGAGTCTTACCCAGCCTACGGTGACGAACACAACACCCCTGAACTCTCAGCAGCCGCGGCCGGGTACCACGACGACGAGCAGCTGCCGCTGCTGCACGAAACGCCTCCTGCCGGAAAACTTCCGTCCGCCCACGACGGTGTCCCGCGAGGGGGGGTGACCGTGGGCGCCGGAGAGCCAGGGGGCAAGACCAAGGCGGGCGGAGTGGAGGATTACTGGGTCGGGGGCTCGGGGGCCGTCGTTCCCGAGGACCTGTTTTCGCACAAAGTGATGGAGGAAGGAGACTGCGGCCCCGCCGTTGTGGCGAAAAAGGGGGAGACTCCACCTCAGCCTGCAGAGGTGAATGCTTTGGTGGGTGTTGCCACTGGAATTTTGTTTTTCGGGCCGGCGGGGGTGGGGGGAGGTATGTTGCAGCGCATGAAAGGGTAGGCGGTTTTGTTCTAAGCCAGGTTGACAGGGAGGGCAGTTGGAGTGGGGTTTTTTTCTACGCTCTCGTTGTGTATACAGGACATGCAGGACACGGGGCGCGAGAGACGCTCGCGGCGGTGGTTTCGTTTTGAACCGAACGCTATCGTGTGTCAGACCATTAGGAGCGTGTGTTGGCAGTGTTTTATTTTAGCAGCTCCGTGAAGAACGTACGTTTTTTGTTTTTAAGAAACCGAGGGAGTTCGACTTCTTGTATGTCCTTGCCGCTAAGGGAGATAGAGGACGTTCCTCGCTGCCGGCGACGAGGGAAACCACCGCTATTCTACACCAGGTGCCACGCAGATAATCGCAAAGGTTGATTCACATTCGCAACGTCAGCTTGACTCTTAACGCTTGCGAGCCCCCTCGCCCCGGAGGTGTCCGCCTCTGCCTGTAACATTTTGATGTGTACGTGAAGCCAAATACGAGGGCTGTGAATAAGGCGTATGCCTTGGGTGGCCTTCGCGGCTGGTTATTAGTTGGGTGGCGAAAGTAAGCCGACTAGCTCACTCAGTACCAACTACATAGATGGCCTTTTTTTTTGCCTCTAAAAAACGCATGCGTCGAGGATCCGCAAACACGCCTGTTCGAATACAACGGCGCAGAAGTGCCCGCAAATTGCCGGACGCAAATAACTACAATACCTGCATAGGGAGCTAATACCTAGTCGGCGGCTAGTAGTAAGCCAAGTCACAGCCCTACCCAATGCCTGACCCACACCTCTTCTCTCACCCTACTTATTTATTTAGGGGTAAATTTCCGAGCGAATCCTCTCCTCCTTTATCTCCCAAACGACCTGCCTCTGATTGTTGTCTGTGCTCGCCCCTCGTCCGCCCTGTCCTTTTTTCTCTCTCCTCTGTTTCCATTTTTGTTGCGTGCGTGTCCTTCTGCTTGTGCGTGTCCGTTTTTATTCCACCTCGTGTCCTTGTTCCTATGTTTGTGGGTTGCGTGTGCTCCGCGTGTCCGTTTTTATCCCCCTTCTGTTTACTTTTGTTTCGTGTGTGTGTTTGTGCGTGTGCTTGTGCTTGTGCGTGCTCGTGTGTGCTGGTGATGGTGTGTCTCTGTCCGCGGGGCGCTCAGGCGGCGCTGGTCGTTGACGACGAGGCAGACGCGGCAAAGGGCGAGCTCATGACCTCCGAGGAACGGTCAACCGGCGCCGTGGAGGGCAGAGTCTACCTGGAATATTTCACATCCATGGGCCCGAAAAGAGCCTTGGTAGGCCTCGTCGCCTTTTTCATTGTCTCCAACTTCTCCGTGCAGCTTCAGCAGTGGTGAGTTAATGGGGTTTCAAATAGAAAACATCGCGAGGGTGGGTGGGTGGGTGGGTTGGCGGGTAGATGGGTGTGTACGCGGGGGCGGAGGGAGGGAGGGGGGGGAGGGAGGGAGGGAGGGGGAGGGAGGGAGGGGGAGGGAGGGGGAGGGAGGGGAGGCAGAGGGGGGTTGTGGGATTGGCGGGCCGCGCTGCGTGGTTAGTACCGCGATTGGGGGCTGTGGATTTGTTCATGCGTGTGTGTGGGGTGTTTGCGTCCGGTTTAATCTGTTCCTGCCGGTACCGTGGCGCCCCGCTTGAAGCGCGTTACGCGAATCGTACTGTTCTTCTTTGTTTTGTGCCCGCTATTTTTCAAGCGTGTCTTTTTTGACAGCGCGCGTGGACTCGTACGTGTGTGTGTGTGTGTCGCAGTGCAACGTGTTGTATCCGCCGTTGACGCTGGGGTTATTGTTGTAAGCGGGTAAGCGACTCGTACTGGTGATATGGTGTTCGTGCGTTTGAGCTTGGTCGTCATGACCTCACACCTCATATATATTATATTATGTATGTGTACTCATTTGTAATGGTTAAGTCAGACCGTCAACGCCTCGTAGCCGTTTGTGCACGCGGAAATAAGTTTTTCACGGAGACGCACACGACCATCCCAACGCCGAAAGCAAGCCGAATCACTTCGCGTTAAAAGGACGCTGGACGATGTGTTTTCTCGTTTTCACTCCCATGACGCTTTCGCTCCCGTGTAGGTTCGATCTGCAGGGGCGCCGATCCCCCCCCCCCCCCCCCCCCCCAACCCGCGCGTTGTCTCCCCCTACCCTTGATCGTTCCCTTGCCCACCCCGCCCGCCCGCCCGCCTACGACACAACCTAAACGTATAAATAGGGTGGTTTCTTTCTGGTCCTCGGACCCCATGTACGTTCGCCACGCCTTGGCTTTCTATCTCGCTGGCGTGACGGGCTCCGCGGCGGTCGTGGGGATTTTCTCCCACCTCCGCACGGTGTGGGCGTTCAATCTGGGGCTGCAGGCGAGCAAGAGGCTGCACGGGGCGCTGCTGCGGAGAGTCTTGCACGCGCCGGTCAGCTACTTCGATACCACCCCGGTGGGCAGGATCATCCAGCGCTTTTCCAAGGACACCGACCAGGTATGTGTTTATTTGTTTGGTTGTTATTAAGGGGGGGCCGTAGTAAATAGGATCATATATTGTTGGCGAAAATAGCGAAACAGATGGGTTTTTGTGTGTACCGCAGGTCCTATTTAATACCTGGTATGGCCCCCCGGATTGGTAAAAAAGATGGGGCAAGCTCAACTCACTTCCACGTACAAAGTGCTTCTCTTTTCTTGTTTTTGGTTGGTATGAGCTCGTTTTGTAGGCCGTCTCTTATGGGAGGGTTTTGAAAACCGAAAAACTTACCCGAAACTGTGTTTTATACGTGCTTTCATGTATTCTAGACCGGGAGTCCGACCGAATCAGGCTCTCGCTCTTCTCGGAATACTTGCAGTATTTTGGGGAGAGGTGTCTATACCCGTTTTTGTTTGCGTGAGGGGTGTCGTTCGAGGTATTTACGTTGTTGTCATTGTCAGACAAAAAAAATCAACAAGGCATTTTCAGATATAAATCGACGTTTCAGCCGAAAAAATGGCCTCTTTTTCAGATAAATCGCGCCCGAAACTGAAGAGAGGAAACTGGAGTGTATCCACAATTTTTCAAAATGCTATCCTGAAGAAACGGCAAACGGCGTTGCATGCCTCTCGCAAAATGACTGGTGGGGCTTCAAGAAAAGCGGGCCCGATTCGCCCGTTTCCCTGTTCAAACACGCCTGCGAAGGTGCTGAAACCTCGATTTCCAGAAACCAAAACCGGTTTGCCATAAGAGATGGCCTCAGTGTTTGTGTGCTTTTGTGTGCTTTTTTCCCCTTGTGCTTACACGAGAGGGAGAGGATATTGTGGAGGGGATGTTTGATTTGTTGAATGGTAATTGTTTTCCGTCTGGGGAAGGATCGTTCGATGGTTTTACCAAAAAGAGGCATTTATGGCCAGGGGCTTGAGTTTTTTCTTGTTGTTCGTTATTAGTAATAGTGTCCTCGCGTTCGTGTTTCGCAGCTGTTTTATCCCCTTCGGGGATTCAGAGGGTGAAATTGACGATTAAAAAAAAAAGTGGCCATTCCAGCAACGGCAACTGCGTAGATGAGGGGTGATACAATGGTTGGCGTCCGAGTTACGATGGTTGACACGAATCGTACGGCAAGGGCGCAGCACGATGGTGCCCGTGCTTCTAGGCCCTTCACGCTGCCCGTCCACGGTTGATTAACTCGAAAGTTGTCAACCATTGTTTTTGTTCACTACCTGGGGCTCCCAGTGGGGTTAAAGTGGTACATAGCTCGACGGTGAAGAACGGTTTTATCGTGGCAGGGGAGGTCATGCCACGCGGTTCATGGCATGTACAAGGTCTCCCCGCCTTCGTCGGGGTACCCACTCGCAGCGATCGGACCAAGAAAATCGTAACCTGCCTGCAGATAAAAACAATACCCAATTCCAACTGCAGCGCAAAGGTGGTATCAGGTAGTATGTACCCGGCAGGTAAGAGAGCATACCGCCGGTGTTCAGCCGAACGGGGTGACGCAAGAGTACGTAAATGCGAACAGCAGTGCTACGTATCGTTTCGGTAGGAAGCTCTGTATTTATTTATATCTACCTTCTTTATGATACGTAGCGAGGATGCTTGAGAGTATTTTCCGCCCGAATAACCAATGTCTCGTTGTACAAAATACGAGCCAGATTTAGTGTTATTTATATAATACGAGGTAGGTCGTTTGACCCTTTGCTGGCATGGGTGTTTCATCGACCCTGGGAGGGGGTTAGTGCGGAGGGCTTGGTGCTCTCCAATCTTTAACGCCGCCTTTCGTTGAGGTCTTTCCAAAACCGCTACCATTTTCGCTGTGTTTGCCCCCCTTAAGGCATGGTTTTGAGATTTTTGGGCTCCGAAAATCGCCCCAGGGGGTGTGTTATCTGTCGTGGTTCACGGGAGTATCCTGCCATCGGGGGCTGTACCGCTCATCACTACCAATAATTAGTTCCTTCATCTTACTTACTACTCCCCTACAGTTTGGCGTACCTTCTCTATACGCCAGGACACCAGTTTGACGTGTGCTTTCAGGCACCGTTGTGTGTGATTGATACCCAGTGTAAAGGGAAACAATCACCCCTGCAAAAGACAAGATGAGTGGAGATCGGGAACCGCTCGATAATAATCTGTTCTTCGCTGTTGTAGAGCTAGTCAGGGGTTTGGTTCCTATACTGTTTGGCTGAACACTTCACGATAACATGAACAGAAGAACCACACTTGCAAATGGGATCATACATGGCGAAAGATGGAGGCTAGTGTTACCCCCCCCCCCCACGCTTACTCCTTCCTCCTCCTCCTTCTTCTCCTCCCCAGAGTTTGGCATCGCCGCCTCTGATGTGGGAGACTGTTTTCGCGGCTCATGCACAGCGTCTCGATATTCGTCCAAACGTGTTGTAGAGCGGGAGTCGTTTTTCGAGGTATCAAGAATATTTGTTTTGACAGGGGAAGCTCTTTGCCTATCCCCTCACTATACACGCTCCCACCCCGACCGACGGCACACCATCTATCGGCCCCCGCTTAAAACTGTAGGTTGACCAGCAGCTGATCTCTCAGATTTCGATGATGATCAACGCGGGCTTGGGCGTCGTCGCGGCAGGAGGCGCCATCATCTTCGCGACGCCCCTGTTCACTCTGGGTATGGCGCCGCTGTCGTTCGTCTACCTTCGGGTCATGAACTACTTCCGACAGGTGGCGAGAGAGCTCAAGCGCCTGGACTCCATCACTCGGTGAGAGGACTAAACCTCGCCGCCCCCCCCCCCCCCCCCCCCCCCCCGCCCAGAAAATGGCACTTGTTCCCGGGCACAGGAGTGGTTTTGTGGGTAGTTTGCGGCAACGTTTACGTAGCCTTTTCCGTTTTGTGGATCAGCAACCCGGATTCCGTTCCTGCTGCTGAGTCAGGCCACGTCGATATGGTTCGAATGACTATTTTCGTCGTGTGGTGTTTTTTTTTCGATGTATTCACGTTTTCGTCGGTCCATCTCTTGACCATCCTCTGAGCCAGGGTCTTCGTCTATAAACTGTTCTCCCCCCCCCCCCCCCCCAGTCCTTTTTTGTTTTTGGCGGTTACCACGGCTAGCGATCGAGTTGGGTCCTTTGTGGGGGTTGGAGAGCCTTAACTGCACCCAAGGGGAATTATCGCCGCGCTTTGTGTGTACCAGAAATATCATAAGGCACCCACGAGGCAGTTACATACTGTATGTAGTACCTGGCACCTATTACTGTCTCTGGAAATGACTACACCAGGGAACCAGTCAAATAATCCGACGCTGTCGTCCAATGCAGGAAAGTGCGCCTCGCAAGTGGTTGTTAGTAGGATGCAGCTCACCCTCCATGCGACTCGCCGAATCCCCCACGGCGCTCCGCGCTTGGTGCAATCAGTGTCTGCCTGGTCGGTGAAACCCGACGTGTTCCGCCCGGGTATGGTGTCCATGGTCATACGACTACGGCCATGCACCCCCCCCCCTGTCCTATGCGGTCCCTGCTTTTGTTTTTTCGTTCGATGGTGCCTGCAGCTCCAGCGCTCGCCTACTTCCGTGGAATTTCATCTCTACTGATGCGCCGCGCCTTGTCTGCATTGATGCATCGTGTTGTATCAGCACGGATGCGGCGAACCGCTTATTTTTTTTCTCAAGCGGACGTCGAGATGCATACTTACGGGTACGTCGAAGGACACTCTTTTGTCCGCATCTTTGATGCAAATGTCGTGATGCATCGGAATACATCTGCTGGCATGCGGTGCAGCGCATTTGAAGCGTGGTGCTACCACTACTACTATTAATACTATTATGCTGCTTATGCTACTAGTACATACTACTGCTACAAATAATAATACTATTATACTGCTACTGCTACTACTGCCACTACTACTACTACTATGACTACTATTTCTGATGCTAGTAATACTAAATACTACTACAGTACTGTATTACTACGAAGTACTACCGCAGTTCTCTAGAACGAACACGAACAAGAGCGGTCGACGGACCAATGAAGCGCCGAATTATTAGCCACAGTCACGGAGGTAGGCACGAGGGAAAAGGGGAGCGTGGGTAGCAGCAGGGGTAGGGGCAGCAGAAAGCCCGGAGGGCCACTATCGCTAAAACAGCTTGTCACCGCCTCTTTTGTCTGTCTGGCTGTTTATCCCACTCTTTCGAATTATGTCTTAGCCACCCCCACCCCCGCCTGTTCTCTGTCTCGCCCTCCCCCCTCCCCCCCCCCTCCCCCCTGCAAGCAATGTCTGCCTGGTCGGTGAAAACCCGACATGCTCCGTCCCGGCGTTGTAGGGATGCGAGGGTCTATGGTCATACGAATTCGGCCATTCATGAGATCGAGTACATATCTCCTATCGAGTACACTCCCCCCTCTGCACATTTCTCCCCCCTCTTCCCCAAAACAGCGCAATGAGCGCCCACATGTTGGAGGTGTCTCTACTAGGAGTGTGAGCGGTGCTCCGTCTCGATAGGGATGGGTGGTCGGGCAACCCAAAAATACGTACGCGCAACCCAAAAATACGTACGCCCCCCCCCCCTCCCCCTATGTCATACGACTACGAAAACGGCCATGCTCACCATGTGGACGCCCCCCGCCTTCTCCGCCCTCTCCGTTCTTCACCCCCTCTCCCGCTTTCTCTTCCCCGAAACCCCCTGCCGACACTTTTTCAGGTCCCCTATCTACGCCCACTTCACTGAAACGCTTGGAGGCTTGTCGGCGATCAGAGCTTTCGGACACGTCAATCTCTTCGCGCGGACCAACGAGAGGCTCGTGGACAACAACCTCTCGACACACTTCGCTCTCAAGGTGCTGGCGCGCGGTCACTTGTCGTGTAATTTTTTTGTTTTTCTTGACTGTAACAGGCTTTCTTTGGTTGTGAAGTCAGGCCGAAAGCGTAAAAGGAACGCGCTGCGAAACAAGCGCTCGTGGTTGCTTGTTTCGGCATTGCGTGTTTTCCGTTTCGGGTTCGTGGGTGTTGCCCCATTCCGATTGGTTGGTTCGTCGTCGCGTCTGCTCCACAACCATGCCATCTACGTAATCGTTTCCCCCCGTCCCATGCATGACGCTACCTCTTGTGTCATTCTCTTTACTCTTCTTTCTCCTTCCCTCGTTAATTTTTTTGTGCTCCCCGCCCTCATTCTCCCCTTTGTTTGATTGTCGGTGCCGTCGCTTTTTTTTCTTTTGCTATGAAATTGCGCTTGCCTCATAGGTGGTCGACCGATGGCTGTCGGTGCGTCTTGAACTTCTTGGAAACTTTGTCGTCCTTGCGGCTACCTTGCTCTCCGTGGTTGCTGCAAGCAACGGCAAACTCATCGCTGGGCTTGCGGGGCTCTCGATCACCAACGCTCTCAGGTAGCAACGCGGCCAATGTTTTATATCCCGGCGTTGGGTGTTTTGTAGCTGTCACTGTCCCGGCGTTGTGGGGAGGCGAGGGTCTATGGACATACGGTTACGGCCATGCATGGCATGCAGGCACCCTTCCCCCATCTCTCCTGCTATTGACAGCTGCCGCTTGGTTTCTTCGCCGGTTTCCCTCCTTGTCCGTCTCGTGCACATTTTGTTTTTTTGTACTCGTGTGTGCCAAGGAGTAGACAATGCTATCTGGAGCCTTTTGTCGTATTACAATGTTCAGCAGCCTACGAACGTGGTCAATGTGCAGCAGAGACTGCGGCTACATCTTCCTAGCAGACCGTAGTAATAGCAGTGTTCCTTGCTCCTTGTCTCGTCCTCCCGACTAAAACCCCGTTATTGGTCGAGCGTGCGCTGCACCCGCTCCCCGTCCTCAATAATCATCGCCCGTTTCATCACGGTTTCGCCGTAAATGTCGAAACGCCTTGCGGTGGTGAAAGTAAACGTTGCGTCGGCTCCGACCCCGAGTGCAGCCGAGTCGAGGGTCCGCGGTAAAAGCCTCAGCGTGCCGAAAATTTCAGAAAACGCCTCTGAAAGAACAATCGATTACCACTTCATCGTCTACATATCTCAAGGCAGATATTGTTTCTCGATCTTGTATTCACTAGCTTATGCTGCCGGGTGGGACTCGCATACTCCGCATGCTCTATGGCGCATTTTCTTGGGTTAGAAATGTGCTATGTATATGGAGAACTAGATGATCTGTATGATCTGTAGATAGATAGATCGTGGTCTGTATGATTTGTCAGAGGTGAGGAAAACTCCTCAGAGATTGAGTGGAACAATGGAAAATCACTTATGTACCTTATGTACCCGGGCACCGGAACCGCTAACTCTCTCCCCCCCCCCCCCGGTTACGTTCGTTCGTTCCCGAAACCGGAACCGTTAACGTTAAATCTCCCTGCCCCCCCCTCCCCCCCCTCGAATATTTCGTTCTCGAAGCATGACATCGCTGCTGAACTGGGGTGTTCGGTGCTTCTCAGAAACAGAGATGATGATGAACTCCGTGGAAAGAGTGTTGTACACGTCGCAAGTAACTCCGCAGGAGCCGCCGCATCACGTCAGCAGGTGGGGTGTTATGCATTTCCCGTCTGTCGCACACAAAGTCTACGCAGGGGAACGGTGTACCGCGGATGATGCGCTTTTCAACGGGTTTTTGTTTCGGGTGGTTGGAGGCGTGATACCTGTGGTGTTTGGTCGAGGATGTGGGTGGCTTTGCTCGCTTCTGTTGGCTCTGTCTTGCCCCTCTGGACTTGGTCGCTTGTGCCTTTTTTCGAGCTTCGGGGGTTGTGTCCACGGGGCGCAGGGATGCGCGTTGATTCCGACGCGAAGTGCGCGAGAGCTTCAGCGAGGGAGGGGGGCGAGTTGCGCCGCGTAAGGAATAGCGCGATGGCGTGACGTGAGGAAGAAAGCGTACCGGACGGGCTCTGTCCGGGTCTATCCCGTGTGCGCCGACCTCTTGGTGTTGTCGTTTTTGCCAAAAACGCAGACCGGTCGAGGACCCCCCCCCCCCCCCCCCCCCCTCCCCTGTGCCCTGTATCTCCTCCGCGATACCGCGATGTTTCAGGTGCAACGCTTGGCCTCCCCACCAACGTGTTTATTTCCACCCTCGTGCTCGTTGTCACCATCGTCACCATCGTGTTTATTTCACACCATTGTGTTTAGTTTGGCTGCGCATCTTTTTATCAAGTCCATACCCCCCCCCCCCGCCCCACCCGAAGACGATGTGTTAGAAGAGGAGATGAGGGAAATAGACGAATGTGACATGGAGGAGTTTTGATACACTAGATAGCAGCGAGAAAACGATCGCTATCCTAGGCGATAGATGGTGGCCACAGGCGGCCAAACAGGAAGGGGATAAGACTAGCAAAAAGTTTCTATGTAATTTATGGCAACAACGTAATGAGCGCCCAACTGTTGGAGGTGTCTCTATTAGGAGTAGGAACGGTGCTCCGTCTCGAAGGGGATGCGTGGTGCATAGTCAAATGACTAAGGCAAGCAACAAATGGGTACGCCCCCCTCCCCGCCCCCCTCCCGAAGACGCCGCTTTCCTGAAAGACCGCGACGTACTACCACCGTTATTAGCTCTACCCCCCCTCCCCCCCCGGCCCAAATGACGTTTTCCCGTAAGACCGTGACATCCGTACTAATACCGTTATCAACTCTGCGCCCGCCCCCTCCCCCCCCCCCGCCCCTGAAAGGCCACGACATCCGTACTACCACCAGCTGGCCGGGCTGACGGGCACGACTCTGCCTGCGTCTCCTGGCGAGGACACGCAGCTGGCCACCTGTCCCGACGACCGCCTCCTGCTCACCACCGGCTGGCCGTGGGAGGGGCGCATTGAATTCCGGGACGGAGTGACGATGCGGTACCGACCGGAGACGGACCTCGTCCTCAAGGGGGTCACGCTCACCATCAGGTTTGTGGAAACCCTCGGCGGCGTCTCGCGTGGAAAGTGGGGGTTGTCGAAACGGGGGTTTTCGCTGTGAAGGGCGGACAGAGAGCGGGAAGAGGGGAGGGGGTCCCAGTGGTTCCACACCGTGCGCAGCCTCCGCTCCGTTTTGTCGTAGCCGGGCGCCCATGTCTTATTAAAAGTAGGTTGGAGCAGTCTGGCGGGACGCGGTCTACGGTAGGGTTGGCACCTTAAGGCCAGGGAGGAACCTCACTTGAAGATCTCTACGCTAACAATAAGTAAAAACAACCCGATGGGCAGTCCCAAAGCCTATCATAGGTGTACCACCAAAAATATATATTGTAAACCTCTCGTGGTATTCCAGCGATTGTGGTATTCCAAAGACGTTGGTTGAGGAACCGGGTCAGTCAGAAATTAGGTCTTGGCAAAAAGTACTACCTCTCTAAGTAGCACGCCTCTTGGAAACCTTCGTGGGAACGTGAGTCATATGCACATGTACGGCATCTTGTGCTGATACGATTGCCGCGTTTGAAGGAGAGGAGGCGGTAGAGCACAGGGCTGGCAAGCTGGGGTTACTTGTGAAGTGGATCCCGTGTGTGGAGCATGGCCGCTACGAGTAGAGGTCCGCCGCCGGAGCTTCCCCGGCAGAAAATGTCGCCGGCCTTTTGGCGTATTTCCGCCCAAGGCTTGCATGGCAGACACGCAAGACACGCCATTTTTTTATTAGGTACAGCAGGATTCGGTGAACCGGGTGTTTATTTTGGCTATCGCTTTTATTTATTGCGCGGGCCCAGTGCCTTCCCAGTTGAGCATCATGCCGTGGTAACAAGGCGAGCTGTTGACGGGAAACGGTAGTAGAGTAAAGAGCAAGGGCGGACCGATCCTAGATTGTAGTTGGGACATCGCATCGAAAGTTTCGTTATATCGAGATATCAAAGTTTCGATAGATCGTATCGATCGTGTTCTGCCCTCCATCCCGTGGCATCCCCGAGTTTTCGATGCTGTCACTCGATGAAAGTTTCCATGAATCAAATGTCGAAACCGTATCGATTACGATCGTTTTTTTGGTTAATCAGTATCGTATCGAACTCGTTTTTTTTCTCGATATCCAACACGACTGGATAAGTTTTCCACACAAGCGCGGGTGATTTTTCACCGAGGCCGCCAGCCTCTACTTTCGCCTCTTGTGCGTCGACGTGGCGGGTGCAGTCGCACGTCCTCCCTTAACCTCTGTGCATATTGTCCTCCTCTAGTCCAAGTATTACACTAGGCTTGCAAGTCCTGAGCGCGTCCATCTGTGTGTCACCTCTCGACCTTGCCCACGCCAGGCCTGGGGAGAAGATCGGCATCGTCGGGCGCACGGGGAGCGGAAAGAGCACCCTGATGCAGGTGCTCTTCCGGATGGTAGACTGCGAGGATGGGTCGGTGGCCATCGATGGAGTGGACACGAAGGCTATCGGCCTGGCCGCCCTGAGGTCGAGGCTGACCATCATTCCGCAGGTGATGGTGATGATAATGAGGGTGATCTCATATTAGCCTGGTTCAATGATGATGAGGGTGATCTCACACTATTACGGGCGGCCATAGTAAATAGGACCAAATATTGTTGGTAAAACTAGGGAAATATAGAGGTTTTTGTGTGTACCGTAGATCTTATTTACTCTGGTCCCTCGTAATAGTCTACGAGTAGCCCCGTGGCCAATAAACAGGCGAACAAAAGCGTCTCGACGGAAGAAAACAAGAACGAAACAATACTTGCGTGCACCGCAGTCACCATTCCGCATTACTTGTAAACCAAAAAGTGCCAGGGAAAAGTTCCATGGTGCGTGTGGCGCAGAGAGGGGAAGAGAGGGAAAGAGTTATTACAGTTGAACGTGTTTCTTGTGGGTGTTTCTGAGCTCGGAGTTGACCGCGCAGCCGGTTAGCTACGTAAAAATTTTGTTGGGCGCAGTCGTCCTCTCTATAAGTACACGAAATACTTGTTTTTATTGAAGCACAATCTTGTGTGCGCGTGACGCAATGGTGTGATCTTCGTTGAGACACGACGGCTTGTATGTAGCCGACCTTCTTCGTTGCCGTTTTTTCTGCCCGCATCGCAATTAGTCTACATTTGTTGATATCAGACCTTGCGGATTCCGTTGTTTTTGCACGAGCAGGAGCCCGTCTTGTTCAGTGGCACGCTGCGAGCCAACCTGGACCCTTTCGAGGTGTACTCAGATGATGAGGTGTGGGACGCCCTCGAGCAGGCGTCACTGTCGTCGACCGTCAGGTGAAGCATCCTTAGCTAGGTCCCGTGATCAACACACACAAGAGAAAGAAAACACTCGCCTCTGTCGAAGCAGTGTGTTGCAGCCTAAATATCTTTTTATAGCCGCCGCCGGACCATACACAGGTGTGCTCGCTTGTAGCTGTTGCCCTGAACGAATTTTGGACACGACCAACTCGATTATAGGGGTTACGTGGACGATGTTTGATCATACACGACCACGGAGAGGCATGTAAATGCGCGCTTTAGTGCGGATCAGACGTGCTCCTTGATACGAGGGCCTGCTCCCACGGGCGCCTCCTCACGGTGATCCACGAGCTATTGACAGTGCCGATTCGAGGGTAGGTACTCCCTGGAGCTGTCGGTGTGTGGCTGTATTTTCTGGGTGGAGGTGTCGTCGCCGGTAATCCAGCTGTTGACTTGTTGGTGACGAAACCGCGGCCGCCCCTGAGCGAGTCGTGTGTGTTGCTGTGTATCCTCCTCCCCTGCTCGCGCCCCGTCAAGGAGTTACTGTAGGGCGACTATCGGCATGTGTGCGGGCAAGCGAGAGCATTGGATGGCGGTGATGGTGTGCTTGCGTGGCATTTAATGACGTGCGCGATTGCCAATGCTTGTTTGCCATGTTGCGGCCGTTCTCCCCTCCTCTCCGTTCGCCTTAAGACGCTTCCCGAATGGTCTGCTGGAGCCGGTGGCGGAGTACGGGGAGAGTCTGTCGGCGGGGCAGAGACAGCTGGTCTGTTTGGCGAGGGCACTGCTGCGAAAGACGCGCGTGCTTCTGCTCGATGAGGCTACTTCTTCCGTGGATTATGAGACGGATAACGTCATTCAGTCTACGCTCAGGTGTCGCAGAATTTCCGCCGCATTCCTGTGTGCGACGCGTGTCACCTATTGCCCGCTCGTTTAGAGGGTGGAGGAATGATGCCCCTCGTTGCATGGTCGAAGCCGTATTTTCTGGGTGGTTAGCGCTTGCATGCTAGTGATCGTGCGCTCTCATCCAAACGCTACTGTGGGGGAGGGATGGGGTCAAAACATATTTGTACAATGAAGGGTATCGGTAGACGCATGGCCCTGCTGCTTTGTGTCGCACTGCGCATGGAAGGCGGAAAACGACCAGGCAAAAGGGGATGGGGCGTACCTTACATTATGACGGTCGGCCAGGGCTGAGCGCAACTAGAGGGAAATATGTCTACCACGAAGTGAAACAGACGGGTTTGCTCTGCAGGTGTTGCGCATTCGTTTTTGTGTCGTAGCTTCGTTGAGTTGGGCAACGACCCGCTGGCTGCTACAAGTGACCTTGCGCGTTCTGGCAATATTTGCTCGCGGCATGGCCGCAACGGTTTCGCCGCATACGTTTTTTTTGCTCATCCCTTTTTCCCCGATCTCACCCCTTATGCTCTTGCCCGCCCCGATAGGTCGGCCTTCCAAGACTGCACTGTGCTCACGATCGCCCACCGGCTCAACACCATCATGGACTCCGACCGCATCCTCGTGATGGACGACGGGAGGGTGGCGGAACTTGACTCCCCGGCCGCTCTGCTCGAGGTACGGACGGTGGAGCTTCGACAACAGTCTCCCCGAAGACAGTCAAGAGTCTTGCACAAACGAATTTCAAAGTCGAAGGGTGCACAGTGCACTAGACGCGTGCTACCAGGGGTATCTCGTTTTGGCTATATTACCAAGGTTTTGGCTGAAAGCCCACGCTCCCGCAAACGTGGGAACGAGCGTGCAGCGGAATGGCCGCGGATTCGGTTGTTGATCGAAGTGGCTGTGCCTCGGAGGCAGCTCGAGAGGAACATGCGCAGGGGGGTACAACTTCGCGTAGGGGCTGCTCTTCCGTCTCGTCGCTGAATCAATCTGGTAGCGGTACAGCCGCTGCATCCACTCTTTGATTGCAGGTCGCCGCGCCTGATGCACTCGGTTTCCATGGCGTCGACTACGTAGTTGGCGGATCGATAGCTGCGCAGCACAATCCGTCGGCAGGCCCATGATTTCCACTCCTTGTCACAAGGAGAAGGTCGTTGAAGCAAAAACATACTCCCTCCTTCCTTTTCGCTCTTGACGAACAGTCTGATTTTAACCCCGCCTATTCCCGTTGCCCCCATCCCCCCTGTCCTACCCGCCAGGATCCCGAGTCTCAGTTTTCACGCCTTTTGCAGTCAGAACGTCGACAGTCGGCGCCGCAGGGGGCAGTAGAGGACGGGGGCACCGCTCGGCACGATCATGGCCATCCGGGACCAGATGGGTTCGTGGGTGTATTGGGGGACCACGACGACGAGATGGCCGCCGCCGCTTCGGCATACACGAAGGTTGGGGACGATTCGGCAGACGCGGCGGCTGGGGGGGCGGGGGTCAACGGTGCCGCGCCGGGCCCACCCCAGTAGCACTTTTTCAACAGCCAGTGCCTCCTTGTTTTGTTCTACACTCCAAGTGTGATTTTTGCCGTTCGTAAGATCCCCACGCTTAGTAACAGTATGTAATCGCAGTAGGCTCCTTTTGTTCTTGCATCGAACAGTATTTTCTAGTGTTTTGTCTAGTGTCATTCGATTGATATGCGGGTAGTCATGGGGTTACGAGTAAAAATATGTGCTTCGGTTTCCCTCGGAGCTCTAGGTATCGCATTGCTCCTCCTTGTGACCCCACCCTTCATGTGTAAAAACGAGACGGGGGGGCAAGAGCGCGCCCGTTGGTGTCGCAAACACTTGGTGTTTCCTCATAGACGCCTGGTTGTTTTAGAGCGTTGTATAGCTCGCAGACTGTGTTGCGCAGATTTTGCTCTTTGGGGTCGTCGCATGTGTGTTGTACTTCGGTCGGATCTAACATGTTGATAGCGTGCAGCGGATAACAGCACTGCCGTCTTTTCGCGGGATTTTTCACTTACCGGTACGACGGTGTAGGAGTACAAAGGCGCGGCATAAGCAACTGGGTCTCGCTGGTAGAAAAAGGCACGGATTGTCGGGAAACCAGGTTCTGTCTAGCGCATTCGGCGCACGAGAGAGGTGATTAGAGTAGACATTTTTGTTGGCGTTGGTGACGCACGCCTTTAGCGTGCGCGAAAGAGGGCGGCGATACAGCAGGACAGGGGTGGCATGCTGCGAGAAGCATCCAGGAGGACGTCGTGTACGTTTCTTTTCCACAGGAGGTGCACGCTACGTAGTGGTCACCTTTGCGACCAAACAGTATCGGTGCATTTGGCTAGGGAACGTTTTTGTTTCGTCGTGTGTGGGTCGGTCACTTTCGAGGATTGTCGCTCGTGGCCACCAGCAAAACAAGGCGCTGCTTAACCCCGCCAGAACCGCACCAACGTTTTTTTGGGACAAAGTACTTGAATTTAGTGTGAGTTCATTTTGGTAGTAGTAGCGAAACGGTTGAACAAACGCGGAGCACAGATTGGCCAATCGACGGCGAGGACAGCTGTTTTCATGCCTGTCTACTTTTTGCATGCTGAGCACGCGATACGGTACCTCTACTAATGTGTGGTTGTAGTCTTTTGTCGCTTACACGTGTTGATTTCATACTGTCGTACATAGCTCCTTGCCGATCCAGATACTTCGAAGAGAGAAGGCTAGCATCCCTCTTGCAGAGGAGTAACAAATAGTAACGCCTCCACAACAATCGAGGGGAAACGGGGATATCATGACAAATTCACACTTGATCTCTTCATTTATTCTTTTTTTCAATACATCTTTATCCCAAGAAACTTTCCACGTGGTCGGGTGACGGTTTCATAGGGTTAGGACTAGCGTTGCGACTCAAAGTCAAGGGTCGTTAACTTTTTGTTGTTGTAGTGTTCGGGGAGAACGAGCCGGTCGCCCCGGTGGTTCAAGTGGTTAACCTCGAATTCTACTTGTGTTGGAGTTCTGGGTTCGAGCCCCAGGTGGGTCGGACGT
Source organism: Nereocystis luetkeana (assembly GCA_031213475.1). NCBI lineage: Eukaryota > Phaeophyceae > Laminariales > Laminariaceae > Nereocystis > Nereocystis luetkeana. Next base: position 144,164 of record JARUPZ010000040.1, read on the forward strand.
TTGACTTTATTTGCAAAAATAAAAATAAAAAGGATGCAATTGTTGAGAGCGCCTTGCAGCGTGGGTAGGCACAATTCGATGCGAGTCGACGAGGGAAGAAAAGGCTGAAATCTTCTCGCGATCAAAATGAAGGCACGTACCGTGGCGGGAAGGGGGTAGAAGAGCCTGCTATGTGACCCCGGATCTGGGTTACGAGTTGGAAGGAGAGAGAGAAGAAGATGTGCGAAGATAATAAATGGGATGGGCAAAAAAAAAAAAAATGCAAGGCAAGAACCGTCGTAGGGGGGAGGGGGGAGGAGAAGCGTGCTATGTGACCCCGGGTCTCAGTTACGATTGTAGGAGGGCGAGAGGAAGTAAAGGCGAAGATAATAAATGGCAAGAAAAAAAGTGTTCGGGGGAGGACAAACAAGGGTTATAGTACTATTAATATGAACCACTCTGGCCCGGAATGTACTACCCGCTAGTTTTGACATCACACTCCAAGCAGGGACTATATTACCGGCCAGATTGCTATTAATATGCATTCCTGGGAGTGAGCGTCAACGATTAGGCTCTCCAATTGGGGAAAAAAACGCGACTAAAGAAAATTCGAAACGCACCGCCGAGCCTTTTTCTAATGAGCCGCCGCCTACATTTTTATCGCGCCGCCGCCGAACAAAAGTGAGATCTTGCTTTCAAGCAAGCCCGTTAAGCTTTACTCTCGCATTTTTTCCAATGAATCGGCGGGGCGGGCGGTAGCTTCGACCGTGCCGTCACGAGCAGGGGTGGCTGACCTGAAGACAGGCCGTTTGTACGAAGGCTCACCTCCGACGTGTAGGACACAGCTGTCGGCCTTAGTCGCGCCAATGTCTGATGTGGTTTGATTGCCTGAAATATGTGATGTGTGTCACTGCAACTGATCTGCGGAGATTGCGGCGGGTTTAATGTGTCCCCGAATGGGTTTGCATGTATACATATATTTGGATGCCTTTCTAGGGTCCCACGGCACGGCGATGCAAGGGGCTGACATATGTGACGTGTGTTACTGCAACTGATCTACGGAGATTGCGGCGGGCTTAATGTTTCCCAGAATGGGTTTGCATGTATACATCTATTGTTATTGCCCTCGATGAAATACATTCGAGCGCTGTTCTCTGCTTGCTTGTATTTTTTTTTGTAAAGTCGCAGTTGGAGTTGGTGCGAGTGAGTGTGGAGAGAGACCAGTCGGCACCGGTACAGACGGCACCTTGTCTCTCAGACAGAACGTCTGCTCTTCTGCCTTGGAACCAAGAACAAAAGGCTCGCGCTTCGCGCTCGCGCGCCTCATAGTAAAATACGGTTACTAGATTACGGGACAGAGTGGTATGCCATATGCCAGTACAGCAGTACGATAGCACGGCGAGAGCAGGACGCCCCACCCCCCAACAGCCATTAAGAGGTTGTGGTTTGCCTGGTCCATACGGCGGTGAGGTATACGGGAAAGCACGGCTTCTGCCAATATCTGTAGATCGCAGAATGTCCTCCCTCGCCTCTAAGAAAAGCCCACACGGCTCAACAGTTTAAACGTGACAAGCTCACCAAGACACTGAAAACTCTTTGAAATACTAATGTTGCAGCAGATAGACGTTGACGCACCAGCACATGATGAGTACGTACGCACGTGTTTGTTGGTGAATCTCACTACGATATTCGTACATGTTCTTGGCCTCTCTTCTGCTCTTGATTTATGAAAAACGCAGTAAGCATGCCCCCGTAAGTTTGCAGGGGTGGCCCAACAGCGCAGGAGGTGATGTTCGTGATTTCCGTAGGCAGGCTAGCGAATGGCGCATTTTGATCCTACAGCTCTTTGTTTCTTAAATCGGGGGGACGAAATATACGAGGGTAACAAACAAAGTGATCGACACAGAGACGAACATTCATGTCTGTACCACACAGAGGGTTGGAAAGTAAAAGCGAACTACTTTTCGTCTTGAAGTTGATGCGAATTAGACTTTTACAGCCTATTATTGCGGGGAACCATAGTAAATAGGACCAAATATTGTTAGTAAAAATAGGGAAATATACAGGTTTTTGTATTCACTGTAGGTCCCATTTAATATGGTCCCCCTAACATTATTATACTAGAAAGAATGGGAATGACGAACGTGACATATCTATCTACCGTGATTGGCATTCACATTGGTGACACAGCAGCAGAGGTGGTCTGCGGCGGGGTTTCTTTACTCGTGGTCGTACTTAAAAGGTAACCAACAACCTCTCGTATTATTATTATTTCCCTTGCCTTCCGACAATGTGCAGCATGATCTTCAACATTGATCACTCATCACTTTCCTGAAAGAAGAAAACCTCGGAAATAAACGAAACCCATGCACCAAGTCTACCTCCCTTCTGTGCCAACTTTCGGCTTGTCTAGTCCATTCTCTGTCCTTGCTCCTTCCTTCTCATTACGTTCTATTCTTAAATCCTAAGCTGCATCCAAGCTCCATCCCCACGCCATCGGTGTGGGTCTGTCGTCCCTCCCCCCCTGTTCCTTCTTCCTTCTTGGCGGTCCCTAAGCTGGAGCTTGAACCTCGACACCCTCCTCGAAATGGCGACCTGTGTGGTCACCGAGACGATTTGGAGCAGGCGTCCCTTCACCACCCCCTTCCTTGCCATCGACCCACCATCCCTCCCCCCACGACGCTAGCTGCCAGCTGGTCAATGAAGTTGCTGCCCTCTACCCCGAGGCGCCCAAAGCTTTCCACCGCTAAGGTGGCTAGTTTGTGGATCTGCTCGTCGAAGGACACATGTCCCGGACGCGCGTAGTGTTGGCACTTGCGCGCCTCGAAGGTAGAGGCAGCTGACCCATCATGATCAGCGCTGCCTCCTCGCAGGTGGACCTGCGCTTGCGGATCTGCATGGGTGACGTCCAGCAGGATGGACTTTTCCCTGTATTCCCTATTAGGAGCGTCCCAAAGACCTCCTCTCCGGACAACGATGTCCATCCGCAGGTTCCGGTCTGCAGTGAACGGTTCGCTGCTCTCTACTTGGTGTGGGATTCCCAGCCGCTTCAGCGTACGGGAGATCGCGTGAACCAACGGTTGATGCTGGTTTACCTGTGCCCCTGTTCTGGGACAGATGCGTGCGTGGCGTGTGTCTATGTCGACTGCGTCGCAGCAGGGGCACCTCACTGCCACGTGCTCCTCGATGCCCACGAAGTGCCTTCCCATGCCCACGAACTCCGCTGCTGGTATGACACGGAGCGAGTCTGTTGGCGTCGCCCGAACGGAAGCAGTGGCTCCTGCTCCTTGTTGACTTCTGTAGCGAGCTTTGGCGATAGCCTTGGTCTCGCTCCCCCGCAGCGGGTCGCCTGGTCCAGGTGGACGTGCAATCTCCGGTAGCTCCTCCAGCGAGGCTGTGTGTGCAGCTTGCCGACGCTGATTCACCAGCTTGCCCAACCTCTGTTGAGCCTTGCGGGCGTTGGTGTTTACGGCATCATGCGCAGCCAGCATGTCGGCTTCAGGGGGCGCTGGGACCAGGTCCCCCTCAGCACCCATGCTCCATACCAACCAAGATTCGGGGGCGATGCCCTCCATCGCTTCTTTTGTCACGCCCCACGTGCCCCTAATCTCTCGCAGGCTGCCGCCCAGCTCAGCAATGATGCTCGAATCCGGGAGACCCCTCTTGACCCTGTCTCCTAGCGGGCCCGTGAGGTCTGCTAGAACCTTCGGCAGGGTGCCCACCCTGCTCCCGATTGAGGCAGACATTCGCCTCGCTTCCGTCAACGGCAGCCCTAACCCTCCCACTCCCGTAGAAAGGCGTGCTTGGGCTTGTTGGTAGGGTTTTAGGGTCAGTTGGCTAGGCGGGCATCCCTCCTGGACATACGACTGTGCATCCGCCGCTCCCGGTAGCTCTAGGATATTTTCGTAAGCCCGCTAAGCCCCGTTGTCGGCCCTTCGGCATGCTTCGAGTGACTGCCAGAGCCCTTTCGAGGTAGCCCGTCCGCTGCCCGAGGGATTCGACGGTGATGAGGGCCGCCGCTTGCTTGTCGGGCATGTTAGCGAGGCAGCGTGCTAGGCGGTCCGCGCCTCCGTTCCTCACTACCTCCATTGCTCGCCCCAGCACGTATTTATCCGAGCCGATCGGAACACCCACCACCGTCACCCCCCCTTCGTCTTCGATGCGGACGTCAACACTCTCCAGGGGCGATATCTCCTCCGCCGTCGGGAGGTGTCCTTTGCGTGGTAGTGCTACGATCTTGGCGGGGTTGACCACAATGCCGATGTCGTCTAGCTCTCGCCGGAGGAAGGCAAAAACTCTAATCGAGTTGGCCGTGACCCCCATAAGGCTGAGAGATACATCGTCCATGTAGGCGAAGGCTTCCACTCCTTCTCCCTCGAACTCCTGTCGGAAACGCTTCTGCCCCGGTCGTAACGCCAGACAGAACATTGCCGGCCCCATGGGGCCCCTTTGCTGGACACCGCTGGAGCTAGCGATTGTCCTGGTCTCCCCTGAGTCCATCCGGAATACACGTCGGCGGGTCTTGTGCCGTAGCACTTGGCCACATACGGCGTGAGCGCTGGCACGCAGTTAGCCGCCTCTTCAAGCACCGCCGTTCGTTTAACCGTGTTGAAGGCGTTGGAGCAGTCCGTTAGGACGACCCAGTTGCCCGTCTCGTGTAGCGTCCTAGCCCTCAGTCCCACATGCTCCACTCCTCCGGGTACGGCGACCCCAAACTGCCTCACCTTTCGGTTGACCTCCTCCAACCGCGGCCGCCACTGTCGCATAGCCCCCGCGGTGATGAGCCGCCTCCATGTCATGCCCACGCAAACCGGCCGGCACTTTTCCCCCAAGGCAGTGAGGCTCGACTGCAAGAAGAGCTGCCAGAATTCTGGCTGGAACGCGTCCGGCTCGTCGACGATTCTCCGCCAGAAGGCTGTCATGCCCTTTCCGAACTCCTCTCGCCCGATGTCGGTGTGGATGATGGATTGCAGGTGCGCAAAGTGTTGACCGTCGTTTCCGGGGCCTGAAAGGGCACTGCGGGAGCTGATGATATCGAAGAGCACCTCGGAGGCGTACTCATCGTCAGGGCGCCACGGAGGAGCGTTTCCATCTTCCACCTCGGTGGCGGTCGCCAACACCGCAGCCGCCGCCGCGGACACTGCGGCGCGATCTTCGGAGGGGAACTTGGCCACCAGAGTGCTCCACGTCGTTTCGTTTCCAGCTGATCGTGGCTCTGCTAGCAGGTTGCGAGCTGCCACTTTGACCCCTCCCGCGTGGCGACACGCCGCCGACGCCCGTTCGAGCTTCGTCTCCCCCGAATCTTCTTGGGCGGCATCCCGTCGCCTCAGGTCCCCTCCCCTGGTGAATGCTATCAGCCATGGGAGCAGGAGCACTATATCCCCGCTCTCCACCAACGCGAACCTCTGCCGCCTCTTGATTCGGCCGTCTGGTGAGTGGAGCAGGGCTGGCATGAGGTACCATAGTTTGGTCGCCCGTAGGAGCGAGTTCGGCGTCGCCGACTCTCGGTTCGGCCTGTGCTCACCCATAGCGTGGTTGAGGATGCCGAGCACGTGAATGCTAATGCGCGCGTGTGCGCCAGCCAACTGCGGTTGCACTGTTTTCCCGGTTGCGAAATGTTGGCCCAGGTCATCCAAGGAAACGGCATCAAGTGGTGGCCCTATACCCAAGCTGTTTTGGTCCCCCCCCGACCAAAGCCCCCGGCTGCGAAGGTCCTCATCACCTATAGTCCCCCCTCCCATCCTCGCGGCCCGATTACGAAGCCCCGGGTCCGCTTGGACCGCTGCCTGCAATGCCCCCCGTCTTGGATGTTGTGCTCCGCAATTGACTGCTGGGCAACGGAGAGGTGCCGGTGGTCTGGTGCCGCGAAGAGACGCGCTGGGTGCGCTGCATTGCGCGTAGGACCCAAGCGTCCGAGCCAACTCTGACTGCCTTTCTTCGGTCTCTGGCGGCGGAGAGACGTGCCGAGTCAACTCGTCTTGGTATTTTGTACTTCACAATATATGACTGCCTGACTGTTGCTGCTGCTGCTGCTGGTGTTGCTGCACCTGTAGTAGTCTACGAGTACGTATCCACCGAGAGGTGCCCGCCGCGTGCGCTTCTCTTGGTACCGAAACCCGCGCCAGCCGACTGTTGTAGTGGCCACGGAGAGAAGCGCCCCCCGCTGACCGCTGCTGTGCCGCTGCTGCTGTAGTCTACGAGTACGTACCCACCGAGAGGTACGCGTATCCGAGCATAGGATATGTATGTACCTGTCTACAGGAGCATCATAGCAGCAATGCTTCTTGCCATCGCAATGTGCGGCACACGTTTTGACGCGACCACCAAGCAGCAGCCCTGTACACGATCTAGGGAGAGTTTTTTTTTGGAACTGCCTCTTTGTTCCTGGTACTCATAATATTTAATAGTAGTATCTGATATTTCATTCCCACACCATGGATCACCCCTCCCCGGAAAAAAACAAATCATGTCACCCCCCCCCCCCTCCTCTCTAAATATGCCCCTGGAGAAATCACTTCCTCAGCCTCTGCCGGACCGCCGTCTCTCTCCTGGCGGGTGCAGCGGCACCACCAGCATGACCCCCAGCTGCAGCTCCACCACCCGGTGTCTGTCGTTTGCGTTTTCCCTTGGCCTTGTGGGTAGTCTCTGCCCCGACAGCTGGAGGAGCAGCACCAGCAGCAGCGGAAGTTCGAGCAGGAACGCCAGCAGCGGAAGCTCCAGCACCACCACCACCACCACCACCACCACGAGCACCACGAGCACCACCACCGCCACCAGCAGCACCAGCACCAGAACGAGAAGGAGCACCAAAAGCGGCAGGAACTGGTCTCCTTGTGCGTTCCCCGCTGCCCTTGCTTACCCTGCCCCCCTTCTGATTATTCTTCCTCTTTTCCCACCTCCTCTTGGCTGCGGCGTGCGACCGCTCGGCGTCGGCGGCGTGAACGGGACAGAAGCCATCGAACATCTCACGGTTCGGGTTGAAGTACGCAACCCGTTGCACGCCTGCCCCGTGGTGCGCTCCTTTCTGCTCGTGGAATTGGAAATCCTTCGCTTCCATGCAACCGCCGGGACGCATGCCCTTGAACGCACTCACCGATGTGCGCGTGTTGAAAACGGTTGTCGTACTGCCCCCGCCTTCAGGTGTACTATTAGCAAATCCTGGTTGGCGGAGTCGTGTCGCCCGGTCTTCTGCTCGGCCAGCTGACTGTAAACCCAGTCCCGAGGGAGCATGAAGAGGACACAAGATACCCGTCTTGGCTGCTATTTTGTGTCCTCTTCATGCTCCCTCGGGACTGGATTTACAGTCAGCCGGGCGAGCAGAAAACCGGGCGACACGACTCCGCCAGGCAGGATTTGTTAATTATTATAGTACACATGAAGGCGGGGGCAGTACGACAACCGTTTTCAACACGCGCACCCTGGGAGCGCTTGTTGCGAGCAACTGCACACAATAATATGGCACGTCCAAGAATTGTCCGTACGGGGGCTTGTCTGACGCAGTTGAACATAGCGCATAGCCGTTGGCGCCGTCTCGACAAACAACATTGTGCATACACACTCTACAATGAATGCCTACTACGTGGTGTACAGCCCAACAACCCAAACAAATTCGCCACGGCTCTCTCCAGCACTACTACGCACTATGATCGAAGAAGGGAAACAGAAGCAGAAGGTCTTCGCCTTTATCATGTTTGCTTCATGTATGTACTGTAGTTCCGCAGCTGAGCGACCAGGTAGAATCCAACCTTCACCTCTCCGCAGAGTGCATGCACCAACCTCATCAAGGGCGAGGGAACAAGAAAAAAAAAATAACACAAAAAACGCAACATACAGGGAACGAGTGCAGACAGTTTTTGACCTGACCATTGTTCAAGAGGTGCGCCATCACTTCGTACCCTACCACCAAACCGATGCACGCATGTACATCTACTTTAAGAATACCCTCAACAGGTGCGCGCGTGCACAACTACTAGCCTCTACCGTTGCACACGAGTACTGTACAACTATTAATACCGTACAACAGGAGCTACCAGTAAAGACCCGACGACGCGTATAACATGAGCCATATATATATACGTATATATGGATCATTCTAGGTATCACGTATTAATAGTAGTAAATGTACGGTCGCAGTACAGTCGCAGAACCGCTGCTCTGCGCTCGTACTGCACTGTTAATAGTACCAGATTTCCCATTGTCATGGTCCGCCCTGCAAAGAAACGAGAAAGCGTACCACAGAGTATACTCGGCAGGAGGCAGCAGCAGACGCAGCAGCAGCAGCAAACAGGAAAAAGACTGCAGGAGGCGAAACGGCAGCACGAGAAGGCTGGATGAGAGGCGCCACTGAAACAGACGCAAACAAAAGCATGCAAGCACACTACTAACCAACAACCGCAACAGAGCAAACAGCAACAGCATGCGAGGTACAGGCAGCGAGAGGGGGCACTATTACGGGGGGCCATAGTTAATAGGACCAAATATTGTTAGTAAAAACTGTTAAATATATAGGATTCTGTCGATACCTTAGGTCCTATTAACTATGGTCCCCCGTAATAATGGTTCCGAAACAAGAGTTGGAACAAAGATGTCGAATCCAAAAACAAACACCAGCAGTGTAAATATCGTACATGGCGATGCAACAAAACTCCGTTAGGTGGTGGGCCTATGTACCACCCCTGGCGGTCGTTACCGGGGTTTTCGATTAATACCAGTACCGTTGGTCACAGGGTGTACGTTCATTATCACTTCCCGCTTGGAAGATGTCTACCGTCGGGTACCCCAAATCCAGAATGTCATTACCAGAAAAATGGATACACTTCGAGGCACAACCGGCAGCAGCGAACACAGCAGTACATACACACTGAGCACAAAGGTGCACCCGTACCGTACACACATCGAGCCCAGCACGAAAGAGGTACAGTCCTCCTGCAAGCGAGGTCCATCGCAGTCGCCGAAGCGCGTCCGCGGCGCCGAGGCCAACCGATTTCGATATTCCAAGCCCCGCGCGGTATCATCACTCCTAAAAGCTGCACGGGACTGCTGCCGGTCATTTCTTGCCGAAAAGCATCACCCTCCCCTACAAGGCAGGGCGCCAGTTCATTCCCTTTGTCACCGGGGTACTGCTACTGTACGTACTGCCAACACCCCTTTGACAAGAGTAGTATTAATAGCTCAACACCTCTATTATCGTGCTGCGTGCTGTACTCGTATGTAGTTGAATGCAGTATATACTGCTGCTGTTGTTACAAACAGTAACTGCTGCTGTACGTACGTAGGATGGATATGTGTGTGTGCTTCACATTAAATCGTTCTTTCTACCCGTCGACATCCAGCACAACCAGTGTCCGTGCCGATCCTTCAATCCTAGAAGAGATACAAGTCCTGTGGTCACAAAGCTACGCCACAGAGATACTACGCTGCCACGTATGCAGTAAGCACAGCAGTGGGCAATGCAATGTCATGTCATCATACTAGATACGACAGGCACGACATACACATTCTATGAAATAGAGAAACGAAAAGAAACAATCAAAGAGAAAACAAAAACAAAGACAAATCGAAAGAGAAAAAGAACAAAAAAGGAAAGCAAAAACTCGAAGAAACAATCTGTCGTGCCCCCCCCCCGCAGGCGAGGTGGCCAACACTTGAAAAAGAACGAGCTGGAAAAAAAAAAGAAAAGAATAACAAAAACACCACGGCTTGTAAACAGAGTAAGACAAAGAACCAAGGAAAAAATAACAAAGAAGGGAAAATAACAGGCAGACCAAAGCCCAAAGCACCCTCCAGGTGGCGGCAGCAGTTTGTGGTACGAGTAGTATAGCCAGGTTCTCCCGGTGAATCCGCCTGGTACCTTGCTACCCAGACTGCCGTCTCTGCCCAGCGTTCGTCAACTATGCCCAGCCCCTTGGCGTCAGACATTACGAAACGAGCAGAGCAGGTTCGTCATCCAACCACGCCACACGACTCCTTCAGTACGGCTCATCAATCAGAAAAGGAAGAGAAATAAATAAAATGAAATGGAAATCACGGAGAATCAGCGCAAGAAAGAAAAAAACAAAAGAAAAAGAGAAGACAAGGGAAGACCACGTTCGAACCAGCTGCACCAGTTGGTGGCACTAGTAGTATGGTCATGTTCTACCTCCTAGTCGGCCTGGTGCCTTGCTACCCTGTCTGCCATCTCCTTCCTACTTTCGTCCACCGCAGTTTCCCTTCTACTCCTCCTGTCCCCCCCCCTCTCCGCATTCCCTTGGTCGGATTTTCTGCCACTTCTCCTGTTGCCCCCTCCCCCCCCATTCCCTTGGACACCATCCACGGCGTATGCGCGGCGCTGCCTACTCATCTCAGCCTCAGCCTCGGGCCACCTCACCATGAACCGTTCGGCTGCTTCAAGGACCCCCCGGTACCACTTCCCCTCCTTTTTGGCTGCAATGGACCACAACGCGGTCTCAACTCCAAACACCAAGGGGGCAACTCCCGTTGACCCTTCGGTGGCTCGGAACTCCCCCAGGTCTTGGACTATGCATCTATGCCAGTAAAAATCGCCCACCTCTGTTCGTTCTCTGATTGGGTCAAAAGCCCATACCCGTGGGATTCGTCTCCTCCAAACCGAATGCAACGTAACGAGGAGCTCAAGCCATTACTGCAATTAGCACACCACCAGGCATGAGAGTACGCCCCCACGGAACTCAAACCCAAACATATTCACCCCGCTAAACGAGGAGCCAAAGCCATTGCCTAAATCGGCAAATCACCAGGCACGGAAGAAGAGTATAACCCCCACGCAGCCCAAACACAAAAGATTATCGACGCAGTCACAACATGAACCCAACATCCCACACTTTTCTACCCCCTTGTTCCACGCCAGACCGACTAGCTGTAACAAGCAGGACCCACACTCTTTCATACAAAAGCACAATACAAAAAATATCAGAGGAAGATATGCGGCCCCTCATCGAACGCTCATTATCGCTTCAGCTCTGCAGCTGCTCCATCCCGCGGAGGGTAAGTTGTTTGAATCTAGAATTTTTGGGAGCTGATTGGGATTTTTTTACAGACGAAAAATACCCCGCAACCAATGGAGGTGAAAATGTCCATCGTAACCGACAATAGTGCTAAAACAAATGTCGGGGGAAGCCTCTTACAGTAGGAAAGCCTGCTGTTAATACTGTAAAGTAGGAAAGCCTACTACAGTAGGAAAACCTATTAATAGTGCAGTAGGAAAGTTACTGCAGTATGCTGATGCAGCACGCTGGCGTGTTACCCTCTTTGTGACGGGCAACCCTCAACCTTACTTCAGACAGGCGTGCCACCTCGAACACAGTCTAGGCTGTCACACCACTTCATTCGTACGCCGCAGTTCAGATCGGCTAACTGCTGGCGTAACATGCCGAACTCTCGCCTGTCATGTGTGCGTTTTGACGTTAGAATCAGGCCTGCCGCCATGACCACAGCAGGATCCTCGCACCACTGGAGAGGTATGACCTCCGCGCTAACCTTGAGCCTTGTTTCCCGCAGCTCAACCACACGTCACAAGTTAGGACCGATCCTGAACTTGCACTTGTTTCCATCGAGTCGACCCCAACGGTCTTGCCGTTGATACCGGAGGCGTGCCGATGACATGAGGCCTCTTGCGGCGGCAAATTGTTTTTTTTTTTAAACCGTTTTCCACTCGTTTTGGGTCGCCGTTTGGCCATACTTTTGCCGCGGGTTGGCATTTCTTCGTCGCTCGGCACGTCAGTGCCTTTTCCACGCTTTGGCAATTTCCTCGCTCACTGGCCCCCTACATCCAATCGCGCCCCCGTCTACCTGGTATTAAATGTTGGGTGGCGTTTTATTGAACGCGTTGGACGACGGTAGTTCCTATGCCCTGACGTACGCCTGGTCTCCAGCTCGATTTTCACCCCAGGGGCGAGAGTGTGGAGCTACATAATCGTACGTCCGATGTTAATAAAGCTATCTTGGGGTGAGGTTTGGACAAATCAGCAAACGTGCAGGCTTTTGCTCGCTGCAGCTTTTCGTGTTTTTGTTTCGCTCGTGGCGCAGGTGGTGACGATAACACCAAAGAAGAAAGCCCAAAGTCACACCCCTCGTAGATCGACTGTTTATCTCGCCGTTGGTTTCATCAACTAAACTTCTTCGCTCATGTGCTGCATCAGTGTATTCCCAGCATGAACCAGATACCATAAAGGCGCGAGTATAAGGGTCATTCATATCGGAGAGCTTTTTTCCCCAAATTTTCGACATTTTTTTCGCGCAATTTTTCAATCTTCCAGATTTTCCTGGTTTTTTTTTTCAAATATTGGAATGTTAACGAACTTGATATTTTTGGTTCTGGAGAATTTCTCGAATAGTGCCTGAACGCCTCCGTATATTGATACATACCTCCAATTATTTCCAAACTTTGGAAATTATGGAAAAAACGCTCTCCGACAAGAATGAACCTAAGTGCAGACAATGGCACGCATTCCGTCCGTATACACACGTGAGAACTAACGGCGGTGACTGTACTTCTGCGATATTTCTGGCCGGTCTCCTCAAAACCGAATACGGAACACCCGCTTTCCTGTCGAACGACTGCAGCCATGCATGTCATGAGTAACCCCCCCCCCCCCATAGTTATATGTAGGTTGGGTTGGCGTCGGTTGGCAACGACACTTTAAAAAATGCAGCTCGCTACTTGAGCTAGTCAACCAGGGTACCGCTCTTTTTTTCTTCTTCCTATTGTTGGCGGTCGGCCACAGCTGGTTGTCGAGTTGGATCGTTTGTGCGAGGTGAACAACCTTTACTCCGCACAAGTGGTAACTACGTAGTGTTTATGATAAGACACCCTAAAGAGGCAGTTACATACCGGGTAGTACTCAATTGCTGTCTCTGGAAGTGGCTACACCGGAAATTAAATTAACTCATTGAAGCTGTTATTCATATGCGAGTCCGCCTCACAAGCGGTTCTTAGTAGGATGCAGTTCATCCTTCATGCGGCTCGCCAGACACCTCACGGCGCTTCGGGCTTGGTGCAAGCAATGTCTGCCTGGTCGGTGAAAACCCGACATGCTCCGTCCGGGCATTGTAGGGATGCGAGGGTGTATGGTCATACGACTACGGCCATGCATGAAATCGAGTACAGCTCCCCTATGGTGTGCAACCCCCCCCATTGCCATGGCCGCAGGAGTTACGGCATACAGCACCAAGGTTAAAAATAGGCGAAATGTTGCGCTGGAGCACAGACGTCGTCAGAATTGTGCGCAGCGCACCATCCGCCGTGGGCGAAAAACAATGTTAGGGAATTGTGCCCGTTTCGCCGCAAGCGAAAAAATGTCGGGGGGGTCTTTTTCGCCGTTTGAGGCACCTTTTACCATGCTACTGCTGCCGCTGTTGCTGCTGCTGCTGGACACGTTCATGCCATATTGCTTTGTGGCGAAAAAAAAGTTGTTTTGTTTCTTGTTGAAAAGTATGTCGGTAAAAGACGCACATTTTTTTAGTATATTGTGTACCAGGTATATGCCGAAAGTGGCCTCCGGCGGGCCCTGCATAGGCGGCGGTTGCGCCACGTACTCCGGCCCCCGTGGTGCGGGCTACCTAATTACAACCCTGTATAGCACCATGGCATAGAATAAGCACCGTTCGCACATGCTCAAATAAGGAGCATGCCAACAAAAAGTTGCCAGCTGTAGCTAATAGGGTCGCACGGGAGAAAGTAACGAAGGGGCGAGCTGAAGCAAGGTGGGATAGCGTAGTCGATAAAGGATAGAAATAAACAGTAGGAAACCAAGAAGATATACTGTCCACATAGAAACTCTGGGGGGTGATAAGACAAAAGCGAAATAAAGGATAGGAAAGAGGGATGGGCTAGCATTAAAAAAGAATGAGGAAGGGGAAGAACACCGAAACTGCATTTTCGTGTAAGGGACTTGGGCCTGCCAGGAAGAAGAAAGAGGCATACCGGTAGCCGAGAGGAGGGGGAATATGCACAGACGTGCCCTTGCCGCAAATCAAAAGAGAGTAAAAGTGTGGGAGAATGTGAAATTTGAAAGGAAAAACGGGATGTGTTGGAGGAAGAAGATGAGGAAAACAGACGAATGTGACATGGATAAGTTTAGTACACCAGATAATAGCATGACAACGATTGCTATCTAGGAGATAGATGGTGGCGACAGAAGGCAAATCAGGAAGGGGATAGGATACGATGAAAACAAACATTGTTTTGTGAAATTTCGAAACAACATATTGAGAACCCACGATGTTAAGGTGTCTCTGTTAGGAGTAGGAACGGTGCTCCGTCTCGAAAGGGGTGCGTGGTCAATGGTAAAATTACCATGCCAAGCAACAACTGAGTACGCTCCCCACCCCCCACCCCCCTCCCCCATCGCCATGGGCACAGGACTAACGGCATACAGCACCATAACATAGAAGAAACACCCGTTGTCACATGCTTCGACCAGCGACACCTTCTCGATGGCGTCATGCGTCAGTCGTTAAAGAAGCTACATAATCCTCGAAGTAGATATGCCCCGTTTCAGCGTCCTGCACAACAAGCAGCGATGGCGACAAGCGTTGGGATGGACGATACGGACAGACGAAAGAGGTCAACGCGGCTGACACATGTATACAACTTCATATTCAACTTCAACTTCACTATCAAATCGAACTACTACAACCGACACTAACGCGCAGGTGGGAAATCCGTCCAGTACATTCACAGGCGGCCGAGCCCCCCCCCCGCCTGCACAATGTGTGCGTAAAGTAACCCTTGTGGAGACATTGAAACATTTGTAGCAAACCTTACAACATTGAAACATTTGTAGCAAACCTTACAAGGTGTCGACAGCTTCCCCATTCAGGACGCCTACGTACATAATGGCGAGCTACATTGTTCAAAGCCTCCGCAAAATACTTTTTTACGACCACAATATGCAAGGGAACGGTCCTAGCCAACCTGTGTTTTCATTCTTATGCAACCTTCAGTGTTTTCATTCTTATGCACCCTTGGTTGTGGTACTTCTGGGGGGGCAAATGTGATGACCAAGAAGTGATGACTACAACACGGGCCGCTGCCTGGTCGGGGAACGTTACATTTGACATCCGAAGTACAGGGCAGTGCAAGGAATCGTACGACGCCAGGGCGCAACATGATGCTACAAACTTGTGCTGCTGGGCGCCCATACTGTTCGTGGGCGGTTGATAATAATAGTGTTATAGTAGAGCTCGCCACATTTTCGAGGGAAAAGGTTTGTCACACCCTCGTGCACGAGACCAAGGAGACTAACGCCAACCATTGTTTGATCGAGTTTGATTGGCTTAGGGTTAGGTTTTAGGGCTTAAAGGTTGTCCTTTTCGTCTCGTACACAGGGTATGTTTACCCTTTTTGTCGAATGAGTGGTAGGCTACCCTCATTAGTGAGACCACCCGTAGCTTTTGTTTCGTCGCTATCCGTGGGTCCCAAAAGGGTTCATATCTATTGAGCGTACGAATATGCGGTCGAGGCAGGCAAAAAACAAAAAAAAACGCAGACTAGCTCCAGGTTCAATCGGCATTACTGCATTTGTGTCAAGTCGGCGTGACGATGTCAATGCCAACGCATATTTGTCGCGAAGGGTTTGGGGTGCTAATGGTGAGTGATTTTGTCGAGAGCACAAGGCCACAATGCATCCTGAAGAACCCGGCCGATCGGTCGGCTGCAAAACTTAGACCCACTAGTATGTTTGTCAGAAGAATGAAACACAGCGACTCGGGAGATGAGAGAAAATTATGTAATGGATGCTAAAATTCGTCCTAATAGGTTCGTTGGATTATTCAACTTGGCTTTTGTCGAAATAATATAATCAGGCGCCTCTTTGTGCGAAAAATGTGTCATGTCTGTTGATTTCCCTCGAGGGTCAACTCGCAGAGGATCGCCACGACGTTCTGCCAACCGTATCTGGCAACGGCACGAAGGCCCTGAACGCCATGTGCGGGTCTAGTGTGTTAGAAGTATGTTTGTCGACAACGAACGGTATCCTGCGGTGCTGGATTGTGATAATCCCTGCCGTCTGCGCACGAGGGGTTCACCGGTCATCCTTTGGTTTATTCACAAGCAGGTGCCCTATGCCCGCCACCTAGGGCTGTTCTGTTCCACCTTTCCGCCCTCAGTATGAGGGCATGTCCTAGACTGTACCTGGCACCTTGGTATGCTACTTGTAGGTGCCTTTGCCTACTATGTAATTGGGCAAGGATAGCGCTCGCCATGCGCAAACCAGACTAAAAAAACACGTTCCTCTAGTACAATAATATGAAACCTGTCTGGAGATAGAAGGACTCATTCTGTGCGAATATCGATAGCAAGCCGTTCCTTGTATTTACGGACAGACTTGGACAGACTGGTATGTTGCAACGATCGTTTGTGGAGCGATGCCACGATAGGGGCGGCGCCTTATGGGGGTGGTGCCTTATATGTGGCACCTAATACTGTAGGGGTGGCGCCTTATGGGGATGGTGCCTTATAGGGGTGGTGCCTTATAGCGGTGGTGCCTTCTAGGGGTGGTGCCTTATAGCGGTGGTGCCTTACAGGGGTGGTGCCTTATAGGTGTGGCACCTTATAGGGGTGGTGCCTTATCGGGGTGGCGCCTTATAGGTGTGGTGCCTTATAGGGGTGGTGCCTTACAGGGGTGGCGCCTTATAGGGGTGGCGCCTTACAGGGGTGGTGCCTTCTAGGGGTGGTGCCTTATAGGTGTGGCACCTTATAGGGGTGGTGCCTTATCGGGGTGGCGCCTTATAGGTGTGGTGCCTTATAGGGGTGGTGCCTTACAGGGGTGGCGCCTTATAGGGGTGGTGCCTTCTAGGGGTGGTGCCTTATAGGAGTGGTGCCTTATCGGGGTGGTGCCTTATAGGGGTGGTGCCTTACAGGGGTGGCGCCTTGTAGGGGTGGTGCCTTATAGGGGTGGTGCCTTGTAGGGGTGGTGCCTCATAGGAGTGGTGTCTTATAGGGATGGCGCCTTATCGGGGTGGCGCCTTATAGGGGTGGCGCCTTATAGGAATGGTGCCTTTTTTTTTTTAGGTCCTCGCGTTTAGAGCTCAACCTTTTACCCGAAAGCACGACTTCGAAGAACATTTGTTCGCGCAACCCAGGCAACATTTCTATACGCTATTGGCAGTCCTAAAACAACTGCACTGTTAATAGTAACACATACCAGGCATCATGCTAACCGGTAATTGCTCGCTCGAGGAGCTCAACCGACCAGAAAGATTGTCTCAGAAAGGCAAACAAGTGCAACCCCCTGCCGTGGGATAAATCTAAAGTCAATTTATATACTACAGGTACGGCATGTGTTGCGTTATACCTTGGCCGCGCTCATGAACGACTCGATCTCTTTAGCCCTAAATGGGGTGCCCTTGCTCACGAGAAGCTCGTTCATTCGCCCAGTCTCGATATAGCCGGCGCCCTCCTCATCAATAGTCCGAAACGCCTTTCAAACAACAAGGAAGCCAAAAATCACGATAAGGGGTCAGTGGGAGCACCCCTCTTCCCTTCCTCTTGCCGGGATTACACCAATTGACATTGTTGCATATTATGCAGCTGTGTACGCCTTAGAAATGATGGAAATATTTACACCACTATAACATAGAAACCCCAGCTATCTGCCGAACTTATTATATTACTATTATCCGTAGTTTAAAAAAACGTAAAGCGAAGAACATTTTGTCGGTATCACTTATCAATCGTCATAGTCCCCATTGCAAGAACCCATTCCATCCGTCTAGGCTTGCCATTAGAGCAGCGAGACTTCTTGACCTACATCTTGACCTACATCCTTAACAAGAAATTACTAATAGAATGCGCGCGAACGGCTGATCATACAACTTGTAAAAGTTAGTGGTAATTCCTATATAAATACATAATAAATTGTGCACAACCCCCATACTATTACGGGGGACCATAGTTAATAGGACAAATATTGTTAGTAAAAATGATTAAATATATAGGTTTTTATGTATACCATAGGTCCTATTAACTATGGTCCCCCGTAATATGAATGAAAAATAGAACAGGCGTATTACGTAGCTTGCAAAGTTCAGTATCAACTACATAACCAGTCGAACTCACAGCTGACGTATTTCATCATTTTATAAAAACATAGTGGAGCGCACTGGTTCAATGGGAAGAGCGAACGGGTGAGGGTGAACCGCGCTATGGTACGATGAGCACTCGCTAGAGGTATTTATTTGGTACCGGCAGTATTTCCTATTGGATGAAAATTTCGGAGCGTGTTCGCCTCACTCACACCAACAAATCGCAAGCTATTTGCATGGCGAGTGTACACTGCAGTGATCGACGGAGAGAGCTGGTAAGCTACCGGCAGGCTCACCCGAAGCAAGACCTCTGGAGGGTCGGGATCCCAAGCCCTCGACGCCATTATCTCCAGCATTTTCGTCTCGAACGCCACATATGACACAAGGTCTGTGGGATCCTCACCCTGTGAGCATGTGCAGGGTAGGTGATCGTCGAAGGGGTTGGTGTGCTGTTCGACACAGACAACGTGTTGGTAGCACTGTAGAACGTCAAACTCAGCGCGAAATCGCAACCGCGGCTATAGGCCTGCGTACTGTGCGCGTCGTGTACGCCGGGAGCTACGAGTAGCGGCAGCATTCATTTCACAGGCGGTATGAATATACCGTCCCATACACACGAGATGTTTAAATATCAGGCACGTCGTAAAGGGAAAACAAACCTGGAAAATGTTTGGTGGGTTGTTTTTTATAGCGCAAGTGAGTCGACGAGAAGAAAAAAACGAACATGCGACGACCGCCGTAGCGATGAGCAAATAATGGGCCGTGCTGCTACGAGAATGCTCTTTCCAACTAGCAGCAGCTCGGTGATCGCCAGCCACGTACGGATACTTCATGCCTTACATACAGTCTTAATACTACAACAGGCATATCATTATCGACGTCGAAAAAAGGCGATTGCTGTCACTCGGTCTGCATGCACAGTAGTCGATGTTAGTGCGGACGGTATGACGTGGGTGGGGATCTCCCTTGTCATGGACCAACTGCGTGACGGTGACCCCAGCTGATCAAGCTGTTCCGAGATACCTTTTTATACCTCGATTTCTCGCCTGTATGTCGGGCAGGATATCCGTCACCATGGCTTTTTCGGTCGGGTACGTCCCCAGATACCGCATGATGGTAGAAACTTCCTCTTGGACTACGCTGCCTGCGCGGTCGGGCGTGCATCGGTGATCAACCAAATCGAAGACAGATGAACCGATGGCAGGTGGCGAAGTGGCGAGTCAACCACCGAGTCAATTGTAACTACCACCAACCAAACACGAGTCGGCCCTACAGGTAAGAATACGAGTGTCGTAGATGCACACTACTTTTGACCGCTGAGGGTGTTACTGCGCACGATTAAACCGTCTTCGGGGTGATTGGGGTGGCCCCAGACGCCACTGTTACGGTAGTATTCCACGGATCTGAGGGATCTCCAGAAGAGGAAATGGGATAGGGTCAAAGGGGGCAATGTAAATTAAAACCCGCGCCGAACACATTCCCCCGTAGGCAGAGAGTTCGTGGTGATCGCAAGATCTCGAGTCTTGCTTCACTCTTAGCACACCTTCCCGTATAAGCACAGAGTACCTGGTGACCACGAGCTCACAAGCCTTCTGCACCCTTAGGTATCGGGGACTGAATATCATTGCCCCCTCTGACGCCACGCCATATCCTCTTCTGGAACCCCTCAGATCCCTGGAATACCACCGTAGCATCCTCCCCCGCTGGTTAGCCAAAACAAGGCAAGCCACGCGATGTATTCTAAACGGTTGACCCAAGGTATTCTATGCCAACCACCACTGCGGGGAGAAAACCAGTCTAAAAAATTCCGTTGGAAAAGCCCCGCCCAGCACGCACGCTACTTGTAAATGCGCCTCATTTACTCACTCATGCGGCGAACAGAACTCTCGCACTACGTGAATATTCCTCCGCGCTCACCCCGCGTAACCTCTTACGCCCCTCCCTCCCAACTATGCCTCCCCCGAAAACTCGCCCGACCCCAAAATACCGACGGTCGCAATGCGCTCGAGCGCACGAAAAGGGGGCTCCGGCCCACACCAGGTCTCGTCTACCAGGTATCATTTGTTCTGTTCAGAGGCGGTAGAGCACGATCGATGCTCCATTCGAACGCGCTTGCACGGCTGTTGCACGGTCGCACTCTGAGGCAGCATCACACAATAGAGTGCAACGGCAATTAACACTTGTTGTGCTGGACAAACGCCATACGTAATTTTCTCCTGAATTCGTCGAAAGGAACACTTTGTACATGACGATAGCATTACGAGTATCCTTCTTCTTGAGGGGTGGTACGTATCACCATACACAGCGCCAGCGTAAGCGACCGTGGTTAATTGTAGGACCCGTTGCTTGCAAAGAGTTGAACATCAATCCGTATACGTAGTTGAGGGAAGTCACCGAGGAAAAGGAGCAGGCCCTTGTGCCTTACCCTTCTTATCCTTGTCGAACAAGACGAAAGCTTCCTTGATAAGCCTCTTCTTCGCTTCTACCCAGTGGTCATCTTGCGCAACCGCCATGTTGCCACCGCCGACGTCTCTGTGCTATTATACGACAAGTGCCACCGCTGCACCTCTCGACTTCTTACAGCATTCGATGTAGCTCTGGGACGCCTGGTGCACGACACAGAGCTGGTGTTCTCACTCCCGCAGTCAAAAAAAGAAGGTTAGTCTACTAGTTGTGTCCAGCGCTCGCTCTCTTGTCTGTGGCTTCCTGCAGTCTGCTTTGTCGCGTGTCGTGTGGTATAAAAATCTTCGGCGTACGATGGTACGCCCGAGCTTTCGTATAGTACAATGTATCCGGTAGGCGTTAAACAGGCCAGTCGCTCTGTGTATCTGTGTACTCTGGTATTGTTTTTGGCGCCTTGTGTTTTTACGGGACGAAACCGTCGAATAGACATCCCTTCGCATGTGTGCAAACCCCCAATGCCTACGAAGTTGAACAACTTGCGGTGGGTGCCGGGGTGACTCCACAGATACGCCCATGGCAATGAACATGGAGTGGAACCAGATGAGAAGTCGGAGGCAGGTGGAGGATGGAATGTGGGCGGCACTGCAACGTCATCTACTGGCCAGGAGGGCGGCTAATGTGGCAGCTGCGGGCTCTTGCGGTCTTTGGAAGGTGTGTACCACGTCGACCTGATGACTTGGCACTTGGCGCTTGGCACTTGGCACCTGGCAGTTGTCGCGGCGCTCACAGGGGATGCTAGAGCTCTGCTGCTGTAGATGCATCGATCTCCGATATACCATCCATATGAAGATGTCGAGGTGCGTGCGGCATATGCTTGCGAAGCCTCCGGGTTATCTCGTTATTTACCTCCGCCTTCATCTTCAGGCTCTAAATTATAGAGTACCCGCGGGTGCAAAACAGATACCCAGATACCAGGTATTTTGTGTTTTCAGCTCTCTTTGTTATTTTTACTGTTGTGCCTTGGTGGTAATGTTCAGCGTTCCTGGTGTTCGTTGTTCCTCCCCAGCTAGCCGGCACTCCCCTCCTAACCCACGTTTGGTTGCCGCTGCAGATACCCGTGCGCTGCCTTATCCTGTTGACGTACAACGTGTTGATAGCTTGGTCGTGCCACATCGCGGGCACCTGATTGAATCCACGCGGCATGCCCTTTTGGTATTCTGACGTTCTGACGTTCCTGAGATGAAGACAAAAAGTCAAAATTACGCTGGCTGCCCTTTGGGCTGCCTGCTGTTTTTTTTTGTTTTTTTTGTACTGCTGTGAGTAGTATATAGAACCAGATAAACTACTGCTGCCGTGCTTCAACTTGGGCAGCGACCGTTCGAGTCCAGAGTAGACAGGGTACACCTGGAGCAGTATGATTGATCATTGGATGGACCGAATGAATGAACGAAGCTGCAACTACAACTACTACTCTGTACGACTACTGTTACTATTAACATCAATATTATATTAATATCAACTGCTGGTGTATGTACCAGGTATGCAGTAGGTACAGCTTACGTAGTATTAACAGTAGTTTAATAGTAAAGACCAATTTGCTTGTGCTGCAGACAAACAAATTGTTTACTGCTCACTGCTGTTTGCGTGTTGCACGGAGGGCTGGCGCCAGCGCCTCCATGCTATCAGCAAGGCTCCGCCACGAGTAGCAGATTCTATCTGTGCTCCTACAGTACGAATTTACTTGTCTTGGGACTTGATAAGGGAAAACGAGATAGACGCGAAAAAACCCCGACTACGTACAGGAACGACCACTGAGTGATTCGTACGGGAATGGTATTACACAAAATGCTGTCCGGGTTACGATGCAAGGAGTCTTGCAGCACTGGCGCAAACATGATCCGTCCCGTACTGCTTGCTGGGCGCTCACGATGCTCGCCTATAGATGTCTGATAACACTATACGTACCCATCATTGTTTTGGTTACTCCTCTTGACCAACACCAACGATAGCTTTGGTGTTCTTTCTCAGCATTCTGTTCTTAGCAGCGTGGGCGCCCAGGCAGCATGGGTAGAGGTCACGTCGCGCCTGTGTGCCTTGCGACTCCTTGCATTGTAACTCGGGCACCAATCGGTAGCATCCCGCAATCGCGCAGTCAGTGAGTCACTGCCGTAATTGTCGCTGCGTTTTACCGTCAATTTTTCCCGCTCAAGTCCCAAGAGAGTTCATAGAATGTGTAGACTGCTGCACACAGCGATACAGCAGTACTTGTACACGGCAGCAGTGGTTTGCGAATTCGCTTCGGCGGCTCTGTTTTGTGGTACGTACCAGGTAGTTTACAGTTTACACTGTCGCGAGTACCAGGTAACTTTTAGGTTTTGTCCCAGTTTGATTGATCTACGGAGTACCGGCTTTTTTGACGAAAATACGCTTGTTAACTATTACGGGGGACCGAATAGTGTTCACTGTTATGGGGGACCATAGTAAATAGGACCTACGGTACACACGAAAACCTTTATATTTACTCATTTTTACTAATAATATTTGGTCTTATTTACTCTGGTCCCCCCTAATATTGTCATGGCGTCTCTTCCCTCTACCCACACGGGGGAGGGGAGTGATACAGTGAGTGACGGTTTTTCCGCGTCCAGTTCCGAAAAGACGCCATGACACTATTAATGCTGTACTGGTAATGAACGAGCGTATTTTCGTGGATAGTACTTTGTAGACCAAATGCGACCATTTTCACCTGTGTGGAGAAGAGGGAAGAGACGCCATGATACGTAACGAACAGCGTGTTTTTGACAAGATTACTCTGTACATAGACCACAAAACGCAAAGTGTCTCTATTGTTGATGGGAGTAGGAACGGTGCTCCGCCTCGAAAGAGATGCGTGGTCTATGATCCAATGACTCGAGGCAAGCAACAAATAAGAACGCCCCCCGGAGTCTCCATTTCCAGCTGTTGTACGCGGCTTACCTGCCCCCCACCCTAACGGACAGCCTCCACAGCCCAAAACGAAAAAAATCCAACCGTACAAAAGTCCCAACTCCCGTACCAGTGGACCTCCCCACTCCCGTAGACCCCTCCTTTCCGTCTTCCTTCCTCTATGCCCCCCCCCCCCCCGCCCCCCGATTACGGCCGTGCATGATGCTGAGTACACCCCCCGCCCCGCGCCCCGCCGTTAGCCTCCCTGCACGTGATGCATTCGGGTTGGTGGGTTAGAAATGGCGATCGTTGTTCCTGCGCGCTGTATCTGTCTTCCCCTATGATCCTGCCGTCGATCCCCCCGACTTTGCTGCTGCTACCACTGCTGCCGTGTAGACAATGCTTCCATCTCTGCCGGTGCCTGCCCGATACGTTCCGGTGCGCTGCTGCTGCTGCTGCTGCTATACCCCTCACATTTTTTGGTCTCCCCCCTCCTCCTGACCCCCCCCCCCACCCCCGATCAATACGACTACGGCCATGCATGCTATTGAGTTTACTCCCGTCCTCCCCTCTCCCTATCAATCAATTAATCCGACGCTGTCATCCATGCAAGAAAGTCCGCCCCCACATGCGGTTCTTAGTGTTAGGGTACAGCTCACCCTTCATGCGAGTCGTCGAATACCCCACGGCACTTCGCGCTTGGTGCTAGCGATGTCTGCCTGGTCGGTGAGAACCCGACGCGCTCCGACCCGGCATTGTAGGGACGCGAGGGTCTATGGTCATACGACTACGGCCATGCATGGTAATGAGTACCGCCCCCTCCATGGTCATAAGACTACGGCCATGCATGAGATCGAGTACATCTCTCCTATCGAGTACCCCCCCCCCCCCCCCCCCCCTCCCGTGTCCCGTTTTACCCACGTTTTATTCCCGTTCCGCCAAACTCCAGACTGTCGAGACATTCCTCCATTTTTATGCAGCGCCTCGTCTTGAAAAGTCGACGCAACATTACCATCGAAGTATGAACTCTTCAGGCTGAAAAACCTTCAGTTGTTAATACTATTAATAGTATTCCTCGTACTGGCGCATGTTAATAGTGAATAAAGCGGGTGCAAGCCAATGACAGCGGAGATTCGCCATAGACGGTACGGAGACAAAATGCGACGTTCTTCTACAGGGAAAGGCGGAGCCATATTCGGCTGTGTTCACGGTTTTGTTTTATGCAATCAAATTACGGCGCTACTTTGCGGCTGCATATATTTTTGTGGTTATGTTGCCCAATCGTAAGGCTGCAGCACCAATTCGCCTCAAGATCAGCGTAGTACTTACCTGGTACTGACCACACCACATTGATGTTGCAGTGTCTGCGTGTTGTCTGCGGCAGCACTTACTACGCAGGTATTCTCTGCTGACTTCAGCCGACAACCATCGCTTTTCTGAATCTCCCGACCGCAAGGCGTTGCTCTCTAAAATAGTTCGTCTGTATCCAGATGCCAATGATGCCGCAGCGATCATGTAGCTATATATGTCATGCACGCCCCAAGTGCTGCCTGTATTCATCCAGACCAGATAAAAGCCTGTTGTCGTGAAAAAATGCAACCGAAGTACATATACACGCAGCTTGTAAACATGAGCGTCGTTTCAACTTTTGTAAAAGCGATACCTGGTACCAGGTATGTGACAACAGCAGCAAGCACCCGAAAGCGACCTAGAAACTATAAACGGGGAGCGCGTTTTTGGTACGAAAAAATGGGAACTGGTGGATGAAGGAAATATTACGTGGCATCAAAGTATATTTGACTACGTACGTACATAGGTTTCGTTTATATTCGATGGCGTTTGCTGCTGCCGCCCCCGAAGAAGAGAAATCGCTCCGAAGCAACAAAAACGCAGGTATTCTTTTTCGGTGCAACGCAGTGTATCAGACTGACGGTCTCCCCCCATTTCTCGTCGAAATCACACGCGACTACTCTCCCTTGCGAACGAGAGTGTCAGCGCCACCTTCGCACCATCCGTCATGCTCATGTTCTGGTGTTGTCCTCCTGTCCTATTTTCGTTTTTTCCTCGTGGTTTTGCGGTCCTCATAAGGCACCCCATGTCAGTCAGTGTCGCCACTGGGACTGCGGCGTGGCCTGCGCGCAGATGGTTCTCCAGGGGCTCGGGCGGGAGGTGGAGAGGTCGTCCTTGCTGGCCTCCCTCCGTACGCAGAGTGTTTGGACGATAGACCTCGCCATGCTCCTGCACCGCCAAGGCGTCAGGTGGGTTGTGATGGTCCCTGAGTCTTCGTAAGGTTCAGCGGGTGAGCGTGCCGCGCGCGGCGTACCCTCCTGCTGTCGCTGCTTGTTGTCGGCTGTACGTAGTAAGTGCTGCTGATGCTGCTGATGCTGATGCTGCGGCAGCGGTGTGTTGCGCCCGGAGCGTGTTTTTTTCGATGCGCTCGTAGCATGTAAAGAGGGGAATGTTTATCTACGAGGCGAGCCTCTGCCTCAGGGTTGAAGCTACCACAGCATCATGGGTTCACCAACCCGGCGTTCGGAGGAGAGCAAATGAGTTGTGGAGAATCCCTCAAGCTGTTCGTCGGTATTAAGCTCAGAAAAAAAGAGAAATACACATCGTCCATCAACTTGTGGCGAGGATGATAAAATAGGGGGTGGGCGGACGGGAGGGACGGCCGGGGATCGCTGGTGGCTTCCCGGATTATGGGCGTTTTCTTGCCGAGCTGTCCGGAGGCGGCAGGTATGCTGGCGCTTCCTGCATGCATCCTTTTTAATGTATGTGTATGTGTGCTTTGACTTGATAGATGGCGCACTCTTTGACTGCGCTAACGCATGCATGCACGCATGCCTCTGATGTTTATCGTGGCTCTCGCGCGATCTCTACCTCCTTTCCCATCGTTGTTTTGGCTGTCACCGCGGCAGGTTCACGTACTGCACGCGAACGGCAGGGGTGACGGAGACGTACTCAACGGTAGACTTCTACCGCGCCAACTTTGACCGTGACGCCTCCCGGGTGCAATCGCTATTCAAGGTGAACTTTGGAAGAGGTTGTGTTTTACCGCTTGCGCGCCCTCTCTCACCCCAGTACGAGTAGTGTTCTAGAACTATACTCGTGTCGTTAGAAACTGTATTTTATTGTGCGCTGGTGGAGGCATGTCGGATGGCCGGTGGGCGGGGGGGGGGGGCGAGGGTGGTCTACTCGTGACGCCTCCACAAGGATGGTGCGGATGTGTATTTGTTTCACTGCATGTGGGCTGTGGGATCTCCTGCTGTAGTAATCCTTGTGAGACTTCCGAGGGGAAAAGCGGTACGCAGTGATGATCGCCGGTACAGCACACGACGCACAGCCCGGCCGGCTGGGTTGGGATTGGATTTTTCTGGGTGCCCCGACTTACGAACCAAGGAGCTGTACATACGCGTACTACGACAGCACGCAACACGATGGTACTTGCACTACTACTGTGCGCTCACGCTGTTTAAGATGGTTGACACACTTCGAACAGAACACGATCTAGGTCGTCTAGGGCCTAATCTGCTGCTATGAGTAGTTGTGCAGGATCTGTATGTAGCACAGATCCAACCCACAGGAAAAGTGTCGATAGATCATGCAGGTTATACGGCTCCTACCCGGCAATATGAGCTAGATGGTTCAGAATAGGAGTGCATCTGCCTTGAAATGTCAGATGGTGAAGTAGGGATCGATGATCCGCCCTTTTTCGTGTTTTCGGTGGCTGTCTTGGTCTCAGAATAGCCAAAAGTGCCCCATGCGAAGCGATCCAGTACGGTTTCGCGTGCAACTATGGCAAGAGGCGCTCTGTCAGTCCCCGAGAGACATCAACAGAAAACCGCATCACTGAACGCGCCGCTATTCGTAGACAATTCGCGTCTCGCCGCGCGCGCAACTGTCACCGTGTATGCATGATTCCACCAACCGATTTCACTCAGCAACACAAACGGCTCTGCACCAATCCTCCCTTGAGCAGGAGGCAGAGGAGGCGAAGGTAGGCGCAGTCCAGAAGTCCTTCTCGTGGCGAGAACTGGCGGTGCTCGTCTCCGGCTACGATTACGCCGCGATCGTTCTCGTCGACTCTCGGTACCTTTACCCGGCCACCCACCACACCCCTGCTCCGGTCCTTGCGCCCCCGTCACCGACGAATGCCGTGAGACTGGACGATGTTTCGCCTGCTTGGAGCACCCCGAAACGCCTCAGCGAAGACGACGAAGGAGGCGTGTTTAGGGGCGGGAGGGCCTGTGACGATGAGGGCGGTGCGCCGTCGAGGCGACGAAGGAGGAGACCGAGAGCGTTGCAGGGCGACGGTAGGCAACCCCGAGGCGCAGAGGTTTCCAGCGTGAGAGCGGCGGGGCCGACCCGTTTTCCGTCTGCGCGCTCTGCGCCGAACTTGATGGCGCCACCGTCGGTGTCATCGATCGTCCAGGGAGCTGAGCAGGCGACTTGCGCGCGAGACGCGCGAGGGAATCTGCGAGTGTGTCCCACACCCCACTCGTTAGCATGGGATGGAAAATTGGTGTCCCCGTTCGTGACGCCGTCCCTGCGTCAGACTGCGCGAAAGATGCTGGGAAGAGAACCCCACGATGCGTTAGAGTTTAGTGACGCCCTCAAAAGGCAAAGGCGAGATGGGCCGCGCGACCATGCAGAAACATGTTTACGGCGTTCGTCCTCCGCGGTGACGCTGGAAGCTCGCCCTTCGACTTCTGCCGGCACTCCCCCGCCTCCGGCCGACGCCCGCGAAGCCGGCAGCCCTCCGCGTTTTTTTCCGGTGCTTGCGTCACCCCCGCCGCTCAAGCCTGCAGCGTTGCGCCCCCCCCCGGTCAGCGTTACCAGCAGCACCGGCAGTCCCGGACCTTGCCACGAAGCCTCGCCATCCGATGGCTCCTCCTACTGCGGACACTACATCCTCCTCGTCGGGTGGAGCGAGGCCGACGGGGTGTTTATCGCGAGAGACCCCGCGCTGCCCCCTCCCTCCTCCCCTGCCGCCGCCGCACCGGTCGCTCTGGGCGGCAGGGGCGACCCCGGCGCCCCCGTCTACATAACCCTCACGCCGGAGGCATTAGACAGGGCGCGGCTCAGCTATGGCACAGATGAGGACGTTGTGGTGGTAGACCTCGCGTGCAGCCGCAAAGGGGTGGTTACCGCCGCGCCTCTAGCGGCAGCGGCGGCAGCGACGGCCCTGGCGGCGTCTGCCGCGAGCTCAGCAGCCGCCGCCTCGGCTCTGGTGGGACTGTTTGCCATGGCGGCGGCCGCAGCCGCTGCGCGTGCTGACGCGTCGGGGTTCAAGGAGTGGGCGTGGCCGGACCCCGCGGCGTGGTTCGGGGGGTACGCCCCGGGCGGGGTTTCCGGCGGCGAGGGCGGGGGCATTCGCCTCAGCGGCAGTGGCGCAAAGACAAGTGGAGGAGTTGGAGGCGGGGATGGAGTAGGAGTAAGAGTTGGAGTTGCAGGAGAAGGCTTGTCGCAAGGGGGTGTGGAGTCGGCCGCCAGAAGGCTGGCCAGCCTTTTGTCGCTCGCGGCGAGCGGATGGCGTTTCCCGACGGTCGGGGACGCTTACCGTGGTCCGCGGGTGCCGTGGAAGACCGGGGGCTGGGGCGCCACCGGCGGCGGTGGCGGAAGCGACTTGGAGACGGAGGAGGAGAGGGAGCGATGGGATGTCCGCATGGCTAGTGCCATGGAAGGGCTGCTGCAGGGCGGCAGACGGGCCGCGTACACCATGGAAGGATTTCTGCAAGGGGGCGCTCACACCGTGGAAGGCTTGCTGGAGGGGGGCAGAAGGGCCGCCTACAGTTTCCGGGATAGCCTTGCCGATGCGGTCGACTCTCCAGGAGGGGCAGGCGCAGAGTGCTGCGCAGCTTTGGAGCGATCGACTCTCCACGTGTGGAACCCTCCCGGGTCGCCAGTGTCGCCCAGTATCGGGGCGGTAATGTCTCCAGCGTAACTGCGAATGTTTAGTTGGACTTCGTAAATTCGAGTGTTTAAATTGGATCTGGATCAGATCGGTATAGGGGGAGTCGTTTCCGGTGATTGTTAGGCTGCACAATTTGTGTCGTCTCGAACCCAGTTTTGTCCGTATGTAATGTAACTGGGATTGGTTATAAGTGTATGCGTCGGCGCTCACTTATGATATCGCAGCGTTTAGTTCGCTCTCGGCAGTGTGGTGCATGTCGTTTTTGCGGTTTGTTTTCAAAGTGTATATAGATCCCTTCAGTAGTTCGTATCGCCAACTCTGGCATAACTGCCGTACGCGCCTACTGCCGGTGCTGTGTAGAGGCAAGCGCAAGTATCTCGTATCTTCGCTTCTTACATGCTTTTGTGTTATTTGTTGTGGCAGAGCTCGGGTGGCCGAAACTTGGTGAGCAGTCGAGCTGCCAGTTACTACAGTCGATTCACGGCGTCAACACTGACCGTCGCCAGCTCTTCGGTTATCTGTATGCATTTGTTTTTGTTGTGGGGAAACTGGTCCATGGGGAGACGCGACTAAGTTGCCCAGCCGGAACAGTCTTGCTCTGACGTAGATGGGCGGTTAAGAGTGTTCTTCTCGCCGTCTTCACACGTAGTATTAGCCCTGCAGTGTTCATTTCTTATGCGGGCTGTGGGCAGTAGTCTCCGTGCGTCGGGCCTTAAGGCCTGATTCCAACCTTCGAAGGGGGAATCGCGCGATGCTATTTGTAGTACCGGTTTTTTTACGGTAAATACCTGGTATTCCCTACTGCTCGTAGCTCCAGACTAGAGCTCTACGCGTTGTGTCCATTTCATCATCGCTGTCAAACTGTTAATGTTTAACTACTTTTTTTCTTCGGGTTTGTTTTTTCCATCGGAGCCCTTGGGATATTGCGACATCGACAACACGCAAGCATATCATCATGCTGCGCGCGAGGACAAGGCAGAACATCGTGAACCAAGTCTACCCCGACACAAGAGCTGTTGACACACCTCCATGCCGGGAAAACGAGCAGAAAGTAGAGGGATTTAATTTCGACCAAATAAGATTAGGAAAAGCTCTAGAGTTTGGCCGGGACAATCCGAGCTCAGAAGAGCGAGCCTGCAGCTGGAGCTCCTTCGCACCACTGCGTCTGTTTGCGTTTCAAGCCAATCAAGCGTGGTCGCCGTGGTTTATCCCTCCTTGTGATATCCCGTTGCACCGATCATCGTGTACCCTACATTGTACATGGTACACTCCAACAGACCCTGGACACCCCAGTCACAGGAAATACCAGGCATTCTGTAGCTTCATTCAGTTTAATTTGGCTTAATTCGGGCAGCGCGCGAAGATCGGAATGAAACGCGCGCTAATACACCACATTAATCACAGGAACTCACAACGCATCACACGAACTCACGAGGCGGATTAAACCGCGGAGAGGATAGATGGAATGCTCCCAAAGTAAAGCTCGCCGGATACCTTCCTCGTTAATCGTTATCGTTACCACTGGGTGTGCCAAGCCTACATCATGTGCCTTCACACCGCCGTTACGTCATTGTGCACTAACAAGGGGAATTACCACATCAAATTATCAAATAAACCAATCCATTTAAAGGCGAGCGCTCCTCCATTTTGCAGTTTTCGCACGTTTTCTACAAGGAGAGTCATCAAGAAGGTCGCCGCTTATCTAACCCAACATTTGGCACCAACAACGAACGAAAAAAAAACACATAGCGGGCGAAAACAGCTCCCGCCCTCAAATGGGAACACGCCATCGATCACCCGTCGATCTCTCCCACGAGTACATTTCCCCCCCCCTTCCCGCTCCGTAGCGGCGCAGAACGGGGGGATCAGGACGGAGCGGTCGAATTTTCCCCGCGTTGATACTCAACGATCAGAAGTTGGGAGCGGCCGAACCCCTGGGAGTCATCGGGCCCCAGTTGAGGTTGGTGTGTGCCATGGCGATGTGAAGTTCCGAAAGCTTTCCCGACACCAACGTGCAATGGGTGTTGGCTGGCAAGAAAAATATACCCCCAGCCGCGGCTTCAATCTGGAGAGAAAATGCAAATCATCATGGTTCGGGTCGGGGGGGCGGGGGAGAGCGTACTCAGTTGTTGACTGCCTTAGTAGTTGACCATTGGCCATGCATCCCTTTCGAGACGTTCCTGGCTTTAGGGGGGGTGTACTCATGTGCATGGACGTAGTCGTATGACTATAGAGAGCGTATTTATGGTGCTCCTGGCGGTCTGAGTCGTCGTATCGCGGCGGGTTTCCCCCTCTCAGTGTTGATTGAAGTATAACAGCTTGTGTCCACCGTCTGGAACATCGCGTGACTGGCCAACCAGCTGGGGGGGATGATACGACGGAGTTGGACCCATGTAGGTCTTGCATGGAGTGGTGGCCTTTTGGGCGAGAGGAGGAATGATAAACCTAACCCCGGGGAAAAATGACTTCCTGCTGCGGACCAACGCCCAGACGGGTAGGGTGACTCGTGTACTGAGCCAAGCTGGGGAGACTATGAGGGGTTTTAGTGGGTTCAAATCCCACACTACCTGACTGAGTCGGAAGAGATAATATCGAGACTCAGGGGCCTACATCCTCGGAGTAAACCACACTTTAATGACGGTCAGAGACAGGCCCAAATAAGATGGAAGAAACGAACCGGGTACACGAAAACTTGAGCAATAAGTGTGGACAGGGGTTTCCTCTCGCTCTCCGGGGCGCAAAAATATATATTTATATATTACTTCCTGCTTCTATACGAGGAAGAGGTGTGCCCTCTGATCTCTCTAATTTATTGTAGGCCCACAGCTTCTTCCGTCCTTAGCCTTGACCACTAGGGCAGAGAAGCGCCGACAGGCTCGAGGACATATGGGGGCCTACAGGTCTTTGCGCGTATGCGTGATGAGATTGGAGATGATGTTCTCAGGTGTGCCACAGGCTGATGGGTTTGCTACTTTGCACCGACCGGAAACTGAATACCAGGTATTACTGTAGGTTGGTCTTGAGTTATGTCATTGATGCTTCATCGCCACGAGAGTGACCCCCACTATGCATGAGGCGCGTCGCGCACGTTCAGAACGGACGGCCCATCACGCTGGTGTAGGTGAGGCTCCAAGGTGTCGGTGTTGACGCCGTACAGCCCGTCCATTTACTCGTTTGGGCGCCTACTGTAGTGTGTGGGGATTATTCACGTCTTGCATGGCCGTAGTTGTATCACTATAGACCGTCGCATTCCTATAATGCCGAAAAGGTCCACATCGGGTACTCGCCGACCCGCAGGAGGAAATATTAAAATACATGAGCGTCTGGACTGCGCATGGGTACATTTTGATGGCCAAGCGGGGTCGACTACGGTCCGTCGGTAGGCTATCATCCCTGCTAGCGGTCGAAACGGGGCTCGGACCCCGGCCGGCGTGTTACACAAGGCGCTTTTAGGGTATTTTTCAGTTGCGAAACGGGCGATTGCGCGAGTTGCGGGAATTCGATGAACATCGACGAGCAGAAGGAATACTGGACCCGATGCGCGATCAAATGAAGGCACGTACTCAGGGGGGGGAAGGGTGACACCTGTGACCGCGACTTGTCTAGAAAGCCGTTGCGGATAAACCCTCCCATAGGTTGAGCTGGAAAGTAAGAGTGATGCTAAAAGAAACAAGAAAAAGCAGGAAAAGCCATCTCCGTGAGGAGCCTCGGCGTGCTTCAATTTGGACAACTTAACAACAGTCGTGATAATCCGTGGCACCGCACAGAGCAAGACGAGGCTTCCCCCTGACCAATTCTCCACTATCCACGCCGCATCAAACCCGCCAACCCTGCCATATCCTACCACACTCCACGACGTCACGCCAAGCCACGCCACTCCTTCCGCCAGCCTCCCGAAACTCGCGCGTGGACTGGGTGACACGATCGACCTTTTCTCACCTCCTTGCCTGTGTCTTCGTCGAGCAACAAACCTCCCTGAGTGCCCTTGAGTGTCACCAGCACTGCAGGCACTGGCATCGGCTCCAAGCCATAGACATCATTCGCAGGTACCTTGCGGGGTTTTCGATGGGGTGCGTACGGGACTCGCTCATTACGGGCGCGTTTTAGCATGGTGGAGTTTTCTGCTCGATTAAATACTATACCACGTAAAATGTAGCACGAGGGTTTTTTTTTTCATGGTTGGTAGAGGAGGGTAAAGGGGACTCAGCTGATGTTTACGTAGTAGCTCGCACAGCCAATACGATGTGGTGGAGAGATTGACACTTCCTGTGCTATGAGAAAGACGATTGTGATACGTTGTAAAACCTAAATCTGCTTCGACTGGTGTTCATTGACGCAATTCCGATATTTTTTTGAGATGGTTAGACCCAGTACAATGGATCAAGTTTAGGTCGAGCACGGAGTTGACGTGTCGTTTTGATGCTTACATAAACCGTGAGGGCGAGATATGAGTGAAGCTGCTACTGTGCTTCACCGCGCGAGACATCTTGTTATGGCCGTATCCTGCTGCATGAACAAACTGTAAGCGTTCGAAAGACATCAAGCACCACTCAGGAAAACACTCTGATAATCTCACAGAAAACTGCGGGGGCAAATCGAGGCCGTGAAGACTCACATGGATATCTTCGATCTCGAAATCAGCGACGGGAGGCGTAAAGCGCTTGCGGTTATCGTCCACGATGTTCGGGTGCAGTACCGCCGGCGCGGCCATGTTGTAGGACAGCATGTCCACCAACAGATCCACGTCGCGGTACTTGGGGGTCAGGGCGCACCGCACGACATTGTTGGAGCATGCCATGCACTGAAAGCAAGGGAAAAAACAAGTAAGTGTTCGTCTGTCAGAAATTAATCGCGGGGGCCTTCCATGGTCGCATAAGGATGGAAGCGGAGACAACGGATACACCTTTTTCCCGCAGAGCAACATAATGATATGCAAGATTGGCTTCAGGAAGGGGTGTGCCCTGTTAAAGCGTTAGGAACACCCTTCCGGGGTCGGAGCTCTTCCCGACTGTCTCCGACAGTTCCTCAAAGCAAGCCTTACGTTTCATGACGCAAACCCACAGGCAGCAGCTCATTACATCTCCTGCAACATCGTGGAAAACCTATGGTGGTGCGGAAACGGAGTGTTTGATAGCGGTTTTCGTAGGACTGGATAAGTTGGTGCTTTGAGCTTGATTGTTGAGTTCCGTGTATGAGAGGCGGCAGAGTACGAGCGTGTTTTTGTTCGCGAGAGACACAAACATAGCGTACAACAACGGAATACCCCGACGCTACACACTATCTGTACAGTATGATGGTTCTACAGTATTTCCTCAGGTCCTTCTGCTCCGTACCATACACGTCCACCCTTCACGGGCGCACCCAGAGCTTTTTTGGTAGCTTGTTCCGGCCTATGACAAAGTGAAGCCCTGCCTTCCCGTGGGCTCTTTTGGGAAACATTATCCTACGTTGTGGTTATTCGTCGTCTTGCACAGGCCGACGCTTACGTTGCAATATTATAGTAGACCGGCCGGCGTAACATATGCATACGGCTTGTTTTGGGCATGTAGTTCTCTCAACCCTTACGCTTCTCGGCGCGGCACGCATGGAAACAGTAGTAGTACCTCGAGAATATCCCCGCGAAGGTAGGCGTGGGGCTCGTCGACAGTCATAAAGAACGCCTTGCCAGTTTTGAGCATCAGCAGGTTGAGCACCAAGGGCATCAGAATGCCGAGATCTCCCGGGTATTCGGTAGACAACCGTAGCATTACGCGGGTCACATCTGGGTTTTCCTTCTTCATCCTGAACGAGTTCATGGCCATGGCGGAAACAACACACGGCGGCGGTAAACAGACACCCCCTCGTGAATCCGGACAGTCGAAGACGGGAACAGGCATAGGTCCTTGACGTTGCCCATGACTATGCTACCAGGTGTTGCTTGGAGTGGCGTGATAATCGAATACTCCACGCGACGCGTGTTGATTTCGCTCATCACACCTCCTCTCGTATCCTCCAACCGTTGAGCACAGTTGAACCCCTACCGTCCAGCTAGGTGGTTCCGGTTTCTCAACTCCTGAACACACACGAAGGAGGCCTCGAGGATCTCCCTTCCGCACCCATGATCACCGTGGCGAGTGATTTTTCTAGTTAACCCCTCTCTGTGTGCAATACTGAGGTGGCGAGATTTTTCTGACTCCCTGTGGGAATCGCCACACCTCTATCTTAGCCTAGGTGTCCATAACACACTACTCTGTCTAGCACACCCCATGGGGTCGCGCCCACTTTTCTCCTCTAGTCGTGCCCACTGCCCGCCAAGATCCCCAAGCTTTCACACGCTCGCCTTTTGTCCAAAGCCTCGGCCGCAAGGGATCCCTGCCGAAACCGGCTGTCGAACATTGTTTCCGTGAACTGGGCCTTCTGCTCCTCCTCGTCTCTCCCCTGGGGTGACCGATAAAGCGCAGTCGTTACGATCGGAATCGACAGTGACGGGTGCGTTGGTCACAAGGGATAACCTATTTCATCTGCTTGGTCGGCGCAGGCTGGCTTGGTGGGTAGATCGTCCGCTTCTGAGCATGGTATACGTAGGTTTGAGTCCCAGCATGATCACCTATTATTCTAGGTGAAAAAGGCTCGACGTTTTTTCATTTCCCAGAGCAGCAGCGCGTGGCGAGGAGCTCGCCCGAAGATTAAGGCCGAGACCGAGTCGAACAACGTGTACATTTTGTTGGTTGTTCAGGGGTAACCTGCTACTTCACTCAGTCACCAAGCGGGGGTCTATTAGTAGTCAGTAGGCTATCCCTTCTAACCAACAGGGTGAAACCTTAAGGTATCTTATGAACAGTTGGTGGAGCGAGTTGAACGACGCCTCGCCCCCCCTCCTCCCCGAGAGAGTTGTGTGTCCGGGGGCATTCTAGCTAAACGCTTAGTGTGGCATATAGCTCAACGCGACAGCCGCTGTAGTTGGCGAGACAACGCCGCTGGATCTCCACGGGGTTTTTTTTACTAGTTGCGAGGTCTTTCCTCGCGTCCTACAGCACGTATTTGCTGCTCGCCGCCGCCCGCCAACTGCTCACGGCGTTGTCTATTTACCGAACATGAAGGTTGGAGAGCCGGAGACATACCGCCCCGAAATAATTATCGGTTACCATTTCCGCCGACCATGCGCTCAACAGTAGTAGCACTGGAATAGAGCGCTCCTTCACGTCAGTTGCTTACCCCCCCGTGGCTCATCTTGACTTCTCCCTCGTCGTATTCGACCTCGTCGACTCGAGTGATGCCGGATGCCCAGTCCAGCCTCGCGACCAAAAGCTCCACCTGAGTTCTCACTTTTTCGTCGGGGGCATTGTTGTAGGAGCGGAAGAGTTCTCGAAGAGCAAACTTTTGCCTCTCCACATCGTCGCCGGCCGTCATCATCTGGTTTTCATACGGCGTTGGGCATGAACGTTGTACCCATCAGTTGTTTAGGCCACTTGATGTTAGTAAATTTACAATGACGGCCACCCGGTGGTTGATGCATTCCGATACTACTGTTCAGACTACAGAGGATGCTTGAAGAGTGGTGCTGCAGGTACCGATTATGTAGCACGCACAACTAAAAAATATTGCGTAGCCCGGAACACATCAAACCGCCGCGGTACATGAAACGGTTTAGAACGAAGGCAATGGTTTTAACAGTCTAGATAACGCACAAGAAATGTGCAGAGGAGCTCTTGATCATTTCAACGCTGAAGCTAGAACGTGCACGTCGACAGGCGTTTCCCTTTTTGCTTTTCTTCGCATGCTATCCATTTCATTCTTAATCATTCATCATTTAATACTAAAACAAGTTGTCGAGCACGACCCGTGTCACAGCCGCTGTATGGCATCGTCGGCTGGCGTGCCTCAAACATCAAGCGCTCGCCCCATGACCCCTTTCGGCCGTGTTTCACATGTTTTGACTGACACACCTGATGGACGGCTTCGAGAGACACGAGGGCGAGCAGCTCCGGAAAGAAGTGCAGGTTCCAGATTATTTCCATGAAGGGACGGAAGCCGCAGAGGGCCTCGAAGTCGGACAGCGTCACCGCCATCTCCGGCTTGTGGTTGTCATCCGCGTAGACGTCGGGTCTCTCGGCATGGAGCCTCTCAGCGAGTTTCTTGTTAGGGTGCGCCTGTCAGGGAGCGCGCCAAACATACGGGGGTAGCCGCCGTTTGTTTTAGCCGCGCAATATATATATATATATATATATATATGTTCTTTGGCCATCGCCGAGCGTTCAGTCACTGAACATCAGGCGCGACCTGTCCACTTGCGGCCGAGGTGCTGAACCACGTCTTGAGAAGGAGCCTGATTTTGTGCAGGAGCAATCGCACACAAGACAGGCATGATTCAAACCCTCAATTCCTGACGTCCCTACTCTGAGGAACTCCGAGCCACGCCATAAACACTACCGCTACTTTGCAAGAGCGCGAGCACAAGCCGGAGTCTATGCAGTCGGTCAGACTGGATGTGCGCAGCTATTAAATGAATTGAGACTCGCCCCATTCGGTTGCCGGACTCGGGGTTCATGACTTCCAAGCGTGTTGGACGTGTGCGTATAGTGATCTTAAGACGACCAACTACTCGCAATGAATAGACCAATCAGAACGGGCATTGCACAATTTTCTGTCGGCTGTCTTGACCTTCGACGCATTTTCGGCCAAAAAATGCAGGGGGGTTACATATCGTTACGTGTTCG
The DNA here is from genome assembly GCA_031213475.1 of Nereocystis luetkeana. Classification (NCBI taxonomy): domain Eukaryota; class Phaeophyceae; order Laminariales; family Laminariaceae; genus Nereocystis; species Nereocystis luetkeana. Next base: position 182,123 of record JARUPZ010000040.1, read on the forward strand.
TGAACAACAGTGGGGGCAAACACAACGCTCTGGGTCTTAAAAGTTTAGGGGAAATCTTCAACCGACCTACTGTAACTGCGTCGGATCGGTTGATCTCGTGGTATTTTGCGGCAGGTACTAATTCCTACACGGTTCAGGCCAGCCTACGTAAGTGCGTGCGTTTCGGCCGACTCACCTGGATGCTCAGGGCTTTGTTGATGGAAATAACCTTGAAGAGAAACGGAAGATCTCCCTTGTGGGCTATGTCGCCCAGAGCGTCGGGTTCGGAAGTGAGGTGATCCTGCCGCAAACCATCGCGCGCGAACGAGCAAAGCCGAGCAAGAACCCGAATAGTCACGAACAGTACCCAACTTCTGGATCTAACAACGGGGATGAGGGGTTGAAGCGATGGGGTGCCACATTGCATACCTGGTACATACGTGGCAATACAAGCCGTGATGAGAGTTAGGATTAACAGAATAATACGTGACGCTGCGCTTCTGTCAGGCGGGACAAATGTCGGGAAATAGGGGGTGTGCTCAAGACGTCTTGACTGCTGCCACTTTGCAATTATTCGCAGAGATACGCACACTCGAGATTTTCTTAGTGTTTGCAGGCACGAAATCCCTTTCCACTGCTGTAGTGAGCTATCGTACGATGCTTGCTACGCCGCCTCAATGCGTATGCATACTTCTGCGTTCATACTTGCTGCAAGAAAAATACCGGTGATGTAAAAATCTGCGGTATCGTTGAGCCGCATGCGGGGCCTTGCATCTATTTTTTCCCCTATAATAGGGAAGTGAGTGATGGCATGCGATAACACCACCTTAAGAAGAGGCCCGACGTTTCCGCTGTTGGTGAGCAAGTTGGAGGGGCCGCTGGGGTGCGTTCCTATCCACATCTCTGCGTACGGCTCGTCGGCGTCTACTTTGTAGGATTTGTCACCGGCAGCCTTCAAGCTCGCCACCACACTCTGGTCGCCCGGCTTTCCCCATGCATATTTCTGGCCCCGGTAAGAGAAGCGATGGAACAGAAGTTGTCAAAGTCTCGGTGTGCAAGTGCGGTGCAAATTACGCCTTACGGCGAGCCATAGCGCTAGGTCCCAGATTTGTATGTGTTTGGTCGGGCGGCGACGATGTGCAATCAACTTTTGCCCGACCTCCAACATCACACGCAACGTTGTCTATGCAAACACATTTTTAGTAGGCACAGCTGGGCACTCAAAACTATTTCATGACTTGATGGCGTAGTACTCATAAATAGTCTCACAGAGCATCGGGCTTGCACTGGACTGCTGCTGCTGCTGTGCGTCATGCATTTCTTACACCTGCTCGCGATCTACAACCAGCAGCCCCACCGCACACATGCATGCTCATAAATTCCCACCGTCTGTGTATGAGCGGTTTGCAATTCACCTGAACGAAGCTTGACATGCGCCGCGCCATATTCTTCTCGCACTGCTGCTCCTCCTGCTGCTGCAACCCAGGCCGCTCGTCGAAAACGAGGCAATGGGGCTACGGGAGAGGCTCCCGCTAGGAAAGGGCACCGCGAGTCCGACCAGTGCTGGTGGAGACTCCCCGAGCGTTCTCTCACCGCGTTCCGCTCGAGCTGCTCCAGCGCGCAACGAGATAACACTCGCAGTTCGGACGACAGAGGCGATGACGAGATAAAGCCGCGGGGCTTGCGCGAACAATTCCAATTGGGGCAGCGACAGCCGTCTGCCTGTGTTCCTGACCGAAGCCAAACGGATACGATCACGAAAGAGGAGCGCAGGTGTGAAGAATATACTCTTTCCGCGAAGCTTTACTGCGGCACGGCGAGTGGTTGGTATGTGATGTGGGCGGACTGCTGCTGTCGCATCGACAAGCGCAAACGAGCGCGTAACTACTTGCGTCCTGAACCGGCACTTTCCATATTTGATCGTTTTTCCCGCACCCGGTACCCGGTACCAGATACCAGGTACCAGATACCATAAAATATGGAGTTTAGTTCATGGTACTGTTATTCAAATAAAATATGGTATCTGACAGTCTTGTGTTTTCTTCTGTCAGGTGTCCTGTGCAGCAGCAGACAACCTTCTCGCTCACTTCGCACTGTCGTTGCCTCGCGCAGCCAAGCACTTCCAGAGGTCCACGTTGATACATATTTAGGACCATGCCCACGTCTGCTGCATACGCTGCTTCTGCCGCTGCCGATTCCGCTCTGAAAGCTGGCGTGGTCGCCGAATTAACCCTTGCCAAAAGCGGGTCTTCCCCCTTGAGCTCCATCAGCTTATCGAGCGACCAGAGGCATGGTGTCGTGGGAGGGCGTGAGCTGATGAAGGTGCGACGCTTGTGAGAAAGAATCGAGGGAGGCTTGATAAGCGGCCAAGTGTCTGCCACAGAAGCTGCTTTGCTTGTTCGTTGAGTGTTGGCGTGCGATGTCACGTGTGCTGTAGTTCTGGTTGAAACCAGAGTTGAATCATGCGTTTTGAACCGCGCAGGCTGCTTTCGTACTCAGTTTTACAAGGAGCTAAAATACTGCTTCTTCTGTTCGGAAATGTAAGGGCGTTTATATATTGACCTAACTACAAAACGGTCCTTACATTTACGTGCATAGCGGTGGTATATTGCACCATGGTCCTTCAGATTTCTGGTACAGCAGTACGATGTTCGCTCGGTGTTCGCTTGGTTCTCGCTCGTTCAAAGTTCAAAGAAGTGGGTCTGTGCCTTCTGGCTGTTCGCTCAGCCTTGGGTCTCAGTTCTGAGGCGTATCCTTCGCAATATTCACGTGATTGTAGTCGAAGCTCTTCTTCGAGCCGCAGGGTAGTGTTTGGCCATCGCAGCGCAGTACTCTGTACGGTGGTGCAAACCATGTATCACGCGGCATTTGGCCTGTGTACGAGTACATAGGCATACCTGCAGCGGTTACAGCCGTACCTATCCCTGTATCGCGGTATCATACCTGGTACCAGGCACCACGGCGGCACTACGCTGGCCGAGAATATAATGGACTTTCGGAATTTACATCATACTCCGTATAAGGTACTGGTACACGGCAAGCTCCGCGCGGAAAGCGAAAGCGCTGAAGAAGCAATCCAATCGGCCCTGCAAAGCGTGTTCGTAGACAACTGCTGTACCGTATTTGCTGTAGACGCGAGCGTTTCCCTACAATCTTTATTGGGTAGGCGACCCTTTAGGAGCGCTCTCCCGTTGTGAACCACTTGGAAATAGAGTCATACCAGAATACTCAAGTTTCAGGGCGGTGCAGTAGTAAACGGGTTGATAACTTTTTTGTCACCGAGCCCAGCAACTGCTGTCCGACATGTTGCCCCCGAATGTCACAAGGCCAGCACCTCCCACTATTTAAGCAACATCAGTACCGAGTACAGCAGTAGTGTATCACACATAATCTGCACTTCAAACTTGAATCCGCAAAACGTCATCTGCGACGACGTAGTGCTGTACATGCTAGTGTATAGCTTGCGATGCCTAATCTTGACCCCCCCCTGAGTCCCGAAGCGCCTCTCAAGCTCTGCTGGTACATCGCATTCAGAATGTACTCGTAAGGTTTGCGTCGGTCGATTTCGCTTAATCCGCACGCAAGGGTAAGAACAACATGGAACCATGTCGTGGGTATGGCATGGAAGAGCTACTACATAAAGTATACGTACCTGTATCCCTACCAAACCCGAAAAGCGATGAAATCGAGGGTCTAACCCTATTAATCCGGGCGAAGCGATACTTGTTCGTGCTGTAAACGCATGCCGGTATGCTGCCAGGGTCGTGAACAGGAGTCTTCCTCGTACCCTTTTTGTTTTGTTTTTGGTCGAGCTGCGAGCGCAACCCGTCTCCCCCACGTGATCATCTCGTATTCATGCGCTCATTAAGGCCCCGTTGTGGGCTCAGCCTCACTTGCACAATTCAGTACGGCCCTCCTCTTTTCGGCGTCGACCTGTTCCATCGAACGGCTCAATCGCAGGTGATCAGGCTCGCGCCGGAGGGGCTCTCCGAGATCGCGACGCTAAAAACCTGGCGGCGCAAGTCGTCCGGCATGAAGCCAAGGTGAGCGCGAGAAGGCCGGAAGCGATCGCGCCAGTCAGCCCCCCCCCCGCCTACAAGCGGTTCTTGGTAGGGTGCAACTCACCTTTCGTACGACTCTCCCAACACCTCACGGCGCTTGGCGCTCGGTGCAAGCAATGTCTGCCTGGTGGGTGAAAATCCAACGTGCTACGTCCCGACATTGTAGGGATGCGAAGGTCTATGGTCATGTCATACGACTACGGCCATGCATGACATGGGTACCTCCCCCCCCCCTCCCCCTCCTGTGCCTGGGGTTGCGTTGGGCTTCTGAGGCGAGCACATATTGCTTGTTTTTTTGGCAACGCGGCCGTCATCACGTCTGTAGAGGGAGGCGCACTACTCGTACAGAATGGTCGCCGTTTTAAAAGCGGCACGAGCGCACGGCCCCCATCGCCCTCGGGCACGCATAACAAGAGGCATCAAGGAGATCGGACGAGCGAGCCTCCGATGTCGCGGTTTCTGCTGTTCCTCGACTCTCGCGCACATACTCCACGGTATATTTTACGTACGTGTCGCTAAACACAAAACTAAAAATAGCGCATGAGTGGGTTAGATCCGTCCAAGTAAAAGTTAGCGGCGTTGGGGTGGTGTTGGACGCTGTTGTTGGGTTGGTCGCGGCAGCAAGCAGCGAGGGACTGTACGGACCATGCGGGGAGGCTCGCTTCGTGGTCTGCAGAACGTAAAAAACCGTGGAGGGCGTGCGCGCTCGAGTGTGCCCCTCCCATTCCCCACCCCATGAGCATCAATACTATCATTGACAGAGGGAGGCGCCAGACCTTGCAATACCATTGACCTTGCAATACTAATAGCTGCAGTGCACGTCGACGGGATGATACGCCCGCGCTATTTGAATATCGCAAAATCAATCATGCAAACGTGCTCCGCCTTCGTGACGTGCCCCGTCCCCCCGTCCCCCCCCCCCCCCCTCTGAAAACGCCTGTTGCAATACATTGATGGTGAGCAGCATGTACGACGTGTCGTGGTGTCATCGCGGTGGGCGGGTGGCGGCGTCTCTGAGTAACGGCGGCGTGGCCATCTGGGACCTGCAGCACCTGGCGACCGACGCCGACATGAGGGGAGACGACGGCGGCAAGATCATCGGCAACCACGAAAGAAGCGTTAATCGGCTGTGCTGGGACCCTCACGACCACGGCCAGCTGCTGAGCGGCTCGCAGGCAAGAGGGGTGTTCCCGTAGACATGTCGTGTGCGATGGCGGCGGCAGTAGCGAGGGCGGTGGCCAGGCAAAGGGTGTGTGGTGTGCGATGTGCGGCTGTTTGTTTTTTTGTCAGCCATTGTGGCGTGCTTGAGCGGGGATGACAATGACGTTTTGTGTTTTCGTAAATATGCGTCGGGCACGCACGAATCGAAACTGTACGTACGGCTTTACTTGTTGTCGATCGAAATTTCGACCGATTTACTTGAAAACCAAAGCGATGAATCTCCACTGCTCACGTCAAGCCAGGAAGGCGAGGCACTCCAACCGAGCTGGTCGCCCACCCGTACGTAGATCTAAAAGCTACACTCAAACCACATGCAGGCCAACTAGCTGCGACTGCTGCTCCGCTCAAGCAGACGCTACGGCGTGACAGTATCGCGGCCGAAGAGTGCTACACCAGTTTGATGGGTCACCTCGGTTGAAAACACCTGCCGGCGCAAGGTCGCGACATTGGAAGGGGCGGGTCATTTTTGTTTTAAAGCGGTGGGTAGGTTGTTGGGTTTTTTTTTCCCATCCGCCGGCTGTGACGGGCTTGGTTTTGTTGCCCGTCTGGTCCGCCCATCGGTCGATCCATTCATCTCCCAATCCGTCTGCCAATCAAATCCAGCTTTGACGTTGATTGGATAACTCGATCGATGGTTGTCCGACCTTCTTTGCCCCCGCTGAAAAGTCGTTATTAACTCCCCCCGCTGAAAAGTCGTTATTAACTCCTTCTATTAAATAGCGCATTCTGAGGACAAGCGACTTGGAATTAGAGTCGTTTTTGCAAAAAATTAAAAGGACCATCAGCCCGATATCCACCCCGTCTCCTCGCCGTTCACACTTTTGCGCGAAACCGTTACCCTGCAGGACGGACTGCTGAAGATGTGGGATATCCGCACAAATAAGGAGGCCGCAATTTTCAAGCCGAAAAACGGGGCTGTTCGTGACGTCCAGTTCAGCCCGCTCGTCAAGTTCAAGTCAGTCCCGGGGACGGGGCTCTGATATGGCTTGCTGTTTTTTTTTATGTTGCAGCTTGCGTTATAGTTGCTTTCGATGTTTGCTGCTGTTGCTAGCTGCTGATGTGTGGCGCTTATTTTTCCTGATTAGTTTACGGTTGGTGGTGGTGGCGGTGTTGCAGTCAATTTTGCTGCTGATGCTGTCGGCGCTGAGATTTGATGCAATGATGTTGACGTCAAGTTTTTCGGCGGTTGGTGCGTGCCCTTCGTTGAGTGATTGTTGAGTGTGTGTTCCAGGTACCTGCGCGGCCTCCGATAGCCCCGTACGTATGTAGGCACATTTTATCCATTGCGTGTCTCGTGCCTGGGGACCGCTGTATGGTTTGGCTGGCTGAACCCGCTTTTGCTGCATCTGCAGAAGAGCCGATCTTGTGCATCGATAGCGTGTCCGAGACCCGCTGCTTGTGCCATACTAGCATCTGGTTACAGTGCGGGTATGGACCCTAGTGCTGTGCAGCCAGTTTTGTTCGCATGTTAATATACATGGATCACGTGGTTCATAATATACTCATGCTTCCCACGTGCCTCTTATTCGTAAATGTACCGTTACGCCACGTTCATGCGGTATTATGTAGCTAGACGTGGTGGTGTTGCGCCACTCGTGCCTCGTGCCACCTTAGCATGGGAATGTTGCTATCGGATCGACATGGGGATGTTGCTATGGGATCGATTGAACGCCAGAAGTCTTCTGGGGAGTTTATGCCTCGCGGCCTCTCGCCCATGACGTCGTACCTTTGGATGGTCAGCGCAGATATCCCTTCCGATTTTCCCGTTGCAAACATGCCTTCGATTTCTAGACCGCCAGCCACAGGCCAAAATACTACTTGTGCACGTGTGTGTGTTTTTGCCTGCCATTGTTCGGGTGGAATTCAACGACCCGATCACGTCGCGGAGTGCCGTAAAAGTGCGCAGCTGTCAGGGGATTGCTACGTTGCTTGTTCTCACTTTTGCTTTTGTTCTTGTCCTATGTCTTCTTTTTGCGTTACCCTTTTCTCTTACCCTGAGTGTTTGTACCACATTTTGGTTTTGTCCTTCCTTGTGGCTGCTTTCGTGTTTTCCCGACAGTCTGTTGTCTGCCCCAACCGACCTTGTATTCACCATGAACGTGTCCCGCCCGTCTCCTCGCCTGCCTGTTTGCCGGCTTGGTGTTCCCTTTGCTGTAGTTTTGCCGCAGTGTTCGACAACGGCAAGCTGCAGATCTGGGACTTTCGGTACCACGAGCAGCCTTTCATGAAAATCGTGGCGCACACGAAGACGGTAAGTCAACAATTGTACTTGGAAGACGCACGGCAACGTAATTCGCTGTTGCTACTTCTACCGCTACTGCTGCTGCTACTGCTGCTACTGCTGCTGCTACGCTGTTGTTGTTCATGCTGTTGCTGTTGTTCCTGTTATTGATGGTGCTGTTGTTGATTTTTTTTATATCTCAACGCGAACACAGACAATTTCGGTGGAGTGGCATCACACCATGCCCTGGCGCTTGGCGACGGGGTCGCATGACAGGACCGTCAAGATCTGGGATCTGGACGAGCGGTCGGGGACGCGGAGGGAGAGGATGGCGAGCCAGAGGCACAAGCCTGCAGTGATGGAGCAGACGCTCAAGCCTACTCTTACAATCGCTTCGCCTGCTCCGGTGAGGGCCCGTTGGTTGGTGTTGTGGTTGGTGCTGGTTGGTTGGTTGGTTGGTGTGTTGCTATGGTTGACGTCGGAGGGGTTTCGATGGCTCGGTGTTACCGTATTTCCGTGGTTGATGGTGTTGTTGGTAAATTTGGTGTTGTAGTTGCTGCTGGTCCTGGTGAATACGTTGCTGACGTTGTTTGTTGCTGTTGCCGCTGCTGTTGTCGATGTTGCTGTTGCTGTTGTTGGTGACGTTGTGGTTGCTGGTGGTGTTGCTGTTGTTGCTGCTGTTGTCGTACGAGCCAGACAAGCATCGCTCAAAGGGCCAAACTATCCAACGGCTATTGCGCGCTCAGCTTCTTGCCGTCCTTTGATCGCAGAACTCTTCCATTCGGCACGTTTGGTGTCGCTCCAGTGCAAACCCCGCCCATTTCCCCAACTTACGTACTTACGGCTTACCAGGTATGTTCTACGACAGTATGGTGAAAGTTTTGCGCTGTGCCCATCTACTGCGCCCGATAACAGCGTAACGATCTGGGCACCAGGTCACAAATCGGAATAAGAAATCCGTGCCATCCTCTAACCCTCCCTTCCCCACGCCCCTCACCCAAAACGCACTGGACGCGGGACCTACTACTGCTACTATTTAATAGGGTATACTAGGGTATACATGCGCTTCGGTGTGAGCTTTTTCTGGCCTTCTGGCTCTCCCCTTCCTCCACACACACCCCGCCCTTCCCTCTCCTTCTCCGCCGAAATAAGTAACACCACATACAAAACATCCACCTATACCTCCAACTAGTTTATCTCCCAACATAAGGTGGTTCGGACCGGTGAAGAGACTACAGTATCGACAAATAGGACGCAACCAACTAGCTTAACGCGAACGTAACGAAAAACACCTGTTGATACACGCTCGTAGCTGTATGCCCCTTTGTGGCAATTTCGTGAAGCCGCGCTTCTCCTTCCTGTGCGCAGGTGAGCCGCGCGAAGTGGCGGCCGGAACACCCAAACCAGATTGCCATGGCCCAGATGCCCCCCATGAGGGGCAAGGACGTGGCCATCCAGGTGACCGACGTGAGCGACCCCTCGATCCCCTTGGTGGTGGTCCACGGCGGGGATGACCAGAAAAACGGCTTCTGCTGGCTGGACACGCCTCTCTTGGACCTCCCGCCCCCCGTAGTGGCGCCGTCGGCCAGCGTGAGTTTTTGTGTTAGGACGGGGGAGGGGAGGGGGGGGGTGGGGCTCATGTCATACGTATGACCAGACCCTTGCATCCCTACGATGCCGGGACAGAGCAGGCTGGCGGGGGGCTAGGTTGTGTGTTGTATTAACTATGAGTGGTCTATTATTTTTCCCTCTCTAACAGGGAGTTGCCGTCGTCGTAGGCGTTGTTGTCGCCGTTACGATTCAAACTGTACCGCAAACAATTATGGTGCCGAGCACGCTGCGCCTAAAAGGTGAGTGCAGTGTTTTGTAAATGTTGAAACAGGTTGAATGAACCCCCTGTATCGGACAGACGGCACAGTTTAGAGCTTCGGTACATAGCCTCCAAGAGCAGGAGGTGGTCACGGGCTTGCCCTTGGTATGATAGGTATTTCGGAGGGCGGAGTTGGTTTCGAGCTTGCGAAGGGTCTGGACGCATTTTTGTCTAGCCTACTACTCCACCAGCTAAATGCTGAGGTTGGCTGCCCGCCGGCGCGGGACTCTCAAAAGTTGAATCATTACTAGAACGCCTCCGTTCAAGAGATAGACAGAGGCAGATATTGAGGCAGATCGGCACACACAAGGAGACAGGGAGCGCGTGGACAAGGAGAGGGAGAGAGAGATGGGAGGGAGAAAAAGAAGAGCGAAAGTGGATTGTTGTTGACGTTTAGCGCCCCCGTGGCTCAGCAACCAGGAGCAGTTGCTTGCCCTTCACTATCGAGACGATAAAGCACATACAACGTTCGAGATGACAGGGATGTGGCGAGAAACAACCGGATACAACGCCAGTATTTCCATTCTGCACGCCCAGGATCAGCTGCCGGGTTGAATACTGTTGACTGCTGCCGACTTCTGTAGTCAACAAGCCACCGGATAGAGCATGAACGAGCGCAGAATCTTGAGCCCTTCCCCCCCTTCCCTCCGTGCTCTCATCGCAACTGTGGGCGAACAAAATGGTCAGCGAGGGGGTAATAGCGGAGGCGGTGGTGCGGACGGCATGTGGGGTGGCATGGGTGTATGGCAGCACATGGTGTCATGTTCAGAGGTGAGTTGCCCACGGTGGCCAACTACTGGCAATGATGTACTGCCTACTCTACGCTGTCTACGCGTTTGGTGTTTGCCATTAAAATTAGTGACTACTGACCGCTGGCCACTGCCTGTTAATACTGCTACGTGCTCCGCTGATGCGCTCGTGATGCTTCGTGTTGCTTAGTTGTGTTCCTATTTTTTGTTCTTGTTGTTGTTGTTGTTGTTGTTGTTGTTGTTTTTCTTATTGTACTTGTTGTTGCCGCTGCTGTTGTTGCTGTTGCTACTGTGGTTGTTGCTGTTGTTGTCCTTGCTGTTGCTGCTGTTTTTGTCGTCCCTCTCTTTACATTCCTTGCTGTATCGTTTGGCATGCGGCTCTGTCAGGGTCCAAAATTCCTTCACCGACTTTCGCTACGCTGTTTGTTTTCGCATCTACTATTTTGTTCCAAGATTTCCGGGGCCCTTTTTCGGCGATGTGGGGGTACTGTTATCGGCCTGCAGAGGACTATTAATAGGAGTGAAGATGGAGTTGTGTATTTGCCGAAGCCCCTCCTTCCTGTTGTGTATTATGTACGGAAGACCACAGTAACCAGGACCTATTATATACACAAGAACCTATATAAGTCCAGAATTTTTCCTATCCATATTTGGTCCTGATTGCTTTGTCTCCCCGTAGTAGCGGAAGCTTTGGTTTTCAAGGGTTGTTTTTCCTCTGTAGGCAGGCCTCTCCGGCAGAGCTGCTCAGGGATGAGCTGTTAGTAGCCCATCAGCAAGCTTTTTTATATGCCGCGCTATCGGCACTCTCGAGCAACCGTCTGCAGGGGTCGCCTCCACCTGGCAACCATGCTGGGGCAATCCATGCTGGGGCACTACCATTAATAGGTATTTCCATTATACCTAGCACGGTTTTGCTCGTGTGGCTACTTCGTGTTTTTGTTATAGTACCAGGCTATCGCTCTTGTTGTCACTCCTACTATGCCTCGCAGGATTTTGCTCGTAAGGTGACTTCGTATCTTCAAATGTTCTTCTATTTCTCTGTCCGTCCGCCGCATACCTGTGTGTACTCGTTTCATTTCCTCCGTTTCAGCAAGGTACGGTCAGGGTGCACTCCCTGGCCAAGTCGACGCTGCCGCGGCAGAGTTTGGGATCTGCCGTGATGTCGGTCAGCGCCAGGGGAGAGATGGGATTCTCCACCCACAAGTCCAGCCACGACCCTTCCAGCTGGTGCCTCTACCTAGACGAGCAAACGCAGGTGACATCCATTAAGTTTCACGAGTGGTAGCTGTAGCGGTGGCGGTGGCGGTGGCGGTAGAACCAGTGGTGGCGATGGTGGCGGAGACGGTGATATTGGAGGGGATGGAGAACGGTCCGCATGCGATATAGATAATTTGTTTTTGTGTTTTGTGGGGGGTTTTCTCCGCGAGAAATTTATCCCACGGGTAGCAGCCTAGTCGATGGTGTTCGTAGCGGTGACGGCCTCCATCGGCCGGTCGTACCACCGAAGTCCCTGACCTTAGCATCGCGTATCCAAGGTATCCTCTTCAATGTCTTCCCCGGCAGACAAGTGCCTATTGTAAGCCGGTATCCACATAGCGCTCGCGGCTAAACGAACAAGACCGAAGACCTATAGTGTAGCACGTACACCTGTTCTTGTACTTTTGGAGTCTAGCTGGTAACAACTATACCATTTTTTCTTGGTGAATTTCACGGATTCAACCTATCTATGGTGATTCCTTCTTAGCCTGATGTGTCCGCCCTTCCTCCCCTTCCACCTCTCCCACCACGCCCACGCCCTCCGTAGGCGGCGCCGGGGATGTTCCGAGAGGATAACCGGAAGGGTTCGAAGGCAGTTGGGACAAACGAGAGGAGACGCAGCCCCAGCGCGCAGGGCATGACGCCACCGTCGATGATCACACAGGCGCAGAGAATTGCGCGCAGCGTGGTGAGTCCACCTGAGCACTCATGATCGCTCGCTTGCTTCGGACAGCGATCGTCTCTTTGTGTCGGTGTGGGAGTTTGTGTGGGTCTTGGCGGTGTTGGTGTGAAAGTTGGTGTTGATGGAGGTTGTTTGTGTAAAAGGGTTTGGGTCCCGATGTGTCTCAAACGTTAGTGTCGATGTTACGATTAGTGCTCGTGTTAATGTCAGTGGTGTTGATATCATAGGCTTACGAATAGCAAAAGGCGTGAATGTCACGATGTCAGACTTAGCCTTGCTGTTCGTGTTAATATTATTGATAGTGTTCTGTTGAATGTCATCCATCAATGTGGGTGCTGGTGTTCCGTGTCTGCAACGCGCAAGCGCTCTCTGGACGGAGGAACGAACCCGTCGAAATTTTGGACAGAGCGTACACCGTACTTGGTAAATGGAACCTGAGTCGTGTTTTAGCCGTTCTTGTTTCTGGCTGTGTAAAACGCTGCGCTCCGTTTTGGAGCTGTGGCGTTGATTTCTGACCACAGCGAGGTGTTACAACAACACCGATAGATCAGTTGTGTGTATTGGTGGGCGTCGAAGTTGTTTCTGGCAAATGTCGCATCTACCGTAATTCTGCAGACATCGTACCGAAGCAAGTCCTGGTCAATCGAGGTGGTGGGCGATGCTGCCGGTCGAATCGTAGAATCGGTGGAACGGAGAATCCGTGGTTGGCACTATGTCCTCGGGAGGGGAGGAGCGAAGGGCAGAGGGACGGAGGGGCGAAGGGAGGGGAGCTCCGTCGCCCGTCGTGCCTCCGCTTATATTTCAGAGTCGTGTCGGGGCTACTTCGGAGCCATTCTGGAGCTATCTCAGATTTATGTCGGGGCTAGTTCAACGTCGTATAGCAAGGCCATATTACGACCAAATTAACAGCGCTGCTCTTTCCGAGCGATTGCTAGGAGAGAGGTCGTGAACGTTACGGCGCAACTCTCACCCTATATATATATCATTTGTTTTCACCCCGCCGCTTTAGCTCCCGTGTCCCGTTAATAGACGTAACGCCCACCCTTGTGTGTTACGCACCGGGTACCGGGTCATGTTTTCGTGGTAGGGGTACCTAATTTATGGATTCAGTCCTTGTTGTGTGAGGGAGGGGGGGGGTGGAGGGGGGGGTTACGGGTAATAGCTCATCATTTTCTGTTTTCGGAGACGCTACGTCAACTACCACGTAGTACCCGTAAACCCCGCCGCTTTTTTCTCCACTGCCTCGTAAAACACACTTGAAACACACACAGAGCGTCGGGGACCAGTCGAGCGGCATTAAAGGGCGGAGAATGTCCGGGGGGGCAGCGTCTTCATCCCCGGGCGCCACAGGTGGGGTTCTCGCATCCAATTGAGAAGGGTGGCAATGCGGTGGGGGCGAGCGGGCGGACGGGTGCGGGGTGGGGTGTGCACGATACCATGCATGGCTGTAGCCGTATTACCATAGGCCATCGCATCCCTACAATGCCGGGACGAAGCACGTGGGGTTTTCACCGACCAGGGGGGGCAGAAACCGTGGCAGTTTGTCGGAGTCGAATCAGAGAAGCAAGGGGGGTAGAGGGTGGAGCTGTGTCGGTTTATCGTCGTCCTTGCTGTCTGTGCGTGCGGGTGTTCCTCGGCTACGAATCGGGATACATTTGAGGGCGGGGGTGGGGAGCGAGTTGTCGGAAATAATCTCATTTGTATATATTATGGGTCTGCTTTGGTTAGCGAGTACGTCGGGGGCGGGGGATGGTGTACTGGGGATGGGGGAGGGGGGGGTCCATTTTTCAGAAAATTGTACGAGTGTGCGTGTGTGCATCGGTTTTTGGAGAATACTGGAGTAATTTTGTGCGGAGGGAGGCGTGCGGGGGGGGGGGGGGGGTCTGACGATGTTGTGTATAAGGTGGTCTCCGACGAACAGACGCGAAACCAGACTCTTGTGCTGAGGAGAAGGGGGTCCATCCTCCCTGACATCGACCGCTGCTCAACGTCGAGGTGTGTGCAGGGAGAGGGGAAAAGGGGCTAAGGTTGGTGCTACCGGCGCGTGCTCAGGGGAGACGTGCGTGGTCGCCCTCCACCTGGGAATAGTCGACGGGAGAAATGATAACGTTGCCTCGGCGGCAACTCGATACAACGTCAATGCTCACACTGACAAGGAGTAACTACGGCGACAGCAACTACGGCGATGATGACAAGGATCAACAAGTATAACACGACCGACTATAACAAAGTGATGTTGTTGCTAGTACTACTCCTACTACTTCTACCACTACTATTAATACTACACCAGCAACGGCAACAGGTATTTTACTACTACCACAACAACTGCAACTACAACTACTGCTACTGCTTGTACTACTACATCAACAACAACCACGAGCAACATTGAGTAATGGTGAACACACCGCTGCCGCCGCCTTAGCCTGTTGGCGGAGGGGGCGGCAACTTGGGGCAACGAGCATTGGCTACCGGGGCAAGCCCTTCACTTACTGCTGTACTACCATACTTCTGCCTCTTGTCCTACTGGCCGCGGTACGCCTTCCCCGCCCCCCATGCGCCCTGCGGCTGTTGTGATTCCTTTTGTGGGCGAACGGTGGACGGTGGATGGTGAATGCGAGCAGGATCTGGTTCCGGAGGGCTGGCAGGGGCGGGCATGTTGCCGCGCAGTCCGGTCCAGCTGCCGAAGGGACAGTAAGTTTCACCCCTCGAGTGTTCCTGTCTGTCTGCAGTCACTAGCCGTATCATGAGTAGGTGGTTATCTTCTGTGTAGGTGTGGTTTTCCTTCTATGCTCGGAAAACATCGAGTTGGCTTTATTTTTTAGGTACCCGATCGGTTTTCTGTGTTGAGCAGCAGGGGTAATCGGTTTTGCTTTTCCTGTCTTTTTTGTTGTGAGTACATTAGAATAGTGTTAAGAACATGATTCGTTCTTTTTTTCGTATTTTTCCTCAATACCGTGTTGTGCTCCGCGTCGATCTGACTTATGACAAGCGTACCACCCATCACACACATATCTTGCCTCACCTTCCGGATCCAGGATTTCGGCGGCGGCTCCAATGGCACCGCTAAAGCTAGGCGCGGGGAGATTGACGGTAGGGTTCGATGGGTCTACAGACCCGCAGTCTCGGGAAGGCAGGTGCGCGTGTTACGGACGGACCACATGTGCTTATGTTTCGCGAGGGTACTTGTTCCTGGTGTCTTCCCCCGCGCCTTCCCACCTTCCTCCGTCCCTCTCTCCCTGCGTCTCTAAACGTGTGCGATGCGCTCAGATTGAGCAGTGCTTTTGGAGGCGTTCTACGATAGGGGTTCACCATATTTTTTCTGAAGCTCCTCTCTCAAGGAGCTCCATACCTCACCCGAAAACCGACTCCAGCAAAAATCAAATTTGCACTCCGATGAATAGTCCCATGGCCCCAAGTATACAAACACGTCATTTTTCGGAACAAGATTGGCATTTCGACGATTTTGGGTTGAGCTCCATCATTCAGAAAACAGTTTAGCGAAAATGTGCTACCTCTATCGTAGAACGCGTATTTGCTCGATCGATTCCAACGCGTGTTTCTTGCTTTCCCTTGTTTTGTTCGTTTTGTTTGCTTGTGTCCCCTTGCCTCCCATCCCTCATCCTCTATACCGGCTTTCGCGAAGGGATTTATCCGAGTTAGACTCTTTTAGAAGTGCGGTGCTTTCCTTTTCATGTTTCGGTTGCGTAACTGTTAATATTTTTCAGTTACGCACGGCATTTTTACCATTATTTGTTGTATTTTATCTTCGCACGGTATTGCCCTTCGCCTGGCTGGGCATATACGTAGCCAGGGTCAAGCCTGGAAGACCACTCTGGTCACAATTGCCTCAAGCGAAGGGAATCGTTGGGATGGGCAACCTCCAGCTTCCCAACAACCAAAGGCGTCGTACGTCTCGTACCGCTCTTCCATCCTCCCCCCCCCCCTACCCCTCCTCCCGTTCCGCACCCGCTCCCGCTCCCACCCCCGCTCCTGCCCCCTTTTTTGTTGTTGTCGCAACAAACTTTCTTGAAAAAAAGGGGCAATATAACGATCTACCCGGTCAACGACTTGCCGGTTGCCGTGGACTCGGTGAACTGGCACCGGGCCCGGCAGAGGCCGATGGAGCCGCGATGGGTGCGCGGCGTGTCGGTGCCGACCTCGGGGGCGCATCGGGGTTTCGGTCCTCAGCTGACGGAGGCGTTGGCCATGAGGTCAGAAGCGCAACTCCGGCAGGGATCGGCCAATACCGTCATCAGATCTAGAAGTATATCATAATAAACATGTTTGCTTTTGTTTTGTCCCTTTCACATGTTTCCGGTGCTTTCTTCCCGGACTCTTGTTAGGCTGTGGTTGGTTAGCAATCAAACAGGCAAACAAGGATACCCCGTGCCGTCCGCCCACCCGCTTGCCCCCGTTTACGAACAGCCGTCGTTCACACCGCGGTCCATCATCCCAATCGCTCCCATCACCCAATTGCCATTGAGGGTTGAGTCTGAACGCAGTCTACCCGGCAGACTCGCTCCCTCCCCTCTCCTCTCCTCCTCTCCTCTCCCCTACCCTCCCCTCGTCTCGTCTCGCCTCGCCTCTACTCCCGTCCCGCCCCCTTCCCCCCCTTTCCGTGCCGTCCCCTCTCCGCACCCCCCTCTCCCCGCCACCGCCCCTCCTCCCGCGCTTGCCTCTCCTTCGCCCACCAGCCGTTCATCGTCGGAATCGTCGCTGGCATTGATTTAACTTTTTAACGCCGTGCTAACGACGATACTATTATACCCCCCACGTTTGTATACTAAGACCATGTATGAGATCGAGTACATATCTCCTATCGAGTACACCCCCCCCGTATATTATATATACGTTACGTTGGGTTGGCGTCGGTTGGCGACGACGCTGTGAAACACGGCTCTCACTGCGTGAGCTAGACAGCCAGGGTATCGTCTTCTTCCGGTTACCACGGCTGGCGGTCGAGTTAGATCATTTTTGTGCGGGGAGAACCTTAACTCCGCACAAGGGGGATGATCGTATCACGTAGTTCTTATATGGTGAAGCTCTCACGAGGCAGTTACATAGTAACCCCTTTGCTGTCTCTGGAAGTGTCCACACCAGAAATTAAATCAACTCATAGATGCTGTCATCCATATGCATGAAAACTCGCCTCTAAAGCGGTGCTTAGTGGGATGCAGCTCACCCTTCATGCGACTCGCCCAACACCTCACGGCGCTTCGCGCTTGGTGCAAGCAATGCCCCCCCCTATTATATATAGGTTGGGTTGGCGTCGGTTGGCAACGACACTGTAAAACATGCCGCTCACTACGTGAGCTAGACAACCAGGGTACCGTTTTTTTTTTGGCGGTCGCCCACAGCTGGTTGTCAAGTTAGATCGTTTGTGCGAGGTAAAGAACATTTACTCTGCACAAGTGGCAATGATCGTATCTCGTAGTGTTCAAGGTAAGACACCCAAGAGGCAGTTACGTAGTACTCCCCTTGCTGTCTCTGGAATTGCCTACACCGGAAATTAAATTACCTCATTGAAGCTGTCATCCATATGCAAGTCCGCCTCCCTAGCGGTTCTTAGTAGGATGCAGCTCACCCTTCATGCGACTCGCCGGACACCTCACGGCGCTTCGCGCTTGGTGCAAGCAATGTCTGCCTGATCGGTGAAAACCCGACATGCTCCGTCCCCCGGCATTGTAGGGATGCGAGGGTCTATGGTCATACGACTACGGCCATGCATGAGATCGAGTACATATCTCCTATAGAGTATACCCCCCCCCCCCTCCACCTGCCGTCGCCTACGCCAATTCAACTACACAAAACGCAGCTACGCCCTACGGGGGCACCACGTGAGGGTCATGTGCGCCCACAACGTCGACGTGTGCCTCCACATGGGCCTCGTCGAGATGGCCTACACATGGCGGCAGATCAGCACCATGCTAGCGGGCGTCCCGGGCGGCTTTCTCCCCCCCCTCGGCCAGGAAACGCCCGATGTAAACGTGGCGGCGATCGTGGCAGGGTTTGAGGAGGGTGCGGGAGAAGGTGGGGCGGGAGGTCGCCGCGGGAGAGGCGCGGGCTGGGCCGGTGGGGAGGAGGAGGAGAATGGCGCGGCCGCTGGGCGGGGAGAAGGAAGTGAGTTGGGCGTTGCAAGAGAGGGTTGTCGAAGGGGGACGGCGCTGGACCGGGTAGGGTGTGTGTTCTTGTTTCGTGCTATTCTGAAGTGAGGGATTATCTTCTTTGGTGTGGTGTAAAAAACCTGTGCTGGGTGCAGGCTGGTGGAAGTGTTGACGACGATGCGCGTGGTCGCATGTGCTCTTTCTGCTTTGTGTGCGTGTGTGTGTTTTGTTTTGGAGTGGGGGTGGGGCAAGCTTGTCGTGTTTTAGCTCGTACCTATCTTGCGGATTTTGGTGCCGTTTTTGTGGTCGTTGTTCGATTTCGATGCGAAAGGCCACTGCGCGCGCTCTCGACAGTGGTCGAGATGTTCTAACGATAAATATGATGTGGCGTCCCCCGCTACTCTGTGCCTCACCTCGCCTCCCCTCATCCCACACCCCACATCCCACACCGAACAACCCTCCAGGAGACGCGACGATGACCGTGTCGGAGGTGCTAGACCGCATAAACAAGCACTATGCGCAGGAGGAGCAGCAACAGCAGAAACAACAGCAGCCGCAGCCACAGCCGCGGCAACAGGCGGCCGCTCGGCCCGCAGCCTCGCAGAAGGTTCTCTCTCCGGGGACGGACCGGGGGACAGCGGCCGGTGGAGGCGGGAGCGGGGGCGGCGGCGGATCGAAGGGCCCCCCACGGCGAATAGCGCCGCCTTTTTCGAACACCCCCCTTCAGCAGAGCAGCGCTTCTTCAAACATGACGAATGCTAGCGGGACGACAGCGTCCTCCGAATCCGCCAACAACACCACCACCACCGCCAACATGAGCCTTAACTACACCAGCGGTGGCGGTAGCAACGTTTCCGGGGGGCTTGACCCGGTGTCCCTCTGGCGACCGCTGCCGATCCGCGCGTCGGGGCCCGAAACCGTAGACGAAGACTCGGACGTAGAGACGGACCCGATAACCGAGGCCGCGTGGTGGGAGAGCGAGGACAAGTGGCGGGGCGGCAGCACCCCCTCGTCTCACGCCGCAGCGCTGGGGGTGGGCGGCGGAGCGGCGGGGGACGCCACCAGCGGCCGGGAGCGGCTGCCGGACGAGATCACGCTGCACAGCGTGTGGCCGGTGGTAATCAAGGATTGGTTGGAGGAGCTGTGCAACCAGGGCGACTTCTACCACGTGGTCGCTATCTGTGAGGTCGTCAGGTGAGACTGCTGGGGGGCTTTAAGGGAGGGGTTTGGGGGGGGGGGGGGGTGATCGCTGCTCTCCTGATGGGGTTTCGGCGATCGGTTGGTTCAGTTGTTCGTCCGTGGGTTCTCTGGATTTGTCGATTGTTTTGGTGTGTTTGCATCCTTTGGTTGATACGTTTGGGTTTGTACGCAATCGATAAAGCCGAGCAGATGGTGGATGGGTCCGGCACCGACGCGAGTTTTTTTGCGGTCCGTTTTTTTTCTGTTGTGAAGCTATTTTTAGCTGTTTGTGGTATTTCTTTGCCGAAAAATAGAACCGCGCTCTACAACGTCCTCGCGGAGCGTGTAATGTACGACAATTCCACGTCTGTTCGAAACAGCGATCGCTCTTGTTTGGCCGACTGTTAGGTGTTGCCCCCCCCTATTGGATCGTTTACCATACTCCCACTTTCGTCGATCGCTTCGGCTTCACCAACTGCTTATATTCCGCCTACCTCTACCATGCGCGCATTGTGGTGCGGGCAGGAGTTGGTACTATGGGACAGGGCCCGGTCGTGATGAGGACCGAGGGGGGGAGAGGACTGAGTTGGACGCGCTGTGCGACATCAACGATGCGGAAGGGTACTGGCTGAGCACTACCATCCCCGCTATTCAGGTGCAGATGGTGCTATGGTGGTGTGGTGATGTCGATGGTGTTGGTGTTTATAGTTTGTTGGCGTCCATGTAGGCCTTGGTGTTACAGTAGTCTTGGTCTCAGTGGTGTTGATGGTGGTGGGTTTCGTGATGCTCTTGCGCTGGCCTTGCTAGAGTTGGTTGTTGAAAGCTGGTGGTGGTGTTGATAGTAGTGATGTTGGTGATGGCGGAGGTTTAGGTGATGTCGGCGGTAGTGACGAACTTATTGACGGCGATGGCGAAACGAAGTCGCCAACTTTCGTGTACGATACCCATATTGAAAACCAGAGCTAAAAAAATTATTTGAAACATTACACAGACACGGCGTCAAGCAGCAGCAACACCGCGATTCAACGAACGTTTAAAGACAACTAACGCCTCCTCGTGCTCGGAAGGTGCGGAAGTGGTACGTTGAGTGCATCGAGAAGCTGCGACGTCTCCAGCTGCATGGTCCCGCCACGGACATCATTAACCACTGCGACGACGTTTACATCTGGCAGACCCACCTTCAGAACACCACGTGAGAACGGCTAATGGGCGGGGAGGGTCGGTGGTCCTTTTTTTGTTTCGTTCATGTTTGATTCTTGAATCGGTAATGTATTTATTTTGTTTTGTGCGGCCTCTATATGGTAGATCAGACACGATTAAGGGGACTAAAATTACAGCTGCCCTTCTCAGCTTGTTATCAGAGACGGCATTGCTTTGGCTGTTGTAAAGCGTCGAGACTTTGCCTTGTCTGGCTAGCTCAAGCAACCGGTGCAGGTACTTGTTTTATGTCAACGCTGCCTTTTCGGACTGTCCGCGGCATGAATCTGACAACTCATAACTCCCTCCATTGCTCTCCGTTACCTTTCGGTGCCCTCGGGTATGTTTCGTTGCCTTCTGCCCCACCCCGCTATGGGACTCCTGCAGAATACACACGCGATGCAGCGAGTGTGGGACGGCGCACAGCTCGGGCCCTCGGTGTCTGAAGTGCACTGAGATGGTGTCGCGTTGTGCCACATGCCGCGTTCCGGTAAGGGGCGCCTACCTTGAGTGCCCCGGGTGTCACCACGGCGGGCATTTCGACCACATGATGGTGAGAAAACAGCGGGTAGAGAAACATATACCAGGTATATATTATCTTGAGGCCGGTGAACATTTGGAGAAACACATAATACACTGAGAGGGGTATATGGGCGAACAAGACGGACAGAAGACAGATAGGAAGAAAATAAAAAAAACGAGAAAGACCAGTGGTGGGAAGAGACCGACAGAGAGAGAAAACAATAGTGATGGAGCAACATTTGACCTAAGAGGCTTGCCCTCGATGGTTTGCCGAATCAGGCAAATTCACCGAGAACCCCCCCCTCCCCCCTATCATTCGACGCTGTCATCCTTATGCAAGAAAGTCTGCCTCACAAGCGGTTCTTAGCAGGATGCAGCTCGCCCTTCTTGCGACTCGCCGAAAACCTCACGGCGCTTCAAGCTTAGTGCCAGCAATGTCTTCCTGGTCGGTGAAAAGCCGGCGTCCTGCGTGCCGGCCTTGCAGCGGTGTGAGGATCTGTGGTCATACGACTACGGGCATGCATGACAATTTAGTATACCCTCGCCCCCCAATCCCCCGTCTTGCATCCCCTGCGTGCGTGCACTTTTCTATGACTGCATTTCTGGCCGTTGCAGAAGTGGTTTGAAAACGAGACAATCTGCCCGCACATCATGTGCGGTCACGAGTGCAAGACGGGAACCTTCGCGACAGTCGCCTAGAACAGAGCGCCTGCGGCGATGGAGACGGCGACATCACCGATAACCAGCCGCTTGACGGAAGCTTCTTGTGTAGTCCGAGGGCCGCGTGTGTGCTGCTGGCCGCCGCTCGTGCTGCTGCTGCTGCTGCTTGGCTCGGGCTCGTGTCGGCTCGGTCACCTTCGTCGTACGTGCCTCGCCTTGCCTTCGTCGCGTCCCCAACGTTTGTGGCGTAGGCGTGAATGGTGTGAGGATAGTCCAATGGTTCGGTGCTGCACAGAAGAGACGGAGTCATCCTCATCGCGCTGCCTCTTCCCCAATAGGCAATGTATTTCTAAATAGTGCCTGTATCTATGACGCCTAGTTGTACAGCAGGAGAATAAGGGCTGGATTTCCAGACTTTGCGGCGTTTTTTCCCGGTGGCACCTGGGACTCGTGCCCCCGGGCTCGGTCACGACGTGTGACGACGCCCGTGAGACGGTCTAAATACTCCTATTAATAGTTTGTGTGTGTGTTTTTTTTGCCGACCTACATTTTCCCGAAAGATGTGGCGCAAGAATCGTTTTGTTTTTTGTCGGGGGGAAAAGCGGCGAAAAAGTATGGTTTTTGTCTCGTCGAGGGCAAGAGCCATCAGCGGCAAAATGGGTTGGTGCTGCTTCTTGTCTTGAGGGCAAGATGAAGAGACGAAAAATCTCTTCCAGAACCACCTGGGGAACCCTTGACCCTTTCCCCTCGACGCGTTTCGCTTTTTTCGTATGAAAAAAATGTTTGTTGTTGTAGTTCCGTTAATAGAGAAATATTGGGGGGAAAATGAGAGCGACCTCTGTTCGTCCTTGTAGCGGGAATTGAGAGAACAGTTTCGGTGAGGTGGTTCAACAAGGAGGCTTTTTGGCGGCCACCGCAGGTGCTTCAAAG
Organism: Nereocystis luetkeana; assembly: GCA_031213475.1. Classification (NCBI taxonomy): domain Eukaryota; class Phaeophyceae; order Laminariales; family Laminariaceae; genus Nereocystis; species Nereocystis luetkeana. The sequence continues at coordinate 204,755 of JARUPZ010000040.1, forward strand.
AACAATGCATTGCGTACCTCGAACGTACGCACGTCTAGTAGTATCCGTGTTGTTGGTTCGGTAGTTGTCGGTGTCCAAGAGCTGCCCGGAAGCCCTGCATCGACCCCGGCCATGCGCTAATATATGCTGACCGTTTTGTTTCCACAGACAGTCGAGGTAGGTACCTTGCGTATTTTTCCTTGCCTATAGAAGAGGACTATCGATGCCCGGAGTTCCGCGCATAGAGAACAAGAGCCAGATATGTTGACCTTCGAGTTTATTTGAAAGGAGCTCCGGCCGTGTAGCCATAGACTAAATTTATGTCAACCCGATCCCTTCATGAGAGAAAGACATGATGTGACCACGCGACTCCTTCGGCGGGGGGGGAGGGGGGGGGCAGTGGACGAAATCCCCCAAATCAAGCACAATTTACGCTGCACTACGGTCCGCAGCGATACTTTATCAACCCAGGTGAGGTGGCACGCGTTGCGTACATCATGTACCGGCGCCCGCCCCTTCCACGCGTGGCAGTAGTGGGTCTCAGTATTTTCCCCGAAATAAAACTTTAGTTTTTCAGGTATTGTCGTCCGGTACCTCGGGTGACTATACGATTAACTGTGTGTATGAGGTGAAGCATCTTGAAGCACTGAGCAGGGAGGCGAGCGGCAGCATTTTCCCGATAGGATTCGCTGGTGTCAATTGGGGTCTCTTGGACGGAACTTATTTTGTGTGTTTGTCCGTCTGTCTGTCTGCCTGTCTGTCTGTCTGACTGTTCGACCCCCCTCGATTTCACTCCAGGCGTGACCCGCGTTTCCCTCCAAAAAAACTACAGTACACGCATTGATGAAAATAGACCTCTAAAGCCTGCGCGGTTTTCGCTTGAAGTAGAATTTGCTGGATCTCGCACAACTCCCGGCGCCCCCTGATTGGTCCTCGAAGGAAAAACAAAGGTACCAGGTACCTATTATCACTAAGATTAAAACGAGATGCATGCTCTGCTCAGCGCTCTGGATCAAAGCAAGTTGTCGAGTCAAAACCAACGCCTCGGGCAAGACGAGTCAATCGGCAAAACATGTACGGCAGCCTCTGCGCTGATGATACAGGCATCATCTTTTTTATCGGAAACAAATATATGTGTCCTGTGCCACGATTAATGTTGCTTGTGTAGGTGGCCAGGCCACACCATTCCCTTTCCGATTGCTGGAGAACACGAGGAAGTGCTTCGGACGCGGCGTTCAAGGTGGCTCAGGTTTCTCCGAATTCCTCGAAACCGTCTGTGCCCGTCGACATCCAACGCGGTCAGTTTGCATGGTTTACAACGACAAGCAGGAATGGGGACATACAGGCGAAACCAAGGTCATCCCTGTCGCATACCAGGTCCCCGAAAACGTCGCCGCGGTCGCCCGTCTATACGTCGCAGGCATTGTTTTATAAGTACACTTGACGATCACTTCCGGGCGACGAATCGGATCGAGGCTGCAAATGGCAGCTTGGTCTCGGCGGAATGAACACGGCCGTAGGAGGCAATCAGTTTGTCCTTCTCCAGAGGGCACTGGCCTTATTACTTACCAGGTACGACACAACACACATTTATAGGACGCATGTATTGCCCTCGACCGAAAGGATATAGACAAACGCGACAACCGTAGTCACTAGGTCCAAAACAAGAACCAAAAACACAAGCAAACAGACAAAAAAAACTGTCACTGCTTGCAGGGATGCTGCCCCATCCCGGGGAGAAATAGCAACAAAAATAACAAATCCAATCAACGAAGGGTTACTCATAGAGAGGGTACTACCACATAATCACATACAATGCTTCGGCCGAATAGGTGGACACGTTTGCAGCGCAGCAAAATCCATAACTTAGGGGAAAAACTCCGCAGGTGAAAAGGAGTGTGAGCGGGTCACTTTTTTTTCCTGGAAAGCTTGGAGAAAACTGATGTAGCTGCTGATTTCACCCTGTTTTGATTAAAAACGGGCGATGAGCGAAAACGTTCAAGCAGCAGACGCAAGGAACAACGAACGAGGCCGTCAAGGAGTGGGGAGGGGAGCCTGTGAGGACCTGTTCACGGAGAAATGATTTCGTGGCAGACAAATAGCAGCGTATCGGCGAGGTGATGGCAGTAACGAAGACCCACACGGCAGCAACACGAGTTCGGACGGGGGAGCAGACATTATTTCTCTCACGTGAGGGAAAAACAAACAAATGATTTGTTGAGGTTCGTCTGAAGGGAACAACAATCCTTCCACCGACAAACAAGGGAATACATCTGGGGGTGGCCAAGACATGAAAAATAAAATCGCTCCCTGGTGAATCGAAAGCTCATGACTATCGGAGGGAACCGTAGTTTTGCGAAAGCAAAATCACCAGACCAGCAGCCTCTCACCACCCCATTGGACCGAAAGTGAAGGTTTCAAAGTCCTCCCTCGCGTTGTCCCAAGCTTTCGCGTAGACGTGCACCCGCTTCACCTGTACGTACACAACAAGCACGCGTTGGTGAGGATATAGTGGATTGGTTGCTGATGTGCTGGATCGGTGGCATTGTTTCATGACTTGATTGGCTGACGGCCAGGCTGGCGAATTGGCATGGTTGATTGATTGCAGGGCGGGAGGAGGGCTCGTTGGGAGATTCGTTTCTCGGTTGGCTGGTGGGTTGACAGATCCATCGGTGGGGGTCAGAAATCGTACGATCGACGGCTAGTTTACCGTTTCGACCAAAAGCGCCTGGATTTCAGCTGCGAAAGTGACGCGTGGCGGGTGCGTCGTGTGAACAGGCGCCGCAGATCTTGAACACGAGACTTCCTGAAGACGGAGGGGCAGCTGTGACAATTCTCGAAACCCCCACGCAGCCACCACCAGCACCAACACCCACACTCAACCAAGCTCTACTGAACTATGAGCAACAGTACGCAAAAAGGCCTGCCTGTCATCGCTCGTCGGGATCGCTCGGATACAATGCGATTCGGTCGGGAAAGAACCGCACCTCGACGTCCTCGCCGTTTTCGGCGCTGTCCCCATCACCGTTCCCGTGATCGGTGCCAGTATTCTTCCCGGAACCGTCCCCCGTAGCGCCCTGGTTAGCGTCCGCTTTGGGTGCAACCAAACCGCTCCCTACGTCATGCGTCCACAAGACTACCCCCTCGCTGTTACGCACTGACGGGTACCTGAGCCACCGGTGTGAGGGAGGAAAGGTACCGGCGGGGGGGGGGGAGGTTCGTAGACGGCAGAAAGCGAAAAAACGTAGGGAGAAAATAACAAGCGGTGGGTACTTGTAGGCTGGGTATAGTGGTAGGTAGGCGGTTGGGTAATAGTCGCATACCGTACGTACAGCACGCAAGATAGCACACCCCCTCGGACGAGCTTCCAAGTTGATTTTCTCGACAACGGTGAGGGCACAAACGCCGAGAGGAGTGTCTATGGAAACATAAGTCGACGAGATAATGCCAAATAATGTCAGCGCCGCTATTTTCGTTGTGTGTGTCCCTCTTTCTTTGAAGATAATCGGCTCGGAACATCGTCCCGAGGGGAGTTGTTATCTTGTCACCCGTGTGATACGGGAGTCCCGTTGTACGGTAATTGGCAAGCAGCGATTGCGGTGCAGTAACAAAGTAGGTACTGCTGCCGCCGTAGCGGAGGTTGTTCGGCTCGACCCCCAAACACGGCTATACTGGCGATGGTGATAATAAGAGTGAGTTTGTACACCCCGGCTGTGCTCTACAAAATAGATAAATTGCGTGAACAAAACTGCAGGTGGGTGCCCCCTAAGAAAGGGAACATCAAACTTTAGTGGTAAAGGCAAAAGCACCAACGCTAACGTGGCAGCAGACCCGGGCAATGCTCCCGAGTAAACACAAACACACGAGAACATCATCATCATCGCGGTTCTGCGGGGCTCCGCACGCCTTCATGTAGCTCACCCGAGGTCAATAAGCTTCTTAGCGTATAGCCCCGATCGATAGCCCGCCGTACAATACGGCACGACAACATCCCAGTCGTTGCCCGCGCCCCCGTAACCCGCGTCAGACTCCTCGTAATGAGTTCCCGTCCTCGCCGACTCGCCCATGCTGCTATTCTCGAACGCTTCCCTATGTCCCCGGCATTGCGAGGAGGGTTGCACACAGATCGGGAAGTAGGGAGAAAGGGGGCGGGGGGGGTGTACTCACTATCATGCATGGCCGTAGTCGTACAAACATAGACCCTCGTATCCCGACAATGCCGGGACGAAGCACGTCGGGCTTTCACCGACCTGGCAGACATCGCTTGCATCAAGCACGAAGCGCCGTGGGGTGTCCAGCGAGTCGCATGAAGGGTGAGCTGTATCCTATCGAGAACCACTTGCAAGGCGAACTTACATATGGATGGCAGCTTCAACGAGTTACTTTAATTTCCGGTGTGGTCACTTCCAGAGACAGCAATGGGAGTACTACTGTATGCACCTGCCTCTTGGGTGCCTTACCATAAACACTACCAGGGTACATGATACGATCATCCCCCTTGTGCGGAGCAAAGGTTCTCCACCCCGCACAAATGATCTAACCCGACCACCAGCTGTGACCGAGAGCCAAAAAACAAACAAACACGGTACCCTGGGTGCCTAGCTCATGGGTTTGTTTTAAAGTGCCGCTGCCAACCGCACGCCAATCTATGTAAAATATACGGGGGGGTGGGGTGTACTCGATATCATACATGGCCGTAGTCGTATGGCTGTAGGCCCTCGCATCCCTACAATGCCGGGACGGAGCACGGAGGGGGGTGTACTCATTTGTTGGTTGCGTTAGTCATAGTCATTTGATCGTTGACCACGGATCCCTTTCAAGGCACCGTTCCTACTCCAACTAGAGACACCTCCAAACATTCGGCCGCTCATTAGGTTGTTTCCCTATGTATACACTTCGAAGTATTATATAAAAGCATCTTGCCTACAGTACCTTATACGACCCTTCCTGGTTTGCCTCTTGTGGCCACCATCTGTCTCCTAGGATAGCGTGGAGGGATATACGGTATATTTCCGTCTTGTGGTAATACCAGCGCGACACGACGAAGTTATCCGTTTCCTGGCACTGGACGGGGGGAGGAAACGCGCCGGGAAAAAAACAGCTGCAATTCGCCTCGCAAAAAAAAACCCGACCAGTGGGTCTTGGACCAGACATGACGACCCTACGCAGGTATGTATATTTGAAAAAACACTTTACAAAGAAACCATTTATGTATTGCCTGAAACGAGAAGCTCAGAGAGTATTGGAAGGCGGGAATGAAGTGTCGGCGGGGGATGGGGGGGGCGGGTGAGCCGCTACAGACCCTAACCCAGCTTCGGCAAATGGTTGAAAATGTTTCAACCTTAAACCCTGACCCGAACCCCGACCGCGATGGTGTCCACTGTCATATCAACCATTAGTCCGAGGCTAGGCTTAATCGAGGAGGGGGGGGGTACTCACTGGGTAACGGCGCCTCTGAGTATGGAAACCTTCATCTCCCCTTCAGTTCGCACGTCTACCAGCAGCACCTTTTTTCCTGCGGCGGCACCGAGATGGTTTCGTGGAGATACGGCGCGGCGGGAGGCGCGAGGGGTCTGTACTCGTAGGTTGCGCATCATGCACAACGCGCCATGGACTTTTACTCCGTCCCGGCATTGTAGGGATGCGAGGGTCTATGGTGATACGACTACGGCCATGCATGTTATTGAGTACCCCCCCCCCCCCCCTCTCTCCTCCCTATTTTATCTAGGTTGGGTTGGCGTCGGTTGGCAACGACACTGTAAAACATGCCGCTCACTACGTGAGCTAGACAACCAAGGTACCGTTTTTTTTTTGTTGACGGTCGCCCACAGCTGGTCGTCGAGTTAGATAATTTGTACGAGGTAAATAGTATTTACTTCGCACAAGGGGAATGATCGTATCACGTAGTGTTCAAGGTAAGACACCCAAGAGGCAGCGAGGCAGTTACATAGTCTCACATTGTTGTCTCTGAAAGTGGCTACACCGGAAATTAAATTAACTCATTGAAGCTGCCATCCATATGCAAGTCCGTCTCAAAAGCGGTTCTTAGTAGGATGCAGCTCACCCTTCATGCGACTCGCCAGACACCTCACGGCGCTTCGCGCTTGGTGCAAGCAATGTCTGCCTGGTCGGTGAAAACCCGACATGCTCTGTCCCGGTATTGTAGGGATGCGCGGGTCTATGGTCATACGACTACGGCCATGCATGAGATCGAGTACATCTCTCCTATCGAGTACACCCCCCCTCTCTCTCTTATTTCGTCTCTCCTCCCGAAACGCATTCGATGGGTTTCCGCAACATAATATAGCGTGTTCTTTAGACACACATACGTCCTATCAATATCAACTATACTGATCAAGCGGGCAGGCTCAATCCATAGGTAATTACGTACTTTGCCAGTAGATCACCACTGCCAGTACATGATGGTGTCCCCGCGCGCCACTTCCGACATTGTCAAGCGTTATATTTTCGCCCGGCCCAACGCGCGTCTTCCTCTCACTTATCGGTGCACTTCGAGTAGGCTGCAAACAGGGGAATAGCACGACCATACCGGCATGTAACATATAACTCCAAAAGCAAAAAAAAATGCCACATATATATCTATGGAACTGACTATAAACTCGTTGGGGCTGGTCGGTGTGACTTGCTCGGATACTCATCTGGTGGCTACGGGGTTTTTTCCCTTAGCTTTCGAAAGCCTTTTTGGGTTCTTCGTTCTTGCACGGTGGCTACGTACGCGTACAGCAGTACTGTAGAACGTACCTGGTACGAGGAACGAAAGCCTGCTGTGTTCTCTCTCCCTTTTCAGCTCGCGACACTCCCGGGATTTCAAGTCAACCGTAAAATCCCGAAGGGGAACCTTGTAGTCTATATACGAAGTATATATATATATTGGTTTACGTGACATTTATACGTGTCGCTTCAATGCTCACCCTCCTGTCTCAGCTCCAGGATATCTTTCGCTCCAATCGTCTGCACGCCGTCAAAGTGACTCGTTGCCTGGAGAGCGAGAAAGCGGCCGGTGTGGGTGGTGTTGATGGGTTCGACATTCCTCAGCCACGCGGACTACGCCCTGCACCTTTTCATCATCAGCTACCAGAGAACGACAAGTGGGGCGCAACAACTCTCCCCGCCTTCGTGCGCTGCTGGACGCTGCGACCCGGGGTAAGCTTGCCGTAAGGAGGGTTTGGCTCTTTGGTGGGGTGCAAAACATGGGCTCTGCTATCAGACAAGTTGGTCCGCTATTTCCCTGGTCCGATCACATTTGACTCCGCTTTTGACACCGTGCAAACCTCATTCCCGCCAGCGTATGTCGCAGGCTGTCCTTTCGGTCCTGGGTCTGCTGCCGCATTTGAGATTCTCTTTCTGCTACGCTTTATCACTGCAGCACATCTATGTCCGTACTGTAGTATTTACAAGGCGACCAATCAGAGGCGTTCGGACGTGGGGCGACGCAGGGTAAATTCCGATGAAGTTTTGTGCAGCAGACAGAACGAAAGGCCCGTCAGCCGTTACATTCAAGTCTATTCACCTACGTATACAGCCCAGAAAAATAAAGGCATAACGACCAGCCAAATGGAATCGGTATATCTATCTACTATCCCACGGTGCCATGCACTAATTTGTACATGGAGTGGAAGCTCGTGGAGGCGTTAATGGAAGGATAAGGAAGGTAGTGGAAGTGTGTATAAGCTCATGGACGTTTTCATTGAATTTTCCAACGGAAGCGTCCAGTGGAAAATTGCGCTAACTACTTTATGACAAAAAACTCAGATTCCACGACTGCTTCCATGGAAGCTTCCACAACATTCAAGAAGAAGAACTACAGTAGCTTTGCCCTATTCCTCGATATCGAGCGTGCAAACAAAAAACCAACACAAAATCCTGGATCCCGGCGCCTGTCATTGTGTTCGTGTGAAGAGGCGTTCTACGATAGAGGTTCACCCTAAATTGCCTCACCCGAAACAAGGACTTCAGCGAATATCAAAATGCGCCCCCCGATGAATAATCCCATGGCCCAAGAATACAAAAACGTCATTGTTCGAAGCAAGATTGACATTAAGACGATTTTGGGTTAAGGAGCCCCGTCATTCAGAAAACAATTTAGCGGAAATGTGCCATTAAAATACCTCTATCGTAGAGCGCGTCTGAAAGTACCTGGATATGATAAGGTGATATCGTACGGCTAAAAAAACACTCTGGACGGGAATGTAAGGTCGATCCTGGAAACACATAACGTTCTCGTCGGCAATTAAGGGGTAAGAGTGACCGAGAGGCGGGAGAATATACCGAGGGTGTCCTCCGAAGTAGGCGAGATATCTGTAAGATTGTTTACAAGGCCCTTCGCTCACAAGGGAGAACAAAAAAATGCGAGTAAAGCGCGGACAGAGAGGTCCACCAATGTAGATGCAAACTGGCGACTTACAAACGCCGAGAGCTCCCGCGAGTACGAAAACACGCTTTGTTGTAGGCCGGTCAGGTTTGGATGTTTGTTTTCGCCCGCCGACCTTAGAACCTAACATTTGACACCAAAGCGAGCTGCATAAATGCTTGGACGATATGCCGGCTCTCGCCAACGTTGTCTGCTGGCTTGCGTTGTCGCGCTCTGGTCGGCACGTGCTTACTTTTTATATATATTTGTGCAGGGCTGGTGGGCTGTCCTGTGATGTGCTTGCGGTAGACGCCCCACGACAACATCCTTGACGTACGCACAGAGAAACGCTACACAAAAACAAAAGATGCCTCTTCTTCTAAAACAGAGAACGAAAAAAGGGAAAAGGTCCGCCGGCAAGCAATAGAAGGATGATATCCAAATCGCCGTAGTAGAAGAACTCGAGGATCGATCCTGAAAGAGTAATTTTCCCGTCGGCAATTGAGACCTGAGGAGGCCCTGAGAGGCGAGAGAATTGCCGAGGGCGTGCTCCGAACTACGCGAGATATATCGGGGCGTACAAAAACGGCAGAACGAAGGGACGACGGCGGGAAGCCAGCGCAAGCAAAAGTGTGTTGACCAGTGGGCGGGTGGGTAATTCCTTACTGAGCAATCGAACGATGCTCTTCCCCCGTCAGAAGGGTCGTTCCGACGAATTTCTGGATTAGCTGCAAACTGCTTCTACATACAGGTACCGCTGTCGTTGTATATACACTATTAATAGGAAGCACTTCGGACATGGTGGGCTCATAGAGGAGCTGACGACGCCAAATGGCATCGTGCCTCATAGGGGAGGACACAGGGTTGTCGATGCTGGCCATGGCACGCTTCTTCTTGGTAAAGTTCTCCTTCTTGCTTATCTCATGGAGAGCTAGCTCGATTGGGGTACAGGAAGAGAAATAGATCGAGAGGGGACAGTTAAGTACCAGACCGTGAGCCGAGTCCGCAACTAGCTGTGTACGAAGGAGATGGTTTCCGAGGAATGAGGCGTTCTATAATCGATAGCGGTTCACCCTAAATTTCTGAGGCTCTTTACTTGAGGAGCTCCACACCTCACCCAAAAAATGTCCTCAACAAAAATCAAATCGCTTCCCGATGAATAATCCCATGGCCCCAAGTATACAACTACTGTACGTCATTTTTCGAAACAAGATTGGCACTCCGACGATTTTGGGTTAGGGAGCCTCGTCATTCAGAAAACAATTTATCGGAGATGTGCTACCTCTATCGTAGAACGCGTCGAATATTCCTATGCTCTGAGCGTGCTTGTACGTACACGTACTGCGACCACACATAGCCTAAAAAAACCGTGGGGGTGGTGGGGAGGGTGGAGGTTGATTTTAAGTGTAGGGCAGTATGGGCCTAGGGGTCGACTACTGCTATTAATAGCAGGTGATGCCTTTGGCTCTGCTCTGGTCACTCACACGAGGTGCTTGATGATGTTAGAAGTTATAGGCTCTTGTATTAGTTGCTGCTTGCCTCGACAGGTGTCTTCTGAACGAAGGGGCGAGGCACTCATCAGAAAGGCAGGTATGGTGAGGGGACACTCGCTACAAATCAGAATGGCGCAACAGGGGAGAGGGGATACCATAACTTTGATTTCAATTCCTGGGTTGCGACGTTTTTGCTTTTTTGCATCCGACGATTTTTGATCGTTTACGGTTCGCGCTTTGCGCTCACGGCCTCCGGTGACATCGGCTAGCAATTTTTGTGCACCTTGCGGGTGGGAGCAGGGTGCCAAATGGGATCACATCCGGATGGATCAGGTCCCGGTGGAATCAGGAGAGCCAAACAGGAGCCTGTTTAGTTTTCCTGCTTTTTATGGAGAGTATTCCCAGAAATTCATTTATCCACAGCACAGAGAATATTCCCAGAAGCTTATTAATCCTAGAACATTCAGGAGACAGTGCTATCTCCCCTTGACTGACTGCAACTTTGCCTTGCCATGTCTTGACTGACACCAAACGACTACCAGTAGGCTTTGGTGTGGAAAACTCGGCCCTAGGAGTACACCCTTGACAGCGCACGTTTTGCGTTGCTTGACATGTCTCCTGAAATATTGGGCCTACATATTTGCCTCATAGCTACGTGATGCCATCACACATCCTGGTGGGAGCGAGAAATACGCGCCGTGGGCCGTGGGCCGTGGAGTGGAAAGGCCCCGTCGAACGGTGCGAGCGAGCGAGTCAGCGTGAAGAAGTGAACAATACAATCGAAGCTTCCGCACTACCGGTCATAAAATACCAGGTACCAGGTACGTATTTTTTTATATATTCCGAACCTGGTGCTGCGGACCACGATTTTCCCCCTCACACTGATAGTGACTGTAACATTCCCAAAAAAATCCAAGAAATTTCTCCTCGACTAAAAAGTGAATACTGCATCATACTGCTGCATCGTTGTACGTACTGCTGTAGAGTGCGCAAGTCACTTCCGATTATTCCAGAATCGCGGGGGCACGACATACATGCATGTTGCGATGCTCGAATTGGTGTGTGTTTTGATGCGACCGTGTAAGCGTACAGCAGTGCAGATGCGGATACGTTGTCGTCGCTGGTGCGATATCCGTATGGCATGATATATATGTATGCAGTGCGCAGAGTACGAACAAGCAGAGTAGGTAGCTTCTACTATAAATACGTACCAGGTAGACCACATCAGCCCTCCACGTACTCGTACCCTCTTTGCATCACCCACCTGGAGATCTCTACAAGGTACTCGTACGAGTACCAAGTACCAGGTACCAAATACCAGGTATACGAGCATTCGTACGCAAGCAGTATGACCAACCGAGAATAAACGGTGCGAAAATAAAACTGAAGCGACAGAACTCGGGGAGGCATTCCAGCTGTATACCCAGGACGCAACCTTTTCATGGCCTGCTGGAGCATGTCACCATACACTGTACAGCAGCACCGTCATGTGCACGTAGGCAGAGCAAAGCAGCAAACCAGGTCGCAGCATTTCTCTCATTTTTTTTTTTTTTTTTTTTTTTTTTTTTTTTTTTCCATCCCATTTATTATCTTCGCACATCTTCTTCTCTCTCTCCTTCCAACTCGTAACTCAGATCCGGGGTCACATAGCAGGCTCTTCTCCCCCCTTCCCGCTACGGTACGTGCCTTCATTTTTTATCGCGAGAAGATTTCAGCCTTTTCTTCCCTCGTCGACTCGCATCGAATTGTGCCTACCCACGCTGCAAGGCGCTCTCAACAATTGAATCCCTTTTTTATATTTTTGCAAATAAAGTCAAAGTCCGACCCTCCTGGGGCTCGAACCCAGGACTCAAACAAGTAGAATTCGAGGTTAACCACTTGAACCACCGGGGCGACCGGCTTCATGCAAGAGCGTGATTCAAAAACAAAAAAAACAGGTGACGTAAATGAACAAAAAAGCCTTTTCCAACCATCAATGCAGTTGTTCAAGTGCACACCTTTTCGACGGCGTCCCTGGCCTTCCGGTAGCTCGGTGCTTCTGTGGGCATATCTTCGGCCATGCTGGGCTGGAAGCGGCAACGAAGAGGAGCGTGATAGTAGACTGGTTGCGCTGCCTGCAAGCTGCAAGCAAGTAGTATCAGGTCTCTCAGCATCGTAATTCAAACTTCAAACGACTCACCTCAAAGCTCAAAACTCCAAGAGTCGACACCGCACGTGCGGCGTTTTTTGTGCCGCTTGGGAATGTAACGCCAAAATCTTGCCTCTTTATTAGAGGTCTTGTTTCGGGATGCGGGATCTCGAGATCGGGGCTCGATGCATCGAGACTCATGTTCATGTACGTGCGTACCGGGTGCCTACTTGTCTACTGTCGTCTGCCCGGCTTGTTGTCTGTTTCGTGCTTTGGGCGTCTCAAGTGCTCCCATCACTGCTGTGGCCCCTGCATTTCGCCTCAAGCACTACAGTAGTGTGGCTTGCCTCGTCTCAAGGCATGAGCGACTGCAGCGGCGTGAAACAACGACGATTCGCGGACAGCAGCGACGAAAAGGTGAACCGCGAACCGATCATCGAGAACAGAGCCACTGGGCCAACGAAACACGAGTGCGTGCAATGAATATTCGGGAGCTCGCAATGGAAATCTTATTTTGAAGCTCGGACGGTGCGACGACGTACGAAGGACGCCGTAGAGTTCGCAACCTCTCCCTCCTCTGTCGATCTGGCCGTACGGCGAAACGCACGCGAGAGTTGTGCTACAGTCAGTGCTACAGTACCAGGTACCTGATATCTGGTATAAATGAATAGGATCGGCGAGGTAGTACTGTCTGCGCCGTAGATTCCTAGCAGGTACCTGGGTATATCATACTCGTAGCCCATTCGGACACGAACGATACAACCTAGCCGTGCCGCGCTCTTCGCTTCCTCTCTCCCCGCAGTAAGTTTAAGACGTTTCGACCTTTCCAACAACAGCGAAAATCGACTCTCGTTTGTTGCTCCCAGGCGTCCCGTACGTACCCAGTAGCAGTACGCGCACCCCACAAGTGGCAGTAGCACATTCCAGAAGCAACCTGGCGGCCTTGGGCAACACGCTCAATTCGAGGGTTACTGTCTAATCTTTCAGACCTGAAACTCCTTGACCTTTCTTTGGGGTTTGGGTCATGAGCTACTGCTCGTACTGTACCCTGGTATGAATAAATCAGCGGCTCTGATGGCTCCATTTAGAATTGTAGCATCAGCTGGTAGAGGCTTCCACCATGAGCGCCAAGAGAACGAGATTGTGACACATAACGTAGAAGACACGAGTGCCAGCGCCGGTACGCGAAAACGCAATTTGGACACATTCTGGATACTTGTTGGCAGGATAGATCCATGGTGGCCTCGGAGCGTCTCTCGAAAACACGGCGCGTCTCCTGGGACGTTGTTGGATAGAATCGCTGATAGACGCTCTGTACGACACGAACAAGACGAGACCTAACCCTGACCTATCATAACTCTAAACACTACCCCAACCCAATCAGTGGTAAGCTCTACTGATTGGTTGAAGGCGGCATGCGTGCCATATTTTGAAACTTGATGTATGTGTTCGACCAACGGGTAGGCCTACTGCTGTAGCGCACTTGGAGTTGAGCGTAATATGAAGTGTAAAAGGGAACTGCTAGTATATAAAGTTTCACTCGATGTTATCAAAGTTTCACTACTGTAGTAGCACATCGTATATCGTGAATACACGTTTTCCTAACTTATCCAGGTGGAGTCAGACGACGATGTACATGCCGCAGCGTCCTACTACGACAACGACGAACAGAAGGAGGTGAAACTTGAAGTTGCGGTAAAATATTGCTCGTAGCCGGGTGGAGCGTCAGTTTGTTGTCGAGCTCCCAACCTATCTATACAGCATGGCATACAGGGTAGCTGCCAAAGCTTCAAGTACGTAGAAAATACCCTGTCCACATCGTGAGGATGCATTAAACAAGTGAACTACACCCCCGCACACATACCATGTGCGCTAGGTGGTTTTCCAGAAGAGGACACGCAACTTAGCGGGGATTTAAGTTCCGCTGAAGGAAGTCTGTCAGCCTGACGTGCTGAAGTATCGATCGTAGCTGGAACATCGTTCGCCCACCGACAGTATGAGTACGAGTAGTAGCCGCCGCGCGCTTTTATCGACCTCCGATGGTAGCGAATATTTTGATCATATTCGTACGGATGAAACCTACGTATTTCCGGTTTCAGGCGTTCCTGGTACAACTCTATTCCCCCTTCCCACTGGTAGTACTGTTTGATGTTGTAGTGGTTAATTTTCATGCGATACTCCTCAGCAGGAAGATGGCGGTGACAACAGAAGGGACTTAGACGATGATGGGACGAGCGGCTTTGGAAGCTCTACCTACGAATGTCCATCGGACGGGTGAGGAAAAACATTTGCACTGTTTTGGCGTAGAGCGTCAGACCACAACATTTCTACAGTAGCCGCTCATGAACCATCGTGTGTCCGACCACAAGGTGTTCAGCCGTTCAGAAGGCATGGCTGCCCCGCTTACACCGCTCCTTTCAGCCCCTCACCCAGCTCTCAAGAGGGGGGCTGAAATCACCCTGAACATAGGGTCTCCTTCATTCGACCACCTCGACCATAAACCCTACGTTGTGCTCGAAAAAATAGCATGTTAGACTACCGTAAACCAATAATCAAGATGGCATGCCGCTACGGATTTTTTTTTGGGTCGCTTTTCTCCAACGCAAGGGGGGCACACACATCCAGAATGGTGACTTTGGAAATATCTCATCGATACCTTTCCATACAAACGTCACCAGGCGTTTGCACTCTCCCTGTTGTAGAGGAAAACAGCTTGCATTTTCGTTCGGGGTGTGTGTCATCTTGCGTGTCTTGCGGTACACCTATTGTAGGCATCGCTTCGTATGGCCTTCAACGATATCAGTCCCTCCAGCCACGTAGTGGGTAGCCTTCGGTGAATGGTCGACCCCGTGTCTTCTAATTGCCAACGCCGCCAGCTTCCGCAGGCGATAACGTAGTGTGTTCCATGTAGTCATACCTTGGTGTGGCTTTGTATGTGTCGTGCCGTGGCAACCGTCATGGAGACAACTCGTTCGTACCACCGAGAGCCACTTACTTGCCCGGCTTAAAAAAAGAATGTCCCTGCCCCGTGCTTCGTTTATCCGAAAGCAGCCGCTGGCGCACGGACACCGCGAGTGAGGACGGACCTGAATCGGGCATCAAGTTGAGCGAGAAGGACGAGCAGCGACTCCTGTAAGAACATGGCAATAGTTTGCTTTATCGCGGCAGGCTTTATCTTCATGCTATCCATGAAAACCCCTTTATCTTCATGCCATCCATGAAACCCCTCCTGAGGGGCTCGCTGATCTTGATAGGTTGGGCAGGTGGGAGGTTTGTTGGTGGTGATGCTCAAGAGCTCTCGTTCGAACATACACGCCCAAATCTTAAGGCCGACCGGGCATGTTAGGTTTCGCGTTACGAGTGTAGAGTGATATACCCCCACCGGTGTCCTCAACGGCTATGGACTCGAACAATCTATGCCTTTCTTACAGCGGTTGGATTGACGCGATTCTCACGGCCTATTCCCCCTTTTCTGTTTTCCCCGTAGAGGTGCGTTTCTTCTGGCGGTTGATGGAGGACTGAACGGAGGCGATGGCATTGGCAAGGGCGAGGAGGACAGCATGGTACAGCTGCCGACCGATGGGCCCACTTGCCTGAAAAAGGTACCGCGAACCATGCAGTTAAGCCTGTTTGGAACATATACATACACAGTGGAGCTGTGTACGAAGTCGCGCTTCAAAGAAAGGTCTGCTCTGATGTTTCCCTTGGCTATTCTACAACGCGGGACCGTTTGTTGCTCTGGTTCGGCGCCGTAGGAACTTGAGCGGGGAGCTCATTTTTGAGCGAGTAATCCACGTGTTTCCCATGCAGAGCCAAACATTGCGTTAATCGCACCTTGTCGCGCACGTATTTCCACAATTTTTACTTTGAACCAAGTCAACCGTCGTTTGTGAAAACACAGCCTGCGATATAAAACAAGTCCCAGGATGCCCCCACTATGTCGCGCCAGCTCATCGTGATGGTCCACAAAAAAAAAGCACAGCCACACACTATACAATCGCCGGCAAAGGGCAGCGGTGGATTCAAGCGGCCAAGAGTTTGCGCCCCCTTCCCTTATCTCCCCTCGCCACCTCGACATGTCCTGGTCAGTTCACGACCATCGCCGCCTCATTGGGGTTGAAGACGACGCGAGAGCAGCTTCGGGAAGACTTCGAGAGGGTGAGAACTGCCAGCGAACATACGTAGTCAATTCTTAAGCGCTCTGACCGTTGCCGGTGCAGTCGCAATTGCAAGGGGGAAACGACGGCTACAGTATTTGTTGTCGGAAGTTTTTCCTCTAGGAAATTATCATCGTTCTTGTTTACTTCCCTGGCTATTGGTCAACGGCTTGTGGTAGGAACGCTACACACGGTGATTCCCCCGCGTGCACCCTCCAGAACATTCCGGCAGTGGTATGTTCTCGCCTTTTCTTGCCGCCCCCACGTTTGTCGCCAAATTCGCGATAACATACATGTGTTTGCCCAATCAATAATTGTCCGTCTTCCGTGCTGACTTTTGTCCGTGACGATAAAGGTGGTGCACAGCAACGGGCTTGTCGAGAGCGCATCTGATCGTCCCTGGCAGGGAGTGTACGATACTAGGTGCCAGGTGGTCGGGTTCACTTACAAGGTGAGGTGAATATCCTCTGCAAGCAAGAAGATGCATGGTACATGTCTACCGTTTAGTAAGTGAAGGAGTCCTGCAACAGGTGGCATCAAAATCCAGCCTTGTGCCACAATTTGTTTACCTATAGCTGTTGACATGATGCTAGTACGTTATTATATCCTGTTCAAAACATAGCGCGGTCTTTTATCTGCATCGCTTGTACGATATCTAAATAGCGGGACCAGTATTGACGAGGTGATGGAAGAAACGAGCACCAGAGCACCGTGCGTTGGACGAAGTATGACTACAGCAAGTGTTAATGCCCACCAGCTAGCTCCCACAAACACATCGGAATGAAGATTGCGTGGCAAAAAAGGGCATTCGATGTCGCGCGCGTTCGAATCCGAGAGGATTACGTGACTTCCACTACTACTGTAGTAAAAGGGATTGCACTGCGAAGTGTTGGCAGACTCGCCTTTGCAGAATGAGATACTCAGATTTCCTTCACATTTCGTACTTCTGCATAGGTTAGCAAGACTCATAGTGCCAACGACGGTGCGGTAGTTGGTCGGGATCGATCAACGCTGCACTGAAAAGGTATCAGCTCGCCCGAAAGGTAACTTTATCAGGCTAACTCGCCTGTTGATGGCTGCTGGGGGTGCGGTAGCCCTTTCAAGATATCTCGCGGCTATGAGTAACTGCGTAGGAACTCTTCCGGCAGGGTTCAGGATCACGAGTACAAACACGGGGACCATCAGTTTACTTGATCGAGATTCGTTGCGGCTGGAATGTCCATATAAAGTGATCGTGAGTTTTCACAAGCGTTCTCGCGTACCTGGTAAGAAGGTACGGCGCCTCAGAAACATGGCGTTTTCATCTCCTCCATACGTCCCGCCGACTACGCAGGTTTTCAGGGGGTACTACCTCGCCAAGATCCAAGGGGAACTGCTAGAAGTCAACATACGGCAGGCTTGGGATGACCTTCACTACGGGACAGGCAAGACGGGAAACGGGGTGCCCTGTAGCATCGAGATTCTGCTAACTATTGGGAAACACGTTAATACTATGTCGTTGGGGCAGGGAGCATAACGCTCGCAGCACAAGATTGTACGAAGTATTACATTCCTAAGTAGCCCTCTCCGCCTACGTAGTTCCACAGCAGTAGGCTTTGTTTGTGTGTGGTGCTTACTGCCCTCGCTCCCAAGCTCTGTCCAACTAGATTTAACCCATTCAATACTGCAGTGTACAGACCCCTACATCTGAGTGTAACTCCCAGTGTTTTGTCCCCACAATAGAACCGCAATCCTAACGGGGTTATGCATTGTTAATTGAAACAATGCTTGTCGAGGCTCCATCTCTGAGAGAAGAGGAGCAGAGGTGGCACCAAGTGCTCGTGAAGAACACACTTGTGTGATGGGGAAAAGAAGAGATTCGAAGTAAAAGGTTATGAGCCTCGACACGCATTATTGCCTCCTGCCCTCGCGATCCGCGCCATTCCACACCTCACAATCTTCGTCACGACCGTGCAGGTAGCAAGCGGCTACCGTCGGAGGCGTCTGCGGCGGGGCTGGACGCACCAGCGGCGGTATCATCAGGGTATCAGCGAAACGCCGACCACGGCGGCGGGCAGCCCTACGTTACCCGCGCAGAGCTGCAGAAGATTTTGACTCGAGAGGGGGAAGTACTGACCGACGAAGAAATGGACGAGCTCCTCCGGGAATGTCGGCCGGACGACGAGGGCCGCATCGTGTACGAGGGGTATCGTCGAATGCTTATAGACCCTTCCCTTTGATTTAATAGGGTCAGCGTCAAAGCAGCTCTTTTTAATAGGTTTAGAGCCTAAGCTATTATGGCAGGTGCACGTGTGCACTGGACCATTTTTCCAACGATGCTTTGGACGAAGTGAACGGCGTAGGCACCAATATTAGAGGTACTGCTGTAGTTCGTGCTTTCTTGTACCCTGCTCAGGGTGCGTTCGTGATTTACAGTAGACGCAAACAGATCTTTCAATTTCCGCGAAAGAGGTGATTCAAAATGTGTACCTGGTATGCTTTCCGCCTGGATCATCGGGTTTGTGTTTGCAGTCCCGCACGACTTCTGCCGGGATCGGGTGGCGCGAGCGCTCAGTTGCCTTCAAGATTACGTTTTTTTTCACTTCGGAGCATGGTGCAGCAAACAGGATGTCTCGTCTGTGTCAAGGCGGTTGCTACTTTCACAAGTGGGCAAGAACTGCACCCACCCTGACGTTCACTGGTCCCATGAGACGGGTTGCGCTCGGGTGTGCACCAAATACGACGCTGCTAGATTTACAAATGTTCCCACATCCATGTTTTCGGGTAAGAGGCAATGCTCGTTAAAGATGCGTGATGGCCCGCAGCAGTAGAACCTACTGTTACCACCACACAAGCAACACTGTTTCAGCGTGTAAGTCTCTACGCCATCCGCCGGTCTTGCACTCCGACGTGATTGTACTAGGCTACCCTCTGTTGCTCAAGCCGCAACCCATGCGATCAGAGGCCGTGGAAGGCCGAGTGAAAGCATCTGGTCATTGCCGTACAACCCATTGAATTAGTACTCTATTTCATCCACATCCATCATAACACGAACGCGTGCTGTTACCCATGCGAGCATTTCGGCACGTCACTCATTTTTCTTGTCGATTTAAGCACAATACGTACGGACAACCAAGGGATTCGACATTACGCGTCGTTTCCAACCCCACCCCCCCCCCACACGTACATCCCACAATGAATGATAGAGACCCTGCACATACATTTGTCTCCAGTGAGAGGAACGAAATCGCCGTGCGTACAAAAAACCTCACCGCCGTGACGCGGTCGTTGCCAATGTACAGGGACCGTACCAGCCTCCACAAAAAAAGGCTCGTACCAAATGACGGACAGATTGTCATTTTCTGGGAAATCTAGAAGCCAGACTCGCTCGGGCTCGGTTACTGCACTGCCGTGTTAGAGCAGTGCAAGGAGTTCCAGAAGTCCGCGTCAATTTTGAGACAACTCTCCGCGCTATACACGCCTCCTCGGTGCCAACAATCAGGGAGCCGTCACGCGTGAACCTTGGGCCAACGGGAGGTGAGCGATCGTCAAAGCCGAGGGGAGGCGGAACGTGCCGCCTCCCTGGCCTCTACATGAAACCCCGGTTCTAACGCCTGCCCCTGCCCGGGGCAACCAACGCCTCCTGAAGAGGCGTTGCATAAAAACGGAAACAAAGCCCCACAATGCCGCGCCCCAAAAACGTCTCCCTTCCTCCCACCCTGTCCTCGTGCATTCGTCTTCCCCACATCGAACCTGCGGACATTTTCTACACAAGATACAGCCCCTCAGCAGACTCGTTCGCAAAAACAAAACCCCTCCCCCCCCCTCAACCTCCCACCCCCCCCCCCCCCCCTCCTCAAAAACACGCCCCTCCCCCTCCCCCCCGCGCCCCTTACACCAATCACAACGCCATGCTAGCCTCAAGCTCTCGGAGCGCACGTGCGTCTTCGTCCTCCTCCAAGCCTACAGGGGTACTTGAGGGTGCGCCGGTTGGTACCGACGGCAAATCGTAACCGACCGGAACCTTCGTTTCAGCGACAGACGGTTGCTGTACCCCCTGTGGAGCGGCCGGCCGCGCGGTTGGCACGGCGGGCGGCGCGAGCAACTGCTCCTCCAGGTCCGCCTCCTCAAGCATGTCCAACTCCTCCAGCAGGGCGTCGTCGTCGAAGAGGTCGTCTGCGGGACGGGCGATCGCGTCCCCGATCTGCACGAAACGTTTTCGTGTGTGTGTTTTTTGCGTTTTTGTAAAAATAGGCCCGGGCCAAGGGAGGACGGAAGGAGCAGCACGTTCGACACGGTGTTAGATAGGGAGTGGGAAATCATGGATGGAATGACTTTGTAGGAAAGGGGAGCGGATAGGGGTGTGTGGGGGGGGGGCTCCCTTGGAGGGCGAAGACCGAGGCCGGAGCGGGAGAGCGTGGGGAGGGATCAAGGACATGTACAAAGTACACGCCCTTCAGGCCAGCGGGCATACAATTCCACGATTTACACGCTCATCTCGCTTCCGGCACGTTGCTATTAATAGATTGAAATCCTAGAGCCGTGAGCGCCGCCAGCAAGGCAGTGATATGCTCAGTGAGGCGTCACATACACCGTTAACAGGCAACCAGAACAGTGCAGTATGCAGCACAGCAGTGTTCATCTTACGGCAGTCCAACGAACAATTTTAGCCGAGGCGAACTGCTTTTAGCATATACGAAGCTTTGAAAAAAACGGACGTCAGTACACGTGCTCGTGCTTGTGTCATGTTATGTATTCCCGTGGCCTTGCTGTTCGTCGAATAACGTTGCTGGTTCTCGAGTACAAAGACCTTGTTGTACACGGTCGCTCCTCTCATTCCTCACGTGTCTTACAGTACTTCCATTCCTTGCCTTGAGGCTCTCTGTTCAAAGGTTTCCAATTCGCATTGTAACACTATTAATATTAATAAAGTGGAACCTTGATTGGTCTCAGGAAAATTCAACGTGATAGCCACCGGACTACACGGTCGCTCCTCTCATTCCTCACGTGTCTTACAGTACTTCCATTCCTTGCCTTGAGGCTCTCTGTTCAAAGGTTTCCAATTCGCATTATAACACTATTAATATTAATAAAGTGGAACCTTGATTGGTCTCAGGAAAATTCAACGTGATAACCACCGGACTACCGTAAGTCATCGCGCAGCGTATTCTTGCCACCGCCAGGGGAGGGGGCTGCCTCTTGCAACATCCATCGCGTAGGAGGCACACATTCAGAGAGTCATCTGCCAATGGCGCAAAACATATGCAATAGTGACACCTACTGCACGCATTTCCTGAGGGACATGAAACTTCAAGGGCTTGTTCCAACATCTTCCAACCAAAACTGGAACCTTCAACGGCATTATACCAATACAGTACACTCTTACACGTAATACAATCAACGGCTCCACTCGAACGACCTCTTGCGGCCAGATATTCCTCTTTTTCTCGATGCATGGAAAGTGTGCTTCAACGGCTGCCTCTAGGAGCAGCTCTGGTCTAATCCTTAGAACACTGATCTCAGTGGGAGCTGCTTTTTGCCGCCATGCCAATCGCACGTTTGCAGGATACTTTACCCACCCACGGGCATGCTTGGCCATATTTTTCCGGACTTTTTCAAACCGCGCGCTCTTCCGCACAACCGAGAGAGTAAGATCGCCGAAACATTTCGTATGTATGCGCGAAGCACTGTTGACAGCTTTCCACTTCCTCGGATACTCAGATCGAGTATCCACAAAACAGTCCGACTGACACGCGTCGAGTTCGGACAACGCTTGAGGTCTCCAACCGCGTCGGCTCACCTGTTCAGCGATGTCCATCTCGTCCTTGATGTCGTCCATCACATCGTCCACCTGGTCCACGTCAAGCCGCCCCCTCGCGTCTTGCATCGCCTTGGCCCCGCTGCGCATGGCGTTGAACGTCTGCATGTTCATGTTCGAACCCTCCAGCGCGATTATCTGACAAAAAATCGAACGTCACCATAGTCACATGCAACGAACGGTCCACGCAGAAGAGACAATTATGACACAATATATTTCATAAAAAATAAAAATGAAAACGGAAGAAAGGTACACATACGCCCGACCGACTCAACTCTCTCCTCCAGAGAGAGCCAGATAGAGCTTAGACGTTGGGCAAGCTTCGACAAAGTGGTTGAAATATCTGTCACCTCAAACACTAACCCTACCCCAACCCCGACCGCATGGGCATTTTCTCGAAAACTTCTCGGAATTTAAGAGTTGGTGTGGACTATCAACCAATTCCGTTGAAGCTGTGCTAAGTTGCAAGCGCTACAGACTCCAGTGGCCAGCCAGCCAAGGCGGGACAAGTAAAGCGCGGCAGTCTCTCCCGCTATGGTAGCATCAGACCAAACTTCCACCGCCCAGCACGCAATTTATATCGCGCCCGCTTCGAGGGCGCTTGGATAGCGCCTGGCCAGTCCGCCAGGGAGGGCGTAACGGCAGCACAAAAGGTGCGGTTGCCCACCTGGCTTTCCAGAGTCATCCTCGCTCCGTTAAGCTTGTTGACCTCCCCCTCGTACATCTTCTTCCTCTTCAGGGCGAAAAGGGCGCCGCGTTTGTCCTTGGCGCTGCTCTTCGCCTTGGCGTCCAGCAACTGCGCCTTAATTTTCTTTTGGATGTGGGTTTCTCTGCGACCAATTTTTCGGGAGGAAAGACGGCGACAGGGGGGAAGCGAACCACACAACGTTGCCATTTCAAGAGATGAGGGGGGGAAAGAGCGACCCGACCTGCGGACAAAGGAAAAACATGAAATACCACCAGAGGCACAACGTAATAAACGAACAAAAATAATTGCGAGAAAAAAGCAAGCTCGAGAAAGTAGGACGGACAACCCAAAACGACGGTGGGTCACTCGCTACCCTGTGTCGTATTCCAGGACGGAACTTGGATCCCGTTGCGCTGCTGCTGCCTTCCTTCTCCAATCGAGCCTCAACAAGAAACACGCCTATTTTTACTCATGGGACACGCGACAGACAATAGCCGCGTCGGTCTGCCTCGTCGTCCACGAAAATACTGTCTGATTCAGGCAGGAAGACCGGATTTTTGCCGCACAAGACGGAAAACATGAAAACATGCATATACCAGGATTCTGAGGTATCTGTTCATATATACCAGGTATAAGACTATTTTTACGAGGGACCATAGTTAATAGGACCCACTATTGTTAGTAAAAATGGTTAAATATATAGGTTTTAATGTAAACCATAGGTTATGTATACCATAGGTTCCATTAACTATGGTCCCCCGTAATAGCAGGTACTTACACAATGTCTGGGCCGAACGAGACCCATCGCTTGCACGGGCGTGGACTCCGGATTTGTGCCATACTTTGAAGTATGAAATGAAGGGAAGAACACCTTGCGAAATGCGGAAATCAAAGCTACTGCTGATAGCCATTCACCTGTACTTGACCGTCTGAAACAGCCCAGCAACACATTATATACCTGGTACAGTATGGGCTTGCCAACGAAAAACGCCTAATCCGAGCAAACCTTTTATTTTGTTTGTGAAAGCATCCTTGTTTGACCTTGAGCATACACCATTATATAGGGTTGAGCGTAGCGCTCGCCGTTGAGCATATTTTAACAACGCAACTTTCTTTGCGTCCGCCAAAAAGTGAGCATTGTGTTATGATGGCATAAAATAGGCTCAGTATTATTCGTGGGCCTATACTGTACACCAGGTATACTTTCGAAGCACTACATAAGTAGATAAAATGAATACTATGGTAGGAGTAGCAGGTGTCAAGCCATTATTTCAGGTGCTGTTTAGCACGCGCAGAAGGACGGAGAGGTCTCGGTGCGAGCACTCCGCGTGCTATCGCCACCGCCACCGCTACCGCTACCATCTCTCGAGGCTTACTATCTGAGGCCTCAGCAAAAAAAGCGCGTTCATGCGGCAAAAATCGTGCACCTTCAGGGCAGGACAGGCGCCCTACTGTGATCGTGATCGTGCGCGTCATTTTCTTGTTGCCAAATAGTGTCGCATGCTGTATATACCAGGTACATACCTGATACAAAGGATGCGCCTCTGCCCATCCACAAGTTTCGTATTGGTTGTCGGGGAGGCATCATATAATAGGCATAGGAGCAGGAGGCGCGGGGCTCTCATACGGCTACAGTCGATGGCTGCTGGCGAAAACTCATCATTATTCGTACTCGTATGTACACAACTATGTTTCATAGTGCTGCACGATACCAGGTACCTGGTCGTACCGGCATGAAATACTGTACCACCATGTGCGGTCCATAATACTACAGTGGAAATTCGTGGTATTGAGGCGCGGCCTTAGCACCTGCAGTAGTCATATTTGCGATGCATAACGCTGGGCGAATACGGATTTTTCTGTATATTGTGCTGAACCAACATGAACGAACATCTACGTGCGCGGTCGTATGTGTCCGTGACGTTTCGGTTCATTTTTTCAAGAAACTAAAAATGGTCAGCAGCAGCAGCAGCAGCAGCAGCAGCAGGCGTGGCGGCGGAGCAACAGCAGCAGCAGCAGGCGTGGCGGCGGCAGCAACAGCAGCAGCAGCAGCAGCAGTAGGACGCACGAGGCCAGGGTCAGCGTCGATGTACGCTCGGCTTGTCGGTTTAACCCTTGAACCCTTTGGACATGTACTTGATTTTGTTGTGTGCTTCCCGTTTCCGAACTCGATTCGGCACAATTTGAAAACGAAAAATCTACAACCTGATCTGTGTCCAACAGAGCTTCTCGTAGCAGGTGCCACCACCACTACTACTGCTGTACGACATCTACAGCAGAGCTTCTCCTGCTTCTCCGTGCTCTCATCAGTAGGAGGGTGGGCCTGACAATACCACCTGCAGCACGTGTTAGGGACACGGCCCGAACGTTGTTGTGGGTAGGCGCATTCTACCTACGAGTACTCGTACATTTGGGTTTCGTTAGATGGAACTCAAAAAACAAAAACCGTTGTGGTAGGTGCCACCACTACTACTGCTTGCTGTACAACACCTACCGCGGATCTTCTCCTGCATCTCCGTCCCCTCATCAGTCGGAGGGTGGGCCTGACAATACCACCTGCAGCACGTCTTAGGGACACGGCCCGAACGTTGCTGTGGGCAGGCACAGTCTGCCTACGAGTACTCGTAGGGTTTCGTATGGTAAAACTAAAAAAATCAAAACACCATAATGATATTTGATGGCTGTTTTTTTTTCAATCATTGCCCAGCCATGTGCTTACGTACGTTGCCGCACCTAGCTCGATCAACTCTGAACGACTTCCAACCGCACCTGCGCGAGAAGGTTTCGTTAGTGTGTGTGCGTGCGTGCACAGAACCCGCCGGGACTGGCATTGGTGCCGTGTGCGTTGAGCGCGGTGGACAAACGTGGCCGAAAAAATGTTGGAACACACACGATGATACCCACACACACAAATACACCTAGAAACTATGAACGAGGCACCCTACTCTCGTACGACTCGTTATGAAGAGGCATTTTTCCTTGGAAAACCAAGGAAAAAAGGCTTGCGCTTCGCGCTCGCGCGCTTCAATATAACATACCAGGTATAATGTACTAAAGATGTCACTGGGAACTCGAGCAACAGGATATTTGTAACTGTCGTCAAGTTGTGTGCGTTGGTGGAGGGCGTATCTCGTACGTCGGACGCTTCAGGCAACTCGAAAGGGGTCCCTATTTTTTGGGCGCCGTCAAAATTATAAGCCACTTAAAACTCAAAGCTGACAATTTGTTTGAACAATCCACACGTTGGACAGATCACGATGTAACTGTCTACTACGTCGTATAGATAATATATTAATAGATTATACGTATAACCTGTCTTTATGAGATGCTGTCCGGGATCTGTAGAGTACGTATCATGTCCGACCCAGGAAACACGTCTTAGTGTAGATCATTCAGGTTACACGGTTCCCACCCGGAAACAGGAGCTAGATCATACAGATCCGGAATCTATCTGCACTGAAAGACCTACAAGTATATCGTGAAGTGGGAATGGATGATCTGTGCAGGGAGTGTAACAGCTATACCAAAAAAACTCGCGTTCGCTCGTAAATACTACACATTGGAGCACAAAGGAACATGCGTAACACGCGCGACATGGTATAAACCAGGTACGTCTAGAGCAAAAAACACAGCCGCCCGCAAAGTACCCTTCATTGGAATACTTCGAGCTCAAACATACCCTGGTACCAGGTACCAACAAGGCTCAAGAGATGCAATACAAGTTATACTTCGAAGTATACTTGAAGGCTCCACGAGTCCAAAGGAGTCATGGGTACCAGGTACTTGCCACCCGTACGCAAATATGTCAGAAGACATGTCAAGCAAGGCAAAATATGCGCTGTCAAGGGTGTACGGCCGAGTGTTTCACACTAAAACCTAGTGGTGTGGTGTCAGTTAAGGCATGTCAAGGCAAAAATTGCTGTCTGTCAAGGGGTGAAAATGCTGTCTCCTGACATCTTTGCTCGTACGTACAGCTGCCTACTCTCTACGTGCCGGTTTTCGTATTCTGTCCGTTGCAAATGCAGCCCGAGCGAAATTTCTGCGCGCTGCGAGGACGGTTCTACGTTCTAGAAAGACGAAAACACTCGTGCAGAGAGGAAGAAACAAATAACAAGAACGTGGTCAAAATCTTAATCTCGCCTGCTTTTCTTTCGAGTGCAGCCCTGCGTGTTCAATCAAGCCAACGCAAGCACATCATGTACGCGCCGTGCGTGGGTCATGTCTGCGAGCTGGCAATTAAAATGCTCCGCATACACGGAGGTCTAGCGTTGGCCTGAGAGTACACTTGATATCATACGCGGGATAAATATGCATATCAGAGACTGCTGTATCTGACGACCGGCAGAATTCATTCGGTCGAGGGAAAAGGAATGCGAGAGGCCAGACGGAAAGGCAGCGACATCGTACATAAATAAATGTGTGTAGTGGTTGGAACTGCTACGTACGAGGACAGAAAAAAGGGGGAGCACCGTTACGTCAACACCACTCACACGGAACGGCGGTGGGAAGGTGCATGCTTGACATGAAGGACGCACCCGATTAGCAAATTATCCCGCAGCCACATCAAATTAGACTAGCCGGTCACGACTCTGAAACGTATTCGGCCCTCTCCTCCGCCCCTGCCCTCTGACACGTACTGCTGCTTGTTCTACTACTGCTCTGCTGTGGCTCGTTCTACGTAGCGATTCTGCTGTACAGTTACCTGGTATCAATCTTCTTAGTTGCTCCGTTTGATGGAACGTCGAGTGTCAAGTTACTTTTCGGCCGCCGCTTCCCCTACCGTCGTCATACACACCTCTTGTCCAACGAGTCCAGCGTCTCCCGAAGCTTGAGAATGGTGCCCGTAGTGTCCGCCGCCTGGGGCTTGCTCTTCGCTTTGCCAAACAGGTTCATCGTACGAAGAACAGGCTCAAAGACAGTACGAAGACGCGAGACGAATGAAACTTGTCTTCTCTGTTCCCTGGATCAGGCGAGCTAAGTTTTGATTAGCGCCGGAATTGCCCTCGGCTAACAACAGAAAATCGGGGATGCGATGACCTGGGCTGGGCTGGTGGAACGTGGGAGAGCTGGAGCTGGAGGATGTGCCGGTTGTAGTGCGTCTCAGATGGTTTTCTTGCACTTTAGTCTACCGAATATCCCCCGCTTCAGTACGCAATGTAGAAAATGGAACTCCTGACTTCCTAACGATCAACAAAAGAGGGCTCCAAAAAGTGCAACGCAGAAGACAGACCAATACCGCCTTACCACAGAGATAGCCACGATGAGGATGGCCACGGCCTCCGTGGGAGCTTCGTTGGCCCTGTATGTGGTGCCATCGCTGAGTTTCTGTACCCATGGCGGGAATGTGCCAGCATCTGCTCGAGCCCGACTTTCCGTCAAGCACAGCCGGTGAGTCGAAACATGCTACCCCACAATACGAGGAACCTGGTACGTAGACAGCAGCTGTGGTGCTGTGGTCCTCTGATACACTGTTGCACTGCTGCTGTTGCTCCTGGGCACACGCTGCTGTCTCCTGGTGGCTGTGTTGCATAGCAGGCATTGTGAAAGGAGGGGGATTGCGGCATACCTGTGCTTTGTAGGGCCATTGCTTGTCGTGTGCCAGGTTGGTACTGCAGTAGCTACCCGTCTACCCGTACCCAGCAGCAAGCTACCTGCCAGGTATCAGCAGGTACAGCGCATCACACGATCACACGTTTACTTGTGGATACCTGGTATGATATTGTCATGGTACGTACAGCCCAGGAATCACGCTGGACTCACCGGAAAATGCGAGGGCTGCTTCACTTCTGTGACATCCTTGTGATTCCATATACAGACAGTACCCAATACAGCAGCGCGGTACGAGTAGAGACTGATCGTGAAAGAAGGTAACATGAGCCGCCGACGTAACGTCAACTACAGCAGCTGTACCTGTTATGCATAAGTAACATGTACCACGGGTATACCACTGCTGTGGACGGAAATGTAAGGAGCGTTTACACATCAATATATGAAGCCCAACGTTATGTTTCCGTCCATAGTGGTATACCGGTACTGTAGGTCCATACGTAAATATCTGGTATATGGTCTACGTGTGTTGTAATCTCGAGTGTTTTCAACCGATCGCCCGCCGTGCACCGCATACTAAAATCAAGATGACAGATAACACGCCTCCAGGGATGACCTTCCAGGCCGACTTTCTCGACAACAAGGAGGCCACACTATTGATAGTATTAATAGTGTTTGGCAAACACAGCGAAAAGAATGGGTTTGGAAAAATCTCGACCAATTCAATCCATACAGTAAAGCGTACATGCTATTCATATATACAGTAGACGCATCGCTCAGCGTTTGCGTTCTTCCCGTTGACGAGGACGCCGCTCACCAATTCGTTCTACGAACTGTATAGGGAGGACTCGACCTATGTGCAGCAGCGGCCTGCACAAAACTTTGAGCGGGATGCGGGTCTTATCGGTCAAGGCGGGTCGTTTGGCCGCCCAGCGTTTTTTGGGGAAAACGTCGCCAAGACCTCGAGCCCCTGAAGGGGTTAGGTTAGGGTTGGGGTTGTGGTCAGGGTTAGGGTTAGGGTCCGGCCTGGGGTGGGGTTGGTCTGGGCCGACGTGCAAGGTTGAAATGGACGACACAAGTCCTGTACAAAGTTTTGTGCAGGCCGCTCCTGCACATAGCGGGAACCCTGGAGGGAGTGTGTGACCTTGCGTGTTACCTACACGTCGTACCTGATACCTGGTACGGGGTTCGGGCACGAAGCGGCACTCGGTTGTATATAGATCCAGCAGTTTGCACACTAGGTAGCGCAGGGGTAGCAAGCAACTCCTCAGGAGGCGCTGACGCGGACGGGGTGGAAGGAGGGCAGGCCCGCTGAATCGAGCGCCGCACCTTGGTGCCCCCCGAATGTTGCTGACCAATTACGCAGTTAGCGGGAGGGGGGGGGGCGGCTGGTGGAGGGTGGGCGTCGGAGGCTCCCGCTGGAGGCGCCCTACCGGAGGCGCGTTTATATGCAATTTGGCTTCACTAGAGCTAAAGCGTACGTTGATTTTCGGTCGTGACCCGAAGTCAGTCTTTGAGTCAGGGATAGTAGTTCGCTCAGGCGCAACTCGAAAGTGTGGACAACGGTATGATACGGTGATGCAGGCGTGTACGGAATACAGTACGCACAGAAGTCCTTGTCACTGCGTACACAATGTATTTTTTTTAAGGTGACACAAGGATGTTCTATGTACTCAAAATTGAAGTGTGTGATGCCGAATCGCTTCGATGGCAGGCATGCGAGAGCAAGAGATGGCAGACCGTGGAGCCTGTGCTACGTGTACGCTTGCTTCAGTTTTGTGTTTTGTCTTGTCTCGTTTTCGACGTTGTCTGTACGAAGGGTGTTTTTGTTTGCTTGGTATTGCGTTCGGTATTGCTTTGTTGCTGTGCTACGGCATTTTTTTGGCGTCGAATCATTGCCCTGCTCGGCGTATTGTGGTGACATAATCGCCTAGCCGGACTGTAAGCGTGCCTTGTGCATGACCTTCCTTGGTGTCTGATTATTCGTTTGCCATCCATCCACCGTAGCCATGTGCGCGCGCGCACCCAACAAGAAGAAAGCCATGATATCAAATCACACATGCATAGTTGCTCCTTTCCATTTCAGTCCCAACGTGTTGCCGTTTGGTAGCTTCCAATCCGCAATATCCTGTGTTGCTGCCTCAGCGATGATAAAATGTTTCACAGAAGCAGCAACAGCGTGTGTGTGCCCCCCGCACCGAAACACGCCTCTCATTCGTGTGTCGCTTTCATCCATAGATCTGTTGGCGCGTGCAGCATGTCGCTGGGGTTGAAGGACGGAGACGTGTTCTGGGCGAAGGAGCTACGCGAGGGGATGCCGTAAGTCCTTAAAAACATCGTACTCGTACTGTCATGCGTACTGCTGTTATCACACACTGCTGTTACGTACGCCCCTCTGGGCACTGTTGATGCCACCGTCCAGAGCCTGCCACGCAGCTTTCCATGTATACAGCTGCTGGGTTTGGTGCGATTGTTACTTGGACAAGGTTCTTGTGTAGCTCGGCAGGTAGGTAGTAGGTAGAATACCTGGTAGATAGGTCGATAGGTAGTCGCGGGACGTTTTTTTGCGGCGACGGCGGGTGCTGTTGGCGACCGTCGGTTTCGGCGAGGGCCCGTCTTGTTGATGCCGCGAGTGCTGGTTCTTGTCGGCGATTCGCGAACTAAAGCGCATATTGCGTTGTGGCTACCAGGTACATAGAACCAGCGTTTGGCCAGTGGCGAGGGGTAGCAACGCAACTAGGGCCCCCTTGGCCTCCTGGCGGCCTCATCGATTGCCTGCGTCCGAAGATACAAGAGCTGTTACACCTACGCGACCTCACATCCAGGCGGTCGCCCTGTTTGGTCTGCGACGATGGCGTCGACGCGCTCTGAGGAGCGGTGGTTTTTCTTCGAGTCTCCGCATGAGGGTGTGCCCGTGTTTTCCGCGCCGCGTCATCGACGCCGTTGCCTTACGACTATTCGGCGGTCAAAGCGTGCCCGCCCCTCCCCTCTTCGTCTCCTAGCCTCAATATGTGTCTGGGCTACCACGTACGGATGGGTAACCCCCATTCTCTGATAATCTGGTGGGCGTGGCGCCACTCGTCCGCTTGCTTATCTTGCGCCGGTCGTTTGGTAACCTTGTCGCCAACCGACCGCTAAACCTTACGCTGAAACCCTTCGCTATTTTTTCTCCAATCGACCGCTGTTGTGTTTTCTCGGTCGCTTTTCTCGCTTGCTCACTCCATGTGCATGGCCCTCTGCGTAAGATACCGGCAACTGGGGAAGAGCGACCTAGTCGTTAGCAAGGTTTGCCTGGGGACGATGACGTGGGGGGAGCAGAACTCGGACGAGGAGGCGTTCGAGCAGCTCGATATGGCGTTCGACGAGTTCGGCGTCAACTTCGTGGTGAGTCGCCGTGTCGACAGAAGGACGGACGGAAGGACGGACGGACGGAGGATACGACATTGCCGCCCCCGTCTCGTTTGGTAGCCCGGAGAAATGTCTGAACTGCACCAGGGGACCGATATGTGATAGGAGAGCGAGCGAGCGGCCCCGGTGCAAGTTGGTCGCCACATTTTTGTAAACAATCCCAAACACCGCCTGTTTCCCGGCGCCTGCGTATCCAAAAACAACGGCTGGAACACCGTTGTTGGAAGGATGATAACGCCTTCTGCAGTGGCGGAAGGGAAACCCTTCGCTGTGAGCGGTAGGAACTTGGCGTCTACTTTAGGTGTTGCGGTACGGCAGTCTTCTAGACGATGGCCGTCTGCCCTGCCCTATTTTGGTTGGCGGCTTCCGCCCGTTTCCGGGCCGCGTGATCTACCGGTTGCCGCTCTTCCGGTGGGCCATATCAATCAGAACCTATGATGGACCCAAAACTCAGGTATACCCTTATGCTTACACTCCATATTTGGTGATGATTTACCTCACTGTGTTGGCCCCTAATACTACTAGCACGGGGGGGGCTAATGTTGTAAGAACCTGAACCCACGATGGACCCAAAAACCAGGTATCCCCCTATATTTAGACGCCATATTTGGGTTATGAGTACTGTCCCCCCCCGGAATAGTTTATCTGCGCCTGGTGATCCTTCTCGTGGCCAGCGCAACGCTATATATCCCTCTAGGAATCGGGGGGTTGGTTTAATCGCGCTCTTGACGAAAGCCACCCTACTGTTCCTGCCGTGCGGCGTGTTTGGGATGGTGTTGTTTCGTTTCGTCTCAATGAACGCATGTTTGTTCCTCCCGGTATGATATGCAGGACGCCGCGGAGATGTACCCGGTTCCACCTAGACCGGAGACGCAAGGCAGGACGGAGATAGCCTTGGGGAAGTGGTTGAAGACACGCACTAGGCACAACGTAGTCGTGGCAACGAAGGTAAGCCCTCCTTCCCCCCTCCGCGCTCGCCCGAAACGCCTTGTTGTCGAGAGTCAGGGGCCAATGGGTGCTTTAGTTGCTGCTGCTGCTGCTGCTGGTGCTTCTCCTATTGCTGCTGCTGCCGCCACCACTGCTGGTGGTGTTCATGGCTGGCCTTGCGTTTTGTCGCTGATGCGCAGTGCTCACACGCAGCTTGAAACACATCAAAGGATAGAAAATCGCTGGTACGAACGTCCAACCCAAAACAAACGGCACGCTGGGGATCAGCAAGCCGATGCCGTCCATCGGTTCTGCACGACATATGTGCATCAGTATGTGCGTTGTTTGGCATTCGTCGCCCTCGGCTGGGTTGTGACGGTTTTCGTGTCTCTTGTGCCCCCGATTCGCCTCCGGCGTCCCGTCTCGCCTCTACCAGGTACCATCTAGTATTTGTAGTACGCAACGGTTCGTTCTTTTTTTCTGCCCCAGGTCAGATGGTGGTCTTTGACTGTTTTATCTTCCTCGACGTCTCTGTGTTGTGCTTGTCGCTGGGCCTCTCTATGTCGGCCTGGCTTGCTTCGGTGGTTGCTTGACTCCGTTTATCTGTCTCTCTGTCTGTCTGCCTGCCTGGCTACTTTACGTTCTGACACACGCAGGTTGCCGGGAGGAGCGATCACATGAAGTGGTTAAGGGACAGCGGCGAAGGGACCCGGGTGCGAAAGAAAGACATCGTAGAGGCGGTGGACAAGTCCCTCAAGAGACTGGGCACCGACTACATCGACCTGCTGCAGGTGTGACACGCGATGCGTGATTTCATCAGTTTGGCGGGTCTTCTTTGTCATAAATGCGCTTTGAAGCGCGTGCCACGAGCGGCATCGTCGGCACATTGTGACGTTTCTGCTTCCTTGTCCTCGCCATTCGGCTTTGTGGTGCATAGGAAGAGGCCAAGCAGGTTTACGCCCACCTGGTATGTCGCAAGGTTGTGGTTGTGATTGGTGTTGATGTTGCCTGGTGTGTGTCTTTGTTTCGCCGAGTGTCTCAAAAGGCGCAGATTTCTTCATGGTCAGTTGCATCGCCCGCTGTGGTGGTTGGTTGTTGCACAATCGTGGATGCGTGAACGAGTCTAGTACATCATCTACCCTCGGCTATGGCATTCCACACAGTGTCTATCGCAATGCCCTCGTACTACAGTAGGTGATTGTTTGGAGCTCATACGGTAAATGCTGCTGGAGACGGTGCATGCAGCTGCCCACAAGTGGGTGTCACATGCTTTCAACGCATCAATGTATCAAATATTCGCGCGCGGCAAAAGGCCGCCGGGGTTAACTGTGTCTGCTGCTGTTATGGACGCATCAGATAGCGCGTTATCGTTTGCGCTATGTTTTGCGTGTACCCCGAACATTCTCGATAGTCTCAGCGTCTCCTCATACACTTTCGTCACACCCCACCCCGTTAATGCCACCGAGCACCGCCCGTGTTCGATAAACAGCCGACACTGACACCTCCGTTTCTCCCACGCTTGCTTGCCGACACCCACCGACTTGGATCTTGGCAGATACATTGGCCCGATCGATCCATTCCTCTCTTCAGTGACACCTTCGAGCGCTACAGCGTTGCGGTGAGAAAACATCGACACGGGGGGGGGGGGGCGTGATTAGCGTGTCTTGTATTCTCAGTAGTGTTCACGTACTCGGCAAGTCCTATTTGTTGGTTGAACGCTGATGTTTCAGGACGTTTCATGGGTTGATACACGCTAACATGAACACGCACAAGCTTGCACCCTGCTCCAGCTAGGCACCCTGCTCCCACACCGAAAGGATCCCACCCTGGCCTGAGACCTTCCAACTGACCCTGGGTACGCAGTTCCCCGCTGGCATGGCCCACCAAACACCCTGATCCCAAGCCTTCCAAAACCGAGGGTCGGCCATGGCGAGCAAAAACGCTCGTCAAATACGTGACTACCCTCTGTGTTTTTTTGTGTCGTTGTGCGTTCGTGGTTTCGTTGTCGTTGTTATGTTGTCGTGGAGTTGTGTGTGTTTTGCATTCTTGCGTTCCTGTGTATTCGTGTTTTTATATTCCGACGTATTTTGTGTGTGTGTGTTTGCGTATTTATGCTGTTTTTTGTGTTCTGTGTTCTTGCGTTTTCATGGCGTTTGTACGTGAGGGTTCTTCGGCCGCTTGAGAGGACGATACCACGGAAAACGAGCAAGCTGTACCAACGCTGTTGTTTAGCTGAGGCACCAACTATTACGGGGGACCATAGTTAATAGGACCTGTGGTGTACATAAAAACCTATATATTTGACCATTTTTACTAACAATATTTGGTCCTATTAACTATGGTCCCCCGTAATAGAGCAGTCGGATAGCATGCCGGCGTTCCGGCTGGTTTCAAACAGAGGGTGCGCGATTGCTGCTGTCCACCACCACCGCCGCCACCGCCGCCGTCCTCGTGGGCTCCGATCGTTCCTGACTCCACCCACCCTCTTGATGCCACCACCGTCCGGAAACGTCCTTCACGGTGACGAGTAGAAGGAACGCGACGACGACATCCCCTTCGAGGAGCAGCTCGCTGCTTTCGATGAGGTCGTCAGGGCGGGGAAGGTACGGGACTTGGGGGAGAATGGAGGGGGGGAGGAGGGGTGTAATCATGTCATGCATGGCCGTAGTCGTATTTTGCCACAATGCCGGGACGGAGCACGTCGGGTTTTCACCGACCAGGCAACCAGGGTCGGGGGGGGGGGGTTGCTTCCGCGGCAAAAATGTTTCGTTTCTTGGGACGCGTGAAACATTGCTCGAGAGCTTTAGTTCTGTTTTCGGTCACGGAATGGCGGTGGGTGTTGTGCCATGGTTAGTTCATGTTCCGTCCTGTTCAATGTCTGTCGGGCGAGGGGGCGAGCGTCGCGGTGTGGGGCGTGCGGTGTTGGTGGTGGAGCAATACGGAGCGGTTGTCATCTCAGCAAGGAACTATCACCTGCGTGCTAATGGAATAGAGGGGCCCAAGTTCGGAGCCTCCAGGGAGTAGAGATCCGCTGCCCGTACGCACTCAAGTGGCCTAAATGTCGTCGATGTGGGTATTTTGGTGGCATTTTTCCAGCGTCCCTTGCGGCGATGGAGATCCTACTTCCTTTTGCCCCTCTCCCGTTTGTGGAGGCGGCTTAGTGATGGTTATGTTTCGCGTCTCGTTTCGTACAAGTAGCCGGGTGATGGGTTCAGCAGCACAGCAGAGTAAGTAGTCTTGCCCTGTTGCGTTTAGTTTGCCACGCCCATGCCAGTCTCGGTTCACCGACGTACCGACACGGGTGGGTGATACCCGTCGCCGAACGTCGATTCGATCAGGTAATTATACGCTACCTCGCACCCCTATCACCCCGCCCACGTGTCGGAGACAAACCTGCTTCGAATCAGAGCTAGAGAAAAAAGCAGAAGTGCGCTTGAAAAAATATTTCGGTCCAAGCAGCCTCGCACAAACGCGGTCGCGATGACGCATGCACCGCCTGTGTCCGCTGGCGCAAAATGCGCAGGTGCGGTTCATCGGGACGAGCAATGACACCCCCTACGGCGTGACGAAGATGGCGCAGCTCGGAGAGCGCTTGGGCTACCCCCGAGTGGCTTCGGTTCAGGTGCTCAAGCACGCAACGGGCGACGATATGCAGACAATCGCGCGTTGTTGCTCTCAGTAATGTTTAGGGAAATGCTGGTGGTTGTTGTCGGTGGTGGTGGTGGGTGTAGTGGTGGTGGTAGTGGTGGTAGTGATGGTGATGATGGTTGTTGAAATGCAAAGGGTTCGCTTTAGCGGCGGAACGCTTGCGCACGGAAGCAAGCGTTTTGATCGATGGACGCAACATTCTGCAGCTGTCCCACCAATTTGCGTCCGTCAACACCGAGAGAAGGGGGGCAACAGGTCGTTTATTTAGCTCCTCTCTGGGACACGTTTAGCCACAATGCCATGTGCCAGCCTTCATGAGACTGCGAGACGTGTAACGTGTACCCCTCTCCTCTCATCCCCCATCCGTTGTGTCCGTATTCTACTCTGCCAGAACAACTACAGTCTGCTATGTCGAGCGGACACGGAGCTCGGCACCATGCCGGAGACGGTTTCCCGACAAAATGCCAACGTCGGGTTTCTCGCCTACTCTCCCCTCGCCGGCGGGTGCGTTTCTCGTCATCACGTACCTTCTCTTAGCCGTCTGGAAGATGATCCCCATCCTTTTCTGACTGTTTCGGGCGATCACGTAGGCCGCAGCCCCATCCACGCTTGCAAGATAATGAAAGCATACCCTTCTCGCATCTACTGTAGTGCAACCCTGACACGCGTATTCTGTCTTCTGACGGGTTTGGGTATACAGCTCCGCCTGAGCTGCCCCCGACACCGTGCGGTCGCCGGTAGTCAGCCGAAATGCCGAGGTGGTGCGTTACAGCAGAAGTTTTAACGCGTGGGTTATCGACACGCCTCCCCCACACAGCCTGATATAGGTGAAAAAACCCGACGTTTTCCGTCCTGGCATTTGTAGGGGTGCGAGAGTCTATGGTCACACGGCTATGGCCATTCTCGACATGAGCCCCCCCCCCCCCCCCCCCCCTCACCCCGACCAGTTCTATGGTCATACGACTACGGCCATGCATGATATTGAGTACACCCCCTTCCCGCCCCTCCCTCGCCGCCGCCTCCGCGGCCGCCACCGGTCTCCCTCCCCGACGCCGCTTTTGTATTTCGGTTTCGTCCGACGCTTGGTGCGACCGGTGCAGGGTGTTGACCGGCAAGTACCTCAACCCCGAGCAGCCGGTTCCCAACGCCAGGCTCAACAAATTTGAGGGGTTCATGAAACGTTACCGGAACGAGGAGAGTGTGGAGGCTTGCACTCAATACGCGCAGATCGCAGACATGGTGAGAGATGCATGGCTTTATGGGAGGAGGCGGCGGCGGGGGGCGGGGGGGCGGGGGTGTGGTCGCGCGCGCCTGGCGTGTGTAAAATGGAGTGGGGTTTGGCTTGCATTTTCTTCCCGGATGATGAACGCCGCCCTCTCCGGTCGAGAATGGTTTTGGTGCCCCCGTCGGCCGAACGAAGCTGCTTGTTGTAGTTTTGATGAAGTTTTTTTCGCGACCGTCGCTGCCGCAGTAATTTTGGACTGCGAGGGAAATCGGCCTGACCCAGTAGCTGGCGCACACAGGCAGGAGCTAGCACCCTTGCTTTCACGAAGGAAGGGAGGGAGAGTGGGGGCGCTAGACAAGTAGGGAAGAGGGGCGGGGAGGACGACGGGGTAGACTGTAGGGAGGCCTCCTTGATCGTGTGCATGTCTGTGTTTGCGACAGCGTATGCCCAGAAGTCAATACCGTACCGGTAAGAGCTGACTATGTTGATCCTGCCATTCCAAGGGGAGGCCGCCAGCCTCTCACCAACCTCTGCTCTTGTTCCGGGAGATCGCAATGCACGCCTTTTCGGTGGAGTCACGGCTAACATATTCTGGAATTGTGCGAAATACAAGCGCAAAGGGTGGCAACGCTTCCGGCTTCTTGCGTGGGTAGCCACCGAGAGCGAACGAAAGCGGAATGCCCGTTTGGTGGACGAACACCCTATGGCCTAATCGTATACGTGTCGTACATATATTCATGAAGTTTGAATGCATAATAGCCGCGTGGTACATATCCGCCGTTCGGCGTATACACACCTTTACGACAGCAGACCGAGCCCCCAACTCGCTCGTACCCGTTTACCGTGAGGTGAGTCTGCTGTAGCCTACTCGCACTTTTCTCCTTTCACGCCTTTGTTTGCGCGACTTTACCACACGCCCACCCTCCTGCCCCCCCCCCCGCCCACCATATCATGCACGTGTCTGGTATGCTTTCTGTCGGTCACTTGTTGGTAGATCGGTCTCACCCCGGCGCAGCTTGCGTTGGCGTGGGTGTACAGCCGTGAGTTTGTGACCTCGACGATTGTGGGCGCCACGGACATCGTGCAGCTTAGGGAGAACATTCGGGCGCTCAACTGCCCGGTGACGGAGCCGGCGTACGAGGCGATACTCAAAGTCTACGACCAGTGAGTGGGCGGTTATGCATCGTGATGAACAGCAAGAGCATGCGAACGTTAGTTATTGTTTACCTTTGACACTCCCGACTCTGCGCTATTATGATCTGAGGAGAGGTATAGATAGGTAGGTGTTTTTTTTTGTTTTAGTGAGCTGGTTCACGAAATAACACACCTGATGCTATGAATATGCTACCCGGTGAGCTAAACCTGCCCTTCTTCGCTGAAGGGGACAGTTTTGTCCCGTGTTTTGGTGCGCTCTGAGCTGTTGCGGTTCAGACTTGGACACCCTCCATCCCTCATTCTTGATAAGCCGAGCCTCGGACACAGGATAGAGGCATGCCATTGCGCACGAGGAACGTCCCCACGCTGCGCAAACGCGAAGAACCCAGCTAGTGAAAGCGCCTTGCAACAAGTGCAGCGACCTCCTGCCCAAAGACCTGCACTGCTCTATGCGTTGTACCTGGTACCTGGAATATTTTGTTTGTGCGCGTGCTTCGGTTACGCACATACCTGGTATATACTGGGGTGACAATGAAACGCTTCTGCGATCGGAACCGAGCAGCGGACGGCGGGGGTGGTCCTTTGCGGTTTATGTGCAGCATGCCTGGTCCGCTGCTCGAGAAAATCCCAAATAAATTTAAAGAACGCTGGCGTGCTAACCATCCCCATCTCGCTTGCCCCACCCCCCTCCCGCCCTGCCCCTGTCTCATGGATTTCAGGTTGAGGGACCCCAGTAAGACAAAGCGATGAGGGTCGCCTCGACACCCCAGTTTTTTATTCGTTATAGGGATAGCGGCGGTCGGCAACACGCCTTTCTTCGTCCGCAACGCCCCCCCTCCCCCCCGCTAAAAGGGTTGGATGGAGGAGGAGGGAGAGGCTTGTCAACGGGGCAAGAGGAATATCGCCGGCGGTTGATAAATCGTACGCAAGGGAGGCTGCAGTAGCAGGGTTGCCACCTGTACTACTGCGCTTTAAGCTTTAGAGCTATTACGCAAATCCTATATTTTTGCCACCATCCGTTCTTTTATCTTCGTCGCGTGTTGCTGGTTCGGGCTCGCCCGTGGAGATGCGGCGTCGGAGCGTTGTTTTGTGATCGTGTGAAGTACTGTAGTCAATCGTGGCGGAACATTTTCGTGATTGTTCTCTCCGCCGTCCGCTGTGGCGTGCATCACCGCTGCTATTGTTGTTGTAGCGTGTGCGGCATGTAACGTTAAAAAATACGTACGTAGCGAGTTTGTTTTTCGTTGTGCACACAATCATTTTGTAGACCAATCTATTATAACCTGCACGCCCCGTAGCACGCGTCGAAGTATCACACGCAGCTTGCGAAGATTGGTTTCGAGGCAAACTTTGATCTCACAGGTGAGGTGTCTAAATAAATGTTTAAGCGCAGCTTGCGAAGACTAGTATGGAGGCAATTTTTATATCACCGGCGAGGTGTCTAAAAAAATGTTTCAAACAATACATGGTCCGGGCCGCCTCAGTCAGCTGCAGCGAAACGTACAGATGGGACTGCACTAAATATCAACAAATCTTGGAACATTTGGTTTTACAGTAGAAAACCTTTTTTTGTTTGTGAGGTGCGTAGCAGACTCCCACTCTGTCCCATAATATAAGCACCGTCTATGTACTATTTTTCAATCAAAAGGTGTCTATATGTCGGGACAGAGTGGTACTCGTAGTGCCTAAAAATGCTATTTTCCAGAGCCCAATTTATTGGCCAAATGTATTGAAGGCGTGGTTGGAGGTGAGTCGGAATGCCAACCGAGGCAAAGTCACAAACTCCAATCCAAGTTTAAGCCCCAGCTGTGGGTGACCTGCATTCTTGGTACTTTTTATGAATCAATATGGATATCCCATGGGACACAATGCCCACGAGCGCCTCGCGTACACCCCACGGGCGGTGCGGACGCCCCATGGCCGCCCCACGTACACCCCAAACTTTGTCCCAACCCTAGCCACAGCGTTAGCCACTACACGGCCACAGTCACAGTTTAATTCAGACCCCGAATATTTGTCTTTTGATCAATTTCCATAGGCATCCCATGGGACACGTTCCATCGGAGACCCCATGTGCTACCCACGGGCAACCTGCGAGTAACCCGTGGGCGGTCCACGGGTGGCCCATGGGCGCCGCGCGAACAACCCACGACTGCTACGGTTCAACGAGCATCCCACAGACACCCCTTGGGAACCCACCCCGCATACACCCCACGCACATCCCATAAGACACCACACGGACACCCCGTGGGCCACCCATGGACACGACACCCCATGGACGCCCCACGGACTTCCCATGGGCTACCCACGGACACCTCACGGGCGCCCCATGGGCACCCCGCGGACACCGTACAGACAACCCATGGGCGCCGCACGGACACCCCATCGGCGCCTCATGGACACCCCACGAACACCTTATGGGCTGCCCACGGACACCCCACGACACTCCACGGACACCTCGTGGGCACCCCATGGACACCCCATGGATACCCCATGGGCTACCCACGGGGATTCCATGGGCGCCCCATAAACACCCCATGGAGACCCCGTGGGCACTCCATGGACACCCCACGGGAAACCCACACACAACCGATTGGCGGCCCACGGGCGACCCACGGGCAACCGACGCACAACCCACAACACCGCATGCACAACCCATGGGTATCCCACGACACCGCACGGACACGTCAAGCATGCACAACCCACGGATACCACACAGGTGACCCACGGACACCCGACGGACAACTCACGGATGCCCCACGTACGCCCCACGGGCGACCCATGCAGATCGGAAGGGTGACCTACGGATACCCCACGAGCGGCCCATGGATGGGCACCCCACGTGAACCCCACGATTAATCCATGGGCATCCCACGTGCACCACACGGGCGACCCATAGATACCCCACGGGCGCCCCATGGACTCCCCACGGGCGACACAAGGACACTCCACGGGCGACCCACAGACATATCGTAGGCGCACAACGATTATCCCGCGGGAGACCAAAGGACAACCCACACGCGACCCACTCATACCCCACGGACATTCCACAGATGACACACGGGCACTCCACGGTCCACGGACGACCTACGAGCCACACCCACGGGCGCACCACAAGCACCCCACGTGCGCCCCAAGGGCACTCCACGGGCAATCTAGGGACAACCCACGGACATCCCATGGGCTGCCCACGGACACCCCTGCGCTGCCCACACACACCCCATGGTGGCCCCATGGACACACCGCGCACACCACGGATACCCCACCTACACCCCACGGACACCCTACGGACACCGCACGGGTGATCCATGGGCTGCCCAT
Organism: Nereocystis luetkeana; assembly: GCA_031213475.1. NCBI lineage: Eukaryota > Phaeophyceae > Laminariales > Laminariaceae > Nereocystis > Nereocystis luetkeana. The sequence goes on from JARUPZ010000040.1 coordinate 246,599, forward strand.
GGAAAGCCTACGACACCTCACGGACACCCCATGGGCGTCACACGGACACCCCACGACACCCCACGGCACCCCACGGGCAACTCATGGGACATTCCACGTACACCTCAGGCACAACCCATGGGCACTCCACGGACTCCCCATGGGTCGCCTACGGACACCTCATGGGCTGCCCACGGACATCCCATGGGCGCTCAATGAACATCCAATGAACAGCCCATGGGCTGCCCCCGGCTACCCCATAGGCTGCCCGCGGACATCCCATGTGCTGCTGGCGGGCACCCCACGACAACGCGTGGGCACCCCACGACACCCCACGAATACCCCAAGGGCGCCCCAAGGACACTCCCAGGACGCCCCATGGACACCCCACGGACACCCCACGGACACTTCATGGACACCCCACGGACACTTCGCTCCATGGACACCCCGCGGATACCCCACAGGCAGCGTGTACGTGGGTCGTCCGTGGGTCGTCGTTGGGCCGCCCGTGGGCTGACCGTGGGTTGCATGTTGGTCGCAGTCTGTGAGTCGCCCGTGGGATCTACGTGGGGAGCCCATGGGTTGTCCGTGGGTCGCAGTCAGTGGGGCGCCCGTGGGGTGTACGTGGGGCGCCCATGGGCTGTCCGTGTGGTGTCTGTGGGTCGTTCATGGGGTGTCCGTGGATCGCCCATGGGTTATCCGTGGGGCGACCGTGCGGTGTCTGTGGGGCGCCTATGGGTTGTTCGTGAGTAGCCCGTGGGGTTTACGTGGGACGCCCATGCATTTCCCTTGGGGTATCGATGGGGTGTGTACGTGGGGCGCCCATGTGCAGTGCGTGAGGTGTCCGTGGGTCGCCCATGAGGTGTTGGTGGGTCTTCCATAGGGTGTCCGCGTGTCGCTTGTGGGTTGCCCGTGGATCATTCGTGGGGTGCCCGTAGGGCGCCCATGGGTTGCCCGTGAGTTGCCCGTGAGGTGTACGAGGGGCACCCATGGCTCGTACGTGTAGCGCCCTCGGGTTGTCCATAGATTGTCCGTGGATCGCCCTTGGGCCGCCCACGGGGTATTCGTGGGTCGCGCGAGGGGTGTACGCGGGTCGCCCGTGGGGTGTGCGTTGGGCGCACATGGGTCACCCGTGGATTATCCGTAGGTCGCAGTCCGTGGGGTGCTCATGGGTTGCCAGTGGGTCACCCATAGGTTATCCGGGGGCGCTCATATATGCGTCGCCCATGGGTTGCCCGTGGGTCGCTCATGCGTCGTACTTGATAGATCTAAAGTATCTCCTACCGGGCTGGGGGTTTTACATCGTACGGGGCGGTATCGACCCGAGGGGCCACCGTTTTCTTTCCCCGTGTGTTGAAATTGCATATGTATGGAAGGGTATATGATCCGGGGATGGGACCTCATCTTGCCCGGATGGCGCTGGCTTCACGAATCCCAATCAATTTACGATCAGCCAGTGGGGTTGGGGTTTCCACACCGTACGGGGCGATATCGACCCGGGGGATCGCCACTTCCCCGGTGTGTTGGAGTTGTTGACGTATGAAAGGTTTGACGGTCCGCGGGTGGAACCCCCTATAATCTTCCTTCTTTCCCGGGTGGCGCTGGTTCCCAGTTAAATAGCTCGTACGGTATATCAGTGGGGTTGGGGTTGCCACACCGTGCGGGACGGTATCGACCTGGGGGACCCCCGTTTTCGTCCCAGATTATTGGAGTTTACAGTTGGTTGCAGACGTATGGAAGGATTTACTATCCGGGGATGGGACCCTATCATCCCCGGGTGGCACTGGCTCATGCTGGCTCTATGGGTGGAATAATCCCCGTTCCGCATCAGCGTTCTAGAAAGAGCCAGCAGCCTCTGGCCTGGATTTGGCCAATCAATGGGTAGAAGTGGGATCGGCAAGAAGGATATCGGGTATTTAAATTGGAAGAAATATGCTGGCCTGATAGCTCGGGGACCACCGCGGGAATTTCAGCAATGCTCAGTCTTCGTAATATTCAGTCGGCGGGAGACGTAGTATCGAGCGCAATTGTACTTATTGTATTCGTTTTATAGAGGATAGACCACTGACTGGGCTACTTAGCCAGTCAGCCGCTGACTAAGTAGCTCAGTGGCTTATCCTTACTATTTACTACTCGATGGTCGTAGTGGTGATGGTTGTCGTGATGCCTAAGTGACTCTTCGCGAACATGAAAATCTTGCAGCGGGGTCACCGACGGCTGATGTGTGGGGTGGCCGTGGCGCGATCGCGGTGCCGAGGGGGGTCGCTTGGCGCCCTTTAGAGCGGGCTCCCCGCGGGGCATACCGGAACCGGCCGGCATAGTCGTGAAGATTCATTCGTATATCACCACCACCACCACCACTACGGCCATCGACTATTCGATGAGGAATAAGATGTGTGAACAAAAACAGAAATACGCGATTAATTACAGCAGTTGCCGGGTGTATATTGCCTTGTCCTCTTTGGCTATGTAGGGTGGTTCAAGCCCACTCTTCCCCTGCCCTGCAAATGCCTCCCAGACCACATACTACTGACACTACAGTACTCATAAACGAACACTTCGTGCGGTGTTCTGTCTTACTTCGAAGTACGACCACAATCCGACGATATATGAATTTCCAAAATAATAGGCTACCTTGGTCGCGCCGGCGGTCTTCTATTACGGGGGGCCATAGTTAACAGGACCTATGGTATACATAAAACACTATATGTTTAACAATTTTTACTAACAATATTTGGTCCTGTTAACTATGGCCCCCCGTAATAGTGGTCACCTTCGAATGCTACTAAAAGTTGATTCGTGACTTCGGATTTCATCGTGGTGAGATGATGAACATACCAGGTATTGGCGAGAATAACAAATAATCCACCGCTGGGAGCGTATAGCGTGGGTAGGCGCAATTCGACGCAAGGCGATGAGCGAGGGAAGAAAAACCTGAAGTATTCTCGCGAAAAAAAGCGAGGCATGAGCCGCAGAGGGGAGGGGGGAGGAGAGCCTGCTGTGTGACTGTGTGACCTCGGATTTGAGTGATAACTACCAAGTAAGAGAGAAAAGAAGGGCGAAGGAACCAAGTGGGATGGAAAAGTTACTTGAAAAAAAATAATAAATGGCGTTGCCTGCTGAGGGGGGGGTGTCTCCGATGGTGCATAAACCGCGGGGATCACTCGATTCGGCCAAGCACACCCTTCGAATCGTGTTTGTGGAGTGCGTTACAGTATTCATCATTTATTAGAGCTCTCTCGTCATCCAGGTTGTCTATATTTACGTACGTATGCAACACAAAGTGTCCATTGACATTGACTGGGTAACATCTTGTCTACAGTAGACACGCTCGAGGAACGCTCCGTGGAGCTCAAGATGCCCATATCTACTGATGGGTACGTAGAGGAACAACCGTTTACAGCACCTGGACACAAGCCTCCGCGCCAACACAACGCCCGCCTCTTCTTATTCGCACTACGTACGTAGGCCCACTTTGGCCGCTGCAGCTACGTTTTTCCTATCAACGCCGTGTAGCGACGCAGAGCCAGATATCACCATATTCAGCTAACTCGTTCAACCGTTTCCCTCGGTTTACCTCTCTAACGACTATAATAGACCGAAAAAAAAACAACTACCAATAATATACCAGTAGAGCAACAAGAAGACAATCACAACCTAGAGTCGTGTCCCCAGGATACAACTCGACGCTTCACAACATTCGAGCGAGCCCCCCTCTCCTCCTCCCTGTTGGCACAACGCCCAAACACCACTACAAAAAAACGCAAAAGCGATCAAAATGGCGGCACTTACCGGGTAGACTACTCATGTAAGATTCGGGAAGGCGAGCAAGCTTATGAACTCCCCAACGTGCTCTATAAACTCTCCAGAAGAAATATGTACCATGAAGCGGAGCGTAAAAACCGACATTGCTAATCCTTGGGAGGTAATCAATGGGTGTCCTGCCACGCGTTCAATCGGGCCGAAGGTGGTACCCAACAGCCGCCATCTTGAAAGTACGGTACAGTAGGTAGCCACTTTGAAGGGATCTCTTTTAAGGAACCCCGCCATAAGGCAAAATGGTGCGCAATGGACCTCAGATTTCTGCTCATCATTTTTGCTCACTACTGACAGTAAAGGGCCGGTACCAACTCCGATAGGGGACGTCGATATGCTCGTATGGTACCTTCAATTCCGAACGCACAAGGCTCCCTTCAAAGGGGCTGCCTACTGAACTTAATTTCCAGCTGGAAACAGCAGCCAGCAGTGCTTTACGTTTCGAAGCTTCCCCGCTAAGAAGAGCGGTGTTCTCCTTGTTCAAGCACTAGACGTACAGCAAAAAAACCGTAGGGTCGATAAAAAAACAGCCAGACATGCCCTAACAAATTAAAAGCCGTCCCACTTGCCATTCACTGACAAAGCGTACCAGAACGGTATTTGCCACGCACAAAACATTCCCGCATGCATGCAAATTACAAAGGCACTGCTCTATACGAAAGCCACCCGCTCCTTTCAGCCAAAAACGGCACTCCTGTTGTAACACGCAGGGGTCAGGGGGGGTGTACTGATGTCGTGCATGGCCTTGGTCGTATGACCATAAAGGGGGGGCAACCAAGCAAGAGAAGACGCTCCTCGGATGCTGGCGACACCCTCTCCCCGGCCAGGCCAGCATACCCTCATTCCCACCTCCACCGCACGAGCGGGTACCTGGTACCAATCCGATGGAAATAATAAAAGGCATTTCGAAGACCAAAAAACGTCCAAACGTAGTTCAAATGTACGACCTCACACCGATATACCACCTAAACTCACGATAAATCCCTTCCAGGGTATACAAACCGCGGTTGTTCCGGCTCGGTCTTGCCAACAAAAACGGGGGGAATTCAACCGATGTTCTCGTACTCTCGGATAGAATAGGTCGTGTCGAAAGAGTTACTCCTATATGGCCAATCATATTTCGAGGTAAGCACCGTTTCCAGACAGGGATAGACAGGACGCTTATCCTTGCGCCAAGCAGACAAGCTTTTAAGTGAAAACATTAAGAGTATACCCGGTACGAATCTTAAACTTTATTCTTGCGCCGAGCAAACAAGCTTTGAAGTGTAATACGCGGAGTACACGAATCTTAAAACCTTATCCTTACGCCAGGCAAACAAGCTGTTTAAAGTGAAATAGTATACGAATCTCAAAGCCTTAACATCGCGCCAAGCAAGCAAGCATTCGAGTGCAATAGTATACCGGGTGCGTAGTATAGCAGTACTGTGTTCCTCCTTTCACGGCTCGACTCTCTGTCCACCCAGTAAAACCTCGGGTTCCTTAAAACGTAGGCTAAACTAGACCAAGCCAAAAACTTCCGCCGTTTGCTGCTACGAGTAGCGGTAAAACGCGGCAAACAACCGCCATTACTTCGCCGCGTGCGTAACACCCATACCACACCCAACCTCTTCCGACCGCCCCCGAGCGACAGAACCTTAGATGTTCGCCCCAGCCACCCTTCTACAGTGCTGACATCAGTCGGACCATGTCCTGAACGAACAAACACCCACGCTCTCAGCGTCTAAACACGCCCCACGCCTTTATACAAAAAATGTAAGCCTGCACCCCGGAGCAGGGAACGGCAGGTGCTCGAAATGCCGGCTACGGCCGCCTTATCCCAGCCTTCAGCTTGGGTACCCTGAAGCCGTTCTTGGGGTCGAGGAACCCCTTAAACAGCGACCCTCTGTTGGAGGACTTTGACGACTTGCCCCTCAGGCCGAGTATGGAGTTCGTCGACAGCTGCGGGCAGGAGGAACAAAAGACGGCATCGGAACGCTTCACTCAGCGTGCAGACAAACGAGAGAACGAGCCACCCCAGAACATACTGGTTACCTGGTACATGACTTTCACGTTCGAGAGAGACGATACGAGTTGCTTTCGTTTAGTTGTGAGTCAGCATCCTCTTGCGTTTTTTTTTTCGTTCCTGCTTCTTCGATTTCCTGTTCCAAGTCCTAGAATGAAAAGAAGGGCTCTGAAGAAGTGAAACAATGAACGGAAGAAGATTTCGACGTCCAAGGTACATAGACGAGATATTAAAGCAGGGCTCTGCGACAAAAAAATGCCGTAACCCGAAGCACACTACAGTTTCGCGCGATATACTATTGTAGTAGCAGTGAGTAGAAAAACCGAACACATGCTAATGCCGATGATACGCACACCGTATCGTATTCGTTCACATCCGCGTGGAGTTACCGTCGTAGCCAATAGCCACTGCCAGGTTGCTCCCGGTAAGCTACGACCATACCAATACTATATAGGCACTATCCAGGTGCCTATCTCCGTATCCGAGCGAAAACGCCACCCCCGCTCTAGTGGAACCCCGACACCCATTTCACCCTCTCCCTCACACCGCTCTACGAAAGAACATCAGGAAGCCGTTCCAAACGCCACCCACATGAGTTCTTGATGTAAACACAGTGGCAAACCAACTACATGGTGTCACCCCCCTCCCCCCCCCCCCCCGCTCTACCCACCTTTTGCGGCTTGAACGTAGGCTTCGACATCAGACGCTCGCTCCCAGCACCCTGACTTCCATCTCGGGCGGTCCCTTGCGCCGCTGCCTCTACCCCCGACCCCGCCGTCAACCCACGAAGGGATGCCGTCGGCGCATGCGACACTCCGCCCGAGAGCCTGGCCGCCCCAGACCTAGGCCCGACGCCGCCAGCAGCGCCCGGCGGTCGAGTCGCGGCGTGGACATTACCTCTAGGGGCAGCGGTCACCGGCGCCGCACCGGCACCAGCGGTGGCTGCAGTGACGCTTGCGGCGGCGGGAGCAGCCGTAGCAGTGACAGCGCCGTTCTCCTCCCTGAGGAGGCTCAAGCCGGCCCCAACCTTCCTCTTGGGAGTCTTGCAGCGACTGGCTCCCGCCCCCAAGAGCTTGCGGGGGCGCTTGTGGGGGACCACTTCCGGTATGGGGGACAGGCTGGTGGTGAGGAGGTCCCTTTTCTTGTTGTTGAAAGACGCCTTCGAAGGTGCAGAGGGCTGCCGCGCGTCAACGAGGGGGGGGGAGGGGGGGGGGGGGGGGGGGGGGAGGGGTTGGGAGTGCATTCGAGGAGTGACGGAGGAGGGAGGCAATCGGTCTTTAGACAAAAGAAGCGGGTGGATGCGCGATATAGATACCCGGTAGATGGTAGAGCGGCGGGGGAAAATAGTCGAAGCATGCCCTGTTTTCGCGACACGAGCCCTTTGAAGGTACTGTAGCCCTACATAAACTCGTGTTGGGGGGTACAGGAGTGTAGCTGTCCTCAACTGTGCGTTGAAGGAAACGGGGGGTAAAAAAACTCGACTTTTCCTCTGTTTGCCCGTTTTGGGGGATTCCGGTCGTTTGACGGGACACGGTGACTCGGGCACGCGAGGCTTGAAGAGAAGCCCCTATTTTTTTACGCCGTCGCAAATTAGAAAATCGCTTCGCTCGTTATCACTGCAATAACGACCGCACTCCAAACTAAAGGAAAACACGTTGGGATACACAGATAGATGGAAAGGGGTCAGAGTAGCCCTGTGACTAAAGGAAAACACATGAAACAAAAATGCAGGCGGGGTTCCAGATAAACGCCGTGTTTGACCCATTGTACGGCTGTTGCCGACTGCCCAAGGAAGTGATTGGTCCCCAGTGGGGTGGTAACACCTGAATGCCAAATGTCGTCAAAATCCGGCAAATAACGAAGTACGTGAAACCTCGCGGGTCACTCGTGCGGACCCGTCGTTCTTCTGACGGCAAGCTGGGGTGCACCTCGGAGTACCTCACATTGTTCGTTAGTAAATGTAAGCACCGAGTCAAAATTTTCATAAAACTATGCGAATACCCAAACGATCCTCAATTTTCCGGACGGAGTGGCAGAAAACAAATACCTAATACCAGGTATCAGGGATTAAAGAAGGGTGCGTGTCGTTGGGGGCAAGCGGAGCCAAAATCACAGACCCGCGAACCCCAACATCCAGGAACTACAGCAGTAGTTATTGCATTCGCACAAACACACTGAGTGGCGCACTAAGACGGTCTACATAAACGATATATGAAAAGTGTTACTACTGTACGGACATGCTTTATAGATAAAACAATGTAGGAGCACTTCGCCCTCAAAAAGTCTTCAAAATCACTGCCGCGTCATTCATGCCCACGGGTGTTCGATAAAAAATTACAGTACCGGTAAGCAAAATATTCTGGAAAAGGCTATTAATAGTGCCTTCTCTGACGGCTTTTGGTGATTCCTCACCTCATCCGGCTTTGACACAACTGCCGCCGCCGCCTTCACCTCCACCACACGGGCCGCGCTCGTCCTGTTCTTTTCCTCACCGCCCCGATCTCCCTTATTCGCAGCAGCTAAATTCTCCACCTCCGGCGCACGGCTCGTGCTCTTCCTGCTCGTCTTCGCGCCACCTCGATCTCCCTTAGCCGCAGCAGACACATCCTCCGGTTCCGCCCCCGCCACACTCTCTGGAGCAACAGCAGTATTTCCGTCAGCCAAGCCCGGAAGCGGGCCTCCTTGTTCGCCCTCTTCGCCCTCCTTACCGGCTCCCGCGAAGCCATCCTCACTCGCCCTCCTGCCTTTTTTGGCACCCTTAGCACGGCGCGCTTTATTTTCCTTCTTGTCGGCCGCGACGGAAGCCTTGCGCTTCCCGGCGCTGCGGTCATCATCACCCGACCGACCTTCGCTGGTAGATGCGATTGCGGCGGCAGCGGTAGCAGCGGCCGCGGTGGCGCCGGTAACGGCGGCAGCTGCAGCGGCGGCAGCAGGGGCCTTGGCAGTGGCGGCGGTGTGGCGGCCGCCCTTGGAGCGTCCTCCAACCGACGAACGCTTGGACGGAGCGCTACTGTTACCGCTAGAGGCGGCAGCGGCTGAAGGTGTGGGCCCAGCGACGTCCTTCTCTGTGCCACCAGCACCGTCACCACCGCGGATTTTCTTCCCTGCCACCGGGGACGTCACTTTTATCGTGGTCTTCTTCGTAGCAGGCTTGGTGGCTACATCCTCGGCCACCATAGAGGCGCCAACACGGCCGCCGCCACCGCCCCCTGTTTCTGCCGCTGACGGTACCACGCCCGACGCCACCGGCACCACCGCCGGGGGGACCGCCGTTGTCGAGGCCCTCTTTGCAGCAGGCTTGGGGGCGGCGCCCTTGGCCTCGGTAGAGGCCCTCGAACTTCCTCGCGGTCTGAGAACAGCTACGGCCACGTTCTTGGAGACTACTGTCGCGCTGTCGTCGACACCTTTCACGCTACTGCCGCCGCTGCTGAGGCCGCCGTCACCCTCTTTACTCCGGCGCCGGACTCCGGCGGACGCAGTCTTGGCAACAACCGGTGCGGGTGCGTCCTCCTCAGACTCGGCCTCCGACAAACTCGCGATGACCGAGCGGCGCGACCGAGCTCTATCGTTGCTGCCGACGGGACGCCGCGGAGAGGCACCGCCCGACCGCCTCCGCCTCGACTTAACCGAGACAACGCCTTCGTCTGACCTGTCGTCATCCGCGATACCCTCAGCATAGTTGACCTTCTTGCTCTGCGTGCAAGCCCGAAGCCTCTTCTTGGCGGGCGAAGCTGTGGCAGCAGGAGCGGCGGCGGCAGGGATATCGGCGTCACTGGTCACAGGCCTGACGTCTTCCCCGCTCTTCGAGGCCTTTTTTCTCTTGTCAACTCCATCGCGCGGGTCGGCCGACTTCTTGGCGACCCCACGTTTGCCCCTCGCGGGCACCGCTGGGGCAGGCTTCATCGCGGGAGATTCCAAAGCCTCGCCGCCCTTCGTATCACCATCGCCACCGCCACCCTCGCCCGTCGGCCCAGCTTTCTTACAGACCTTCTTCTTCGCCGCACCCTTACGCTTCGTTACCAACATCGCCGGCGGTGCCTCCGCCTGTACCTCCAGCGGTGCTTCGAGCGGTGCTTCCGGCTGTACCTCCATCGGTTCCTCCGGTTGCATTTCTGGCTGTTCTCCCAGCGATGCCTCCGGCTGTGCGTCCGGCGGTGTCTCCAGCTGTACCTCGGTAGGGATCGGCTGCCCAGCCACCTGCCCCGACGAGCGCTCGGAGGTCACCTGTGTTGCGGCGGCAGAATCAGGTACAGGGGCGATGACCGAGCGGGACGGCCGAGCGTTTTCCTTGCTACCGACGGAGTTCCGCAAAGAGGCGCCGCCCGGCTGCCTCCGCGTCGACTTCGCCGAGGCAACTTCTTCGTCTGAGCTGTCGTCGTTCTCGACGCCCTCAGCATAGTTGACTTTTTTTCTCTGTGTGCACGCCCGAACCCTCTTCTTGGCGGGCGTGGCTGCGGCAGCAGCATTGCCGACAAGGGTATCAGCGTCACTGGTCACAGGCCTGTCGTCTTTCCCGCTCATCGTGGCCTTTTTGCTCTTGCCAACTCCATCGCGCGAGCCGATCGATTTCTTGGCGCCCGCACGCTTGCCCCGCGCGGGCGCCTTCGCCTTCACCGAAGGGCCCTCGTCTCCGCTGTAGGATTGGCCTTCAGATACCCGCGCTCTCTTGATCGCCCTTTTCGGCGCTGGAGCAGGCTTCACCGCGTCCGAAACCTCACCATTCACAATATCACAGCGGCTGCCACCCTCGCCCCACGGTCCACCTTGCTTACCGACCCGCTTCTTCGCCACAGCCCTTCGCTTCGATACCAACGCCGCCGGTGATGCCTCTGGCTGTATCTCCAACGGCGTTTCCGGCTGTACCTCCAGCGATGCCTGCGGCTGTGCCTCCACCGGAGCCTCCGGCTGTGCCTCGGCCGCGGTCGGCGCCGCTACAACCTGCCTAGCCGATCGCTCGGAGGCCACCTGCGCAGCGGCGGCGGCAGCCGCCGCCGCCGCGGCCGTCGACACGACAGTCGCCGAAAGCTCCTCCCTCGCTCGCTCGGCCACATCCAGCCTCCTCTCCAACGACATGCGCCTTTCCTTCTCGGTCTCCACCGCAGCTCGGAGGGTTGAGCCAGCCTCGGAAGCGGCGGCGGTGGCGAGGTCGTCCCTGGTGCGCTCAGCGAGGCTAAGCCTTCGCTCGGTGGACTGCCGCCTCGCGCGCTCGATTCCGACGACCACTTCGCCCTTGTGCGTGACGTCGACGAGACGCTGCTCGACCGACACGCGCTTGGCTTCTTCGGCCTCCACAAGGTTTCTGATAGAGAAGGTTTTGGTGGAGGGGGGGGTGGGGGGGGGGGGGGGTACTCACCATCATGCATGGCCGTAGTCGCATGGGAGCGGGGGTGGGAGGGGGTACTCGACAGGAGATATGTACTCGATCTCATGCATGGCCGTAGTCGTATGACCATAGACCCTCGCATCCCTACAATGCCGGGACGGAGCATGTCGGGTTTTCACCGACCAGGCAGACATTATTTGCACCAAGCGCGAAGCGCCGTGAGGTGTCTGGCGAGTCGCATGAAGGGTGAGCTGCATCCTACTAAGAACAGCTTTTGAGGCGGACTTGCATATGGATGACAGAATCAATGAGTTGATTTAATTCCCGGTGTAGGCATTTCCAGGGACAGCAATGAGAGTACCATTTAACTGCCTCTTGGGTGCATTACCATAAACACTACCGGTACCTGGTACGTGATATGATAATTCCCACGTGCGCGGAGTAAAGGTTGTTCACCTCGCACAACCGATCTAACTCGACAACCAGCTGTGACCGACCGCCAAAAAAAAAAAAACGGTACCCTGGTTATCTAGCTCACGTAGTGAGCGGCATGTTTTACTGTGTAGTTGCCAACCGACGCCAACCCAACCTATATATAATAGGGGGGCATGGGAGGGGGGGGGGGGGCGAACGGGTAGGGTTCGAATGCAGAATCTAAGATGACGTTTTTCAAGCGGTCGTTTCTTGTTTGAGTAGGGGTGCTGCTTTGGAAGGACCGAGTGCGCAAGACGCAAGAAGCTCTATTAATAGCTCTTGTGATGAACTGTCATCTCGTTTTCGTAGCGGCTGCGTCAACATATGCCCATAAAAGCCTAAGGCATCTAGTGCAAAGCAGGACGGAAGCACATACTTCCTACCAACGGATAGTTTTGTCCCCGCGGCAATCTTGGGGCTCGTTGTCCGTATGTACTCTGCAACCTACCACCGCATGCTACTGTGAATAGCAGCACCTAAATACGGATACCAGCAAGTAGACGAAAGTCCAGCCTGTTTGTTTTTCGGGTCGACTACATTCCAAGGCGGGGCGCGATGGGGTATATGCGCCCATGCAGCCGCATATCAGGGTCCACCGAGCAAAACTTATTTTCGAACCCAGCGGGGGGCGCGCCAAACAACCCAAATAACGTACACATATACAAAACGCCGGTTTGACGGAGCAGCCCACCCGCACATGGCAAGGGCAACCAAGCGACCACCGCACAATCCCCAGTGTCGGCTCAACTTACATAAAATATGCAACCTTCCTTTCCCCTAGGCCCATGATGCGAGGCCGACACCCCGCCCCCCTTTCCCATCGCTCTCTCGTTTAATATATTATATATAAATATAATAATATATATATATATATTAACCATAAACGAATATGTAAAAACTGACCTCAGGAGCTCTTGGGCATTCTGCGCTTCCAGGCATTCCTCCTCCAGCGTTCCAAGGCGAGCCTCAAGCACCCTCCCCTTCCCCCTGGCAGCCTCAAGCTCCCCTTCGGCGCCCTCCAGCTGCTCGCGCACCTCGCGCGTCTCCTGCGTCGCCAAGCGCCCTTTCGACTCCAGAAACGCCGACCTCTCCTTCAAGCGGCCTATGCGCTCCTCGCACTCCTGGGTTATATTAAGTTATGAACGATGATGGACGATGGATGAGTTGACGAATTATCACGACTGATGATTGATGGTCGACTATTGAGGAGTAACGGCCGGTGAGTAGCGACTAGCCACCAGGAGCGAGAAGGGTGGGGCTGCGTCTCAAGTAGATAATGCGAATCGGAGGTTAGAAGGGGGGGGTCTCGGGGTTCCGCCATTGATCCCTTTAGGGTTGCGCTCCCGCTGGGAGGGGACAAAGCACTTGGAATTCAAGCCGGATCTCGGTTTCAGTATCGACGCGAGTAAACGAGGGAAGAAATGGCTGAAGTCTTCTCGCGATAAAAATGCCTCCCAAGGCACGAACCGTAGTGGGTGTACTCGATAGGAGAGATGTACTCGATCTCATGCATGGCCGTAGTCGTATGGCCATAGACCCTCGAACCGTAGTAGGGAGGGGGGAAGAGAGCCTGCCTGCTACGTAACCTCGAATCTGAGTTACAACTATTAGTAGAAGGGAGAGATAAAAAAAGGGCAATGAAAATGTATCGCGGGAAAAGGGGGGGAAAAAAATGGAACTATTACTACAGTGCAGTGCTGTACTAAAAGGGATGAAGGTCTTAGAACCCTTTCTACCGCATTTTAACTGCAACTGTCGGGCGTTCGCGTTGACCCGACAATGCGGCTTTACCCTCAGCAATGGCGTCGCTTTTGAGGTTTGAAACAGCAGCGGCCTCGCGCTCGGTGTGTCCATCTTGACTCATGGGTACTCATTTTCTGCCTTCAGCGCACGTGGAACAGGTTTCAACACTCTACAAAGCCCATGGCAGGCTCCCTTAACCCTAGTAGGACCTGCAGTCCCGATTTGGGGACAAACTACTCAAATTTTGACTGGTTTGTCCCCAAGAACGGGACTGCGGTCCAAAAAAAGGGTTGAAAGTGAAAGTGCAAGGTACATATCGACTCCTTCTCTGTACACATGCGGGAGGCTATCAAATGGGTGCACCCGCCTTTGATGCAACGCGCTTGACCCACCGGCCGGTCACATAACCCTTGGAAAAACACACAGGGCTTTGCTAACTCTAGGGGAAAATCACATCAACGGAACCCCCCTATGAAGCTGCCGTATGGCTTACCTCCGCACACATATCCCGGCGGCCAATGCTCAGCACAAGACACCGCATTTTACAACGCCAATTGACTCGATTCAACGCGCGCGCGCCCGGGCAGTGCAAAGGAAATACACCCAGCACGCAAACTGTCAGATGCACGTCACTAAAGCTGACTCGAAAGTGAAGAAAACAGGACTTTCACCCACAACCCCACTGAGACATATTAACCGCAGAAACAAATAGGCACGGATGCGTGCATTCAGCAGCACCGGCAGCAACAGCAGCAACAGCAACAGCAGCAGCAGCAGGTACACAACGTACGTCTCCCGGAACTGTTGCTCGCAGCATACAGCAAACGGTTGCGAGACACCGCAGACCGATGACGCGCGCGGATACGTGTCAAACCTCACCTTGGCGCTCTCCCGAAGCTCAGTCACGCGCCCAGCCATTCTCCTGCTGCGAGCCACGAACTCCTCTACCATCGCGCACGCCTTAGCTGTCATGGCCGTCGCCATCGAACGCACGCTCTTGTCAACACGAGACCTTTCCTCCTCGGCGGCCCTCGCCCTGCGAATCTCCGCCATCGTTTCCGCGGCAAACAGCTTCGTCTGGTTGGCCATCGTTCCGGTGGGCAAAAGCAGGTACCAGGTAGGCAGTAGGGACGAGGGGTAAGAAGAGGGAAAAGGGGCGTGAAACCTAACCCACAATCAGCGTGTAAAGCCAACGTTTAAGGTTTCTTTGTAGACGGTCAAAGCCGCGAGGTGCTGGTAGAGGGCTACCCTCAGTTAATTACGCTGGCCCACATGTGCCTTTTTCCACCTACAAACTACAGCAATACACCTGGCACAAAACATAACGCAGGTCGCCCTGGATGTCTAATGGTCACCCTCGAATGCTACCATGGTTGATGCGTGAGTTTAAATCCCACCGTGGCGAGAGTTGGACTCTGCCAAAAAAAACTAATAAACTGCTGAGAGCGCGTAGCGTGGGTAGTGCAATTAGACGCGAGTGGCGAGGGACAGAACCACTGATTTCTTCTCGCGATTGAAAAAAACAAGGCGCGAACCGCAGTGAGGACGGGGAGGGAGAGCCTGTTCTTGTGACCCCCGATCCGAGTTACGACTACTGTATGTAGTATGGAGAGAGAAAAGAAGGGCGTTCACAATAAACGGGATGGGGAAAAAGGAGAAAAACACCCAACAAGGTACGTACAGCAAAACACACCTAAAAAGGGTGGGGCAAGCCGGGAACTCCACGCGCCAAGACTCTTAACTTCCGTGGACAGGTTTTATATCTTCACCTCATCAACGGTGTTCGGAGAGCTCACGTACTGCTCATGTGCAACGTTATTTGGGAGTTCCACAGAGGAAAGTCGCGTGTTTCTGTGTGGGAATATTCAACGGGCTGTGACAAGTTTTGTCCGACACTTACTTGACTTGTTCCTTTTCTTCTGTGTGTTGTGTTCTATGATACGTGGATAATATATACCTGGAACATATATAGATACCCTGTGGAGCTTCCACATCATGAGTGCGCATCTAAAAACCGACTCAGGCTCGGCCCATCATATCCGTGAATGCTTCGGACACATGTTGCGTATTCCACACACCTACAGGTGAAGGTCCGAGCAAATATACTCCATACCAGGTATGTGGCAAGAACTAATATGAATAGTTGGGGAAATACAGCTCTACCTTGTTCCTGCCTGTCGGGGAAAAAAACGATAGCTCGCGAAGTCATGTGCGAGTATGTCTTATTAATAGTAGCGTTTCGTGTTTCAGTGCTTCTGCACTGCTGAATCTGCTTGTCTCCATCGTTAGCCCTGCGTGCGAGCTCCGGGATTCCCGAGATACCAGCAACCCAGGAGATAACCGGTTGGCATGTGCTACACAATTGAGCCAAAGCCTATGGTGTGGAGACACCCACCTTAGCTATGATACTAATGCTGTCCACAGAGGCCTGTGCTGGACGGGAAGGGGATGCAGTATCGGAAACGACAAGAGCACTTACTGTAGAATGTTTTGAAAAAGAGATATCGCCGTGAAAAAGGAAGAAAGAAAAGCGGCGAAAAGAAACATCCCCATCTGCTACAGCTTAGCCATAAAGTCGGAAAATGGCACTAAAACAGGTCGAGAAAACACGTGAGACGCAGACAAAGCAGATGAACACGTTGGGGCCAACTGTCCGCAAGGTACACCAAGTCCGCTAGAGTGCTTTTCTTCGTGCTTCAAAGCACCAAACCAAAGTGCATCGCCTCCTCCAAGCGAGAGGTGAAGGTTTCACACCTTGGCCTGGTGTTCATCGATAGCCCTTTCATCCTGTGCGCAGAGGGCCTGCGCCCGGCGATAGTTTTCCTCGAGTATCTTCTCATGCATCGCCTCCTTCGAGCAGATAAGCTCCCGTACCTTTAAATAACGAGGATCAGAAGCCGACGGGGACGGCGGGTTATACCCACTGTCGTATAGCCGTTGTGGTGTATTCTTCGTTCGATGTATCCGTTGCTTGATGCCCCAGTTTCTACCTCCGTCTACCACATCGGCGACCGCAATCATGCCATGGCGATCGAGGCATTTGCTCAAGGGGCTCGAATCAAGCGAAGCTGTATTACTTTCGTATCGGGAGGGACGGAAGCCGACGTGTTTGCAGGGTTGTTCAAGGACGGGGCAGAACATCGATGACCATCAATATCTACCGGCATTTCGCGCTTAAGAACTAGGTCTCTATTGACGACCAAATAGACTGATGCAGAGCTATATAAGAAGATGTCAGAACGTCAACCCTGGTTGCAAAGCCGTGATTAATGACGGAAGAAGGGTTCAGAGACTCCCACTGTATCAATGGCACTCACAAGGAAAACATCCATCCTATACGTGCATCGCACGCCGTGATTAAACAACGTCCGCCTAGCGTTCCACGAAACAGCCACCGGCACGCCGCAACCTCGACGCCTTCCACTAAAACGCCAACCACACGTTCCCCGCTCACCAAAACCTTCTATCCCTGCACGAGAGATCGGTCTTACCCTTCCAATCCGCTACCAGTTCCACCGCGAAGCTTACCTCAGCCCGGGCCTCGTCGAGCGCGAGGTTTGCCTCCCTCGCCTCTTTCTCCGCCTCCTCCTTGCCCAGCTCGCACTCCCACTTCTGGACTTCCAACTCCATCAAGCGGTCCCCCGCAAAGTCACCCCCTCTCCCTGCCGCCCCCTCCAACGTCGCCCTCGCGACCGGCGCACCGTTGTCTAGCGCAGGTTTTCCGTCAAGCCGAGGAGACGCTTCGATCCCCTCGACCACGACACTCCCACCACCAACAGCGCCGCAGAGAGAAAGGGCGCCGCCCCTGCTGGGCTCTTCACTGTTTTTGTCGGCGCCCCGCTCTTGACGTTTTTGGACCTCTTCGAGCTGCTCGCGGAGCTGGGCCGCCTCGTCCTGAGCCTTGAAAGCTGCCTCCGCGAGCCTAAAAATAATGGAAAGTTTGAGCAGATAGTGGTGGCGCGTCAGGCGTCGACGGGACAATGGAACAAAGTGCGCGTACTCACAAGAAAGCAAGCACGGGTTTCCAAGTTCCTACAGGTGTTCATCCTCTGGGGCGTGACTATGGTTTTGAGGAGCGCGTTATCGATTGACACCCACGCAACGGACTTTCGCTCCTCATTCGTCTTCCCCACAAAAGTGACCCACCAGCAGCAACATGAACGTGAGGATCAGCAAAATACTGCTTAACGCTTGTGGGAGGTAGCGACCCTGCAGACAGCAGCGCCCCGGCGCCACACGGAATGACCGCAACAGAGGGCCGACTGATACAACAGCTGACGAAGCAAACGCCTTGAGACGAAAGTCGCCAGCACTTAAGAGCAACATGACCCTCCTCCCCTCACCCCGGCCTGCCTCTCTCACCTGCTCCTCTCGTCCGCCTGCTTCGCTAGGCGGTCTGCCATGCTGGCAACCTCTTGACGCAACTCGCCTATATGCACTCGCGCAGCCAGTCCATCCACCTCCCCCTCCTCCCCCCCCCTCTCGCCGGCCGCACCAGCCATGGTAGCGCCGTGCGAAAGTTGCGATACAGTAGCCTTTTCCACCGGAGTTCTGGGAACTCTGCTCTTGCTTGCAAAAGGATCCACTGCCACCATTGGCTCCGGGGACTCCTGCCTGGCCCGGTCATCCCCGGCTCCCGGTGCTGCCGCTTGCGTCGCTTCCAGCGGGTTCGAAGAACGGAACGTCTCCGCACCCTTAGAAGCATGAACACCCGCGGTACTAGGGATGGCAACGGCCGCAGAGGAAGCGGCCGCCGCAGGAGGGGTACGGGCGAGCTTCTGCGAGCTCACGAAAGGGTCCAGTACCGCTTGATCTGCGTCTTGGTCCGCCTTGCTTGTTGCATCGTCGAGCGTGTCCGATTCGCAAGCTAAGGAACCTATTACACGCTCTCTGTCCGCGATGGTGCTATCGACGGCCGCTTCTTCTTCACGAGCCGGCATCGACGGAACGGCCGACTTTCTCGAGGTATCAGCAGCGCTGTTTACCGCTGCTGTCACCATCGCCGTCTCCGCCGCTGCAGGGGCGTTGAGCTTTACGCTAGGGTTTACAGGGCGCTCCCGGGGTTCCTCCGCGGCGAGCTTGACCTGCTCCGTTGCGCCGTTGGCTGTCTCAGCAGCATGTGCCGTGGCGGCGGCGGCGGATCGCCTTGCGGCAGTGTTGGCAGCAGCCGCTGCTGCTGCAGCAGTTGCGGCCTCGATGGAAGACGAGAAACGGAAACCTGTCGCAGCCTTCCCGTTGCGTGTCCTTGGCGCCATGGCTGCCCGGGGTGCAGGCTGGTGGGCGGTGGTTGTGTTGACAGGGTCGAGCGACCTCATGGGAAGGACCTTCGCGTGGGAGCAACGGCGTGGAGGAAGGGAGGGTTGTCTTTCGCTCGTGCGGCGACTATGCGACTACTACCGTGGTGGCAGCCCCTGATCCATTACCCCAAGGTTTACTATCTAACGCTTGTCACATAGCACTGCCTCGGGTAGGAAACGAATTCGACACCGTGTACTATCTTCGTGTTGCTCATCGCAGTATGCCGAAGCTTTTGATCACACACCCATTATGACTACTCGAGTGGCATGGAAGCGACAAACTACGAGCGTGTTCAAAGCTAAACACGCACTGCCGCACCACAGCCTCTACGCAAAACATCCAAGGAGTGCTCCCCTCCGCCATCGGCCCAGGGAACACCCGCTCGACATCAAAATACAAGACCCCAGTTTGCGCCAAGGCTACTCCCCCCTCTCCCGGCATGGTCCCACGAACCACGAGACACACAAGGACCCAAACCCCACACCCCACAACACTACGTCGCATAGTAACATACCTTTCCGTCTCCGAGGGCTCCCAGCTGTTTCATTCTCGTGGAAGGCGTTCTCATTCCAGAAGCGTAGTCCTTGAATGCCGCGGGAGTAAGCACCCCCCTGAGCCCACCCCCTGCCCCGTCTCCACCACCACCAGCGTGAGCGGTGGGTCTCGGAACGCTCCCTGTCAGGCTCCTCACGTTGGCGGCGTTGCAGTCGCTGCTGTTCAAGCTGGTAGGCGACGAAGAGCATTGCCATGGAGAGCTGGCGCCCGTAGATGCGGTTGTCTGCTGCTGCTCCGGCAACCGTCCCGTCCCGCGTGCCAACGTAGGCGCCGGAGGGAGAAGCTGCCGCTGCTGCTGCTGCTGCTGCTGCTGCGGTTGCTGTTGATGTTGTTGTTGCTGCTGCTGCTGCTGTTGTTGTTGCTGTTGCTGTTGTTGCTGCTCCTGCTGCCGTCGCTCCTGCTGCTGCTGCTGCTGCTGTCGTCGCTCCAGCTGCTGGTTCCGGGCGATGTTCTGGACGACCACCCCTCCCTTCCCTTCCGCGATAGCGCCACTGGCGTCCACGGCTTGGTCTTTGCCACTCATGTGCGAGGTCGAGGGAATCGGTTGAAACGACGCGCCGTCTCCCTCTCGATTTTCGTACCCGGCTTTGATTCCTGGATGGCTCTCCACCGGCGGCAACGGCATCGCTTCTCTCGCGACGCTAGCGTTCGCTTCGTCTCCGCCTGCCCGGGGTGGGGTCCTCGCAAGCTTAGAGCTTCGTCCGAATATATGCTCTGCCGGAGGCTCGAAGGTCGGGGCCTGTCGCGGGACCGGTGGCGGTGGGTTGGATTGGGTTTCTGTACCCTTACCAAGCTGGACAGAGCTCGATGCAGACGACTTCAGCCCAGGCCTTGCCTCGTGGGACTCGTCCGCCGGGGCTTGGTGCACCCCATCTGAAGACGCCCCCCTGCGGTTGTGCTCGCCGTGCCGCTGCTGCTGATGCTGCTGCTGTTGCTGATTCCTATCCCTTCCGTTCAAAGATGCACCCCCCATAACCACTGCTGCTGCTGCTGCTGCCGGAGCTACCGGTGCTGCTGAAACGCGTTCGTCTCCATGCACCGCGGGCCCGCTGACCGCGTTAGTTCGCGTCGCGAGACCCATACCTCTCGGGGGCGTCCGCGACATCTTCGGCGTCTTGGCGAAGGCGGCGAGCATTGCCTCCTCGGCCTGGCGTGTGTCCACGGGAGAGGATGCCTTCCAGCCTCCGGAGTCGTTATCCGCCTTGTTGCCATTACCACCATCACCACCACCTGTAGTAGCAGCGGCAGCAACAGTAGCAGCAGGAGTGCTCAGGCCGGGTGTGCGCACGGGGCGTGCCGAGCGCGCGAAGTGTGAGGAGCGTGGGATTTTGGTCGCGGAGGTCGCCGAGCGTGCCCGAGACCCAGCTAGCCGACCGCTCGTGTTGTTGTCGTTGTTGCTGCCCTTCTTTGATGAGAGCGGTGTGCGTGGTAATTGATGCCGCATGCGGAACGAGCCTTTCGGTAGGGCGGATTCTGATTCGGACGCACCGGCTGCAGGGGCGGCCCGAGCGTGCTGCAGCTGCTGCGCTCCCGAGCTCGTCACGGACTTGGGCATCGGACGGCTCTCTCCTGGACTGGCAGAAGAAGACAGCAACGCGGAATTGGAATCGGCTGTTTGTGATGGGGCTGGCGCGGCGCCCCTCCTGCCGCCATCCCATGAACCTAGCATGGCTACGACTAAGCCAACACCTACGCGTACAACCCTTCGGCTATCTCCTGTGTGGAAGTGCAGCGGGTAGGCGCTTACGAGAAGGGCTTCTGGTGTTCTGTTGGGTTTAGTTTGTTTGAGCTTGCCTCGCCGTTGAGGTTTTTGCTTTGCAAAATCCCTCTTCTGTGGAAACCCTATGCTCCTTCGGCGTTTCGGGTTTCATCGGTTTGGAAAACAGAAGCAGACCGTCCGAGCGATACAGAACCTGCCCGCTGTGTTTACGACTGCTGTTGTGGCGTACGGTGTACCCTGCACCTTTGATATTGGAAGTGCGCGCTAGATGGCCTACTTATGTACCACCTGCGGGGGTGGCATCATGTCCGCGAAGGTGTGTGGAGACAGAGCAGCAGGGGGAAAACATGACTACAGGTACTACTGCTGTACGTAACTAACAGGTACCTGGTACAGAGTACGTTCAAGTCATGTACCCTGGTACGTGCGTAGTACAACATCTGGGTTTACGGACTGCATGGTCGGCGCGCACCACCAACCCACAACAGAGCTGCCCCCTCGTTGAAGGGGCTACTGCAAGTGAACAATAAGCTGAATTGCGCAGTGCGATGAAGACGCCAAGATGGTGCCAGCAGCACACCATTTGTACAACCCTGTTGATGTAACGTTCTCCACACTGTAAATAGCGTAAATGTTGACGATTGGCATCGCAGGTACCGGTACATGAAGCACAACTGCTGTACAACCCTGTTGATGTAACGTTCTCCACACTGTAAATAGTATAAAAAATGACGATTGGCATCGCAGGTACTTACATGACGTGTTGGGTGTTGGCGTTCGTGTGTTGGTGTTACAGCAGTTATATACGCATATACTGTATACACTAACAGACGGTTATAGCAACAGTTACGTGACGTGTATGGGTAAGAGTGCACGAGTACGTACCAGGGTACGTGTTAGAGACCGACACATGAACCACTCGGTACTGTACCCTGCACGCTGTGCTGACTGAACATATACATAAAAGGCCGTAAACTCCACGCACCACCAGCCAACTCAGCCGCACGAAACTCACCCCAACGCCCCAACACAACCGCAGCGCCCAGTCCAGGCGTGCGTGATGATGGCGTTCATGGCACTCCCTTCGAAGGCCTTCTTCCCACCACCCCCCGCCTCGTGTCTCCTTCGCCATGCGCGGGTGGCGTCAACGTCCGCGTCGATCCCCAACAGTCGCAACGCGTTTCAATCGCGCGGCGCTCTTCCTCCAGCTTCCGCGCTCCCTCCCTTCTCCACGTCCAGCAGCACCAGCACCACCAGCACTATCAAGGCGCGGGCGCGTCGAACGTCGACTTCCCTCTCCGCCTCTGACAGCACGAAAGACGCAGCGATGGCGGCAGTGCAAGCGGCGGAGGACGCGCTGAGCGTAGCAGCGGAGGATGCAGGCGAGGCGGTGGTGGGGGCGGGCGAAGTCCAGGCGACCATCGCCGCTGCGCGCGCTGCCGCCCGGAGCGCTATGGATTCGCTGCGGAGAGGCGGGGGCGGTTTCGGCGGGGAGGGAAACGGGGGCGCCCAAGACATTTTCGCGTCAAGACAGGTGACTTTCGGGAAGCTTACGCGTGGTGTGTTACCTGTTGCTCCACCTCTGGCTGTAGGTGGGTACCGCTACCTTCTTGCATACCACGGTAGAGCTAATTCCTCCGTGCTGCGATGACACTAAGTACTCTACCTTTGATACAACTTACTATCGGGTAGTATCGCAACGCCAGGCACACATGGGCAGGCCAAATTTTGTATAATATCAGCAGGACGATATACGAGTACCCCTGGCAGCTCGACGGCGGATTCCTCGTTGCTCACTGATATCGGTTGCTACGCCCTACGAAAGTATCACCGTGAACCAGGTACGATCGGCTTGCAGTGCCACCAGCGGTACCAAATAAAACAAAATAACGCAGGGTTTGTATCGTGATCGTTACTCCGTGCAAGCTGCGCAAAACCTCAATTTCGGCTGTTCCTCTAACTATAGCCTGACTAGCCTGAAGCTCAGTTTTCCTTTCGTCTTGCTCTTCTTGCGTCAGGACGCGGCGTCACCGGCTCGTTCCGCCGTAGAAGCGGCCCTGGCGGCTATCGCAGAAGCTGAAACTGCCGGCCCTCCCACCGAGGCAACGACCGCCGCTTACGATGCCGTCGGCATGGCACAGGCCGCGCTCGACCGCCGATACGCGGCAGCCTCCGATGTCGGCGCTGCGTCCGATGCCTCCCAAGGCGAAGATGGCACAGCTGCGGGGCAGGCTGCCGGCGGTATTGGCGGCAGCAGCGACAGCGACAGACGCGACACATTTCAAGACGAGGCAGAGATGACAAAGGAACCCGAGTCTGCGCGCATGACCCGAGACAACCCCGCGGCTTCCCACAGCCATATGTCTCACCTACTCTGGTGAGGAGGCGCTTCACGCTGCGATACCCGATTAGCGCGTGCGGTGTTCGCGACAGCTCACCAGCGCCCGGTCTTGTCGAGTTGTCTAATTGTCATGCAGCGGCTAGGGACGCCACCCGAAATTGCCCGAAACTTGATTGTGTTTTTGCTATCGCTGCGGACACAAGGTTTGTTCCGCCTCGAGCCTCATGTTCGTTTGTTTTTTCGCGATCGCAACACCGATGCAGAAATCGTTTCTCCCGTGTGCCATTCGCAAGCTACTTGTAACCCTTGTGACTAATGCAAACGTTGTACTACTCTAGTTTTAAGTAATTTAGCTCTGCAACACAGGTGCAGCTCTAATCGGCTCTAAGGGGGTTAGCGGTATACTCTCAAAGTAGTAACATAATATAGGTATTTTTTGTACCAGCCCGGCTTTCCACCCCATCCGAGCATGCTCGCTTTCCTCTAGCCAACGAACTCGCACTGGATGTTTAACTTGAAAACATGGCAAAGAAGATTTAATACCAGTGGTTGTTGCCAACGTCCCTCACCTGCCCGCCCCTCTCTCCAGGAGACAAGTTGCTGGCCCTGGAGACACAGTGCTAGATTGTACGGCAGGGAACGGCTACGACAGCTTGGAGATGGCCAAGATTGTGGCGCTTGGTGATGGCGTGGGAAAGCTTTACGTGATGGATGTGCAGGCAAGTACGCAAGCTGATTGGATGTTCGCCGCCCGATCGTATTCCCGAGTCCGAATACGATTCAAGGGGACTGGCTTCGCCTATAGGTGTGGCAAGATGGCTCGCCACCACCCGAAGGAAGCTCTTCGCACGAGGCGCGTCCCCACAGTTGGTATATTGAAAGATCTTCGTGCTTTAGGGAGGGATTCAAAGGCACGCCACACTGTCGTAAACGACCATGTCTCCCACCCTCGTAAAAAAAATATATGCAGGGCGTATGTACTGCTGTATTGAAATACTGATACCACGACATCACATTATCACTATATCACGATACCACAACATCAGAACATCACAACATCAATTTTTCCTACTCGTAATATCACAATGCCACAATATCTCATACCTATCGGGGTTGAAATGCGTGTCGCCCCGTGTTCATGTTCGCCCTCAGCAGGAGCGCGCCCTGGAGGCCACTCGCGCAAGGTTGCGCTCAGAGCTAGGCGAAATCGCTCTGAAACGGTCGACGCTCATCCACGGTAACTTCCGTTACATGCCCGCCGAATTGGAACCCATGTCGGTGCAGCTCGTCGTGTGAGTAGCGCTCGCGGCGACGCGCAGGACGGGCGAGATTGGCGGGTGAAAGGGGATCGGGCAAACCTGTGTCTTTGCCTGCGCTATTTTCGATATTTTCGATGTCGATGTTGGTGTGGTTCAAGCCACAATGTCAAGGTTGGGACAATTTCGTGGGATTCAGTCGCGATTGGTGCCTACTTGAATGTAACTGCAGTCTGCCTGAAATCTAACGATGGCGATCTAACAATGGCGCCAGGTATAACCTTGGGTGGTTGCCGGGAGGAGACAAGTCGATCACGACGGAACTCGAGGATACTCTGGAGAGCATCGAGGCAGCCAGGCGCTTGGTGAAGAGCGGGGGCATGATCAGCGTCATGCTTTACAGGGGGCACGCAGAGGTGTGTGGTAAAGGATCGATACAGATGGGGGTGATGCATACCTGGTATATATTATTTTCTCCAAAAAACAAGCGATGAAGGTAGCCTATTTCCTTCGTCCAAGAGAAGAAGAACTTCCTCTCGACGAACACCGATGCCGCTGCCCACTGTGGAATTTCTTTGAAGTTTCGAACAGTTGATAACATCAGTGAAGCTCGACATTGGTGACGCAGCTATTAATAGTAAGGTTGGGGTCAGGGCTTTGTCCCAAACCCTAATCTTGGTCCTAGAGATGGAAAGAGACTCGCCGATCCCTGAAGGAGAGAGCGGGTACGCCTAGCCCAAAGCACAGCGTTTATTGTTGTACTAGCCCGGGTGCTGCCTGCTGCGTATCACGGAATGGGCAAAAAAGATGGCTTCAAGTTCTTAATCCCTTAAGGACTGCGCCTCCGTTGTGAGGATAAAACACTTGGTCTTCCAGTAGAGTCATATTCAGGTGTGTGTACAGTGCAGCGTTACGTGGACTACAGTAATCAGGACGCATCGTATACACATAAACCTATATATTCCTGTATTTTTGCTGAGCATATTTGGTCCTGATTACTCTTATTATGTTTCCCCGTGGTAGTACACCTATTTATTGTAGTAGTTTTATTCTCTTCTGCGATTATGGCCGCGTTTCGTGAACCATCTGGGCCTTCCGTGATTCACACGCCCGCGGCTGATGCCGTTCGTGTCAATGGCTTCGCAGTTCACTGAGGAGGACGATTGCACACACACTTACCCAAATAATCAGTGAGTATTGGCGCCCCTTTCAGTATTGCCGGACATGCGCCAATCGCTGGATGCGCTCTGCGATAAGCATTCCACTTGGATTCGTTTTGGGGGGAGAGAACCCCCCACCCGTATATTGTTTACCTGGTATATATACAGGTTGGGTTGGCGTCGGTTGGCGACGACACTTTAAAAGATGTCTCTCACTGCGTGAGCTAGACCACCAGGGTACTGTTTCTTCGTTTCTGTTTTTTGTTTTGGCGGTCACTCCGGCTGGCGGTCGAGTTATACCATTTTCGTGCGGGGAGTATCTTAATTCCGCACAAGGGGGATGATCGTATCGCGTAGCGTGTAGATGGCGGGGCATCCACGAGGCAGTTACATAGTCAGGGTTTTTATTTTTCGCGTTTCGCAGAACATTCACGAAAACACGAAAAAAATGCGGTGGGTCCTATTATCGCCTGGTATCATGTTTTATGAGGTTGCAACGCTCGTCCATCTGATCGAATCATCGAAACCAGCGGCGCGCGAGCAGGCCGTCCGATGGATCGTGCCGCTAACGGTGCCCTGACTCCCAGAGAAGCGAGTGTGCCTCGCCGTACCTCGCGAGCTCGACTTCTGGCGCGACAAAGCCCTTCGCGACATGAAAATAGCTGTCGATTTCGTGTTGGTCTCGGCTGGGTCGGTGAGTCGGCTGTGTTGACTGGACGAATAGAGCTTTCGTTGTGCAAGCCGCTTTCTGCGACCAGCCACGGCCTGGGAATGACCCTGGGGATGACCCTGCTCTATCGTGTACTGTGCCGAGTGGGGGGATGGCGCGCACGGCTCACACGGTGCGCCTGCCCGATGTTCTGTGACGATGCGGGACTTTTCCGCGATACGGGAAATGTTTTTTTTAGGTATTTCGCCGGGGCTACAAAAAGTCCACGAAACGCAAAGTCCGGTTAATAACGACCCTAAACCCATTGCTGTCTGTGGAAGTGATCACACAAGGAATAAATCAATGAATTGACACTGTCATCCATGTGCAAGAAAATCAATCCGCCTCAAAAACGGTTATTAGCAGGATGCAGCTCACCCTTTCTGCGACTCGCTCAACACCTCACGGTGCTTCGCGCTTGGTGCAAGCAATGTCTGCCTGGTCGATGAAAACCCGACTTGCCCCGTCCGGGCATTTTAGGGATGCGAGGGTCTGTGGTCATACGACTACGGCCGTGCATGCTGATGAGTACACCCCCCCCCCCCCCCCCCCTCTGGAAATGCCTACACCGGAAATTAAATCAACTCATTGAAGCTGTCGTCCATATGCAAGTCCGCCTCAAAAGCGGTTATTAGTAGGATGCAGCTCACCCTTCATGCGACTCGCCAGACGCCTCACGACGCTTCGCGCTTGGTGCAAGCAATGTCTGCCTGGTCGGTGAAAACCCGACATGCTCCGTCCCGGCATTGTAGGGATGCGAGGGTCTATGGTCATACGACTACGGCCATGTATGAGATCGAGTACATCTCTCCTATCGAGTACACCCCCCCCCCCCCCCCCTCCCTTGTAGGCATGTTTTCTTGTCTGCCTGCCTGCCTGCCTGCCTGCCTGCCGTGTTCGTGTTGGTGTGTTGCAATTATCACTATACGGCATCGGGTCCGCTTGAGGGCACTTCTTTGGGTAGCAAAAAGTCGGCCTCTGCTATCACTCAAGCGCCTCTGTTCCTGCCCGCGTCAACGTGCCCGCCATCGACATTCCTCCGTCCACAGGGCAAGCGGGAGACCGAAGCCCTGCTGAAATACGCGGCCGGACTGACGCACTTCCAATGGCGGGTGTTCGTGCACGAGAGGATCAACCGCCCGGCGTCTCCCGAGCTCCTCACTATCTACAGACTCTGAGTTTTGCTTATTTGGTCATATAAATATTGATTTTAACCGAGGCGCATCTTTCTGAAAGGGGTGGCTCGCATTCCTACAAGTACTCTTGCTTCGATTCGTGCTTTTCGGAGCGCGTTGTTGCGAGTAGTATTTCTTGGGGGGTTTTCCCGCCTGTACATATATGCTCGGGGGTGATCTGGTCGATCTTGGCAAGCGGTGATCGGTACGCAAAACTCTGCGGGAATCGATGAATGCCGCCGGCTTCAGAGGCATTCTATTTTTGATCTTGATACCTGGTACAAATTATGTTCTCATGTGTTTCGCGAAATCATGTTGCGCTATTAAATAGCTTAGGCGAAGTAGAGTTGTTTTTGCGTACGGGCACGACACTCAGGGAGGGATGAGAACATAACACGAAACACAAGAATATGATGCTCTTGAGTATCCAGTGTCTTTTTTCGTCAAAGGATTAACTTGTGAATTGCCCTCGCGAAAGTCAACCTGGGGAATTGTGAATTGAGATATCACGCGACTCAACGCCGCCACCATCAACTCACAAGGAGGTTTAGCCACAGATAGATGTGGTCGGTAGCAAAACCTTACCTCGACGTCCCAGTTATCGTTTGTTGGCGATCACAGGGCCGATTCCATGCGCTTATTATTGTTGATGCTCATACGGATTTGCTAAGTGGGCGTGTAAAGGGGTATCTTGCACCAACGAACACGGTAACGGGTTGCAACGATTGCTTCGCAACAGCGGTAAATTAAACCCCTGATACCTGATACCGTGCAAAAATACCACCTGGTACTGTTCGTATACACGCTACCGCCCTATTCCACAATTGAGAGGATGGGGAATTGCCATCTTCTTCTTGCACAGAGATTGGCGTGTGAAAATATTGGGTATGGTGCGAAGATTATAACGTGTGTCCTCCCCCCCCCCCCCCCCCGCGCGCGCTCTCTCCTCCATGATCCGCCCGTTAGGGCCGGTCATATCGAGGGCAAAATAAACGGGGAAAAAAACGAAATGAAAAAACGAAAAACAGAACTAAAGAGTACGTGAGTTTTATTGGTCAAATTATGAAAATTAGAAGTAGAGATCCCAATACCTCCGTTTTCACATTTCGTTTTTTTTAAGCCCCAGAGGGCTTAAAAAAAAACGAAATGGGTGCCAAATAAACGAAATATGGGATACCCAGGGTCGAAGAGGAACATAGGAGGAGCTCGAAGCGTTGGGATGAAGCTCCGATAAAGTTTCTACGACCGGTTGGCAAGCGCACGATGGCCAAGGTAGTGCATGTGGCTGCCACGCGGCTTGTCTGCTGACGGCGCGAGCACATGTGGGCAGGGAATCACCATGGGGTGCCCTCGCAAGAAACCGGGGGATCAGGAAGTGGCTGTGGCGGTAATTTTTTCGACATGAGTCCCACTCAACATTCAAGCGTCTGCCATCGAACAGCGATGGCCGATACACAAGTTCTAGAGCACTCCGTAGGGAGCGGGTTGGACCACGAGAACCGCCTGCTGTGGAGGGTGCCTCACGTGTACGAGTTGTGTCTATCCACCGTCGCTGTCGAGCGCTATCGCCGGGAACCACGTGCTGTGGCGGTTGAGTCATTCCGAAAAATTGCACCGCGTAAAAATTCGACTCGGCTTCTTATTTTTGTTTCGCTTTTTTTCTTTTTTTTTTGCCCTCGTTAGGACTCAACCTGCTGTTTCTTGCGAAAAACGAAAGTCTGTTCGTTTTATTCCGTTTTTTTTTCTTTTTTTTTTCCCTCGTTAGGACCGGCCCTTATCGCAATCGAGCCACAAGAAACACGTTCCAATCTCACACCGCCTCCGAACAAGCCGAGAACCAATGCCGGCGACAGCGGTTGAAGTTCACACAGGCGCCCGGCACCTTATCAACGCGCAGAATTATATGTGCTGGTGCGTCTTGTACAAAAGCGCGTGGTACCTGGTGGTACTTTGGCTGAGGCGCAAAACGAGTTACCCCCGCTATGCGAGTGGCCTAACACGACAGATGTAACGAAAATGTGCGCGGTGAAAAATAAAATGAGTGTACGGCAGTGAGGTGCGGGGGGGGGGGGCTACTTCGATACCCCGGACGAGTTAGAATGAAACAAATGCAAGGAACAGAAAAGGTACACATACATTAGCGAACAGGCAAACAAGCACAACACAACGAACGACGTGAGGCATTGAAGACACGCAACAGACAAACAAGCAAACTCACCGAGTGTGGTGAGGCTCTATAGCCATTCACGAGCAAATATCTCAGAATACGGCCAACAATGCTCGTCGTGCTTGCGGGAACTACGGCAAAACATTAAAAAAGGGATGCGTAAGGGTGATTACAGCAAAAACGAGGGACATCTACGAGTAAGAGATATCCTCGCTAGGGTCGACGTGTACATACTACACTGTGCTAAACCCATTTTTGGTTTTCCCCCTCAATATCTGAACGTATACGTACGACTACGGGAACAATAGGGGACGTTTAAAGAGACATCTCCGCTAGGATCGATGTGTACATATAGTACAATGTGCTGAGCCTAATTTTGCCTTTTTTCCATAATTTATCTGAGCGAACGAATATACCAGAAAAATTGCTTCGTGCTGTAGCGCCCCGGCACTGTGCTGAAAGCCTCTGTCAGCAAGACACCAACAACCGGGGTCGGCCTACTGTTTCGTCCTCAATACCATCGGTGAGGAGAAGTAGTACACACACGTAGAGTGGGGTCACAGCGCAAAAACTAGTCCAAACATGGCAGCCGGCGGAGACGCCCGCCTAGGAAAAGTCAGGGGTTTCCTATGTAAATTGTGACTTTTGTGAATAGGGGACAGGGGGTGTAATGTAATACCGCGAGCCAGATAAATTGTTTACCGTTAAACGGCCTCGCCGTAATGTGGTAATATGGTATTCTGGCATTTTTGTTCACGAACACAAGATAATTCGCAGCGTGAAAAAAGTGGTGACGAAATTATCCAACTCACGGCAGAGCTGAGGTGATATTTTTTGTATGAATCAGGATGTTCCCGAGCATAAAAGGAATTCCCTGGAACTAAGTATAAAAGCAAAAAACACAAAAGGATACCGGGTGCCAAATGCTAAAGACCGAAAGGCAGAGAGCTGCAATTATGAATTAATGCGTTGCTCGATCTTTCCTCTGAAACAACTATTGATATTACGTACCAGGTACGTGGCAAGTTTCTTCTTCAAGAGGGTGGTGGGTAAACCCACCGAGTTTTTTTTTGCCGACTACGAAATCGAAGCCCACTTTTTTTTTCTTCTTCCTCCAGACATGTCGCGCGCAGCCCCAGCAAAGACGCACACATAAATAGAGCAAACAAGCAGCATGCACCATGGCGACACAGGCATCATAACCCAGGGCCACATGTACTGCTTAATTCGCTCTAACCTCCCCCCCCCCCCGACCCCCCGATGCGACGACGTCCATGCATGATATCGAGTAACTGCTAAATGGACCCACAGACCTTACTCTGCACCAACAGCACATAGTGAAAACTGCTGTACGAACCAGTCCGCCATGAAAAGTCAACGCCCGAGCACGACCCACACCGGCCATCCCCCGAGAAACAAAACAAAACAATTCCATTAGCCTTAATATACCATCAGAGCAAAAGCACGTTGACTCCAGAAACCTAACGGAATATGCCGCTATAACCTCCCCTTACACCTCATCCCATCTCATCCAAAATCAAACAGCACAGCTGCAGCTACGAGAAACGAGGTGACAGCCTGCCTATGAGACGTCTGCACCTGCTACTCGCACAAACACTGAATGATGGCATGGCCAGCTACTGCGTGGAAGCAACTCGTAGAGTCACATGCACCGCCACTCAGCAATCATATCTACCATAATGCAGACCCGCAAGACGAAAACAAGCCGCTCTCAAGAACAGAAGCCCGAGGACACACCAAAAAAAAGAAGTTCGTTCTCTCCTGTACCCCATAGAAAAAAAAGAAGTTTGTACTCCCCCCTCCCCCCTCGTGTCGGTTTTCCGAGGTAGGCTTCTTCACAGCTGCAAATACAAAACAAACAAAAAAACAGGTACCAGGTACCTGGTATGTCCTTATGTCCGGCAGCCAGTACCTGGTAGCCTATTTAGTACAATCATCAAACACACACAACAAGCTGCACAAGCACAGAAGCGGAAGAACGTATCATGCCAAGAGCAAAGATAAAACTGCTTGGTACGTTCCATACCCCTCGTATCGGTTTTCCGAGGGAGGCTTCTGCACAACTGCAAATAACAGAAAACACATATCAGAGCATATATCACCCACCATCGACCTCAAGCCACACAATGCAGCGAATACCGAAAACGATGGTCTTGGGCATGTCTAATGCCTCACTCAGTACGCCTCCAGCTGATACGGCTGGTGACCGCCGACGAATTGGGCCGGATGCATCATCCGTCCACGCTGCCGGTGACCGCCGCCACCACCTCCGCCGCAGATCCTCATCCCTTCGTGTCTGCCACCACGTTGGTCCATGTCACCACCCGCCAGGGACGGTGAGCCATGATGAGCGTGCGCCATCACGCCGGGCGGCCCGCCAGAAGCACCTCCCTCGCGGAACGGTCCACGGAACGGTCCATGGGGACGACCATTAGGCCTGCACATTCCTCCTGCTAGGCGACGACGAGGGCCAAATTGCCCAGATCCAGGGGCCGCCCGGTCAAGACCCTGGCCTTCCTCTCCCTCGCTCTCGCCATGTCTGTGTCCATGCTTGCCGACACCAGGAGGACCACGACCACGCCTAACGGCAGACATGCTGAGGTGAGCGGGTCCACGAGGCGGTCCTTGGAGACGTCCACCTTGGTGATGAGGACCGCGGTGTCGAGGGCCTCCGTGCGGACCCAGAGGGGCGGGAGCGCCCTCTTCCATGCTCTCCCCCCCTAGGTGTATGGTCTCGTGGCGGTCTCCGTCGATAGGACGAGGAGGGCCGTGCATCGACCAACCACCGTGACCATGGGAAGGTCCATAGGGAGGGCCGCGAGGCCTGCCCACACCTCCCATGCGGGGGCCGCCAGTACCAGGAGGCTGACGCTGGCCAGGACCACCCCCTCTCCTGCCCGGCATGGAGCGAATTGCTTCGCGTTTCACGAGGCCGAGACGCACCAGACGGTGGGGTCTCACGCCGAGTGCGCGCAACAACGGCCTAGTCTCACCGGGGCGGAGGTCGATGCCGCCCGCAACCAGGGCGGCGTGGATCGGATGCCTTGCCTTCCTACTGTCGTCGGCCTCGAGGACCTGGACATCGCCCTTGGTTTGGCCGCCGTAGTTGTTGAAGCTGTTGATGTCGTCGTTCATGGTGGCCGAGTCGTTCCCCTTCTCCGGACTGCCGCAGCTGCTGTTATTGGAGAGGACGTCCGCAGTCGTGTCCGCGATTGCCAGCTCACCAGTCTCGGTCTCGAATAGCTCCTCCTCGCCCCGACCCGACCCTTCGCTAGCCAGGATCAGCGGCGATGAATCGCCTTTCAGAAGCCTCCGCGGCGCTAGCCCCTGCACCACGACGCGGCGAGGAGCAAGGCGCAGCAGGGCCACGGTCTTCTCGAGCTTGAGCGCTGTCATGGACGGCACACCGTGGGACTCGCGAAGGTTGCGGGCCGCCAGCTTGTACAGAGCGCTCAGCGTGCCGGGCTCGTGCTTCCTAGCGGGAGGGAGCAAGACAGCCTCCGTGGCGTTGCTGTTATTGCTGCTGTGGCTGTGGTCGTCGTTGTAGTCGTTGTAGGCCATCGTGTTGGTGTAGTTGTTGTTGTAGTTGTTGTTGTTGTTGTTGTTGGGGGGGGGGAGTTGCAGTTCAAGGTTGTTGTGAGGAGGTTGGGGTAGGGGGTAGGTGGGTGGGGATGGGGTTCTGGCATTTTTTCCGGCGGGACTGTATGAGAACTGTTCCGCAGATCGGGGATATCGAACTTCATGCTCAATCGGAATTCCGAGAGCGGTTCCCAAGTTCTCATTTTTGAAAATAAGAATCTCCGATCTGCGGAACGGTACTCCCACACTCAATATGAAAAACTACACTCCTGCACCCCCTTCGTACCTCGTACCTTGTACCCTCTGCTACGGCTAACCCCACCATCCCACAAAACACAACCATGAACAACAACAACAACAACAACAACAACAACATTTACAAGTACAACAACACCATGAACAACAACGTCAGCAACCACGACCACAACTACAGCTATGGCAGCTTTGCCATGGCAGCTATCATGCATACGCCCGCTAGGAAGCACCAGCCCGGATCGCTCAGCGCTTTGTACAAGCTGGCTGCCCGCAACCTTCGCGAGCACCACGGCGTGCTGTCCATGACTCCGCCGGAGCTCGAGAAGACCCTGGCCCTCCTGCGCCTTGCTCCTCGCCGTGTCGTTGTACAGGGGCTAGCACCTCGGAGGCTTCTGAAAGGCGACTCACCGCCGCTGGTCTTGGCTGGCGAAGGCTCGGGTCTGGGCGAGGAGGAGCTACGCGAGACCGATATCAGCGAGCTGATGGCTACTAGTGACGATAGCCACACCAGTTGCAGCAGCAGTTCGGAGGAGAAGAAGGGGGTCTCGGTCGACTTGGACAGCATGCACGACGGCAAGATCAACAGCATCAACAACGACGACGGCGAAGCAAAGGACGATGTCGAGGTCCCTGAGGCCGACGGAAACGGAAAGACAGGGCGCCCGTTTCACGCCGCCCTGGTTGCCGGCGGCATCAACCTCCGGCCGAGCGAGACTAGGCCCCTGTTGCGCGCACTCGGCGTGAGACCCCACCGTCTGGTGCGTCTCGGCCTTGTGAAACGCGAGGCAGTTCGGGCCATGCCCGGCAGGAGAGGGGGTGGTCCTGGCCAGCGTCAGCATCTTGGTGCTGGCGGGCCTTGTAAGGGAGGTGTGGGCAGGCCTCGGCCCATGCACGGCCCTTCTCGTCCCTTCCGTGGAGACGGCCACGGGGCCATGCACCTGGAGGAGGAGAGCGAGAGTGCGTTCGCTCCAGGGGGTCCGCGCGGAGGCTCTGGACACCGCGGCCCTCGTCACCAAGGAGGACGCCGCCAAGGGCCGCCTCATGGACCCGGTCGCCACCACCCCCGCGGGCACGGACACAGCGAGGGCGAGGGAGAGGAAGGCAGGCGTCTGCTCGGGGGAGCTCCTGGGTCTGGGCAACTTCGTCGGCGTCGTCGCGACGGAGGAGGACTGGATAGGTCTACTAATAATGGTCGTCCCCATGGGCCGTTCCGCGGACCGTTCCACAAAGAAGGTGCTTCTGGTGGGCCGCCCGGCGTGATGGCGCACCCTCACCATGGCTCGCCGCCCCAAGGCGACGGAGTGCAGCAGCATGGTGCCAGGCACGAAGGGACGGGGTGCTGCGACTGGGGTGGTGGCGGCGGCGGTCACCGGCAGCACGGGCGGATGGTCCATCTGGCCCGCTTTAACGACCGTCACCAGCCGCAGCTGGAGGCCAACTGAAAGAGGCATGTTCAAGATTCAAGACCGTCGTTTCCGGTATTTTTTTTTTTGCTGTGACGTAGCTTGACGGCAGGCAGCAGTTGATGTACGATGGAAGGTTGGTGTTGCTCTGACTCTGAGGCACCGAGCACTTATTTGATGACTTGACATTCTCTGATTTTTTTTGTGTTATTTGCAGTTGTGCAGAAGCCTCCCTCGGGAAACCGATACGAGGGATCGAGAACGTACCAAGTACTCTGTGTAGTTTATCTTTGTTTTTGGTACGTTCTGAGGCTTCTGTACTTGTGCAGGTTGTGTGTGTTTGACGGCTATATATGGCGTGGCAGCATCCATGAGGTACATCTTAAGGACGGCAACGGAATCACTACAGCTGTACCCTGTGTAGCCGCGGATGGTCACGTAGATGTGTCATGCCTCCTTACGCCGTGACGTGTGAGGTTTCTTTGTTTGGATAGGGCGGGGCGGGAGGGGGTATAACCGCGTCGGCCGCGATGGTGTCGCCTTCTGTTATTAATATCATGGTAGTAGATTAAGAGAGCCCTGTGTATCTCTTCAGGCTAGTGGAGGCACGTGCAGTTGCTTCCCTATTCAGGCAGGGTAGAGAAAGTAAGACGGTTTTGGTGTTTTCGGTTGTTTGCAGTGGGAGATGGCCGGGATGGGGCGGGACGGATACTACGTACAGGTAGTTCGTTAGCCACCCGGACACAGAGATTTGTTTACGGTGGGCTGGGATGGGTATGAATTCCGAGTGCCTTTTGTGTGAGGTATTCTTCGCACAGATAACTCCCAACATCAGTCAATTAAGTCTCTTTGTGGCTTGAACGTCTGGGCTGTCTCGGAGCGGCGGTGAAGCATTCCCCCGGTGCTCGACTGTGTACCGTTTGGTTTGTTGTGCAGAGCTGTATCGCAGTACGTGTGGCACTGGGGTGATAATATATACCAGGTATATATCCCTGTGTCGCCGTTTTGTATGCTGTGTGTTCGCTCTCTTGTGTGTATGCATCTTGGCTGCGGTCGACAATGCGGGAAGAAGAAGAAAACGCTGGCGTCGAACTCCAGTCAGCAAAAAAAAAAACTCGGTGGGTTTACCCACCACCCTCTTGAAGAAGAAACTTGCTACCAGGTATTAACTATTTCACGATTTCATATCGATTAGATCAACGGCTGCAGCAGCTACGCTTGGCTTACATCGGCGTGGAACAGGCTACGAACTGTCGACAAGGGAGTGCAATACGACCATCGCCAGTATATATCATGGAGAAGAAAGATCGAACCGTTTTTCGCAGCTCTCTTCTGTTCGGTATTATATTGTCCGTGTATGACTGAGTACAAAGTGCATGCCACCCATTTATAAAATTATGAAATACGTCAGCTGTGGCTGATTAAATCGTTGATACTCCACTTTGAAAGCATTTAAAGTTTTTGTGTGTAAGTGCTGCCCTGATTTCGCCGTAATTCGATCCCCCCCCCCCCCTCCCCTCTTAGATAAACCCCTTGGAATTTGTCGTGCGACGGGGTGAGCTCTTCCATCCCCGTCGAGTCCCATTGAATAGTGTTTTCATGCCATGGCTGTTGAGTGGTATTTTGCACTTTATACGCTTTCCGCTTGCGGTTGCTGTCTTTTTGCAATTGCTGTATGCATCTTTTCACCCGAAGACCTTCAGCACACCTCGAGAGTCCGCGATGATCCTTGTGCCTTAGTAGATGCCGCCGTGGTCACAAGCTGCAAGATAAGAGAACATCATTCCAGCAGATGAAATGTGGATTTATAAAAGCAACACCGTAGGGACAACTACGAGCGAGTATGGGGTGTTGGAAACAATATACCGTCCCACAACAAGTGACGGTGTTCAACTTGCACCACCGGGTTGTCGTATGGCGTTTCCTAAAATACTCATCCCCATGATTTCTCGTGCGTTGATCCGAGCAAATACAGAAATGAGGAGAAACACACAGCTACGACTGTAGTGCTTGTTTTTCGAGGCTTTCATCGCATGAGGCGCTACTACTCGCGAGAAGCTGTATGCTGTTCAGAGATATTCGAGAATGACGTCAAACGAGTCCTGAAATTTGGAGTAGCAACAAAAATGTCTTCGTAGTGGTATCTTACATGTAGTGAACTTACATGCGTCTCTGACTCAGGACTGGGGTTGGAAGCATCAGAGCCGATATAATGCACTGTTGTAGTTACTGTGCTTGTGGCCAAAAACCTAGCTCATCACTACGAATACTGCTCTTGTACGTATAATACCGTTGTGTTCTTCTGGCGTCCCATCTCTGAACGAAATGCAAAGAAAAAACCAAAACAAAGTACAAGTGTATATGGACCGTCTGGTAGACTATCAAAAAGACATTGTTTAATCTACTGCTACTACTACTACTGTATATCAAGACGGAATAACACTGCCGGAGTATACACGTGGGTAAAACTCACAGTCGGCGTAATTTTCGAAACCATTAACCCTTTTCCTATCGTAAAAAATAATACCAGGGTATACTATCATTCCAAGTAGTTTTGCCCTAGAAAGGAGGGTGCAGTTGCAAAGGGGGTCACTGAAAAAAAATGACATGTAGAATAAATCCTCTTCTCGTGGCACTCGCCAACAAAGCAACACGCTTTACTGATGGGACCGAAGTCAGCCGCAAAAAGGCGTCACGCATTTCTGCATTCGAGAGGATCAGCTTGCCACTACCCCTCCACAAAAAAGCAGCCCCCTACCGTGGCAGATTTTCGGTCACTCGCAAATGTGCGAGCCTGCTCATGTCAGCAAGAGTTTTTAGAGGAAAACGTTGGCTTATGCAATGACGCCCAACGACCAAATATATGATATAGCCCCTTCCGCATTCTATTAATAGTGGATTCCTTTTGGTGCGCCGTGCGATATATACTCGTACCCCATTTGGCATGTTAGCTCTAAGAATAGCAGTGTGGCCCAAGGCTACTATTAATATTAGACGAAGTACTACTTGACTGACTTCTGTACTTGACGGAAATTTGACGACGGCAAAACCGTGACGGGGCGATATTACCGCGGTGAAAAGTCCCGTACCGAAAACAAATCCCGACCAAAAGCAGCCTCCCTTCCCGTCAAGAAAAAAAAAAACACCCTAAAATGCCATCCATATTCCCACCAATAAATCACTGCCCGCCACCCCTTCCAGTCAAGAAAACACTTACCACCCTGAATTACCATCCCGTCCCGCCCAGAAAATACTCCCCACCTTCTTTCTCGTGAAGAATTCGGGCCTAAAAATTACCTCTTCATCCGTCAATATTTCCCGGCGAACAACACCATATATCTGTCCTCCCCCTGTTCGTCGTTGTTAGGGTTGGTCTACCACGTTAAGCCTTGCGAATTATCCACAAAAGATCTTAAATGGTAGAACCATTCCGTAGTCTGCTTGATAGATCCATCAACTAACACCTGGTAAATCGAACAACCAAACGTTCTTCCTGCTCCTCTTCCATTCTGTCGTAATGTAGTGGCAAATCCTCCCAGGGGAAACAACTCCCGAGTCGTTTAGCAGCTGTGTCAGTGTCATTAATCTGCTAAAAAATGGAAACCATACGCACACCAGGCGAGTGCAGGGTAGGGCAGCATACACGTCGATGGCTCGGGCTCCTTCACAGGTTGCAAAATTGCATGGAAAAATAAGTTGAACTGGGTGGGCAGGCTAAACCATTATATGGTCGTGCATGGATGGGGGGCGGTATTTAACGTACTGTAGTCTACATTCACATTTGGTAAAGACCGCGTTATCGGATCTCGATGCCATAAGCTGACAACCCGTGGCCATAAGAAAGACTTGACGTTCTGGGAGTGCGCGTTGCAGAGGTACTATACAAGTACAGCAATACGATTCCACTACGTACGCTGTCCAATATCACACGAACGGTGGAAAAATAACGCCGCTATCTCGTACGGACGGAAGCATACAGGAAATAACACGGCGGGTACCAAGGAAGAAACGGCGGTAGTCTATCGACGGATAGTACAGGCCCCTTCAAGAGCTCCCGCGAACGCAAACTGGCAATCACAACACGAGTCGGAGTATGCATTACATGCGGTGGGTTCTGAATTGCGCCGCGTCCAGCCCTTAGTCAAGTAACCCGATGCTATAACCCAACCCGTGGCCGTCGTGCAGGCCTTACGCTCTGTGAGAACGGAAGGTAGAGCTATGATAAGGTTCATAATTTCCATTCCACGATGCCACCCAAAAATCAAATGAGCGGTGGTGATTAAACATCGTTACTGGCGTAAAATATTCAAGAAGTGAAGCTGTGGGTACCAGGGAAGACAATTAGCTGCCCTGCTAATAGGCACAGGGAGTCAGAGTATACATTACATGCGGTAGCTCCGAATAGCGCCGCGTCCAGCCCTACATACCAGTAGTATATTCTAAACCGATGCAATACCCCGACCCGTGGCCGCGAGATAGGCGTAAAGTTCTGGGGCGTCCGGTTTGCACTGCTATTATACAAATACACCTGGTATATCGTACAGTATTATGACGATTCCGCCACACCATCTGAAATCAAACAAAATAATGGCAAAAAAAAAAACACCGCTGTATACGGGCGTCAAACGTCCAATGAAGGAACAGCGGGTACCAACGAAGAAACGGCGGCAGTCTATCAACGGGCACGCAGACAGTACTGTGCCCTGTGCCCAAATATGCGAACCCGAACACTAGCCAGAGTGTACATTACATGCGGTGGGCGCCGGATTTCGCCGCGCACTACGAACCAGTAGCAACATTTGTAGCCCCATGCTATGAAGTAACCCGTGGCCGTAAGACAGACTTGACGTTTGGGGATATGGGATACGTAGCTATCATGAAACAAGGGAAGCGTAATGATGGCATCACACCCAAA
Source organism: Nereocystis luetkeana (assembly GCA_031213475.1). NCBI lineage: Eukaryota > Phaeophyceae > Laminariales > Laminariaceae > Nereocystis > Nereocystis luetkeana. The sequence continues at coordinate 286,490 of JARUPZ010000040.1, forward strand.
ATCAAACAAAAAATGGACGGCAAAAAAAAAAATGCGACAGCCGCCGATGAAAACAGGGGGCACCGACGAAGAACGGCGAGAAGAATACGGACAGATAGGCAGGCCCCTTCTAGAGCTACCCTATGCGCAAGCGTGCCAAACCGAACACAAGCCATATGTTACATTCTGTGCGGTAGACTTTGAATCGCGCCGCGCCCAGCACTACAAACCAGAGGCCGCTACAGAGCAGTATGGCGTCTGCTGCATGCCTCAGCGTCCACGCCTAGAGTTCATGCCGTCGTGAGTACCATGGTAAGGACCATCACAATCGGCACAATTTTGCACTTCGCCGCGGCTACCAAGGAGACCACCCCGGGAGCCTTGAGTTCGGCGCCTGTTGGTATGAGGCTTGTCCGAAGGATGATAGACTCCAACCATGCGACGGTTCCCATCCGCGTGAACCATACCGCGGTTCCTCTCTACGAGGTTGCTGATTGTGTGGCGCTCCTGGCGGGTGCCACACCGGACTACTATCGTAGCCTTGTTCGAGCGGTGGCCGGGATGAGCTGTACGCCGGGCGAGGCGGCTGGATCAGCCTGTCGGGTCTACTGCGCGAATTTCCACTCGCGGCGCGTACTCCGCCCCTCTCCGGGGGACTCCTGTCCCTGTGGAGAAAAAGATGGAAGGAGGGCATGCGGAGGGGGGCAGGTAACGGAGGTATAAGCCAACGCAAGACATGTTGTGCTCTTCGACTGACGTCGAATGATCCAAATGCGCTCACTCACGCAAACTGTGATACCTGCTACGAAGGAAACATGTACGCGGTATACCAAGATACCAGGTATGCATTTTCCTGAGCAGTGCGCACGAGAAAAAAAGGGAACTAGCCAGGCACCAAACCCTGACAGGTTGCGGGCAGGATTACTACTTCTCTTCGAAAGGCTGCTACTTGCGCGACCTAGGTCACCGCCTTCGACCATGTCATTTTTTTTTATGCCTTCGACACTTGGTTTGAATCCTTATCTTTCTTTTGTTGTATATCACGTCCGGGGGATTGAAGCAGGGTTCCTTTCCCCCTGCCTGCCACGGCAGTATCTTGCTTACGTTCGTCTTCCATCACGCGTTGGGGTCAGCACTTCCTGACTCGCGCATTATAACACATATCCAAAATATTCATGGCTCATAAACCAGTAGTGCCCACTAAAATTTTCACCAATACTCGGATCAAACCTTCTCCGCGAGCAGAGTTCGAAGATGTTTCATGCAGGGCGATCGATTCTCTATATGCCTCGCTTCCTGTAACACGTTATGCCCTTATTTCTTGTTTCGGTAAACTAGATACTCACGGCCCATGCGGCCGACACCCATGCTTCTTTTGTGTCGAGCATGTAGGTGTCACAACTGATAGAAGTACGAGAGGGGGAGGGGGCCTTTGTGCATTGACAAATCCCGGGAGTTGCTCGCGGGTCTCACTACATATATTTGTACACTCTTAATAGCACACTCGCACTAACAGGTAGCATTCTGCTGCTACAGAGTAAGCGCCTTGTCGATCGCGCTGCTTCAAATGTAAGGCACAGCAGCTCTCGCTAGGAATCTACTCGCGCCAGTGAATGTTTACTCTAAGTCGTGCCGTCAACTGTGTGAGCTCGTGGAAGGCATGTGCTTTCTCACCTCGGGGCAGATCATGATCTAGATCATCTACAGATCAAACAGATCATCTAGTTCCTCGCCTGCCGTTGAGAGAGGTTGTGCGGGATCTGTGCATATCATGGTACAGATCCAACCCAGGAAACATGTTCTAGATGGTGCAGATTGTATGGGTCCCACCCGGCAGCATGAGCTACAGTAAAGCATACAATATCGGGAGTAGATCTGTCTCGAAAGATCTAGATCGTTAAGCGGAAGTCGATGATCTGTCCGAGATGTGCATGCTTCACAAAAAAACGGGATTTTGCGGCCTGAGGGCGCGGACCACCCACCAGGTCCAATTTTTCTACGAACAGAATCTCCGGCTTCACTCACAGCTGAAAATTAAGGCATGCCCTACACCCTACCAGGCAGATTGTAGGCGGCCGCTTAAATGAGCAACTTGTTCACTCGCTCGTAACCCCCTGTTCATCCTGTAGTCTGGTCTCTCTTGCCGCCCACCCCTCTCCACCGTGCGCCCTCGCCCGTCTTCACTTTCAAAGGACGAACACGGGTCCGCTTCGGACCCGGTACTATAATTGAACTCCGTCCTTGTTGGGCTGTAGCAACAATGGAAACACCGGTATACAGGAGGGGGGGGGGGGAACAGACCAAAACAAAACACAGAGCTAGCAAATCACACACATAAGACGACAAAAGTGAACACATTGACGCAAGCGGAAGTGACAAACGCAACATAACAAAAATGGACGAGCGACAGCACGTAACAAATTGGGAGTTAAGAACTGTTGGCTCGAGTTTTGCTCGACGTATAAGAAAGCCAAACTTTACATCGATAAGTACACAGGACACACCCTGCCTTGAAGTAGAATTTTGAGCATGACCCGAAAGTAGAACTTGTGAGGTGGTGTCGCGCTCGTAAATGTTCGTGCAGGGGGAGATTTCGGGTGTATATATAGTAGGCCTAGAGACTATAGACGTACATTTCGAACAGGTAATAACAGTATACCTTGGTTTTCTTTTTTCGGGGAATGATTAAGAGCGATCCACGTTGAAGCTCATGCCTGCTGCACTTCGAAGTCGGATGACAAACGCAATATTAATACTGTGCTAATAGCAACAATCATGACAATAGTAATTAAGAATGATAATAGTAACAAGAAGAATGACAACAACAATCAGAATAATAACAGTGATTATAATAATCAACTACCAACAACAATAGTGATAACAACAACAATAATAATACCTACAGGCTGCTGGTTCAAGCAAAACGGCCCAAGTTGCGTTCGCTACGAACACCGTATACAATATGAGCTAGAGTATATACTCGAATACCACAAATTTAGTATCATATTGATCGCCATCTCGTACAGCGGAAGAGGGTGACATAACCAGTTTTTCCCTGTCAAGGACACAGGGCTGGAGCTAGCGGCGATCATGTGCCCCGGCCAACCCTGGGCCTCCAACAAGGCCAACAATAGTGAGGCGTGTCCCTCGCAAGAAACCATACCATCTATATTTCTCCTGAACGAGTCGACTATAGGTGTTCTGAGGATTGTCTGTAAAACGTTTCGCGCTAGTGCTCGAAACATTGACTGCGTAGTTCGTGTTAACAAGACCAATATAACGCCATATTTGATGCCAACAATTGACCCTACACTAAAACTGGGAAAAATCAAGGCAACACACCAAACTCTTCCGGTACATTTTTCCGCACACAAGTCCAAATGCCTACACCGCTCCAAGAGATACCTGGCAAGACCCTGAAGTTTTGCACGCGTGTTCTATGAGGCTCTGCTAAAGCGTTGACGAATGGGGTGTTTTTGTTTTTGTTTTGTCTTGTTTTTCCTCCGGAAATTGGGATCCCCTAAGGCCCACATATCCAAAAACAACAAAAGCAACAAAGTATCTGACGAAAAACAAGTAATAAATAATAACCCTATTCAATCCGATTTGGCAGGGGCTCAAAGAACACGAGTGAAAAAGATGAGGATCTACAAATAAAACGGGGGGGGGGCTCCGACGCTTAATTTTTTCATGAAACTCAGCTTGAATCAGCCTGCAGTTGGATACCAGGTATTTCTTATGCTCGTAACGGGTACGTGGCTAACCTCGCACTGCTACTGCCGTGATGGGCATGCTCATGAACGGAAAGCGACTGCACCGCACCACGTGCTTGGATTCCCTGTCGCAGCACACCCGGCAGTTGCTCGCGCGCGGATATACTGGGAGTTTCACCTGCGGCCATGGCAGTTGCGGTGGTGGTGCTGGTTTCTGGCCGGCGACGACGGAAGGCTCACGCCGTGTTCCCGAAATGCTGGGCGAAGCTCTTCTTGCAGTGCTTCGCGGAATGCCACGCGGCACGTTGAGCGGACTTCTCTAATGAGATCGGTACCCCAAGCTATCGTAGCTTCTTTCATGGTATTCCTGATGTCTGCAAGAATCTCGGGCATCACGCTCGCCAGCACGCCACGACAGATATCACGGGCGGCAGCATCCGTCCGACCCGCGTTCGCGCCGTTGGCTGTCTGTGGGGGGTTTTACAAAATTAAAACACACGTAAAAAACGAATCAACGATAACAACAACAGACAGGTTTCCATCGGTTATTGTTCGTCACTTCGATTGAATGTTCATGAGTGATCGACGCCGATGCCCATGCTGCACTTCATGGATGGCAAGCATATTGGCAAACACAAGAATTATCGAAAAGGCCGTGATCGCTGTTGATGCTCACTCGCATACTTTCGGATGGCAAACAGAATTACAACAACAGCACCAACATCAACAGCAACAACAACAACAACAACAACATACCGAAGGAAAAAAATGAGACCTCCGCCGGAGAAAGCGCAGAGGGCAAGTGTTGTACCATGTATTCATCGACGTACATTCGTAGTATACGCCAGACAAGAAAAAAATAGTGTTGCCCCCCCCTCTACTCCCCCCCCCCCGACACAAATTGCGCCGCACAGCGAAGCAAAAGCATGAACAAATTAAAAACTGTGTCGCACGGAGGCAGACGTCATGGGAGCAGAGACATGGATGCAAAAACGCAAGGCGTCGCACAGAGAAATATGTCATGGGGAGCGAAAACATGGATTCCTTCAATCTTCTAGGACCCGGATCGCGATGGAAACAGCGTTTGGTGAGGTTCTAGTCTTACCATTACTACAGCAGTGTGCGAGAGGGTGAAGGGACAGGCAGCAGGTGTAAGAAGTATATTGCTGCGCCCGCGTTGCCCTGTTGAATTCATATTTTAGGTTACTATTACGGGGGACCATAATTAATAGGACCTACTGGTATGGTATACATAAATACCTATATATTTAACAATTTTCACTAACAATATTTGGTCCTATTAACTATGGTCCCCCGTAATAATCATCATCAGGCGACCGAGCAGTGGCCGGTGGCGCTCTAATAGTCATTCTGGTCGCCGACTTTCCACCTGAAACCTCGAAAAGGGGTTATAACGCTAGTGAACACAAAGAAGAAGGACTGTCTGGTACCCGAAAAAAGCAAACACATACGTATGTACCAGCCAAGGGATGAGAGAGCCAAGCCATGCACCAACCGCGTGATCACAGACCGTGCCTTCATCAGCTGGTCGATAGAGGTGTTCAGTTTCTTGGTGTCCAAGGCGGTCGTTTCTGCGGCATCCAAACATGCCGCCAGCATTCTGGCGCTCTCCTGCCGTGAAAGCGGTGCGAGGGCGAGCTACAACTTAATGCGAGCTACAAATTAATACGAGTGGATGTGAGATTCTTATATTCGCGAAGCCAAAACAGAGGAACCCCTTTCCCCCTAGGAGGTTCCTGAAGCGACCGACCGATCAACCGGGATTTACCAACGCGTACAACTTGACGGTTGCTACAAATATCCTGCTGTGCGAGATCCTACACGCTAAGTTATACTATCATATATTAATCGCGGCAAGAAAAAATGGATAAATCCAAACGCTGAAGTAGTCCAACAGTCAGGCGTCAAACCGCTCGAGCGCTTTGGGCAGTTACCCCATGCAAGGCAACTTTTGGTGGGATCTCGACACGGAACACAACTTCAAACAACTCAGGGTGCAAATACAAGGACTGCTTGGTCTTCATATTAAGTCTAATATTTTCTTATATTTGCTCCCAGAGTGGGTACCCTGTTGCTGAAGTCCACATTCTTAGAACGTGGGTGCCACACTAATTCCAAGTTGTTTGTCCCCCAAAGCGGGGGTGAAATTCAAAGGGAGGGGCAGACTACAGTAGGGGAGTGGGTCAGATATTCTATTTAATGAAAAAAGAGAGCTTTTTTTGTTGAAAAATATTTAACTGTCAGTGCTTGGCTATCTATATTCGTGATACACTGTATCTATGTAGATTTGGGACTGCTCATCGGGGTGCACTTTCATTTTTATCAAAATCAGCTTGGGGGTGAGGTGTACAGCTCCTCAAATGAGGATCCTCAGAAAATTCTCAGAAAATTCAGGATGCTATATACCCTACCGTGGCAGGCGCCATTCTCTCGGCGTCCCGGTCGTTGTCGTTGTCACCATTGGCCACCCGCTTTTTCTTGCCGCCCGCGCGTTCCCCGATGGCCTCGCCGGGCACCGACTTCCTCTTAAGACGCGAGGTCACCCGTGCGTTGCCCTCGTCCGTCGTTTGCATAGCTGCACCTGATAGCCAGTGTCGACGAGACCCGGCGTTTCAAAAGAGATTGAGGATGACGCACGAACGTTGTCGCCGAACATTGGGGGGGATGGGCACGAAAGCATCGTGTAAAGGTGGGGCTCACTGCGAGGATGTATCTCATTACTATCAAACGTAAACTGCTGATACTACTGATACAGTCTATTACGGGGGGCCATAGTTAACAGGACCAAATATTGTTAGTAAAAATGGTTAAATGTATACCATAGGTCCTGTTAACTATGGTCCCCCGTAATAGGCAGTAGGGCTGTGACTTGGCTGCACTTCCCGGCCATAATACTCGGCTGGCGCTATTAGGCTTAATTTTATATACAAAAATGAAAACGAAAAAAGCCAACGGCCTCCGGCACTGCCATCGGCACCGACACCGCCGACGGCGATGGGCTTTAGTGCGCCATGAGCGCTGCAGTAGCCCTCTCAGCTATTTCCCCCTTTCTGAGCGAGTGGTATCAAGGGGAAATGCGCACCCCGCAGCGAAAAGGCCTTCCATAAACAAGGAAACCCAATTAGTGGGTTAGTTGGCACCGCCGCAACAATAACTATATTGCCCAGCCAACTAAAACCCATATATAGCTGGCGATTTTTTGTTCATCCAACTCACAGCCCTACTAAATAGCGAACGCTGCTCTCTTGTGTGGGGAATGGTCAAAAGGGGGTATACCCCCGCCATTTTTACTTTGACGAGGGGTAGGGAGAGCACACCCGCGTGAGGTCCACGCGTACGCTCAACCTGCCCCAATCACAATTACAACGCGCTGGACAGACGCCCACAGCCCACCCAGAGCACGAACACCTTTTTTTATATTCTCTGGCACGCGATTGGGGCTGATGGTGCCGCCGTGGCGCAGGAGGGCGCACAAGGACCCCGTCTGTTGATTTCAACGTGGGGAGGGTGTGCCCGCGCACTCCTAACTATTACCACTCTGGCCGATAACATAACAATCTTCTACACAATCTTCTACACATTGTATTGATCTGAAGACGAAGCGGTCCTTATATTCCCGCCCAGAATGGTATACTCCCAAGAAGGCAAATAGTAAAACATAGGGCTGTTATTAATAGTAGGACAGACTTCCCGGCTACCGTAGGCATTAGTTGGCTGGCGAAGCCGGCCAACAGGCTTAGTTGACTGCGTCGTCGGCTGGCGATATTACTGTAGGCTCCGTTTTACGTAACTCCAACAAAAAAAGTGAAAAATTAAACGACGACGGTCTTCGGCACTGCCATCGGCACTATTACGGGGGACCATAGTAAATAGGACCAAATATTGTAAGTAAAAATAGGTAAATATAGAGGTTTTTGTGTGTACCGTAGGTCCTATTAACTATGGCGCCCCGTAATAGTCTAGCACCGTCGATGGCAATGGCTTCTGACGCATCACGAGTTTGCAGTAGACCTCTCAGCTCTCTCTGAGCGGGTGGTCTCACGGGAAATGCGCACCCCGCGGTAAGGAAAGCCTTCCATAGACAAGAAATCCAAATAGTAAATAGTTGGATAGATGGCAACGCTAGAACTAACTTAAAAAACAACTAGCCAACTAATGCCCATACACTCGTAGCTGTCGACTCTAACTCATCATACTCGCACATCTACTAACACGGGGTGAGCTTGCTTTGCCTGGGCTGTGGGCGTCTTGCCAGCGCGCTCTTCTTGAATTTGAGGCATGTTGGGGCACGCACAGGCACTTGTTTTACGTGCCCTGCTGTTAGGTTCGAAAAGGCGGGGTTAAGGTTTCCGGCTCGGCTATGTAGCAGAGACGGAAATCTGTCCCACATTGCTTCCTTGACTGCCGGTACCAGGTGCCTGTATATTCTATTCGTTCGGGGCTTTTTCCTCCCTCTTCTTTTCTTCTCCGTTTTTTTTCCGGTGTGTGTCTCTCTCTCCCCCTCTTGCTTTGTTCGTGCAGCAAAGCAGTTCCTCTTCAGCACAAACTGTTTTTTCAATCTGCTGATCTTCGCGCGTCCTTGGTTTTCTGTCTAAGTCTAGGTATCCTTTGGGTGCGGTTATACTTTGTGTTATTTTTTATGGCTATTATTATAGTGCTTGCCTGCCGACAATATTGCGTAGATGCCGTTCCGATATAAACCGAATATCCGTAAATCAGCAGTATCCCTCATGTGCTTCTCTGCCAGCCGTTTCCCAATTTCCATTCCCCTCATTTTAGCTACCGGTATACCAGGTAGTAATAGTATATCCTACCAGGTATTCCTCATCAACGTTCCATCCCCAGGTCATTGGCCGCATTCCTCCGGCTTATTCCTCCCCCCTAGCGGCCTGGCGGTCCTTCAGGGCTGGTTTATACCTGTGCACTCGGCGCGAAATCGCGACCTGGGTGGTCATCGACTTGATCTGGAAGAGGCGTTCTTTGCAGACGCCTTTCCGCACCAGGGACGATCCGTTACTTGGCTTGTTTTTGTTGTATTTTTCTTATACCTGTACGTTGGCGTCGTGTTTCCCTTCTATTGTATTAATACAAAATACTCATTATTTCTTTTGCCATCCGATAGTGTTTGGCGTGAGTGCCAGCAACCGAAAACATTACGAGTATGCAAGGACAGAAAATCCAGACTACGACAAGCAAAAGCGTGAAACAATATTCCCAGCAAACCAAAACTACGAAAACTCGATGTACCTCCCTGTTCTCCTTTTCTCCATAACCCATTTAGGACTGCAGTCCCGTTTTGGGGACAAACTACGTAGAATTAGAGTGGCTTGTCCCCAAAACGGGACTGCAATACTAAAGGGGTTAAAACGAAAACAAGAAACGACGCATGCTGTCATTGTACTGACCGCCGGAGTTGTTGTGACGAAGCAAGAGCTCGTCGCAGTGGTGGTCTCGGCTCCCGCTTGGCTTCTGGCCACGAGTAAGCGGCATCTCGGTCTTGATCTGCACCAGACTCAAACGGCCAGAGGGCGCCAGTTGTTGTGGAGGCGCCGACCGCTGCGGCTCCAACGGCTTCCTCTGGCGCTGCTGCTGAGGCTGCCGCTTCCCCGGCTTGTGAACCGGTTTCGGTGAACGCTCCATGAGCTCTTGATGCGGGAGAACTGGGATGGCAGAGTAGCAGAGAGGCCTGGCTGCTGGTCCAATTAATAGCAATTTTGCAAATTTTAGAAAAAAATGTTTGGAAAAAAAATAAAAAATGATCAGCGCGACGAGAGAGCAGGATCTGGTTCGTATCGTTGTTGTTTGTTGTTGTTCTCACATTAACTCACAATACAATGCAGTCCGTGGTCGCAGGACAGGCTCCAATAACTCTGGAGTGGAAGAAATACCCCAAGTAAAACAGAGGCAAAACAAAAAACAAGCATAAGCACTCCACCACTGCGGACACCAGGGAAGCAAAAAGGAGACTATTAATAGCAGACAAAAACCTAAAAAAGAAGATGAAGCGAAGCAAAAAAAACAAAACAAAACAAAAACAGAAGCAGATAGCAAAACGCAAAAAAAGGCAAAAAGGACCATACTAACAAAGACACAAAGAGGTACAAACGGGAATGAAAGAAAAATGAAAAAGAGAAGGGACAAAAAAGTATCTGGTAATAATCACGGGCGGGGGGGAAAGAAAATACGAAAGGCAGGCACTGGAGCATACAGACATGCAAAGTTGCCCAGGTGGCACCATGCTAGTTACTTGGGTCCCAAAGAAGGGAGTGCATCATGACGATGATGGCCATAACCAGGCTTCAGTCTGTTGGGCAGACCGCCCCCCCCCCCTCCCCCCCCCGTTCCCCCTCGTCCCCCTTTCGCCCCCTCCCTCTTCACTGCCATTCTGCGCACTCGCGTTGGCGTCAACGGCTGTGGTCGTGGTTGCAGCTATTCTATGCCGTTCTGCCGATGCCTCCTTCTCATCTGCATGCCATTTCCGCATGAAGGCCTCCGCCCCTTCCTCGTATATAGTCGTACGAGGTACTCGTAATGTGTTTGAATTCAAAATTGTAAAGTCAAATTTCCAATTTCTGGATCTATTTTTTTGTAGCAAAAAACAGGACAAGTTCGTACCGTAGTTGTGTACGTAGGCAGGAGACCGCTGGGTTGTTGCGTTCCGTTAGGGGTAAGTAGAGTGAGATACACCCCTCTCTTCTATCGGTGCACCCACTGCTGCACAGCGGTGCTTATCGATGAATGTTCTGCAACAACAATAGAAAACACAGCAGGTACTATTAATAGTAGTGCAGAAGCGAGTACGAGCAGTTGTTCTGCGTTCTGTCCAGCGGCGAACGTGCCTGCCGCTGAGCTTCAGCTCGAGACTGGCTGCGAAGTCGAGCAATAAGGGGAAATAAGGGTGGATGCTCGAATAGCATCGCGCCGGAAAAGAAGGGCAACCACCAGGCTAGGCCACATGCTCGATCGTGAGAAAATCAGGCACGTAACCAGAAAGCGCCAGCACCAAGTACGACAAACAAAGAAAAAGCAAACGCGAAAACCGGAATAAAACCGCTCGTAGAAACAACATGCGGAAGCAATCCTTCAGCCAACGATGACGTCAAACTTTATATGGACCTAGGGTCTGGCTTCTACTGAAGGTCGACTCCTGCTCCGGTCACTCACCCGGTGCTTGTTGACTTGTGATGTTCGCTTGTGCAATGCAACCGCAACGCACACACATGAAAAAGCAGAACCAGAACTTGCCCGTACATAATAAAGCCAGCTAGTTTTGTATGAACTCCATTTTCCGCCGAGTTGTGAGTTGGAAGCTAGCAGGTTGGAAGCTGGAAGCGGGCTGCGTTGACGGTTGACGGCAGCTCTGTCAAACTGGGAACTTGTCTTCTCATTGGAAGTAACGACAGGTGGGAGCGACTTGCCAGTTATGCGCTGTTTTATAGCGACAGGTCTCGTGGTTAGATCCCTAACGAAAAAAAACTACCAGAACGAGTACTCATTATTTTTATTAGAGTCGTAGACCTCTGTTTGCTTGCCTCCCTGAAGGATCGAGCCAAAGTTGCGTACGTAGCAGCAATGTCTGTTGTTCTCGCTTGCCGCTGGGTGAGGGCGAGCTGGGGCGCATGTTACCAGCGGAGGACGCAGATAAAGGTTGCTTTCATTGCGCGTAGAGGGTGCACGAGCGCCCCGTCGTCCTATCCTGGATGTTCGTCGAAGTTGCTCCCATAGGAGAGGTTGATTGCGGCATTCAAGCAGTACCATTAACAGCAGTACTCGTACCAGTGTATTTTTTTCACTTGATTAAAAACAACTGCTTCGCGCTCAGCAAGTCCACGAATAATTGTCGCTTCTACGATTTGGCTTCTCTGCGTTCTTTTGTTTCTTTGCGTGCTTGCAAGTGTCAGTATCGTGCCAAACTTTTCTTCTTGGAAAAATAATTGCTTTTCTTTACCTAGACTAACCTCAAGATAAAAGTCCTCACTCTAAATGCAAGACATATATGTACTCCTACATTTTCTTTGTTTTCTCTGTCATCGTGTCATCGTGTAGTTTACACGTCTACGATCTTTAGCCACACTATACTGCTGCTGCTGCTGCTGCTTTGCGGTCGGTATAATTATGAACATCGAACAGGTTACCGGCCTCAGTAATGTTCCTGCATTATGAACGTGGCACGTGGCACATGCTGGTATTGTACCACAGCAGCACTCTGTTTTATACCGGGTATCCGGTATACCGGTTGTTTGTTCGAAGTTGAGCGGCGTAGAGCTCAGATCAGTCGAGTCGGCGTGCGGCAGGTTAAACCCGGTGCGTCTCCTGAGCTCGAGTAGTTGTATTATGGGCGATTGCGCGCATGCTGTGATCCTTCCGTAAACAAGAAAACAGCAAACGACGACCGCAGCAGTAGTAGCAGATACTGGAAGCAGACAGCAGTACATGCCCGGAGGCCGATATATTGCAGCACAATCAAGGTTGGTGAGCGGTACTGCTGTAACATACCCGGCGTACTCCCTAAACCTAAGGCTGCCACTACCTCGAGTGTGTGTATAGTGTGATCCAGCTAGAGTAGCGCGGTCTGCCTCAAAAGCCCAACAGCCAACAGCACACCCAACCGCGCCTTACCCCCGAGCACCCCACCCCGTTCGTGTCGTTCACCTACCACCTGTGCCACCTCCTGCCACCTCCCGAATCAGTACAGTTGAAGATCGTTGTCAAGTACGCACCAGCACATGTCAACCGGCGATCCAAGCCAGCCATTTTGATGGAAGTGAGAGCGGAACGACCCTGCTCGGAAGAAGGTCGTGGGCTCCGGGGCGACGGGGCGTGTTCTTGCCCGTCCAACGCTCGACAACCAAGGGATGTGGGGCCCGCAGGCCAAGGGGAAGCAGGTGAGTGATGTAGCGGTATTTTTTATTTCCTGGTGGCGTTTAGAGCGGGTGGGTGCTGTCCTCGGAGTCCGTTTGGCCCGCTCGTTTCGTTTGCCTTCTTTTTTTTGGTGCTTATTTCTTTCGGCGCTTGTGCTTGTTCTGTTCCCGAATTACGTGTTACAAACAGTATTTTATTTTACAGGCTCGTAGCAGCTTTGGAATAATCGATGATGAATACATCACGTTACTGCGGCGGTAGCTGATGCTATGGTTATTAATGAAATGATCACCGGGTTCTTCAAATCCCCACCAGAGTAATCATTGCGGTGCGCCTGAAGCCACCGCCGTTGCGGTCGTCGAAACGCCCATTTCGTATGATATTCGCGTCTTGCTGCAGGCGCGTATAACGTTCCTTCGACCGTTCCTCCGAACTCTTCTGCACTGCACTCTTCCGACCCGCCATTTTTCAGGGTTTGGGTCGGAATTTCGAGCTGTTGATATAAATGGTGCTAGTTTAGAGACTGGAGCAACAGACTCGATTAGGGTATGCCGGGACGGGTTAGAACACGCAGCATCGTCGGGATATGAGAACGACCAAGCGCAGGAGCCAGGACAGCGTGACGTGTTATCAGCACCGGCGGTGGCGACGAAGGCCACGGCAAGATTTGTGGCAGCAGCACCACCACCAGCCTCAGCAGCAGTGGCGGCCTCCAAGCTCGAGGACACACCAGTGGCACCCAGGGCGGCAGCGCCGCCCGATTCAAGCCCACCAAGTTCTACCCTCGCCGCGACAACGGAGTCATCGCCGACACCACAGCCAGCGACGCCAACGCCACCTCAAGCAACGCGGGTGCCCCTTCAGCAATCCCCCGCGGATCACCAACACACGAACTTGTCGTCCGCGGCGCCGTCGGACCCAGTCGTCGCTGAGCACGGTCTTTCCTCGTCACACCCACCCTACCTCGCTGCCGGCGTGCTCCCCTTCTGCGTACTCGGGGGCGACCTCTTGTTTCTGCTGGGACAGCAGCTTCGCTTCCGCTCGCGAGTGCGGCGCCCCTTGCTCTCGGAACCGCGCGGGGGGTCGACTCCGATCGGTGGCGGTTGTGGTGCGGGAAGAGAGGGTGGTGGCGCGCGAGCGTTTGGGAGCTGTCCCCCGGCTGCCCCCTCTGGTGGAACTAACTCCCGAGACGGAGCGAGTGCCGATGGCGGCAAACCACGGAGAGGAAAATCGAAACCTACCGAGGCGTTAGCCGAGTCCCCTCCTGCGCCGGCCGTGGCAGTGGGGTGCGCTGCGGTTGGACAAACGTCTCCTACGGGAGGGGTGGAGAAAGGGCATGGCAAAGAAACGGTTCCGGCGGGTCTCCTGTGGTCTGACTTTGGAGGGGCGAGAGAGGCCGGCGATGCGGACGCGAAGGAAACGGCCAGCCGGGAGTTTGCCGAGGAAAGCTTCGGAATGTTCCATGACGTTAGGCTGGAGAGCGACAGCGTCTCTCGAAGTCAGGTGAGGCTCCGCTCATCGCGGCGACAAGTTGGATAGGTCCCGAGCGCTTCAGTTGCAGCGCGAGTTGCTGCTGCCGTTTCGACAACCAAGCCGAAATCGTTGTGGCTTCCCCGCCACCCTACCCCGGTAAGTGCCCTTTTTGCCTATTTGATTATAGGTCGAGTTTTTGTGGGCCCATCTAACGTAGTGATGTATCTTGCCCGAGTCGGAGTTTTGGTTAATCGCGTGTTCCTAAACACAGTGGACTGACGCCTCACTATTGCATGAACGCCTTAAGCCGTCAGGAACAATAAAATAACTTGACTGAATTTGTGTTTTGTGTTTACCACCCGGCGGTTCGCGTCGCCAGGCGGCCATGGAAGCAACGCTGCGAGACCCTTCTCTGCAAGGCAAGCGCGTTTTCGAGTGTCGTAACGGTGGCTACGTCATGTTCATAGCCGAGGTCGACTTTGTGCCGGACTTGATGATGAAGCTCGCGCGCAAGGATATCGTCGAGGGCGGCGGTAAGGAGGAGGATTGGGACGATGACCGCGACAACGATGTTGGCGGCGCCAGCAACGCTTTGGGGCTGGACCGCCAAGGTGCAGCTTGCGATATTTGTGGGGCGACTCGTTTTTTACTTTTTGTTAGGCGTAGCACCAAAAACGAAATAACAAAACGGCATTTTTTAGGGATAGCTTTAGCTTGCGCTCTACGCGTAGGCCGATAACTGGTGGAATACTCGTAAAACGGGCATTTTTGAGAAAATAAAAACATTCGACATTTGCAGGGGGCGAGGTAGGGGGGGAGGGGGGTGGGCGAACCGTTTTACGTTTTTAGGGTTTCTTGTTTAGGCGTGAAAACACCAAAAACGCAATTTCAAAGCAGCAACTTTTTAATGGTGGCTCTATGTCGTGATCTGCGCTTCGCCGATAACTGATGGAATACTCGTAGTACGGGTATTCGTGAAAACCAAAAACAACGTTTCCTGAAAATATTTGACCTTGGTGTGCCCCCGAATTCCGCACGACGACACCTCGCACGCTCATACCTTTCCCCTCCCCGCACCACCGACCGATCAATCAACATGCTTCGACATACAGTGGGACGGGCATCGCCCCCGGGTTTCAGCGAGAAAACGGATTTCGCGTGGGTACCGGCGTCGACCCTTCTCGGCGCGATGCGGGATAGCCGGCACCGGTCAACTCGCAAGGTGGTGCTAAAGCTCGGCGGGTGCCGGTACCTCCGACTGTTTCACAAGGTGATTCGCGCGAAGAAGGTAGCGACTTACCTGGTACCAGGTAATTGTTACACCACTGATATGCTGAGCGGTCAGCCGCCTCTGCCTATAGGGTAAAGAATACGTGCACGGTGGGTGTGCCGGATGTCGGCGTGTAGATATATCGGTCGAATGTGAACAAAACATGGCAGCATGGGCCCTTCCACGAGAAACATCTAACCTGAGCAGGGAGGCATCCCTTTCAGAGCTGCAGTCCCGTTTTGGGGACAACAACACTCAATTTCTGAGTACTCTGTCCCCAAAACAGGACTGCAGTCCTAAAAGGGTTATAACCTTAATGTGACAGCAACCTTGAGCCAAGCCTGATATATACCAGTATCCGGTAGGATTTACGTACTGTAGTGTAGCGCTGTTCGTAGCCCTGCGAACGCGTCTGTCTGTCTGTCTGTCTGCAGGTGCGAGACCCTTTCCCTATAGGGGTCTCTGCTGATGCCACTCCACTTCCAGGTTTTCGTCGCGGCAGCTGTTGTATGTTTTTTTTTTGCCTCAACCCTGTTCCACCTGCAATGAATCATTGTCGTCTGCATTCCCTTGTCGGGGTTATGTCGTCCTCTCTCGTGCGGTTGCGAAATTCGCACGAGTATACCGTTTTCATGAATCCATCACAAATCTGGCAGTTCGGAGTTCGACCGATTTATTAGTTATTGAACATGAATTTTTTATTTTTACGACCCCCTCGCGCGAGCCGTAGTTTCACACTAACCGCTTCCGTTTCCCGCCTCCCCGCAACGCCCGTCGCGCGCGCCGGACGCGCCTTCCGCTGATGCTATACCGCCTGGCGAAGCAGTTCGTTATTTCCCTGTGGGGCCTGGACCTAGCCGCCGTCATCAAGGCGGTTTCCATCCCCTTGCACCGACGGAAACGGCCCTTGCCCGCACCCCGCGCCCTCCTCCTCAAGTCAAGCGGAGACCACCGCTCTCCTCGTTGGCCAAGCGGCAGAGGTAGCGGTGAAGGCAGCGGTGATGGGGGCGGCGGCGGCGGCGGGTGGCGCGGCGGAGGCGGCAGTGGTTGTGGGGGTGAGAAAGGAGATAGCTCCAGCAGCTACGGCGATGGCAGGGCGGAGAGAAGCAGTCGCGCTGATGGCGTGACCAATCGAGTAGGGGGCGGGAAGAGTTGCGCCATCAGAGGGATAGACTGTATCCGGCCTTCGTTTTTGTCGGGGCGGAAACGATCAAGCCTCGGGATCATCGACGAGCACTGCTATCGTCAAGCACATTCATCGCAATCGGAGGACGGAGGGGTCGGCGGGGATGGTGACGATGGCGCGGTTGGAAGCGCCGCCGAATCCGAACCGGACGACGCCGCCGGTAATGAGGCGGATGCTGACGCGCGGAGCGATGGGGTAGAGACCTTGGGAAGAGAGTGGAGCGTTGGCGGCGGAGCTGGTCGTAAGAACCGCGGGAAAAGGAGCGGTGCCGCGTGCAGGAAGAGAAGGCGACAGTGTAAGGAAGCGAGGCGTCTAAAGGCGGCATCGGCAGCAGCGGCAGCAGCAGCAGCAGCAGCAGTGACGGTGGCGGCGGCGGCGGCTGCGGTGGTGGCTGCCGAATTTGCCGCGGTAGCTCTAACGACGAGTCCAGCGGCAGCCGTTGGTGCTCTGTAGAGACAGTTGCGTGCGAGCGCTGCTGTGGAAGTTTATAGCCGTAGAGCCTTGGCCGCAGCGATGGTGCGATCATAGTGCAGTGTACATATAAATGACACAACGCCGACCACCGGGGCGCCTGCGAGGCAGCCGTGGGACCGTTTTTTTTAGCCGTCTTCTGCTCTGGAAAGGGAACGGCGTGGCGTGTGTACAGTACACTATTAATAGCAGTAGTTTCTTGCGTTATTTTGCTCGTGCTCGATAAAACCCACCGGCGTTCCGGTGGCAATGCACGATGGGCGTTTCGGCGACTCTTCGCCTGATTCGAGTATGCCAGAAAAAAATGGCCGTTCACGTATGAACATAAGCTTGACGCCCGGGGGGGGGGCATGTAGAGACATCGATCACGCCACTGGTCTGTTTTTACGTGTGTTTTCGCTGTGCTGAAGCGGCGTTGTCACTGAGAGTGTGTTCGAGCCCTCCTTGCAGACTCCCTCAGGACGGCTTTCGTAACAGCGCATTTTTGGGGTTGACTCTTTTTTTTTTTTTCGCTGGGAACGGCAACCGGTAAGAGTATTTTTTTTCAAGGAGCCGTGCGCGGGGTGCATTTTGCCACTCTGGTGACATGTTTTTTTTAATACCTGGTAGGTACGAATAGCTTCTGTTGCGGTTGTTGTAGTCATTTGTATACGTAGTTCGCACCGCCTGTACAGATGTTTCGGGCTTACTGCTGGATGCGGGCAAGTCGCCGCCCGAGGTAACCGCTGTAAAAAGTTTTTAGAAAAACGCATTGGCACTGCTTCGACGCTGTAAATGAGCCCCATCACTAACTACTAACGAAAGGACTGTCACTCGCCGATGTCTCTACGTGCGCGGCGGCCATTGAAGATCGTTGCTTTCTTTCGTGAAGACAGCTTCGTTTGCCTAAAAAACACATTTTTTTCTCGTTGTTGGAAACCGGGTATGTGCGCGTGCCCCCCTTCCTGACGAATGGACTCGTGAGTCGTGAGCTCACCGTACGCGAGAGAGCCAACCCAGCAATATGCGCAACTTGAGACCAAAGGCGCGATACGTAGAGAAAGGGTGTTTACTCAAGGCTGTGCCGCGAGGAGGTGCCGTCCCATACCCCTAGGTATTCTACTGTAGCTGAAGGCATGTTTCGGGCGGGTGACGGGGTGCAAAATTACCGGTGTAAAACAAGGTGGGACCCCTTCCGGAACATAGTTCTTCGGATGTCGTCGCTTGCTTGTGCATCGCCTTCCTACATTGGGCAACCCACACCAGCGTATGCTTGGGCGAACTCGTCCAGACGCCCATCTGTGTCTGACTGATCGGTTCCAAGAAATTAAGCGACCACCTTCTCACTTGAAGATTTGCTTATGCCGCCGGGTACAAACGCTTGCGCTCCAACTGTCTCCTGTATTGACTCGATTTAGTTGTCTTCATTCAGGACTAAAATCAAGAGCGCGTCCGCAGATTGGTGGCGTCACGAAGGAGGCCGCCGATGGGTGCCGCGTTCCATAGAACTGAAAAAGGAAACCCAAAAGAGGCGTGCTACGATAGGGGCACTGTAGCACATTTTGCCTGAATTATTTCTGACTGACCGGGTTATAATACAACCCAATATCGGTGGAATACAACTATTACGGGGGGCCATAGTTAATAGGACCAAATATTGTTTGTAGAAATTGTTAAATATATACCAGGTAGGTTTTTATGTGTACCACAGGTCCTATTAACTATGGTCCCCCGTAATAGTGACAAAACTGCTCGTGATATACCTGAGCTTTGGGATCATTCATCGGGTTGCACTTTATTTGCCCTCGAGGGCAGGTTCAGGGTGAGATATAGAGCTCCAATACTATAATCAAGTGAGGAACCTCATAAAATGTGGGTACTATATACCTCTGCCGTAGTACGCGTCACAAGCGGCATTTTCCCATTAAACCACCAATTTTCACATCCCTAGTCTCTCGTAGTACATAAATAGGGTTACAACACGATAATTGACCCACACACCACGGAGGAAAACAAAATCGGAACCGGCGACGGCCAACAAACAGCAAACGGAGACTCGACAAACGGCAAAGGCAGACTCGTCGGGGCCATACAAACAAAAAACAAAAAAATACGGTCTTACGACGACAAAAACACCGAGCTCTCCTCTCTCTGCGAGGACATGAGTACACCCCTTGACCCCCCCCCCCCTCCCTCCTTCCCCGCCCACCCGCCCTGGCAGAACTTCAAACTTCACGGAAACGCAGCGCAATTCCGTTTTACCGCTCAAGACGGCGCCGAAAACTTAACCAATTTCCGCTTTACCGCCCCACACGGCGCTGAAAACCTTGCCAAGGCCCGAGGAACGGTCAGTACCGTAGCGCTGGTCCCATGACCAACCTTTCTACTTCAAGCTTAAAACAGGCAGGTCGGGCCGCGGCGGAAATGCCCTCCCTTCGCCACGTTCACAGCTGGACCAATGCCGAAGCGCTAGTCCCACGGCCATCCTTTGTTACTCCAAACAAGCACGCCGGGTCGCGGCGGGGATGACCCCCCTTCGCCACGCCCACGCAGGGCGCTGCTTGCTATCGGTTTTCGCAGTAGTCCGGCGTCGGCGGCAACCAACGCAGCCAGACGAGCGCAACCCGCCCTGAGATCGGGTAGCGGCCATCCTTTGTTACTCCAAACAAGCACGCCGGGTCGCGGCGGGGATGACCCCCCTTCGCCACGCCCACGCAGGGCGCTGCTCGCTATCGGTTTTCGCAGTAGTCCGGCGTCGGCGGCAACCAACGCAGCCAGACGAGCGCAACCCGCCCTGAGATCGGGTAGCACCCCTACTTTCCTTTTCGCGCTCAAAAATACTAACGAAGCAATCAAATGCCACGCTCTGGTTTTCAACATCCGGTAGCTCGACGCGACCCCGCGGCACCGTTTTCTCGGCGCTCAATTACAGCACAAAGCGAGGGAGACGGAGGCTCGGCGCGGCCAAAGGTCGCTTCCCCCGTCTCCCATTCCCCGGGGAGACTTCAAGCGATTAGAGCACTGAGTGATTTACAGCACCCATAAAATGGTCTTCCGTTTTTTGTCTTGTTTTTCTGGCTCACGCTTTGACGGAAAATGCCTACCACCTTCATAGGTGCCTCGCCACCCACCAGCATAGCCTCAGGGTTTCACTGACTCTCCTATCTCCGCCGATAGCCGAACGTACACGCTTGGCCTCAGACCGCCGGGACCACTCGCGAGCGCGCCCTTATCCAACGTTGCTGTCGCCGCCACCGTCGCTGATGGTGGTGGTGGTAGTGGTGGTTGCTGCTGCCACTGCTGCCGCCGCTGCGATTGCCGCCGCCGCTGCCGCCGCTACCGCCGCTGCTGCTGGGCGCGGAGCGTCAGGGTGCTACGCCGCGGTTTTCATCGCGAAACTCACGCCGCTTGTCCTTCGAAGGTAGTGCGGGTGTGTCCTGCGAAGTGGAGCACCAAAGGTGATGCGAAGAGAGAGCAAGAGGGAGCCAGTGCGGGTGGGCCGACAGGCAGAAGGGCGGGGGCGGCCTCCTTTCAATGTTTTCCTGCTGAAGATTCGGTCGCTGGCGTGGCTGTGAATCCGCCTAAAGCCGACCAGAGGGGAGGGAGCGGGGGGGATGCGCCGGCCAGGCCGCCACCGTCGAGGGAGAGGAGAACGGGAAGACAGGGAGCGTGGTGTCATGTGTAGATGACGAGGAACACCAGCACGGCTAGGATGACCACCAGGATCAATATCACCATAAAATTTCGCAATCCGCCTGCGATCACGACGAACGCCGCGTGGCATGATGTGGCAGCGGGGGGGGAGGGGAGGGGGGCGGAGGTGAGCAGGAGAAACTTGCTGACAGCTCTCTGTTGCATAGCTCCTATCCTACAGTATTTGCACGAGGATGCGCAAAGGAATCGAAATAGCCGCCGCGGCGCCTGCGACGACGGTGGGCATGTGCTACCTACCGCCTAACGTTTCCATACTTGGGCATTATACGTAACGCTCTTTTGTTTTAAGGTGCCCCGAAATATACATTGCAATTCTCCACCGACACACACGCATTAATTTTTGGCTACTTAAAAACAAAAAAAAATGTACCGGGTACCTCAAACACAGGTCTCTCTCACAGACCCAACCCCGGCGTCTTCAATGGCTCAGAGAGAGCCGGCGGGAACAACACCAATATTTGCCATGGCTTGAACACGGGCTAGAGCAACACTACGTTTCCGCAGCGCACACCGCCATGTTCATCACCCAACCCAACCCAACTCAGACCAACCTAACCCAACCGAGCGCTGGAAGCAATGTGAAGATGATAGGTATTCCTGTAACGTGCATTGCTCGCCTCGCCCAACCTGAAATCCGGCTCAATTCCCATTTTCTGGTACAGCGATATGTACAGGCGTGCCATCTACGAGTACGCTCCATCGCAGCGACGACCGCCCTCACCCGACTTCTTGATGAGGTCCTTGGTCTTCTTAGTCACGACGTCCAAGCCGCCTATCGCCTCCTCCAAATCCGTGTTGACGTTGTCCAGCATCCTGTTCTGCTGGTCCAGCTCCTTCGAGATCTCCAGGCTGATGTCCAAAGTCCAACACACATTTTTGCCACACACGAGGAAATCGATTCGGGGAGAGAAGTGTCAAAATTGACGGTGGCGTGGGGGGGTGCACACGTACGTGACACCGTGCGATGAAAAGCCAAGGAGATAAACCACTACAGCTTCCCTCCTAGTCGGCAACCAATAAAATTGGAGGGGGGGAAGGGGCACGAGGCACCGTTCGATCGAACGGCCCTGAGATAGAAGGTGCAGCTTCCCTCCTACCTCGGCAAACCACTACCGGGGGTGAAGGTAAAATATCACTTGGCCGCGCCACTGCCGCCAAAAATGGTCGACGTCTATATACCGGTACAACAACTCTACCGAAAGCAGGCGTTCCGGATCAAAGCCGCGGTCGTGAAGGGGTTTCCTGGAGATAACCGGTGGCCTCCAACCTACCCCCGCTTTGCCGAGAATGGGATAAAAAATTCTTAGCCCTTAGCCACGACACGCCGCGCAGCCTCTCGCCTGATACTCCCCAAGCGCGAAGCCGACTGCCCGATCTCACTCAAGTGCTCATCTTGGTGCTCTATCTGAGCCTGCGTGCAGAAAGCAACGGCAGGAGGGGGGGGGAGACATACACACAGGCACACAGGTTAGACCTACCCCGACACAACACGTGCTACTGAATATAGCAGTAGGTGCAACGCATACTCACATCAATAGGGCGATATTGAACTGATCTGCAGCTGGCCCCGTCAAACAATGCCTCCGTTAGGTGCACCCACTGTGCACTAATCTGTGTTGCACGCGGGTTCGGCCGGAGAGCCGGCGATTCGTAATCGAAAATCGAAAAATAGCACCAGGTATTGCGAGTGTCTCTATTTGTCTTGGGTTCATTTTTCATAGCTTTGATAGTTCCTTTCTTCGGGGTTTCCGCCTACAAGAGGAGACACAACGTCAACAATCGACGTAACAATCTTGGCACAATGACAGATATATTATAGAGCACATCACACGAAGGAGTATACAAGAACGACGAGTGTGTCGAAACATTTAAAAGGGTTGGGGAGCGTCCAGAGCTCCCCTCCGCGTTGAAATAATACGTACCTGGTAACTATTACGGGGGAACACAGTAAGTAGGACCTACGGTATACACAAAACCCTACATATTTCGCTATTTTTACTAACAATATTTGGTCCTATTTAATACGGTCCCCCGTAATAGTTATGACAGGCACACGCTGTGTACACATCAAAACGAGCATAGCAGTCAACGTGTTCATGTCTGGATCCACCGCGGTTGGCTCCTGGTCTGTACCTGGGGACGGTTTCGTAGGGCATCCAAATGTCGGGATGCGTTCCAAGGGGAGAGTTCATTTTTTCTTGGTTTTGGAGCTCATGTTGAGCTCTTCAAGTATATCATACAAATATGATTATGCCCGGACATGTAAGGAACGTTTGGGTGTTATCAAAAGGTTACGACATTCACCGGCATAGTGGTTACCGCTGTGTAGTAGCCTGCCCTGCTGAATGTGTTGAGTTTGAAAAAGACCCCGTCCTGCCTCGCCTGCCTACTGCAAGAGCAGGATTTCCCGCTGCTGAAGACAGGTGCCAGGGCTCGGATCCACGGAAACGAAGCTGCTGGTGGTGTTGTAGTCTGCTGCTCCCGCTGCGGGGGTGGTCTGTGGCTACATGCACGCACACAAAATATGAGCCTTTGGTCTGTCTAGGCAGGGGGTAGGTATTAATAGAGGGACACAGAGTACTGTAGTACCCGCAGGTGCGCCGGGTCTGTCTCGTCTACTCTCTCGCACTGACAGAGCGCAAACTCCGAGGAACGCCACTATCCACACACTACAGCGGGGATACATCGCCACACCACCATGGTGTTGCGCCGTCTACTGCGGCGCCGGTTGTCCGAGCGTCCGAGCTGAAAAAGAGGTTCCTCTCTGGCAAACGCGCACCATCTCCCGGTACGTCTCGGCAGCCGCGCGATTGCAGCCGTCTGTCACCTCCAATCACCGTCGTCTGCCCTTGAAAAACTCTTCAAAAAGCTCGCATTTAATATCGTTGTTACTTTGCCAGAATTTCCGGTAATTACAGCCTGCGGTTGGTCGGTCCTTACAAATTTTATCCTCAGGTATACGGAGGTGTGCCCCGCGGTTGACTTTGAATGACACGCCTTCCCAAGGGCGAAACCTGGAAACCCGCGTCTCCTTGAGGGACACACGCAATGTCATTTTGCTTGGAGCCGGGGAGCCCGATCAGGGGAAAAAGGAACAAGCGTGCGATTCAATATAACAACGACAAGGGTTTCTGCCCATGGCGACGAAGCAAACTATTGAGCAGGACAACGCCGGTCGCACGACATCAGCCGATCAGTAGTAGCCGTAGTACCTTTGGAAATAAACAGCAGTATTATACCACAAGGCATTTTTTCTCCTAACATAGAGCAGGCTATGGTGGAGTCGCCTGCGCGTGAAAGGAAGAAGGCTTATGCCAGCGTTCTTTGCTGCTCTTGAGCTAGAACTGTTCTATGTGAGATGGTCCAGAAGCAACGGTCTGGGGCTAAAATCCCCGATCTTGATCCTCGGCCGCCACCTCCCGAACACGAGGTGGCTTTCGGTTAAAGCGCGCCTCTGACGAGGAGGACGCCGACCCCTCCTCCGCCTCCGATAACAAGGGGCACTCCACGGCGTCATCGTCTCCGCGCTCCGACAAGGAGTCACCATCCCCACGTTCGTGTTCCCTCTCCTCGCTCATCGCTCCGAGAATCGATTCTCAGCGGAAGGCAGAATTGCGATTCTCCTCCTCATCAGTCGACGACAAAAACGAGGAGGAGAGGGAAGACGATGGCTCCGTGGAGTGCTCCTTGTTATCGGAGGCGGAAGGTCCGCGTCCTCTTCGTCAGAAGCACGCGGGGAACTGAAATCCACCTCGTCTTCGTGAGGTGGCGACCGAGGATCAGGTTCGGGGATTTTAGCCCCAGAGCTTTTCGTCCTGACTATATCGCAAAAAACAACAAGAGCAATACAAGTGGACTGCCACAGGCGCACGCCTTCGTGAATTCACGCGCAGGTTCGCGTGTGCCGTCGACGCCAGGAAAAGGTTGGCTCCCGGTTCGACGTGCTTCGGCAGCACGTCTCTTTCTTGTCCGGGTATCATACCGCGCAGTACACGCCAGGCTTCCCTGTCCGACCAGATATGGCTGATCGCACGAACGAGACAATACTTGTAGAATCAAGACGCGAAAAAATACCGGCGCCAAAAGAGGTATAATCGAGAACCCTGCCAGCAGACGGCAGACACTCCAAGGGGTGTCGGCAACTCTCGTAGCTCAAGTCTACGTATCGCGCTCTGATACTGTCTGTTGCTGTAAGTAGAAGCTTCTTGTCGACCTGGTACTACTTCGTCGACGTACTCATGCCCTCTACCTGGTACCGGTATATTGCACGCCAGATACCAGGTACCTGGTACGCAGCAGCTCTACAATTTATACGTAAACATTTAACGAGTTACAGCAGAGGTACAGCAGTAGTTTGTGCATACTATTAATAGTGTGTATAAGGGGCACACACGGAAGAGGAAGGGTGTTCGAGCAAGAACCCTCCAAGAGGGTAGAAACGCAAAAACTCGGTGAAATGCTCTATTAATACCAGTATTAATAGTTTCGATGGCCCTTTTATGTACGAGTACTACACCAGCAGTATCTACAGCTGTAGTACGTAAAAGTGCCCCAAAAAGTACCAGGTATCCTGCACTAATTCCAAGTAGTTTGTCCCCAGTAACGTGGGTGCTTCGTACGCAGTACCTGTGGGTAGTTAGTTCTGAAGGGGTTGGCTGGTATGGGTCACTTGCTTTTTGCCCGCAGGCCCACAGGGAAAACAGAGGCACCACTAACGCATGCACGTGCCACACCAACCCACCTTGTGCCCTTTAATCTGCCTCTGTATCCAATCTTCCCCCTCGCCATCCGAGCCATCGCCGATGGGCAATCGAGAATAGTCCACTTTCTCCGCAGACCCATTTGGCCCCATATAGCTCCTGTTCCCTCCTCCCCCATTTCCGCCAACAGGTTTCCTCCAATCGTTCATCTTAAAGTAAGCCAAAGGCCAGAGCGGATAAGTCCGGCCCGGACGCCAGCTATGCTTGCTGTTCGCTGCCCAGGTGGTGCTGCACACGGACACACGGACCAACAGGGCACCCGAACAGACCCCAAGGCCCTAGATAAGCACGCCGATAGTATTGTTTGAACTCCATATGCAGAAGCACGAGCACATTCTTGCAGACCTGTAAGCTGAGAGCGTAGCCGAGCGTGGTACATCATGGCGGCAGAGGAGGCCAAGGTTGTCGGCTCTATGCCCCCACCTCCCGCGTATTACAAGCTGTTCGCTCCAGGCGCAGGTAGGCGCTGAGCTACGAGCGGGCAACTTTCTTGTTCTTGATTCGTAGCGGTACGACGATTTTTTGTTTTTTTTTCGAATGGTCCACTCCCTTTTCGGCTGGTTCCTCGGATAATAAGGTGCGATGCTGAAAGCGAGTCGTACGACGAGGATGTTGTGCCAGATACCGATACACCAAGCATCTGTACGCATGTCTAGAATTTTGTATCCACCTGGTATATACGAGTACGTACTGCTGTAGCATAAATGATGACAGATACGGAAGTTATGCTTGTTTCGTGATAATCCCATGACCTGGCTGCCGGTACCCGGTACTCTCTGTGACAATTAGAGCTTTTAAACTACAACCGCGATCGGAACCATCCCCTAAAAAGTAGCATATCGCTCTTCGATCTCCGAGTTGACCGAATATTCTCCGCTGGTTTCTCGCGCATCTCTCATGCGCAGTGGGCCCCGAGACCAACGGGGAACTTGACTTGGCTACTGCACCAGCACCAGCTGCAGGAGCAGCAGCAGGAGCAGCAACAGGAGGAGGAGGAGCAGGAGCAGGACGAGGAGTAGCGGCAGGAGCGTCGATTGTCTTCCCGCTCGAACCGCCTCCGCCTCCTGGGCCAAGCGATACGTACAAGATGTTCGGGATGCCGTACAGCTCGGAGGTGCATGAACCCTACCTTTCACGCTGACTACAGTAAATTAGACGTGGTAACATGAACCGCTGTAAATGGTGAATATATGTTGAGGCAGTTTGAAAATCATGCCTGCTGACTTGGAAACACGCGTACACACGGCCTTGTGATGCTCACCATTTTACCGGGGTTAAGTTGCGTCAGTGTCTTGTTGCCGGCTGTACGTGACGCGGCACGAGCATTCGACGCCTTATCGTAGGCGACGAATCTTCTACCCTCGCTGGTGCAATCAAACGAGGATTGGCACCGGTGCGGCGTTGAGAGGCTTTTTTTTCTTTACCCACGGGGCGAGCAAACCGTGCAGCGAAATGGACGGATTGTCGGGATCTAGTTCCGTCGGATCCCGCATTCAAATTTGTGTATCCCTTTCTGTTTTACTGCTTTGTTTTTTTGCTGGAAATAAATTCACGATTTGGCGCAGCGTCCGCTGCGATGGAAGCAGAGACTGCGAACATTTAGCGTGGTGTTATGACATACGATTTGGCGCAGCATCCGCTACGATGGAAGCAGAAACTCTTTCGTACGAATACATAGCGAAGTATTACGACATAGCACCCCCGTCTCTTCCCGCCCCCCCCCAACCCTGCACCGTGGCACCCATCTTCTCTTCGTCAGCCCCCCCCACCCCCTCCCCTCCCCCATTTCCTTCGCTAACCATTGTGCACGTCGGCCGCCGTTGATCGTCGATTGGCCACAGCCGATCGCGGAAGAACTTCTGCCGCCAGAAAAAATGGTCGTGCCCCCCTCGGGCCAGTCGATCGACTTTCGGGTGGAACTCAAGGCCCTGCTCAACAGCATCATGGCCAACTACGGGCAGTTCATGGAGATGCTCGTGAGGTGAGCGGACGTGCCACTCTCACCCTTTTTGCATGCTCGGCTTATGTGTGGGGGACAGGGCTTGGGAAAGGTTTGCAGAATAGTCGTCGCACGCGCACCGATGGAAGATACGTCAGAAGTAACCTCCTCTCTGGGAACCTTCCCGATGAACTGCGGTACAGTAATCGATATAATAACCCGAGCCCTAAGGAGCCGAGACGTCTTTTGTTGACCCGCCCAAGCTCACCTTCTCTATTCTCCTACATTACCGTAGAGGGCTCTCTTCTCGTCTACATATGTATATATATAAAGAAGAAAACGTTCAGGCCCTGGTAGCGTGTCAACGGTACCACTTTCAATTAGGACTTTAGGACAGTACCCAGGGCGTCGACAATGATTGACTCGAACGCGGGCAAAGCTCAACGGCCAAAATGGAGCCTACCGATTCCGAGATGACCGCAAGCCAATGTCGAAATCCCATGAAGTAAGAAAAGAAGAAGTACGCGGCCAAGGGTACGCCGGCCGTCCAACCATCGCAGACGCACCCTATTACATGTACGCACGGCCCAAGCTGAAGAGGGAGACCGGGAACATTACGGTGATGACTGCAGCGGAGGCGAAAAAGAGTCTATCCAGGAGGATGAGTCTTGGATAGGCTGATCATCTCACCCGCTGCTGCCGTAGCTGCGATGTTCCTGGTCCTCCTCTCCAGCTTGGGCCGCCTGCGTAGTAGGGTGCGTCTGCCGCTTTTTCGGACGGCCAACGTGCCCTTGTCCTCGTGCTTTTTTTTTTCATGCGGCCAAGGGCACGCCGGCCGTCCAACCATATGCCAACAGCGGAAGAGATGATGAGTCTATTCAGGAAGATTAGTCCTGCACGGACCCATCATCCCATCCGCTGATGCCATAGCTGGGATGCTCCACTTCGTCGCGTGCTCCCTTTTCCTATTTTCTATATGTTATGGAAGTTGCGACGTTGGCTTGCCGTCATCTCGAAGTCGGTGCTCGTAGTCTCCGCCGCATCGTGTAATATGCGCTGACCTGTTTCTATTCTTGTTCCAAGAATACTTGTTCCCGAAGAGTGGGTGCACGTACAGAAGTACCGGCCATCTAGTAAGAAATTAGACCACTAGGAAAATATTAGGCGGAGGTTGACAAGGAAACAAGAAACCCTGGCGCTGTTATATTGGTATTAGTCTAGAGCACACCCCTTTCTCAAATGAGAAATCCAGACTGGGCCAGTATCCTCGTTTGTTGCAACTTCTGGTGTCCTATTTTGTACTGATAGGTTTACGTATTGTTTTAACTTTTGTCTATTACTCACCAGTACTCGCTAGTATGTATAGGCAGGTGTATTTTGTCGGAGCGCTTGCTATGCACTGGTTCTATGGTACCTTTGCGATTGCGAACGCATGTACTCAGCGGGCCGGTATTTTGTGCGGAAACCGCTCGGGCCTAGCGGCACCTCGCCACCCCCCGACTCGCGCGTGCCTCGTTCGGATGCTCTGGCTTGAGGCCGCACCATTCAGTCGTCACGGATCTTCTAGCGGAATACAAGGGTATGTGGTATGAGTTTGTGTCTGCCGGGCACCACGCTTGTTCAAATACACACCGGAGGGAAGCTGACCGTAAATCTGTTAATAGTAGGCTGCTTAATCCAGGCGGGATTTCTCGCATTTCTAATTAATAGAGCAATTAGAAACAACCCCCCACAGGGGTCTATGATCGTCGATACGGCCATGCATGACATTCCATGCATGACATGAGAGTACCCCCCCCACCCCCCCCACCCTCATTGTGACACGCCTCCGTCCTATTGGGGGCTCGTTGTCTCTCTTCCCCTGCCTGCTGCCTCGCCGCCTCGTGTTTTTTCAACCAGCTCGCCATCTCACGCCCACGAAAAACTGTCCGACGTGGAAACTCTGTTCGTGAACTTCCACACCCTTCTCAATCGATATCGGGCGCATCAGGTGACGAAATTTTCCGCCGCCCCTCGCCCCCACCCCCCCCCCCCCCCCAGGCTCACTGCCTCCATATGCCACCTGTCGTGTCATACGGCCCATGGCTCCTGAATGAAGTAGCGGGTTTCGTAGCAGGGATCGCATCCTGCTCTGCAGCTTCCGTCGTAGGACTTCCATTTCGTTCCGCGCACGCGTCGTTGGGAAAGGTGTATGGCGTCCCTTGAGGCACCACCCCGACTCTACTCCACCCAACTCCAGACCAAACCTCCTCTACCCCCACCCCAACCATAGTAACCTTATTTCGGGCCATCACCGCCGTTCTCTCTCTCTTACCCTACCCGTGTCTAGCCACACACTGGAAACCAACTCGTACATTTCTTCAAAATGCCACCTCCTAACGCGACGCGCCCCAAGCTATCCCCCTCTCGCCGAACCCCCCCTCCCCACGCTGTCTCCCTCTCGTGGGACTCCTCCCCCTACCCCGCAGGCGCGGCATCTTATCTTGCAACGTCTGCGCCAGCAGGCGAAAGAGAACGCGGAGGTGATGTCCTCCCTCGAAGCGGCCATGCTCGAGTGCGCCTCAGCTCAAAACCGCGCTAAGGCTTGCCTCGGCCTCTCGAACGGCGCCGTGGGCGACGCCGCGAGAGAAACTGGAGGCCCGATGGACGCGGTGGATATACCGGGAGGGAGCGAGCGGGGGGGTCTAGAGGACGGTAGTATTAATAGTAGTAGTGGGGTTGTGGCGGGGGTGGAGGCGGGTGGGCTGGGCGGGGTCCGAGGGGCGCCGCTTCCGGGGGCTGCGGGGAGTCGCCAGGGCAAGGGAGTTAGACGATGACGGGGAGAAGCTTGCGGCGATTTTTCTGGAGAGGACGGCCATCACCAGACAATCAATCTATTTCGCGAATAGTCCAGAGAGGCCGGGCTTCGTGATATGCGTCGCTCGAGCGTGTCCCATCCCTTAATTTTGTACCCGGTATGTTCCATATCTTGTACCCGGTGTGTTCCATATCTTGTACCCGGTATGCTCCATATCTTGTACCTGGTGTGTTCGCTAGTCGTGTACCTGGTAGGTTCCATGTTGTTGGACCTGGTATATACGTATGCTACGCTTGTTAGTTGTATTGACAGCAGTGGTACTTGCATCGTGTTATTGTCGCAATCGAATGAGTATCGTTCGCGTCGCTTTTCTCCAGGCTCTGTAAAGGAGAGGTACCGGTTACAATGTATGCGTACACAAGCAAATGTCGTGAACGGAAAGGAAACTGTACTCGGGGTTGTGGCTTGCTGATGCTCTGGCGGATGTACCATAAGTTTTTTGGGTTCGAAATTCTAGTGGGTACTGCTGGTACTGAGTATTGCGGCGGCGCCCTAAATACTGCGAGTGCTGGGTGTTTGAGCAGTACTGAAGGTACTGAAGGTACTGAAGGCACAAATACTGGGAGTACTGGGAGTATGATGAGCAGTATTACACACCTTGGATAAGCGCACCGTTGTAATGTACGGGTGTGTCGGCAAGCGTAGGCATGAGGCGAGGGGGCCACGCTGGCGTTTAAAAAAAAAGTTCAGGTTGACACGCTCTCGAGAAAAAAGGTACGCGTTCATGTGGGGAAAGTACGCCCACTGCCACTCACGCGAGGATTCTCATGCGGGAACTCTCACGCGAGGACTATGAATCACCCAAGGATTACCACTTTACCACAACGGGAAACACACGACGAGGACTCTCCTATAGCGATTATCCCACGAGATTCCCACTCGTAAATTATCACACACAAGGGTCATGACATAAGGATCGACAGTACTGTCTCCCTCCCAACGTCTTGGCCTATAATCTGGCACCACCTTTGTGAGAGAGTAGACCGAAATGGCGTCCGCAGCGTCACGGTAGAAGCAGAGGCGGCGGTCGCAAGCCGCGAGTCAAACGACATAGGGCTGAGACAAACTACTGGGATCGAAAGCGTTCTGCAGTACCAGCAGCTTGTAAGACCAGAAGTGACCAGTGCTGCATTGCGCTATGCACAGAAACAGTGTGAATGAAACAAGTCCGTGGTGCAAATTGCTTTCTGTGTGAGATCCGAACACACCTAGCATCACCCTGCTTGGAAAAACACAACAACTACTCCTGCGCCCCACTATTTGATGCGCAGCAAAAGACAAGCATTACAAGTATGGACCGAGCCACCCCCGACATACGACCGACAAAACACCCCGACGAAAAGCGAACTGGGGCCCCGAGACTACCGAACAACACAAAAAATACGACCGACCAAACACCCCGACGAAAAGCGAACTGGGGCCCCGAGACT
The DNA here is from genome assembly GCA_031213475.1 of Nereocystis luetkeana. Lineage (NCBI taxonomy): Eukaryota > Phaeophyceae > Laminariales > Laminariaceae > Nereocystis > Nereocystis luetkeana. Next base: position 318,144 of record JARUPZ010000040.1, read on the forward strand.
ACCGAACAACACAAAAAGGGCTTGAAAGCGGGGAAGCTACAAGAACCCAAACAATCTCTTCGATTATCACAACGATACTTCATACTCGCACAACAAAACAGCAGAGCACTGCCATCCACGACTCACGTAAAACGAACAGCAAGACGGAACAACGAACAAAAAACGAAAACAATAATAAAGCAAAACGACTCCATCGCCTCCAACAGCCGCCGTGCGAAGGACGCCGCCGATGGACAAAACCATCTCCGGCCGATCGATTGCAAAACGCCTTAGCTGGGCCTGACAAAACCTAAAGCCCTCATACACCACGCATCACCCCCGATTTCCAAGTACCACACGCAGGTTGCAGCCATGTGTTTCGACGAAATTCCGGATGTCATATACCTGGTACAGCTGAGGTGGCTTTTAATTTTCAACACAAAAACGAACAAATCCCATTCTTGATCCCTCTCTTCCTCCTTCACTTCCTCGTCCGCTGAACGCATCTCAACCCCTCAGCAACGGTAGCCACCTTTCAGGGGCACCAACTACTTGAAATCAACATGAGAAAATAGAACATAGGGGAAAGCGAAGCTCAGCCGTAAAATGGTATCTGGTAGCAAAAGGTTTCCCTTCTGCTGGGAGGGGTGGAGAAGAGGGGGGGGGGGCACAGGTGTGAATACAACTCTGCAGTATAACAGTGGTAGAAGGGTTGCCTTTCTGCTGGAAGGGGTGAGAGGGAGGGCGAGGGGGGGGGGGGGGGCAAGTGCGTAGAAAGCCCGCCACTTTGTTTGGTTAAGGCTCGGAAGGCGGGAAGGCCTGGACGATGCCCACCGCGGCTTCCGCGAGGCCGAAGATGGCGACGAGGAGGGGGTGGGCCGGCGGTTTGTAGAACGCCCAATGCACCGCGTTCGGGAGGTAGAAAACCATCCGCCACTGCTGCAGTGCGATATGTCGTCGCAGCGCGGCGATGTCGGACAGCTTTTGGCGCAGCGGAGAAGCTTCAGATTCTGCGCGCGCGTGTGACGGAGTCGGAGACACGCGGAGGGGAGTGGGGGTTGTGGTTGACCTCTTTACCCCTGCAACCTTTATTCTGGGAAAAGTACTTTGAATAGTACGGGGTACTTTTTGCAGCAGTGAAGCACCTAAAAAAACAGCATGCGCGTAAGGGTTTTCCCTGCGAACGAACTGCACCATGTGTCGTTATCTAGCGTTGTCAGACTACCTCATGGTGGGCAAGACTGTTGTGCCGTGCATGAAAACCGAGGCACTAATCAGAGCGGAGAGGGGGAAGGGGACGTGATTTTTTTAGAAGAAAAAGTACGACGCCATAAGGGCAGCCATAAGGGCAAAGGGTTCAGAGAATTTGAAGGGAATAAATCACAAAGAGGGAATAATCCTTCACGGACTTCATACAAGCATACCAGTGCTTCGAAGTATCGTATCGTGTGCAAGCATTATGCTGGTACGTAGCTTGACAGTAGAAAACATGGTACGTAGTCGAACAAAACGATCAAACTTTCACAGAAGACGAAATCAACGCGAAACAGAAGGCACAAAATAAGCGGCGACTCGTTCCCTCACGCTGGCAGTCCCTCAGCTTTTTCCGGACGCCTTCTTCCCGTTTTTTCAGCTCCCTCCCCTTGACGACGTTCATATACATATCGATGATGCAGAAAGCCAGCTGTAAAAACCGAACAGGCCGACAGGGGCGGGCGGGATGGACGGCGCTTTTTAGGCCGTGCGACAAGGACACGCGGGGGCTGCCCGGATTGCACTGTACTACTAGAATATTGGGTGTGCAAGCGCAGGGTCTACTTCCTTCATCGCTCCCACCGTTTTATCTTGACGAAATTCCTGCAGTAATCTTCCGTTGGCACCATAAGCACCTCGAAAGATGTCTGTCACTGAAAGAAGGGCGTGGGACTACCTCCTCAGCTCTCGTTGGCTCCATACACCCCGGCACCTTGTAGCCGGTTGCATGCCACGCTGCAAGCCGTACGCACGAGACCACTCAACCCCCAACCCGCCCGCCTCACCGCGTAATCGATGCCTTACCCTACGCCCGCTGCTAAAAACGGGGTATTGTCATCGACGTACATCTCCTGCGATCGGCCAGAAAATGCACATCGTCAGCACCCCCACTGCCATCAGCAAGAGAAACAACACAACAGCAATAACAGAAACAGCAACAACAATAACAACAACAAATACAACAAACAGCGCAACAGCTTTCAAGCGACCGCCTCACCCATGCCCAATCGGACCGAGCCCACCACCACGCCTCATCCACCCTAATCAGCTTCGGCGCGACGCTCGCTGCCATCGCTACATCCTCCAAAGGGTGGTAGAAAATGTTCGTTACCGCTTGCAGCCTTAGCGCGCCCACGGCACGTACGGGAAGACAGGAGGCAGAGGAGGGGGGAGAGGGGAGAGGGGGTCATGCATACCGCAGTGAGTGGAAGTCGAAAGTCACTGCCTCCCGAGGCATGAAAACAGGTGATGCGCGTGGATGTGGTTTGATTATCTCAACGAACATCGCGTGGGCCCGGAATGACTCGCGCAGCTTGAAGCAAAGGGTATATAGCCCCTTTTAGAACTTCCACCCCAATCCGAGAAAAATACTTCAAATTACGTAGAATGAGTGTTTTATTGGCAGTGGGTCAACGATTAAGGTCCCCATGTTGAAACCGTGTAGACGAAATTGGAACAGATGGGCGTTGAAGTTACCGGCTCCCTAGCGTTATCGGCACGCGGCAACATATAAACCGGCGAAATCAGTCAGAATGTTGCGCCGGTGGCGGACGGCGTAGACAGCGAAGCGCGCCGACTGGCCCACCCCCCTCAGAGTGAAGAGCGCTGAATTGCCCATCCCCCTCGCGGTCTGAACGAAACCTCCTCCCCACAGCGCCTGTAAGATTGCCCATACCACAGACGGCACGCGTTGGCATTGTCAACACAACCCCCCACCCCCTCCCATCCCTCCCAACCCCCCCCCCATTCCCACCATTCCACCCCAACCTCACTTACTTCCGTCCATACCCCCCCCCCCCCCAGCAATAACAAGGTCATGCGGTATATGCATCTCTCATTTGTCGAAGCGTTCGAATTTCTGATTGTGCTTCGACACTTCAAGCTCCTCACCGTGCCAACACCCGGATTACAGGGCTATCCCAGCCCTCCGCGCCCGACACGTGCTTCAACTCCCAAACGGCCTCGGCAGTGCCTTGCATCCGGAAGATCACTCGAGCAGAGGATATGGCCCCATGCAACTGGTTCAAGCCTGCATTACGAGGGGGGGTAGGGTAGCGGATAGATAGACGGGAGGAGGGGTGTTGCTTGTTCTGTTCTCTGAGTCTTGAGTTCCGTCGGTAGTTGACCGTGTAAGCCCGTGGGAGGGAGTCGGAAGAGCTGTCTTTCTTTCCGCAACAATATTTTGGTATTATATGTACGTCGTCGGCTGACGGTACGTTTCACCAATATCACATTTCGGTCGTCCGTAACCGTTTGTGACCGTTGGTGGACTTCGAGTGTTCGTTTAGAAAGGATGAGCTACTCAGTCAGCGGTTTATCCTTTAGAAACTAACATGCACGCTTGAGACATCATGAACGGTTATGATAGTGTGCTTCTACAGTCGATAGTACAGTAATACGTGGCGAGGGGAGGATCCCGGAGATCACTGTTAACCCCATTAGAACCGCAGTCCCGCTTTGGGAACCGACTATTTGAATTGAGTGGTTGGCCCCCAATACGGGACTGCAGTCCTAAAAGGGTTAAGAAGTCTGCGAGACCCAACCCACTCGAAAAAATACTCTTTTGCTGGCTACATAGCACAACCCACTGGACTACTTAGTCGGCGCTGACTGAGTAGCTCAGTGGTTTATCCTTTATAAACGAGCATCGAAAGGGGCGAAAAATAACCTTCCCCAAGATCCACACGAACGTTCTTTACAGAAACCGCGATCGAAACATCGAAGCGAACTGGGTAGTTGGTGAACGTCAGGGGGCATGGGCAGCGATGCGCTCGGCAAAGGGGTTATCATAAGCGGGGGTGGGTTGGAAAAATCGTTTTTTTGTTGCCGACGAAGCCGCTGCGAGCCGATCAAGTGCCTTACCAAGCGTCGGGGGAATACTTACCTGATCGATAGTCTTCTTTGTGCCGAAGGTGTTGGCTCAGCAGTAATGATATACCTGGTAAACACTTGTTAAAAAAACAACCCGACGTGCTCCGCCCCGGAATTCATAGGAATGCGAAGGTCTATGGTCACATGACTGCTGCCATGCATGACATCGAGTACACCCCCTCATCCCCACGCAAAGCGCCAAGGGTCGGTGTCACCCACGGTTAAAATATCTTGAATGCGTAACAGACGCTTCTCTTTGCCCACCTTCTGATCGTCGGGTGTCCTTCCCTCCGTTGTGGTAGCGCATGATTTGCGAGGCCGTCGAGAAGGAGTATCTGCCACAACCATCAGAGGGACAGCAATAGAAGAGACAACCATTAGAGCCCCAACCACTAGAGTCACAACCAGTGGAGTCGCAGCCATTGGAGTTAAGCCATTGGACACAATCGTTGGACCAACAACCATTGGGGACACACATAGGAAACACAGCCATTGGAGCCAAAATCATTGGTAACCATTGGAGCAACAGCAGTCACTGAAATCACAACCATTGGAGCGGCACGGGGCGGACGGCAAACCGGCAGCACACGAAACGACGAAAGGGGGCACATCCGGCGGCACTCTCAATTATCAATCAAGTGGGAGCACTGGGAGAAGACCAAAGTTGTAAATGTAACTAAATTTATTACGTGCCGTTCAAGTAGCTCCAACTACAAAAGTAAGCGTCTCGTCTACCGTGCACACACGATTTCCCCCCTTCGATCGCTCGCAAACATCCGTGGATACGGATTTGTGCCTGCCATTTGGGATAGCCGAAGACCGATTGGCACATACAGCGACCGGTGGGCACAGCCGAAAACCGATCGTCACAAAAAAAACTACTACGACACGCTGTAGGTATGCCGCGGGCTTGCTGTTTGCTGCTCTTGTAAGACCATTAATACCTGGCACGCGGTCGTCGTACTCCACACCTGGTAGTTGGTAGTATGGTACGAGCACATCATACTGTCTGTAGATACGCCGCACATCAGCGTCCCAGGTCCCACCTGCTATTATTAACAGCTTTGCAGTACGGCAGTACCTGGTAGATCTGACGGTACTCGCGACAGATCGTAGATCTTCGAGGCCGATATCATACGTACGTCGATCCGATTTGTTTTGTCTCGAGATCGTCTGCCAGGTTCCAGGCACGCGGTTCCAGGTACGCGGTACCAGGTACTGCTGTAGGTACCAGAGGTGGTGCGGACCTTGTGTGTTGGCTGGTTCGACAGGAATAACACCCCGCCTCTCACTGTGTTCGAGTAATGTATGCCGTTTAAAAAACACGTATGCTTTCGACGCCCAAACATTGCCACGCTATCATATGATACCAGGTACCTGGTATGCGAGAAGCTGCGGCCAAAACGAAACTTGCAGCATACCTGGTACCATAGAGCACCAGTACCAGAACATACGGACAGGTCGAGAGGGGAGGTCGGTTCTCCGGTATCGTTCTCTGTCTTCGATACCCCTCAGGTCGCTGGGGGAAACGTTTCGCGAGTTGACGTGAATCGGAGCGGAACACTTGCAAGAAAGAAAGAATGCCCAGGCATCGGGTTCAGAGTTCGGGCAGGGAAGTCGCACTATTAATAGCACCCGTTTAAGTGGGGGCATGATGGACGACGAGGCGCCTGCTGGCAAGACGCAGCCGCAACTCACCCCAGCAGCTTGATACACTTATCGTTGCGATAGGTGCCCGCGACGAAGGTCACCAACCGGTCCAGGAAGTCTTGCTTTTCTTTCAAAGCTTGAGACATGTTTAGCCGCCAAGTTTCGTCTGGACGTCTTTCACCGGGCTTTGTTCTGGGCGACAGAAGAAGTCGATTCCCACAGAAAACAGTGGTTGACTCTTCGGTGCGCAAAAGACCAAGTTGGCGAGGAGGGATCGGTGGGTGTCTCACTGAACATACGTATATACGAGTATAGATGGTTCGGCACAAACCGGACAATCGTATGGTGGGTGTTCCTTTTACTGTAAAGGCGTTTATGCAACGTTTCCCCATCCCCGACCCTCGACACGGGAGCATCTCCCATCCATCTTCCAGCCAGCAGGACAGCTGGTCCTGAATCGTGCGAGGTCAGCAAAACCCGACCACCCCCCCGGACAGAATGCCGCATACTAATCGTGCGAGGCGCGCGGACCACTTTCGCTCCATCGATAACAAAAGCAACAACAACAACAACAACAGCAACAAGAAGAGCTATCCCACCGCACCTATAGATAAGGTCCCAGAGAGGAACAGCGACCGGACCCAAGCCCACCACAACCACGACGGAGACGACGACGGCGCAAGCCGTGAACCATACCATGGGCCAAGGGACGGACGTGGTGGAATTGGCAGTGGGGGAGGCCGCGGGCAACAAGAAGCAACGGCCGGGCGAGGTTTCGGAAGGGGTGGTCGAGCAGGGACCGGAGGCCGCGGCGCGAGAGGCCCAGTACCATCCAAAAGCAGCAAGGCGAAGGCTCCGTCTGTCAAGAATCGGATCAGGAGCTTGACGCGTCTCATGAACAGGCCGGTGAGCTTCGTGTAAAGGGTGTGTGGGATATGGTGTCCATAATGTATTCGGCGTGGTGTTGGGCGTGGTGGTGGACGCATCTACAGTATGGCGGTGCTTTGTTTGTTTGATTGTGATGGGTTCGGTCGCCGCAAGCCCCAACGCACCACGTCCCTATTGCACTGACTGCTGCTGTGTGGGCAGTGGGCCGTTGGCACCGCTTGTACAAGATGATGTACTTCGTGCAAGCCTCCCCTTCGGGATGTAGTTGACTTGAAATCCCGGGGGTGTCGCAAGTTGAAATTAGGGGGAGCAGCATCATCGTCAGTCATCCCTTATTTACTCCCGAGTACTGCTGTATACTGCTGTGTGACAGGACGAGGTTCGACGACATGTGCTGTACTACTGCTGTTGTCTTCTATTAATTGTGAACACTACACATACATACTATACGAACACTACTGTTGTACTGTTGCTGCTGCTGCTGCTGCTGCTGCTGTAGTGCGCACCGTGGCTGCGTGGTTGCTTTTGAAGTACCGAGGAAGTGTGAGTTCGTGCGAACGGTGGTCCTGCCTCTGCGCATCAAATTAATTGCACGTTTCTCGAGATTATTTATGTGTTCGTTCCTACTTCCTAGGTCGGCAGGAATCACGGCCCATACACGCGCACACACACAAGTGCGCTGTCCGTGGCCGTCCCTAAAGGCAGAGCTTGATGAACGACTGTTGCTGTGCCGTGGCTGCTTCTCTAGAGAGCTCGAGGGACGGTGTGATCAGACATAATACAGCAACAGCCAGCAGCGGACAAAAATCTTCAAAATTGTGGGGTTTCCGTTATCCTGCTTGGCTCTAGCAGGTCGGAATGATTCCCCGTAGTTTCTTGCCATAATTCGCGATTTCGAAGGCCCAGAGCACGCGTCACGGACCTCGGACAGGGCTCGCATTTGCGCCGTACTGTCGACGCCGCCTCCCTGCGCCCCCCCGCAGCAGGAAGCACGGGGAATGACCCGCGGCCGGACGAGAAAAATATACTACCAAGGTATTCCGGGAAAAAACGGCCATTTAATTCAAAGTAATACCTGGTATATGGTACAGGTACTGACATCATTACCAGTTGTGCTCACTGCAGCTTTATGGACGAGTACTGATGTGCCTCGCGCAGTTGTTGTCCTGCTGCTTTAGATTTTCCTTTGGATTGATTGTGAGCAGAAGGGACGAAGCTATAACAGACCACAGCCATGGCGCGCACATGCTAATTATATCCTACAGCAGTACCCCAGTGGTACGAAAGCCCGTGACGCACAGGGAAAGTCACGGAGTCTACCTACGTACGTACGCTGTACCATAGGTATGCCAGCATGCCAGCAGTATTCCACCACTGCAGTCGTACACTGAAGAGGTTTTGAGTCGCCATTTCTTGGCTCGAGCATTACTCAATGAGTTACCCTCTCACGTAGCGTATGTCATACGTAACTGCGCTCTCTACAACCTACCGTAGAGACTAACTCTTACGACATATTAGATCTTCACATTTAGAGAAAAACGCCGGATTCCCGCCATGGAACCCAGCTGCTTCGTTCGCCCGATGCCCGACATCGCGCTTGCATGTGCTATTCACAACTCAGGGCATCGTTGAGGAGCAGCGATCGAGCCTGAAGAAACAGGTGGAAGAGCTCGAGGGAAAGACGGCGGAGCGCGAAAAGCACGAGTTGGAAAGGAGCCTGGCCATAAAGTGAGTCATGCCGTCATGTCCCCGTCGCATTGTCGAGGCGGAGGAGGTGCATGACGTTCAAGTAGACCGGTCGACGGCTCTAGGCTAAAAATACTGCGGAGTCCTATTTCTTCGCGGGCTTAAAATGCGTTGAAACGGCAGCAGTAATCAGCGCGCATCGGTTTTGCAAGCAACCCACCGCATTTCGAGGGCAGTCCTTATTTTGTTTTGTTTTTTTGTCCATCCCAATTCATTGTTGACTTCTTTCTTGCTCCTGCTACCTCCCAGTGGTAGCTCGTGTCCCACTCACCAATTTATATGGTATGATTCTGTGACTCCGAGCATAGGTCACGTTTTACGGGCTACGGGTTGTACGGGTTACAGCAGAGTTGCATCTTGCCACCCTCACATGGAGCTGCTCACATCTGCTAGGGTCTCTTACTTTCGCCTACCCCCCACCCCCGCCCCTCTTCCTCGGTCTGCAGATACCACAAGCTGAAGTTCTTCGACCGCAGGAAGGCTCTCCGCCGCTTGGCGCAAGTTCACCGGAAACTGAAGGGGGTGAGTAAACGACGAAGGGAGTGATACATGGATGGACACACGTGTGGGGGAGTGAGGAAATACATGAACGAGCGAGGAAGTAAGCACCGTGAAACACGGGGAGGTTTCACTTTATCTCCTCCCCGGCCGTTCGGCCGCAACCCGTCTTCGGTGATCTACAGGCAGCGGGCGCGATAAGACTACAAACTACCGCCTGTCTGGGGTACTATTGTTGTTTACCACCACGCCTGGTGTTTAATCGTAGTAGCGGTGGGAGGGGCGTTTATCGTATAAGTCCTTGCCGCGCAGGCTTGACAGTTCGGGCACAAATGTGGCGTGTGATAAAGCCATGAACACGCTATGAGTTTGCCGAACCCGGAGTTAACAAGCGCGTACCTATTATAATTCGCGGTGGCGATGAATACTTCGAACTTTTAGCCTCTCCGGGTCGACCGAAACGGTCTATCGAAAACTTCACTCGGGCCCAAGGCTGCCTGCTGAATGAAGCGAATCGCACCCCCAACCCCTACGAACACGCATCGTCGTAGGCTCCGTGATGGTAATCCCCATGCTGCAGTCGCTCCTGCTGGTCATGCCGCGCTTCCGTGAGTGCAAAGTGTGTCCCACTCTAATTCCTCGAGGCTTGTTTCAGAAATGTGGGGTAGGCCTGAGGGGGTTCGCCCGTCTAGAACTGCACTCACGTTTTTGGGAACAATCTTTTTGGATTTAGTGTGAGATACATTTTGTGGTGGTAAACCCTTTTAGACCAAACCTTTACCTCCCGCACCCAGCCCAATAAGCTTTCATGGGTGGCTTGGTCTAACCCCGTGCCTCCCTGCGCAACGCATCCATGCATTCATAGGACATCGAAGAGGACGTGCGGTTGGAGCTGGAGCAAACCAGACAAAGTGAAGAGACCGACCTCAAGGTACTGCTGTCCGCGAAAACACTGCCTGCAAAGAAGGGGCTGTGGATTTGCACGCGGGTTTCTATGGCGTTTTCTTCTGTTGTCATCAAGAGAGAGGATTTTTTGTCTCGGCGGTGTTTTTTTGTCGTCCCAACAAAGCCACATATACCACTGGCGTCCGACGGTTGAATCTGCCCCCCTAGCTGTTAACCCTGCCCGTGCTCCCTGCGTGTTCTCGTCCAGAATTGAGGGCATATATTATAGAGGTGCATTATACTCGTAGGTGCGCCTAATCCACATTAGCAACGAAAAAAACGTGCGATGGCAATGTGTACGAATGCACACTTTTGAAAGCACCGCTGCTCATTCCTCTGTCTCAGTTTTTGCCCGTCTTGAATCTAATACCGATATCTGCCAAGGTCGCCTTTTTCCCGCTACAAAGTGTTGTCAGCGAAGCCCCAGGGTAGGTGTGCTTGCCGTCGCTTGATGAACACCCTCTCGGCCCAGCTTTTCTGGCGGAAGGAGCTCCGCGCATGCCGCCGAGCCAACACGCACCCCACCCCGCCCTGGCCCGACCGTGGCTTGTCAAGGCGACATTCACATGGCGTGTACGCATGCCGAAGGAGGTGTTTTAGGCTTGAATCATGAGGATGTCTTTCTTACAATACTTTTTGTCATATTTCCACCGTCGTGAGCGCCTTTTTGTGCAGCACGACTTTACTCTTGTAGCGAGGTTATGCCTATCATATGCCGCGCTGCTGGTTTTGCCGCACCCACCCCAAGTCATCCACCATTCCCCTTGCCCCCCTCGCTCCCCGTCTCCCGCGGCCGAAAAACTCCCCTTTCCCTCTGCAGTATGTGCTCTACTTCCCGAAAGACAAAAAGTACGTGCCATTGGAGAAGGGTAAGGAGGGGCCGCCGCGCGCGCAGAAGTCACACGAACGCCTTCTCAAAGCGGCGTTAGAGCGTGGGGAGGCTGCGGGATGGACGGAGTTCCAGGAGAACCTCGAAAAGTTTGTTACCGCGGATAGGGGACGGAAGAAGCGGGAAACGGTCGCTGCTGTAGAGGGCGCGGCGATGGGGGCAGAGGGAAGTGAGCCAAGCGTTAAACGCAAGAAAGGTCTGGATGGCCTGGCCGTCGTGGCTCAGGAGAAGCTTTGGGGAGACGAAGAGGAGAAGGGAGGAGGGGAGGGGGACGAGGAGCACGCGGGCGGTGGGAGTGAAGGCGGTGAAGATAGCAGCAGTACCGACGGTGGAAGCAGAGAGGAAGACAGCGGTTCTGAATGTGTGGGTGGGGGGGAGGCTAAACTGGATCGACCGAGGGTTACGCCGAGAGAAACGAGCGCGACCACCCAGAAGGAATCGAAGAAGAGGAAGAGCACCACGACGCCTGTTCTAGTGCCGGACGGCACCGGGTCGAACAGATCGACTGAATCTGATTCGGAGGGCGAGCTGAGCGGGGACGAGGGCTTCGGTGCCGCGGCAAGTGACGAGGACGATGAGTACAGCTTCGCGGAGGCCAGGATGAGGTGGGCTAGCGGGGGTGGGGGTGGCGCCGCCGCTGCCGCCGCCGCAGCGACAACAGGGGAAGAAAGCTCATCGTCCGACGGAAGCTCGGCTGGAGTCGAGCCGACCGAGGGGAAGACCGCTCGCGGTGGTCTCGGGGGCGCGGAGTCTGGCAGCGGGCGAGGCGTTACCTCGGATGGAAGCGAAAGCGACGACAGCATCGGGGACATTTACGTCGGGGGTCGGACCGAGGGCGCGCGGTCCGTTTCTCTCCAAAATCGTTCTGACGGCAGCGAGCGACCTCCCTCGGGCGTAGATGGGGGGATCGACGGCGATAGCGACAACGGTAGCGACGAGGACAACGAGGTCGGCGGGGAAGGACGCGGAGGGGAGGGTAACGCCGCGGCGGGGGGGGGGGGCAAGCAGGGGAAGCGAGCAGCGCCGTCGCAAGGGTCGGACAACGACGACGATAGCAGCAGCAGCAGCAGCAACGGCGAAGACATCGAACTCAATGATGATTTTTTTTTGGAGGAGAAGGCATCGGGAAGCGACGACGGCGACGCTGACGGTGGCGGCGGCGGTGGCTCCGACCGTGGAAACGACGGCACGAACGAACGACACCACAAGCGCGACGGTAGGCAAAGCGCTGCCGACGGGGGCCGCGGCGGCGCTGGTCGCGGTAGAAGTGGGCGGGGTGGAGGAGACCGAGGCGGTATGGGCAACGGCAGGGGTAGAGGACCGGGGCGCGGAGGACGCGGCGGGCAAGGCAGGGGGAGGGAGGATGGGGGGCGAGGGCGGGGACAGGGGCGGGGGCGGGGGGGGCGCTCGTACGGCTCTGGCGGGGGAAACGGGGCGGGAAGAAGAGGGGGGGGCGGCGGGGGGAGGGGTGGCAGATCTGGTAGAGAAGTTTCGGGTGCTGGTGGGACGGGAGGAGGCACCGGGAGGGGGTGGGTGCCACATGGGCGTGGTGGAGGGGGTAGGAGGGGGGGCTTTGCGGGGACGGGTGGCGTCGTGGAGCGCGCGGGGCGAGGAAGGGGCGGGCGAGGGGGGCGGGCAGAAGGAGGGGCCGACGGTAGCGGTAGGCTCAACAAGAAGATCCGTTTCGACGATGACTAGACTAGTTTTGACGATGACGACGACTAGTATTAGCTGGGGTCGGCTCGGTGCCTGCCAGGCGGTAACGCGGAGCGAGGCGCGGGCCTCTGTTGACCAGCCAGCGCTCGTCTAGAGTGTGTTGTGGTTTTGTCTACACGGGTGTGTAATGAAGCACGGGGTTTGTTCGGTGGTTGGACGCGTTTTTGTCTTCGTTGACGCGAGCGTTAGAGCAAGTTGACCCTGGTATTACTTCGCGCACCAACGGCGTCTAGGCAGGCGCGGGTTACAGACACGTGTAGGGTGTTTGCTGCCTCGCTGCATGCCACGGTCGATTTCATAGGTACCAGACATGCTGAGGTTGGAGGGAACAAGATATACGTACGGGTATTAGGGAAGCATCGAGAAAGGTGGCCGCAAGAGTTGCAGTATTTGCCGTGTAGGACGCTATTAATAGCTAGCCACACCTTATCATGATTCCCCATTTATTTCTCTGAGTTCTCTTTCGTAGTACCGGAAAATCCTGACGCTCTACCTCGACAATACATATCGTTGTCGCTGCTGTACAGCAATAGTACATACATACTTGGTACACAGTGCATCAACCCTGTTGTGACTTGAGAGGGAAAAAATACGTGACGATGACAGCGACGATCGCCGCGTTTGATTGAGGGACGATACAAATTTATACGTGTCCGAGTCGAATTACGATGCTACGAGAAGGCGCACGGCACGGCACGAGCGCAACATTATCCTACCCGTATTGCTTGCCGGGCGCTCGCGATGCTCGCATATACTACTATACTGCTGTAGACGGGAGGCTGACTGACAGTAACACCAAGATATTTTTGTTTTGGTGACTGCCTTTCAGAGTCCCGAAGTGGTCAATAGACTACGGCACCATCACAATAATAATAATAGTAGACGTATAACGGCGCACCAGACGATATACCGAGCTGTTATATTATTTTTCCTAATTTATTCCCTAATTTAGGGCTCAACTTTCTTTGTTCTACTATTAATACTACTACTGTAGTTCGACGGTCGTATATACGAGGGAAAAGTTATACCAATTTCAGCAGCAACACGTTCCGTAGGAGTGTAAACGAGACAATGGCGTTGCCAGAGATGGCAAAAAAAAAATGCCGATTGTTCTGGCATACCTGGTAGGCAGTAATGACGGGTACGTTCCGTGGAGAGTGCTGTACAATGTAGCCTACAGAGGACCCGAGTAAACTGGCAAAATATGTCGGCAGCTATCATACTCGTAGCTACTTACATCTGTGATGGCTACACTAGAACAGCAGCAGCAGTAATACAAAGCAGCACCTTGTACCACCTGGTAAGAGACTATTACTACGTACAGTATGTACTCTCACTCTCGTGCAGAATTATTTGGGTGTACGATTTTTTGCAAGTAAGTCTCTTCTTGGAGATGATTGCAGTTCGTTCATCCTTCCACAACACAGATACATAATACCTAACGGACTCCACACCAGGAACCAGTAGTAAAACTGTAGTATTGTTGATAGTAGCAGTCACTGCTTGCTCGCTGCGGGAAAAAATCATAATGTAGGTATCATAATAAGTCCCAAATCCCGTCATGTTATTTATTTACTCCGTGACTATGTATGATATTACGTCACACTCCTCCCTGCCTGGCGACGGAAGGTCCGGTTAAGAAGACCCACCCGCCCACCCCGACATGCGCTCCTCCAGCAGATGATACCAGTAAGCGTGACGGCAAGCAGGGAAAGCACTATAGGTATAGTCTACTTTCTTCACTTTTCCTTCTCGAAGCAGCACTATAGGTATAGTCTACTTCCTTCAACTCCCCTTCTCGAAGCACTAGCTACAACGTGCCAGCCTTTGCTTTACGCCATGCCTCCGTTCCCCCCACTCCACCCCCCATTCCGTCAACCTTTCGCCGCAACAACTTTCTTCAACGCTATGAGTAAGTACACAGTAGTCGGGCGGAGAGGAGACAAGACGAAGCAATCCATCGTCTTCTCACCGAAGCCGGAATCGCCGCACCAAAGGCTTGGATTGATCGCACAATAGCTGGAACCACCGCACAAAAAGCCAGAATCGTGGCAAGCAACCATCACCCTTTGACCACCCCCCCTCCCTCCCCCACCCCTCCTCCTACGCCACTTTTCCCTCCTTCCGCTACTACCAAACCCCAAACCACTCTATTCACCTTTCATCAACGACGCATATTATGTTTAGTTAGTGCTATAAGGGGGGGGTGGGGGGGGGGGGGGGGGGGGGGAGGTAGAAGGTTCAACACCATCATTCATACGTACGCCGGCCCGCTCTGCTCTCTCCTTCAAGGGAAAGGAGCGGCCCACGCAAGGGGTAGACAGAACAACAACCAAGTTCGGGATACCGTGCGTATACACCGCCGTACAACCAAGGCTAACTACGCTCGGAGGCAACGAACGGGCTCTCGCTAAAAGATCAATCAATCGATGCAACACATCTTTGCCGGGTCCGCCAGACAAGCATCACGCAAAGAGAAAGGAGCGTCGGAATTAACCACTCGACACCCCAATGATGAACACCAGGGATACAACTACCGTCCCGATCAAGCAAGCGCACGCACCTACCCCACACAACGTCAAGCCACACACCCCACCACCCTCCCCTTCACCCACTCCAAAACATCCATTCAAAGAGCATTAGTAGTAGTTGTAGTAGTAGTCTAACAGTAGAAGTAGTAGTCCAGCTGAATTTTCTCCATACGCAACACCAAAATCTCGGGCCAACTTCACCAAAAACTTGAAGAACCGACCCCTCCTTCCCCCCCCCCCCCCCTCCTACGACCCCATGCTTGCCGAGCAACCCTGCCATGCCACCACTCTTATCGCCTCGACAAAAAGTCTGGCCTCATGTACGTCGGTCGTTCGGTCGGCACCAATCGTTCACGGTAACAACGCAAAACAGGCATGGAGTGAAAGAATGAAACCGTCGACGGCGGTGGGTTCCACACAATCTACCGCAACGCCTCCATACGCCCCCCCCCCCCCTTCCCCCTCCCACGCACTCCTTCCCAGGGCGGGACCATGACCACGACCACTCGCGCGAACCCCCCCGATGTGACCGATCGGACGCTCAAACTCCAGCCGCCCGCCATAACCTCGACCTCAAAAATCAAACCGGGCAACGCTGTTGTGCGGAAGACGCGGCGGGACGCAAAGCAGAACCAAACCAAAGAAATAAACAACAGACCAAATCGATTTCTGTTCCATGAATTTCGTACATGTCTTCTGCCGCCTCGCGCCTGTCTCCTTTATGACTATGCCAAACTCCTGCTTTGGCGTAACAACTACCTTACGCTGGGTCGAAATCGGCGGGGAAGGGATGCCAAAAACGAGACGAGACGAGACGCCTTGAGATAAAACAAGAACGCCCCGCCAAAGCCATAGCGCGAAAGACGACAAAAGACCCCCAAAGAAAAAAAACGAAAAAGAGAAATGTGCGGAAAAGAGGGGTGCGGGGGGAGGAGGGGGGGGGGGGGGGGGGGGGCGATGGCCCCGACTCAACGACTCCCCAAGGTTCTACTGATGTCTGTGTGTCTCGTGCTGAAACTAAAACAGAAAAAAACGTAACGTCATCCTGTAACCAAACAAAAAGAGAAACGCAATGAAGGAAGCAGAAAGTAATCCACTAAACCGAACCAAACAGAATCGAAACAAACCACACCGGACGGGTTCCGGCCAACGAGAAAACACGCCACCACACTGTACGTATTCCTAACAAGCGCAGAGCGACGGAGAAAGAAGAATAGACGCGTGGGCGATTCGTTTTTTCGTGCTTAGGGCGGGCGGGGGGGGGGGCATCTAAGTGCAGGCTTCGCATCCCTCCTACCTACGATAAACCCACCTTGCGAGAGAGAAAGGGGCCATTTTCTTGGATAACTTTCTACGGAGTAAAGAAAACAAAAGCCTGCGCGCGAAAGAGCAGTCGCGTGAGTGCATATCGAAACATACCTACCCACTCACCCACGCGCAACCAAACAACGCAACGGAGCTGACGTAAACAAAACAAGAAAAATTACACGCGCTGCTGCCGTTGACTGCAGGCAGGTATAGGTTAATCAACGGCAAACCTCAGAACACCCCGCGCACGCCACCCCCCCTCCCCAATCTACCCAACAAACTCCTTCAAACGGAAACGTCAGGAAGAACGCCTGGCATTTGGCCCCTCTCTCTACCCTCCCCCCTCCTGCCGAACAACACGACATCCTTTCTTTTGCCGGATTCTCGCGCCTTGTTAGTTCCTTCTTCACTTTCATCGGCTTCTTAGTGGTTTTGCGTCGATCTCGACTTCCATTCCCACCTCCCATCACGCCCCTCATATACCGGTATTTATCCCAAGCAGCGATATGTACTACCTAGTGGAAGGTCTGGGACATAAGAGTCGTTGCCGGGCTGGATCGACAGAAGTCTACGAGGGACATATTCGCGGGTGCGGGGGGAGAGCCAGCGTCGCGCCCAATGCCCCCAGTCCTGCAGCAGCAAAAACATGAGAAGAGGCAGTAGCAGCGGCGGTGTTGGGACGCGAAAAAGCGGAATGAGTGTCTAGAGTGACCGGCATTATTGCTGAGAAATGAGGGCATGGGTCCTTCCTTCGGCGAATGCAAATACAGCGAGTGTTCCAAAATTAATCTAAACAACTACAGGTACCGTTCCTGCTGAGGCCAACGACAGCGCAAACCATCGCACAGAAGGGATAAGTTGAATACACGCACTCATCAACACCACCAGCAGCAACAGAGTGGCGGCAGGAAAAAAGCACTAGAAGGCACGCAAAAAAAGGGGAACCACAAATGAAACTCGTGCGCCCGCACACACAACACCGTGTTCCCTCTTTCTCCCAACACCCGTAGACACGCAAAAACAACAACGCGAGCAAGAGAAAAAAATAAATAAATACACACGCAACGAACGCAAAACACGAAAGCAAAACAAAAATATCGTGACTCCCCCCCTTCCGGTAACAAAACCTCTCGCCCGCACGCCTACACACATGAACACGCACACATGCGACGCACCTCTTCGGCCCATCCGACGACCGCACAGCCAGAAGCGCGGATGCCGCCGCCGCGGCCGCCTCCGCGTCCACGAAGCTCGCGTCGAAGTCGGCCGGGCTCCTGTCGTAAAGAATCGCGCGACGTTTCACCACCGGCGTCAACGCTGCACCGCCTCCAGCGCGGGCATCGCGAGCCGTGTAGCCGCCGGTGCCCCCCGAGCAGCCGTCTGGGGAGCACGAGGCGAAGAAGCCGTCGATGTCGCCGCCACTGCTGCGAGAGCTGGGCGTGTCGGCGAGCTCGTCCAGCTTGCGCTTCGGCAGGAAGGAGTGGTCGTTGTCGCTGGCGCCTGGCAGGCATGGCGGGGCGGGGCGAGGGGGGGGGGGGGGGGTCTGTTAGGGGTATGGTTCGTGAGTGTACGAAGAGTATGCGGTGCAGACCACTCGCTCACGGTAGTTCAGCAGCAGGGGGATACAAATATAAAACAAACGACACCAAGATACAACATGAAACCAGATAAATGTACAGTAGTCGACTTACGATGTCTATACTCATATGTTATACTCGCACACAAAAATAAGAATGGCAAGGCGGGTCAAGTCATTGTGTTTTGTTTTATTGTTTCAAATGCGTGCGTGCGAGCCAGCCAAGCCCGCAAACACACTACCAGTACGTACGTAGCCGGACGCACCATCGCTCTCACAGCCTGCCATCATGGTGTACGAGGGGGAGTCTTGTGGGCTGCCCATGGACGCGCCCCCACGGCCCAGCATACGCCCCGCGGTGCTTTGGCCCGAGCGACCCGAAGAAGAGCGGCCATAACCTGTCGGTTGAAGCAAAAAAAAAAAATACACCAACCAAAACGGAGAAGCGAATAATGTAAGAGCACGAGGGGAGGTAACATTGGGAATACGAGAGCCTCACACAACACAGCACTGCTATATAATAGCCACGTTACCACACAACATATTTACCCTAGTAGCACATGAGCCCCAGCCAGCACTACAGTTTACATTCATGAACCCAAATAAAGTTTAACCTGCTACCCCGTGAGCTAAAAACATCACTATATCCTTCCATAATGCACCATAAAATTACCAGGTATCCAAGAAGCACCACGTATACCCCGCACTGAATCAAGACAATATTGACCCTGGTGCCACGTGAGCACTATCTACTGTCTATCCACGTTGCACTGCTCGGAACACTACAAGCGATATACCTTGGAACTACGAATTGACCGTATGTCAGGGGCAGGCATAGTCTACCTACCCAAGCACACGAGTTCACCTTGGCGAGAGGGGCAACAGTGAACACCAGTTCCGTACCCTCCACAGAAGCAACCAAAAACACAAGTCATGGGGTTTTTAGGTGGCAAATAGTTGGAAACAGATCTCAAAAGAACGCCTGCACTCTACGGCATATCATCAAATATAGATCCACACCTCGACACAAAATCGGATCCATTTCTGCCGATGTCCAAATTGAAAAACAATGCCGACACCCTTACGACACGATATCGATATCGGAAAACGATAGTGATACCCATCCTACATCCGAAAACGACATCGACAAATATATCAATATCGTCTGAAAACAGTGTGTACATGGATTTACCAGATTGCAAAAAATACTCGTACAGCAGTAATACATCGAACACGTTGAAAAACACGTCAAGAAACGGCCAACTCTTTCCGCTCGCCACCAAAAATAACCTCACCTTTGCTTCCCCTGCCCGCCTTCAACCCTCCAGATCGCGCGCGGCCAACGTCGGACGAGGACGGGACGCGGCCTCCACCTGCGCTGACCTTGTCGTCGATCGTGATCTGCGACAGCTCCCTCAGGTCGCGTGCGGCAGAGTTGATGTCCATGTACTCCTCTCTCGTCTCCTCGAAACCCCTCCTCCCTCTTCTGCCCCCCCCCGGCGTATGCAACGTCGCAGACTCCACGTGGTACGGCGAGATATCGGCCGCCGTGATGGCCGATAACGCAGGAGAGGCCCCGTTGTGCTTTCCTCCCCACAGCGGCGATACATCCGGGGTGTCGGCTGCGCCTCCTCCTCCTCCCCCTCCTCCACCGCACCCTACGCCACCATTACCGCCGATACCACCGCTCAGTCGGGTCATGCCGCCGGGCGTGATGAAAGGCCGACGCTTGTTTTTTGGGGTGTCCCACGCAGGGAGGGTGATGTCGGCGACCGAGCCTGTGACCAGTGACCCTGGGGAGTGGGTATCTGAGGGAAGGGGGGGGGGTCGCCGTGAAGGGAGAAGAGGGCAGGCAGTGACATAAATCAGTGAAAACATACTTACACCATGACCAAAATGATGGCGTGGGGACTAACACAATAATATGTACGTATCGTATTAAACATCACCATCGTTATGGCATGTACATGAACAGATAGAAAACGGCATGGAAAAAGCGAAAAATTGTGTGTACAACGCCCAGTAATATGATGACGCATTTTGGAATAAGCGCCATATACAACCTACTTAGCCGACCTGTACGGAAGTTGTCCGGAAAAAAACAGGCAAAAACTTTTAAATTCGGGAAAAAAGGTCGATAATATTACAAATAATGCGCACGTATTTTTTGGCCATTTCCACCCAAAATACCATGCACATATTTACGGTCCCGGCACTGCCTGCTGACCCTACAATAAAGACAGCATGGACACTAACAAGAAGATGTATCCTACTATTAATAGTAACATCACCATCGTCATCATGACATGACCACAACGATCACATCACTTTCGTCCTGGTTACCACGACAATCGTCTTCCGAGTTACCCCCCTCTGACATACACGTGCAATGAATACACGCATGACGACGCACGGCGTTTCGTTATTGCCATCACCATCATGAACACATCAGCACCCTCTTCATCAACCCCACGACTGCCACAACAATCTCCCTCATCACCGTCCTCGTAGAGACAGACGTGCATTCGAAACACAAACACGACACAAGGCTTACGCACTATTAATAGCGACCACTGAGTGTGCAGCTCTCTCAACAGGAAGAAGAGTAAACACGTGCACGGAGACTTGCTGCGTGCTCGAAGCCGACGGGTAGAAATAACAAAAATAACGGAATAAATGTGAAGAGCATGCACACTGTCGAGACCGATGAAATTACCACGTACATCCGTGCAGGAAATACATAAAGTAAGGCTAACTCGATCAAAACCGCACCCACGCTTTGGGGTATCAAGTACTTAGAACTAGCGTGGAACCATTTTTGCAGTATTACGGGGGGGCATAGTAAACAGGACTATATAACGTTAGTACAAATAGCGAAATATATGGGTTTTTGTCTGGACCGCAGGTCCTATTTAATATGGTCCCCCGTAATAGTAAAGAACTCACCGTTCAGGGAAGAGTACTGCGACATGCCCGTGCCTCCCGGCGTGTGGGGGAAGAAGTTGTGCAGGCTGGGGGACGCGCACCCCCTGTCCTTGAAGCTCACGTCGTGGATGCGCTTGCTCAAGCCAGTCATTACGCTGTTCACACAAACCGACAACAAAACGAATACGTAGAACACACGAAAGAGATATAATATCAGATGGGGATACGGTAGAAAACGCCCAAGACGTGCTGTGCACACGACAGAGATACCTTACAGACGGGACACGCTAAAAAAACTCTTTGAGACAGCGGCACCCACGATTCGGAAAAAAATAATCGGAGCAAAACTCTTACGACCACGTTACGTTTCGGTAACAAACGCTTGCATCTAGTGCGAAGTAAATTATGGGGTCGACCTACTTGGGACTACAGTATTAATAGTATAGAGCATTTATTGTGGGCCAAACTGCATGCAAGCCGTCCGCCAACAAACTCCACACACATATTTTTTGCAAACAAAACGCCAAAAAACATATGTCGAGCGCCCAATATACAACCAAAGACGTCATCACATTAAACCGTTTTTCTGTTACGTGTCAAGGCCTCCGTCGACCTGAGTATTCTGATTTTGTAGCGTAGAGACATCTTCAGTCAAGGTATAAAACCACAGCCTCCTATGATTATCATATTTGCTTCCAACCAACAACGCACCCCATGGGGGAAGACCCGGCGGCCCTCAATCTCCTATCCGGCGGCGTCAAAGGAGCCCAGCCTCCGGCAGCCTGGGGGTCCGCGAACGACTCCTCCGACCCCGCGCTCGAACTGCTTCGACTAGGCCGCTTGTGCCCACCACCGGGGCCACCACCACCACCAGCACCACTGTACCGCCGGCCATACCTCGCCCTCCTCCCACCGCCCCCCCCTCCCGAGCGCCGCATGTCCTCCTCTTCCTCCTCTTCTACTTGGTCCCCAGCCCCACCCCCCACATCCTCATCCTCCTCATCTTCCGCGGCCCTCGAGCCATCAGCCTCCTCACCAATGTCATCCTCGCTGCTGCCCCCTTCTTGGTCTCGCGGGTATCCACTGTACCTGTCTCGTTCGCGCCGGGAGCGGAACACGGGGTACGCTTCGTTTCCAGCGCTGTCGGAGCTCGCGACACCGTTACCATTCCCACTCCCAACACCGCTAGCGCTGCCGCGGGCCGGGGGAGGAAAGCGATCACGGTCTAGGTCGTCGACGTGGGCAGGTTCTGACTTCACAGCCGGCGTGGGTAGGGGACGGGCGACTGGAGCCGAGGAGGATGGTCGCGGCGTGGCAGCGGGTGGGCGTGCGGTCGTGGCTACTCCCTCCTCTACTTCGATACGCTTGCGCGGGGGCCGTCCTGCGAATGAGTAGGGGCAGGGGGGGGGGGGGGGTATTGAGGTGAGGCGGTTGGGGGCGGGGGGGGGGGGGGACGTAGACGTAGCGCTTATGTCAACGACCGACAATTGGCAGTTACCAAGAGAAACAGGCCGGCGAGCAGGACAGAAAAAAAGTTCCATACGCTCATACATTCGTGCACTCATATACCAGGTACATGCAAAAACTTACATATTATGGTACATTCACACACTCAACGATACACATACATACACACACTCAAACATCAACACACATTCATACACCAACACACGTCCAGTCACGAAAACATGATCATGCACTCATTTTATCCTGCACTACATACTCACGCATGTCGGGTTACACACAAAAGCACAACCACACAAAAAAAAAAAGTCAAGTTCAAAAAAACTTTTCGCGCAAAACTTTGGCACAGGCAGGTAGATTCACATTTCACACCACATAACTTGCTCGTTCGCCTTCCGCCGGTGGGACGTCACAACCCCCCCCCCCCCCCCCCCCGCCCCCGTATTGTGCATGTTTTTCTTTGCTCTCACCTCGACGGGTCGCGGGCTCGTTGGGGTTGTTGACCGTAATTCTACCCCTCACGGCAGCCAGCGCGATGTCGATAATGTCACGGAACCCATGCCCCTCAAACTCGGCACTGTTAGGGTCAAGGTCGCTCCGGGCGAAAACAATCTCCGCCTTCCGCTTCATGGAGGAGTTCCAGTGGTTCTTGATGGCATTGTCGGTGCGGCCCGGCATCACCTTCGCGATCTCGGCCCACTTATTGCCCAGCTTCTGGTGCTGGACGAGAATCGTGCGATCCTGAGACGCAGTGAAGAAAAATCGAAGGAGAAAAAAAATCGTCAAGAAAAGGACGCAGGGGTGACCTTGTCGCGTCAACTCTCTCGTCTGTTCCCGTGCACGCACGCGCCTAACCCTTTCAAAACTCAAGCCCGGTTGTGGGAGCAAAGGACTTTGGATGACAGTCGGATTTAGGTTTCTGGACTATAAGGGTCAAGCTAGGGGGTACCATCCAACCGTCCCCGCCCCCCGGCAACCAGTCAGAAATGAGGAATGACTGAACACTGCAACGCACAGCAGCTGCGAGTCGCCTCAAGACCGCATCCGACTCCAAATTCTAGTAGTGTATCCCCAAAACGTCGTCGCAGCTTTCAAGGGGCGAACGACCAGGACATATAATGATCTAGCTCATGCTGGTACGTATTATGATATTTGCACTGCTTTAGTGGAAAATCAGAATCCTAGTCGCCGACGCAGGGGTCGACTATGTACGCCCTTGTAAAGAAAATACGGAGATACGCCTCATTTCGTCCCCACTAAGAACGCCTCCACACCATAAAGCCAACCCAAACTCCTATTAATAGTAATTGTATGAATAGTTTGTCCCCGAAACGTGGGTGCAATCCGAAAGTATTTCAAGCAACAAATGAACTGCTGTACAGGTAAACGACTGAAACAAGTCTCGTCTTCAGCAGCGACCTCGGCACTACACACTAAACATACCAGGTACCAGGTATAAACACGTACCTGGTATGTACGACTCTTACCAGTCTGACCGAGAATATAACGCGTATTCTTCATTATGACGTGAAAATCAAACGGAGCTTATATTCCCGCTTAGGGTGGTTGGTATACTCGTACTACTACAGCAGTAATAGAAGTAACGACACTCCCGTACGTACCGGTGAATAACTCAAGCCGTCCTCTATCTACCGTCCGTACCGCTTTGTCCCGAAACAGAAGAAAGACTATGTGTATTATTAGGTATGATTTAATACAGACGGTTCTTACAGCTCGGGAGATCAAGAAGTCGGGAGACGGCAGTTTCGGGCGTGGTCAGTCACACTTCAGCAGCCCCCACACTGAAACTACTATGCCATGTCTAGACCGCCGTCCATTACAGGTATAAACTGCCATATCTTGACATATTTGCCTATATAGACGTCGCACCCTCCAAGTGAGTGTGTTTGATGCCATTTTTGAGGTTGCACCGCATTCCTAGGGTCTACGACGTACTCGTGCGGCCTTCAGGCCCAACCATTACCCCCACAACAACAGTACAACACTGCTGCTGTAGCTACCCAATACAGCCACCTCCACCTAGTCAATAATCAATCAATCAACACCACTCCTTCACAGCCCTCCACATCAGTCGAACCAACCAAGCACGCAAAACACGCCTTGAGCGTCAAGTCAACGCAAAACCGCTGAATAAACCTGTCTCATCTCCCACCTCGTGCTCCGTCCAGGGCACCTTGCTGATGTGCGGGTTGAGGTGGTTGTGCCAGCGCTCGCGGCACTGCTTGCCGGTGCGCCCGGGCAGCTGCGCAGCGATGCAGCTCCACTTCTTCGCGCCAATCTGTCCCACCAGCTCGGCCACCCTGGCATCATCCTCGGGAGACCACGGACCTTTCGTGCCGCCGTTGAAGACCTTGGTCCAGCGGTGAAAGCACTGCATGTCCGTCTTGCCTTGAATGTCTTCGGCCACCTGTTGTGTTGGGATGTGTCGCAGTTGGGTTGGGTTGGGTTGGGTTCGGTCCTATGTCGTGCTAAGACGTGCCGTGCATCGCGAGCACACCATCCATGGGTGGGAACCGAGGGCGGGCACAACCGCCAGCTGTATGCACGTGCTATACATACCTGGAATGATGGGAAGTGTTTTGAGGCAATGGTCCCATGCATTCCTGCTGTAACTCTTTATCAATACTATAACTGCAAAAAATGACCCAACTTTACTGCTGAAGTCTCTTATTAATAGAGTTAATAAAACTGGTTTTACATCAGATTGTCCCCAACCCCCGGAACCCTTAGTTCCTAAAACCAGCAACAGCAGTATTTTGGGACGCGAAAACATTAAAAAAAAAATGATTCTGCAGCTATATAAACTTAACAACACTGTTGATAGGCTAGGTGCGCATCGGCATGCGTACGCCGTAAAGATATACCTGGTTTGTACATTGATATGTGGCGAGCGCGAGCTTACAACCCCCAACCCCCCTTTGGATTGTACCGGTAGTTCGGAAAGTGAGCCAACCATCCCTTAACCCTCCAACCCAGCAGCCTGCGTTGCTTTTTGAGGTAAACGCTGTAATCGTGAGAAATTATCGTCAATGCTGCCCTCTTAACTTGCAATCAAAGTCCCCCGACGGTGAAAATTATCCACAAATCGGGCAGATCATCCCTTTCCTCTTCATCTACGGCAGTATTGATAGTGTAGATATTTCAGGGCAGATAGGGTCCCGATCTGTAGGATCTGTATGATCTAGCTCATGTTGTAGGGTGGGAGCCATATATTTGCATGATTTAGGACATGCTTCTGGCTTGGATTTGTACTTCACAGATCCTGCACAGCACCTCATAGAGGCAGGTAAGTATCTACGGTAGACGATTTACTTACGTAGATCATCATCTGTCCGGCCCGTGGAATTGTTGCGAGTTTGATGGTCCAACGGAAGGAAGGGAGAAACACTCTCAATACATTACTGAATTAAAGAATTGTTACGTGTGCACCTTACTGGCTCACGTACAAAAACGTATCGTTAGCCTTTTGTGCCGGTGCGTGTCTAAACCTGATACGTGCAGAAGTTTACACTACGTAGCAGTAAGGGTGCCGGTAGATGGACTATCTTTCTTATATACGAGTATACTGTAGTCCATACTATTAATAATACATCCTGCTGGTATGATATGCTACGAGTTACCTGGTACCTGGTACAATCTACCTGGTACACGTTATCAAAACAATGCAACACGAAAACATACTGCTGCTGTACTCCTATACATGTACCAGGTATAATACTAAAATACGAGAACTTTGTACCAGTATATGTGCGTAAGGCTTGATATGATACGAGTAGCGCAACAACTTCAGCGAACACTTGGGAGGGGGGGGCGGGGCAGGAGGGAAGGCGTGTTCGGTGAAATATCCCCCACCCCGCCCCTCCAAACACACAATGCACTGCAGAGAGGGAGCTAAAAAGTCCTCCGTGGGTGCGTTGTGCGCTGCGTTCGTCAACCTGAACGAAAGCAACCTTAACCCATTCAGGACCCCAGTCTCGTTTTGGGGACAAACTACTTATAATTAGAGTAAATTGTCCCCACATATGGGAGTGCGGTGCTAAAGGGGTTAACGGAAGAGGACTAAAGGCCGACAGGAGATCAAGCGACCAATCAGCGAATATCCAATGGCGCTATGACATACACCTGGTGGCGGATTATCCAAACGGCACTAAAGAAGTAATGGATGGGGATACTCGACGGAGTATCAGAGTTCTAACGGGAACGTTATTTTCTACACCAGTATTATATACCAGGGTATGGAGTTGTAGGTAACAGACGATAATATTTTTTGTAAGTTCGGACCGGTATCTCTTCCATGACAGCACCATTGCCAGTTAGTTCTTCATTAACCACTAAAATTACCGTATTCTGCAATATACCATAGGGCGTAACGACTCCGTACGAGCACTGCGGTATGCTCACTGCCGCAAGGTGTGCCAAGGGATGCGATACCTAATGGAGTGGGTACCTGGTATACTGCATGCACTGAAAAAGCGAATACCGCTGCTGGGGTCGTGAATATATACCAGGTACGGTAGACGGTACAAATACATAACCCGGGAAACATGGTGCACATACCCGGGAATGACAACAGAAGCAATGATAATTACCCAAACATACAATTGCAGAAACAACCAAACCCACAAGTATAATAGACTTACAACAAGGAGTACCCCCGGAGAAAGTGCCCTAGAATACGAGTACTTCTGAAAAAACAAACGTTATACAAAATGGTCGTGGCAGTACCTGGCCATGATACTGCCTTGTGTGATGTCACATACTCGTACCAGGCATGCCAAGTTATAAACCATCATACCAGACCAGGATACTGCTGTACTGCTGCGGATGTGTTTTTTCTCATCATGACAAACCACTTGAAACTTGTACGAATGACACTCGTAAACCGTCCACCGCAATACAGCAGGCTACAGAGTGCGAGTATGTACAGCAGTACCCGGCAACAGCTGCAGCAATTTTTAATGGTCAGTCGTACAGCAGTAGCACGATTACTACGAGTACGAATTTATACCGGATATTTGATATCCACGGGTATTTGATACCTGTCGTATGATATCACACGTATCATACAGCAGTAGATACTCTGTGGGTTTACGAGTACACCCTGGGATGATCCGCTGATGGGGAATACGAGTACCATACGACCGTCAACCCTTTACCAATTATTAATAGACTAACCGCAAAGTACGATTCGAGTCATAATTCATTTTTTTCCCCCCCGAAATCTGGGCACACACCTGTAAAGGGGTATAACAGGAGTACTCGTGCGTACCAGTGCAGCAGTGCAGCAATAACAAGAGGCGTCATTCATCAAATCCCGTTCAATATTTTCAGAGAAAACAACCCAGCGCCATGACTCACGGCACGTGCTTAGTCGTCAGACAGCGCAAATGCTGCATTTCTTGTACTCGTACGAGTATGTACTCGCACCTCAACACAGCAGCACACTAATACCGGTATGAAAACGGAACACAAGGGATCCTGTTTTAGAATCCTTATCCTTCTAATCTTTATGGGCCGGCTATCATCACACCAGGATACCACCTCTCCACAATCCACCATGGGCCATGGGTTCTCCCTTCGAACCAGTACTAACCTCTGGTACAAACAAGAGTACAAAGTAGTACAGCAGTAAGAGTACCGGTTGCGATACCCGTACGTGCAGCACCCGCTCTTCGTCTGCAAAGAGAAAGAGGAAGAGAAAGAAAAGGAGGAAGAGAAAAAAGAAAAAAGAGAAGCCAAAGGAACAGCCAAAGGCAAAAAAAAACAGACACAAAAACCCAACTGACACTACTTGCCGCTGTTTCTTTCTTTTTCAGATGCCTCATATAGATCGACGTACTTGTTCTTCGTACGTATCATTTGCAGATTAGAACTACTGCTTGTAGTGCTATTAATGTAAGACGGCAGTACAAACAGTTGAACTGGGAGTGTACTGCAATTACGTATGTACGAGTTCGCTTGTACCTGGTACTACTAAAAAGTGCGTACCCTGCTGTTTAATAAACCTGCCAGGTATTAATTGATACACGAGTACTGCTATGAACCATTTGAGGACCGCAGGGGACAAAGTACTCAGAATTTGAGTGGTTTCCTCCCCAAAATGGGACTGCAGTCTTGAAACAGTTTACTGAGGTACAAACCACGATACACCACTTCGTACTGCTGCTGCTGGCAGTAGCTGCCATACACACAGACAACGATCAACATCCAAGAATCGTCACAAAGAGCAACAGGCAAAGGGTTCTCCAGGCCGCTCGTGCCTCAAGACAAACCAACCACCACCCCAACCCCTCCTCTCCCTCCCCAGCTATTAGATGCCCCACACACCTGCTTCCAGTTTCCCGACCCGTGCAAGTCCACGGAGTCCTTGAGCTTGGTGTCCTCCACGGCCGACCATCTGGTCTTGATGGGCTTCCGACGGTATATCGCGCTGTTGCCCCCGCCGTCATACTCATCGTCGAAGTCGTCGTTGTCCGCCCCCCCCCGGCTCGTGGAGTGATCACTGTTCGTACTTACGTCGCGCTGACCCCGCCCGGCCTCTCCACCATCCTCATCCACCCCAATCCCCACCCCCCCGCCCCCAGCCTGCTCCCCATCCTCATTACACTCAAGGATCATCTCCGCGATCCGTTTGCCACTCTCCGTGCACTTGGCCGCCGCGGCCCGCTGCATCCTGCGACCAGCACCACCCTCGTGGGCCCCCGAGGCGGCTCCTCCGGCATCCCCATCACCCTCCGCCCCCCCCACCTCCAGATGTTGGAGGTGGTCTTGGTACAAAGAACCGCCGCCATTTGAGAGGGTTGGGCCGGACAGGGCATGCGCGTCCCGAGAGCCCATCGTTGCTCCGACGCTCGTCTCCTGAGGATCACTCTCTCTCGACGACTGATGGGTAACTTTAATCCTACTGGTGCTGCTGATGTTGTCGCCTGGTGGTCATACGTACGGGGTATAGGGTTGGTTGGGTTTAGTTTTGGTTCCCTGTATTCGTCTTTTTCGCGGTTGAGCTTTTCTTTTCGGTGCCAAAAAATATGTAATGCCTGTTGTTCATTTCTCTGGCTGTGTTGGTTTTAGAGATGGAGGGGCGGGCAAGAGCCAAAAAGACGATTACAAAAAACACCCTTTCTTTTGATCCTGTTTTTTCTGTTTTTGTACTCGTTGATGGGGAAGCAGAGAGCAAGCAAGAGGAAGGGAGCGGGCAAAAATCCGCAATTCTGCACAGGATTGTCCCCAAACGTAGGGTCCCGTGCGATGCAACGCGCGACTAGAAGGGAGCGGAGCGGGAAAGGAATGGGTAGGATCGGCGTGACAAAGGACAAGGAATCGACGAAGAGCCTTGCAGTTAGAGGGTAGCTGCTGCTATGATGTTCGCGATGAACTACACCAGTAGTAACTACTCAACGAAAGCTGAAAGCTGCAGCTGAGAAAGGCGTTGTCGTTGTCCTCTGTGAGATATTTTCCTGGGATCAACCGACCCAAACGACCACTTTTCGTGTGATGCGAACGGCTTTTCCTACCAAGCCAACCGTGATTCGGGCACCTCGCGCAGGGTAGGGAGTCAAATATTCTGCGTGAGGTCACTCCAGGGCCAAGGCGGGCGGCGCGCGGCCGCCTGGCGGAGAACAGCGTGACTGATCCCAAGAACGCGCGAACTCTCTAAAATCGGGCCGTTGTTTGGGTGGCGGCGTTTGCGTGTTTTTAGGCAAACGGCCGCTCTGAAAGTGAAAAAAAACTAGATTCGGCCTGGGGCACCACGGGGCCGAGCACCCGCTCCTATCGGTACCGAGAGAGGCCTCTGGTAAGGAATACCTCGGCGTGCGTCGTTCCTTGTGGGCTCTTGCTCTACCTGCCCCGCGTACCTGGTCAGGAAACCGCGCGCCCAACCGCCAGAACTCCTGCGCGAACACGCGAGGCTCCTTAACGGCGGGAAGGGTCGCTGATGCCGCGCACGCAGCGATCCGTAAAGCTTAAGCGTCGCCTCCACAACTCAGGTCCACGCCCGTCGTGGCTGACGCGTGCTTCTCTTTGGGATCTCACGCTTCGCCCGAGGCAGAGGACAGGGACACAGCCTTTTTCGGCGTTGGTTTTTATGGGGTGGCAACGTTATTTTAGGTGACCACTTATGGACTCAAGAGTTTTTCTTTCAAGATATGGTTCCAGGAGTTTCGCTGGAGGCTTCGCTGACATCTGATCGCTGATGTGAGATTACTTGATTCTGCTCCAATTTCTGCTCCCGATTCGGAGTCGTCGATCTTGATTCCTGTGGATCTGCCTGTGGGGTATACCGGGCGCGGCGCCGCTGCTATTGATTTTCCAACGCACACCTTGCACTCGACTTTGAAGCCTTTATCGCGTTCGAACTTCGTCGGCTGACGCAGGTGCGGGTCGCGTGCCTACTCTACTGCTGTTGATGATACGTACATCGTGTGTACGATAGAGCCCAAATCCTGTTACACCAATACTCTGTACAGCAGTTTTTTGCTCGTGCGTACTCGTACTGGGGTATCATATGCACTGCTGCGTTCTCTCTACGATATGTACACATCCATGTCCACGCACTGACTGAACATGCTGGTGGGTCATTTCTGTTAACCACCTGTATAAATGGCAGGCACGAAATGTCTTTCTCTCTACTGCTGTTGTAGCTACAGCAGTAGTATGTGCGTGTACGAGCCGATATATGTGATTTTGCGTCTTCATCTGGCAGTCGAATCGCCAAGGTCAGTTCATCCGCCAGACTTTCGCCAATTCAAGTTCAAACCATCTCCACCCATGTTTCCAAATGAGTTTTCATTTACTTCTTGTCAGTTGAAGCCGGCGTCCGCGTTGCCAACGGGGCCCAGCCGTGTCTCTTTGTTTATCCTCTCGGCGTCCTTCGCCTCCAGAGGCGTGCTCTATAGTTTGCCCTGCTTCACCTAAAAAGCTGCTAAAATAGAGCGAATTTGGGGAGGACATCAATGCCCCGCCAAAGCTCTCGAGATCTGCTGCGTCGGAAGTCAAATATGGTGCCGCGTACCGGCTGCTGATGGCTACCAGAGGCAACAATATTAATAGTCAGTCGACCCAGTATATACCGTAGGGGCAAGACTACTGCCTGTACAGCAGCAGTGGGGTATAAGCACCACGGCATGTGTCGCAATCATCTTGAACATTCGTTGACAGCGAAAGTCCCCGCATTTTGCTTCTTCCTCCCGTATCTGCTCTGTTCGCGTATTGCAAACGCAGGCAGAGCCCTAACCACTGCCTTATATTATCCGCACTGAACACGCTGCCACCAGGCTGGCTGCTGCCAACCTACCTATAACTCGAGGAATATGGGAGCGATAGGGCTACTGCATCATTCCCATGCGGGGTTCCAGGCGGCCGCCGCCTTCGCTACCGCCCCGATGCGACCAGCTTCGGCGCCCATCTTCCGAGTGCACCCAGCAGCAGCAGCAGCAAGAACAACAACAACACTATTGACAGCAACTTCAACAACAGCGAAGACGAGACGCTACCGCCGACATCGCGACCGCCGACCATACTCTTTGCTGTTTGCCTCGAAAGACTCGAGAGAGCCGAGTGACCAGGAGGACGACGAATCGTCACAGCCACCGCCCCCCCTCGACAGCGCGCAGGACGTGAACGCCGAAACCGAAACCGACACCGACCGCAACTCCAACCCTCGAGAAGGACAAAAAACGCCTCCGTCCTCCGACCTAACCGATGCACCGGACCTAAAAACACGGGGCGAGCAGACCCCAGCGACAACATCAGCAGCCGCGGCGGACCCTAACCCCGACGGGGAGCAAGCTTCACCTCCACAGGTTCCCGACGGCGATGGCCCCGCCGACGGGGGGGGGGAGCCGGAGGTGGATTGGGACTCGGCCTGGGCGAAAACCCGACAAAAAATGGAGAAGGATAGGAAGGCGGCGCCGGCGTTTTCAGGCCGGAAGCAGGTCGTGGCTACGAAAAATTCGAATGGGGACTACGACTTCGTCGAGATCTCTGCCGATGGCTCGCGCCGACAGCGGGGGGAGGGGGGCAGTGGAGGGTTCGGGTTTGCGGACGGTAGTCAGGCTGGAACGGATGGGAGGGGGCGCATCCAAGATAAGGAGCAGGAAGCGGTGAACCTCGCTACCACAAACAAGGTGGGTGTTAGGATATAATTCTGGCGGTGAAGCCGGTAGGAAACAGTAATATCCTCTGGCAACGCCCCCTGGGGCGAGAGTTTTTTTTTCCAATAGAACGTTGCCCCGGGGGAGAACAAGGAGGTAGGGGGGACTTCGTAGGAATAAAAATGAAAACCCCGGGGAGAAAACGCCCCGGGTGTTTCTTCCACAAAGCAGTGCTTTCGACGCACCCGCCACAGAGTCGTCTGTAGCTCGCTTCCCGCCGCCGCTTACCTTGCTGTACCTACAGTAGTTGAGTTTCCCTGTGTGTTATTTGACGTTCTGGACCCGAAGGAAGACTTTATACGAAGCAGGTGGAGTTTTGAGTTCATAAGAAGTAAATCGGTTACACAATATGACAACAAGTAATACACAACGAACAACAAGCAACCACAACGGATGCGCACTGCTCATGTCATCCAAGCCGCAGTGGGGCGGAATGGAGTAGCGCAGATATACCTATGGGGGGACGTCGCTTTTTCGTGCTGTCTTCCGGGGGAGGGCGATTTATTTTTTATAAATAAAGTTGTCCGCGGCATTTTGTACCAAAGAAACAGGGTGAAACTCGTCAATACCAGGTAATAAATAAACCATTCCTCGGGGATAACACAACGTTTTTACCACGTTTTCGGTGGTTTGAGAGAGGCGGAGGACAACACGAGGACGGGAGCATTGACAGAGGATATTGCGGTACTTACCCGAAGGGTCGTCAACAACCAGCCGCGAGTCTGTAGCAAAACAAGCGGAATTTAGCGGGAACTACGGTTGTATCTGACACTACCGTTAAAGTCAACTGTACGAACATCTAGGACATGAACCCTCCTTGTCTCCTCACCACGCACGGAAGCAGACGTATTTCGATTTTCTACGGTATTTGCAGCAGCAGCCGATGTTTAGTGCAGTAATCGCTCGTCCTCAAGCGCTGTGTACATCCAAAATCAACGTTGGTTGCAACTCCTCGCGGATGGGAGCGAGTGTCGTTGGCTTAGCTGCTGTGCAGTGTCCGCTACCGAGAAGGATGCCGGTGTCATGCTTTTCGAAGCTGGTCCTTTTACCGGTCGCGGTTTTTATTTTTCTTCACGCTCAGCGGAAAGTGTTGACTTACACCGTTGCTACAAATAGCACGACCGCTGCGATACGTTGTGGCAATACGTGCTGTACCGCAGTAGGGAGCAACCTATGGGGCTCTTTGTGTTTAACGGTGGCCTTATCGAGAGATGAGGAAGTTGGTAAGTAACTCGGCTGGGTACCAAGGAAAGGGTAATCGCATCTTCGTATGGACGGGATCAACCTCTTGGTAGATATGTGCTTTACAAGCACATTTCCGGTACGTGATAGTTACCTGGTATGTTCTTACGGCAGTACGCTACGTATCTACCGGTGTGTATAGCAGTATGAACTGCTACATGTTACTCCGTCTGCGCTGAACCTGCGCGTTGACCGAGAAAGACAGCGAATGACTTAGGCGTCCCGACAATGCCCCGCAGCGATCGATGTGTGACCCCTCTCCGTTTGAGCTACGCTTCCACGGGTGTATGGCTTCCTTGAGCTGTTTTTCATGGTTTTCCAACTTCTGGCAGGCGTTCGCGGCCCTGTTCGCTGTCCTTGCGGCTTCATTCGTCTTCGAAGTCTACATATACCTCTCGGGAGGCATCACGAACGGATCGACGCGTTTCGAAGGAAGAGGCCAGCCTACGTGAGTGGAGACAAAGGGCGTTTGTTTTTCGTTTTCTCCCACCTGGTCAAAGTCGGTATGTCGAAGAACGAACCCGCGAAGCTGATTGGCCGATGGCTTCGCGTGCACAACGTTCCCGTCCAGCTTGTGTTAGAATGCGCTGCAGTATTTCAGCAAGTAGCATAGCAGTGGAGTATCACACCAGCAGTAATATCGAAGCGCAACTTGAGGCGGAGTTATGAGTGGAGTATGTCAATGAGAAAGCGGACCCTCCCCCGTGTTGCGCCACGGTTCAGCGCAATGAAGAGCCGAGGTCCATCGCCGATACCGGTACCGCCCCCAGTTCGCTGTCGACGCCGAACACGCGTAAGGCTGCACCACCCTAAGCTTATGTTTGTGTCGAACATAATAACCTTTAACCCTGCATCCAGTTTGCGCTGCGCTCGTGTCGTGTCGCACGACTGAACCATAAAACACGTCGCTGCTTTTACCCAGGTATACAGCAGTGCGCCTCATGGCACGATCGGATGAAGCCCGGATCGTTTTCTTCTTAACGCACCGTAGCGTGTCCGCATTGCCTGGAATAATGTTCGTTCCTAGCTGTCTTCCTTACGGCCCCTTCTTTTCTTTCTCACTTCCTCCTTTCCCCCCTTCCTTTTTTGCTGTTGATCAGCAAATCTGATCTGTGCTCATATTCATAGTACGGGCTGTTCTAAGGCGTTGCGCGGCGGGGGGTGTATTGCCTTTGGCTTGTCACCATGTAACACAAGAGACTACTCAGAAGGGGATCCCACAACGAGTATTCACGCTTGATGCCCCGAAACGCATTCACGCTTGATGCCCCGAAACGAATTCACGCTTGATGCCCCGAAACGCATTCACGCTTGATGCCCCGAATTGCAGGGTGGGGGACGAAGCAAATGTATCCACTCCCCGTCCTCTTCTCCGTTCTAAGGCCCTACTCGTCAATCATATCAATATTTTGGCAGCATAATCATTTAGTATAATGACCTAACCAGTTCTCAAGATAGAAGAAGCAACTAATACTTGCCCACCCGCCCTTCGCCCCTCGCCTCCGCCCGGCCAACGTTTGCCTTGCTACCCTACCTCCAAACCGACAACAGAACGTACGACACCCTGCCTATGCCGGCCACCCCAACGCCGGACGATGACCTATCCGTCTGATGTTGGCGTAAGCTGGTAGGGGGGGTACTCATGCCATGCATGGCCGTATTCGTATTTTTAGGGAGGGGCTTATGTCTAACTTCCTCGCTTATCTTTTGAAGGTGAAGCGAAACCGCCCACTGCTAGTGCGGATACGAGTACCGTGTCCGAAGCTTTGCGCATTGCCTCCAGCCCGTACCGACTGGCTTGGGAGTTTTGTAGAGTGCGTGAACAGCACATTATATGCGAAAAAAATAGAATGGTCGCTCGCGGGGGAGGGGCACCTGGGCCAGAGACACACCAGGGAGGGACGTTTTGCTCTCCCCATTCCAAATGGGCATGCCGTCGATAAATAGATAACCTTGTTGGATGAGGTTCCCCTTTTGCTCCGGTGTGAATTCCCTATTTTTAGTGCACGGCGTTCCATTTTATTTTTTTGTCGTTTTCGCGATAATCCTACATATGCAAGGCAGCAATATGAAGGGGGTGGTGCGCTTGCGATTTAGGGTGGGTCCTTGAGCGAGCTAACGTGTTAACGCTCGGTTGCTTGCGCGCGTGTGATGGCGACCATGTCATCACGTAAAACGAGTTGGAGCGTGGGTTGTGGAGTTGCTGCTGCTGTAGGCGGTGAGAGCGATTAGGAGACAGTTTAGTTAACGTGGGCCCCACGCGCGAGGAGACTTCGCCGAGGTGGGTTTCGAAACCCTGGATCGGCGTTCTTTTACTTCACACAGTACCTGGCATGCTGTTTTGTGGTTTGGCGACTTTTGCACGCAGGCCATTGGACGTTACATAGCTTATCAAGGCCTTCATCGCCATCAATAGCGATGTTGCGCCTACTGTATATTCCTTCTAGGAAAAGCTGGGGGGCGCGTGTTGACAGAGCAGGTGTATCGGAAAGTGGCTCAGCTCAGGACGGTGGAACCGCCGGTACTTGTTTCATATCTGGTGTATATTCGCGGTGAATGTCGAGGCTGACGTCATGTTTTCTTTCAGCAAGAAATGAGTCAAAGTCGGAAGAAAAGCTTTTCCGGATCGATTATCGTGAGGCAAGACGGCAGGCGCTTTTACACCTCGAGCTCATCTTTAAAATGTTAAGTGTTGATATAACTAACTGCAGCAGGAGTGCCATTGTATTTACAAATATTACGGGGGACCATAGTTATAATAGGACCTATGGTATACATAAAAACCTACCAGGTACCTGGTATATATTTAACCATTTTTACTAACAAGATTTGGTCCTATTAACTATGGTCCCCCGTAATAATGCACCTGTGGTCGGATCTCGAAGCAGAGGGGCTTGTTTTGAATGGAAATCGCGGCAGTGAACGCCGCATCAAGCACCCTCCCCTTTTCACTTTTCACCGTTTGCGCGTGAATGTATTTATCCATTCATCGAATGGCGTGCGACCACGTGAAATGCCGCACGGTATTAAGACCACAAGTCTAGCTGCCAAAGCCGAGTGGTAGAAACGACCACCTGTTTGACGACGGCACACCTCAATAACGAAAAACGCTCCAAAAAACAATGTCCGAAACAGGGGCTGGAAACTCTCACCGTCCTCCGCAGTTTTGATTGATGTATACATGGTACAGCAGTATACATCGCCAGCACGAAGTGTTCTAATCTTTTTAAAAAACAATTTTGATCGCGAGCGGAATACGCCGCTGCTTCTTGGCTTGCACCGAACTGACGAGAGAGGTGTCCCTCGCGTGGTGGCCGTCTTATCCCTCGTATGACGCTATTTAATACCTGTACGAGTATCTGGTGTGAATTATTCCAACTCCAATTCCAAGCGGTTTCTCCCCGAAACGGCCATGCACTGGTAAAGAGGCGAAGTGGTGTAGGGCCTGGCGCATGATCCACACCTCCGATGTCGACTGAGTTCTACCGATACCCGCGAGTCGGCTGTCGATATATTGCCACCCAGGCGCTGGCGTCGTCGAACGAGGTCGCGAATAATTAAAACCGGGCGCAGTCTTCAGGCTTATACACCCGATACACAAGAAACAACTTGCGGCAACACAACAAGCAACTTGCGACATTTACCATACGCGTACGTACCATTACGTAACGACCCCAGACCCTGTATCATACGCTGGCATGATACATCCCCCCGACTTCCCTATGTTCACCCACTTCGGGGGACCAGAGTAATCAGGACCCATCATTTACACGAAAACCTATATATTCCAGTATTTTTAGTAAGCATGCTTGGTCCTGATTACTATGTTCCCCCCTAATAGTAGTAAACAAGGGGTTTATGGTGCAACAGCAGTGGTGCTTATAGCAGCACGGTGTGCATTGCTCCGCTCTTCTACGGGAGCCCAGCGCGCGCGCGCAAGACAGTCTTAGCGACACCCCTCCACCCTCACCACCCTATGTGCGACTACAAGAACACCCGACGATGTGTTCGCTTCTAGTGAGGCCATGTAATTATTGCAACGATGTACACAGACCACCGAGTATAAACATATCACAAATCATCATGTTGGAGACATCCCGCATGGTGTAAAAATCAAATGACAAACCAGCCAGAAGGCCAAGACCAAGAGCATATACACGTGTGGGACTCCGCTCGCCCTGCTATACGCGAGAGGCGAAGAAGCAAGCGAGAACAAGCGTTGCCTCCTCATTCCGCTACTTATGACGCCCCCCCCCCCCCCCCCCCCCCCCCCCCCGACAACGAGGGACGGATGAAAAAAAAGAACAACGTGCGCGGCTGAATTTTCCCGGCGTGCGCCAGCAGGGCTAACGTTTCAAGCACGGCAAAAACACTTCCGAGTCCAAACCGTGGATTGTCGCCAAAAAAGGCGAATTCTAAAAGGGGTACTCGTTTCGTGGCATAGCAACCCTTCCGTGCCCTTTGGCCGGCGCCCCTTTCCTCCTTTTTCTCGATTCATAGATCGGCTGGAATCTCGGGGTTCGCAACACCGAGCCTGTCCGAGTCGTAGTTCACGTACAGCGAGTACTGGTACACGAGGTTCGGGATCGAAGGCTTGAACTCGCACGGATTCGCCCCGAGGAGTTCCTTCATGAAGGACGCGTTCTCCGATATCGTGCTGCACAGGACCAGCCCGGGACCCCCCGGTCGGAGCAACATTTTCGTCGCCGCCGCGTACTTCTCCCAGACCTGTACGTAGTTTCAACATTAGGTGATAGCGGACGGTGGCGCCGGCCGTACAAGCGGTGCGGTGCGGCCGAGGAGGACGTGTTACATACTGAGGGTTTTCGTTGCTATTTAGCAGTACATGGTGCGAAGTATAGGCTGGAGGGTGACTCCGCTCGTTCTCCCACGGGCGTGTATCGCACGCACTGTCTCGGTGCTCATTACGGGACCAGCAAAAACCAGCCTGGGCCCTCATACTCCGAAGTAGAGCAAAAACCAGCCAGTATGTGCTACGAAGCCCTGCTATAGTCTTCCCGCCAGACTGGAGTACTTGTCGTATATGGCTACAGTATATGCTCGTACTGCAATGCGAGTCTTCCCGTCCTTTTGTTCTCGGTGTGCACGCTCCTTACCGACCCCCACCCGCCCCGCTCTACCCCCATCTCAACAAAAAGGTTGGCGAAGTGCGTACAACAATCCCAGCGGTGTGTCCCTAGAAGTTAAATGTTCAGCTTTCCGCAACTGGTTGCCGAGAGCTACATGTCCTGTTTGGCGTCCGAACCCCCCCTCCCGCGGAACTCCAGCAGTCCTACCTGCTAAAGGCGAAGGGATACTTAGCGTACGACCAATAGTAACTCTGAGCACGAAGTACTGAAGCGATTAGTAGGCGCCACAAACACTGATTGATCTCGATACTTTCGACACCTCTCCTTACCGGAGGAGAGACGTCTTCCTGGTAAGTCGAACACCGGTGTGACATTGCGACTCGGAGCGCTATAAACGAGCCATGGCTCACACCTGTTCGGTAATGAAGGGGGGATCGGAGACGACCATGTCGAAGGTGCCTCGAACGTCTTCGGGGATGTCCTCCGGCCGCGTGAAGTCGTACAGGACGAAGCCAGGATCCTTCGCCCACTTGGTGTCCATCTAAGACAACGGCGGCAACCACAGCGGGTAGTGTACATTTTTTTCTTGGCTCCATCACAGCAGCTACGCCCAATGTTCGAGGGCAAACCGCTTATATTTGAATGTCAACGTTTGCAGTAGTAAACACCCTAAACACGCACCAAAGGTGCTCGGCTTGGCATCTACGGTGCGGCTGACACAACCGGGAGGGTGGGGGGACTTCGACAGCCGATGAATTGCACTGTCGGCTAGCCGGTATGTACTCCCCACAAGGCTTCCAGTTCGGGTTGCATTCGTTGTTGAGCGAGCGGCATGTAGAAAGCGCGAGGGCCAGAGAGCCGAAGCCGTGCTTCTGACTGAAGAAGCTGGTACGATACAAGGCACGCCATTGGCGCGGGTCGACGGTATAGTTTCCTCCCGACATGTGCCGCATAAAATACTCGTAGCGTGGGTCGGAAGCACCCTGCTTGGTTTGCAAATAAGCTCCCGGAGTAGGCTCAGAGTCTTAGACTCTCCGTTTTCAGCTCTATATACCGACTTTACTTCCCTCGCCACACTAAGAACTGGTGGCATTGATTGACCCTGCAGTGATCATGGGGTGCACCGTTATTTTCAGATATATAGCCTGTGTAGCCGTAAATGTTATAATAATATTTGTGCTCTTTTCTCGGTGACGGTGTTGACTGATTAATGTGTTCATCTGTTCTTCTTTTGTTTTTCCCTCGCAGAACGTTACGTTGCGCCTGTCTTGCGCCCACGCCCTATAATATAGCAACGAAACAATGTCAACACGTAGAACACACGTAAGACCCAGAATCAGACCCGGAACCACATTCAGACAGACGCACGCGCACCGTTAAGGGCTGCCCCGATCGAACCAAAACGGGAACAAACTACAACACGCTTTATCGGAACGCCTCCTTTTACGCTCACGACCAGCAATGTTCGGGTGGGACTGCAAAGTAGACCACCAATGTTTACTCCAACTACGCAAGTACACCCTAGCAGCGCGTATGTTGTGCGTGTACGGGTTCTGGGCGATAAGATATAGCAGGGCACCAGCAGCGCGTATGCTGTTCGAGTAACTCACGTCAAACACTTTACACTTCGCCCGCAAGTCCTTGTCCAGGGAGAAGAATATGCTGGGCGTCGAAAGGAAGGCAGTGCCGGCAGACCCGACCTCCGCTACCTCCGCTGCCGGGGTGGAGCGGGGCGGGGGGGTATCATAAGCGAGAGGGCAACGGAACGAGCAAACGTTCACCGAATGGCAGCGATAAAAGGCGGTGGCGGCGATCCGTGTTTTATTTGTTTGACGTTCTGCAGCCATGCACAACGATGCGCGGCACACTACTCGCAATACCCTCTTGTCGCTGTGAAGCTCGGACCACGACCACTCCGTACAGGAATGTGATTGCCGCGTGTTTCTGCTGTTGCTACTGCTGTTGCTGCTGCATGCAAGATTGCACCGAAGCCGTTATACCACAGCAGCAGAAACATTCTGGGTGCGCGACGTTAGGCGAGAAAAACTGCGCGCTATCGGAAGGATTTAAGCCTCTTCGCATCGAGAATAGCGAACTTTGACGAAAAACACACATGCTTACTTGTGTAGAGCTCTCTTGATGATTCTCCCGTCAGAAATTGATGAAGCTGGAAAATGAACTCCACGAGAGGGTCTCCTTTAGTATTTACCGGTATAGTTTAATCCTGGAACCAGGTATGATACTGTATAGAAAGCAGTGGCCGGTGTACGGGGTAATAAGATTCGAGATAATAGTTAAACGTTGAGCCGCGCTTATTATGCGTACAGTAGCATACCTCGGCTTACGTGCCGCAGTGGTCATCGGGTGTATCGGTGGGTTTTATAGCAAGTGTCGGCTGAAACAACTTCTCTGATTCAAAAGGTCCGTGTACGACAGCCCTGTGATGGTGACTTGAGTGCCCGATGCTTTTTTACTACGATATGACGGTCCACGTATTATTGAGGTGTTAGCACATCCCCATCTGCTGTCAGTTGTTTTCGTCGTCACTGCTTTGCGGGGGTCCCTCGATAAGGAGGTCTGAGTGGGGCGGTATCCCGATTTAAGGCGGTCAAAATCGCTTGGCATGAATGGACCCTCGGTAAGGCGGTGACCACCTTACTGAGGGGTGGTATCTCCGTAGGGCGGGCTATCGCCTCACTGGGGGCGGTTTACCCCTCCGCATCTGAAAAAACACCCTCCGCCTAGTTCTCGTACAGCAGGGCGAACCTGACAACCATGGCGGGAGAGTGCGCCGATGAGGCCGCCACCCAAGCGGCTCAGTCAGGTTTGGGCGACAGCGGAGGACCAGGAGGATGTCGTCGAAGCTATGCCGTTTGTTTTTTTTTTTTCATTTTTTTCATTTTTGACGATTTCGTTTTTCGAGCTTTTTTTCCTCTGACGTGAGTGCGGGAGCGAGCGACCAAGCGGGTGACGGCGGGCGATCGACGACTATTTCGTTTAGTTTGCCGCTCGATCGTCAAACGCCCGCCGCCGCTGTTGTTACTGTTGTTGTACTGGTGGTGCAGTTGTACTGCCGGTGCTGCTGTATGTACTGGTTGCTATGCTGGTGTGTGTAGTATGCAGCGCGCAACGTAGAGTATACCTGGTATACAACACAACAAGTTTCTGGCGGGAGGTTTTCGTAGTTGTTCGTTTCGGTTTTCGTGTTTTTTCGTGGATTATGGTGCCGCCTTCGTCGATCGCCCGCCGTCACCCGCGCAGTCTGTCGGTTGGTCGGTCGGTCGATCGCCGCGGCGTCGCTCGCGCGCCACCACTCGCTCGATAATATGTTGTCGGCCTTGGGCAGCCTTCGCCGATCTCCCGCCGCCGCCCGCTCGATCGTTCGATCGCGCCGTCGCTCGCCGCCGCTCTTGCTACGAGCGAACGCGAGTGTTTCTAATTTCGACAGCGCTTTTTTTCAGGGACCCCCTTCGGTTTTGCCGTCGGGTGGATCTACGGACGATCGCCATGATCCCCGAACAACTCACAATTAGTGGAATCACATTACACACCAGCCACCATTTGTTTTTTTTACTACAGCAGTTGATCGCTACCGCATCAGCGCAGACAGAGGGCACAGCGGGCCCACAAACACGGGACCACGCGGCGAGACAACCACCGCCGAGACTGTGCGTACCCGGTGTCTCAGACGGGAATAGCTCCCCGGGTTATACCTGCTGTGCTCTGCCGGTCTCTCGCGTGCTTGCTGTTGTGCGATGCCTTATTCGGAAACCTCTTACGTACCCCCGAATAAACTTTACACTTGGTTGGGTACTCAAGAGTTCCTACGGCTGGACGAG
The DNA here is from genome assembly GCA_031213475.1 of Nereocystis luetkeana. Lineage (NCBI taxonomy): Eukaryota > Phaeophyceae > Laminariales > Laminariaceae > Nereocystis > Nereocystis luetkeana. The sequence goes on from JARUPZ010000040.1 coordinate 360,730, forward strand.
TAGCTTTTGGAAGGCGTAGCGGGCCAAGATCGGTGCAGCTGTTCGCCGAAGCGCAGGACGGCTAGAGGTGACCGCTCACCGACTGGTGGGGTGGCGGGCAGGTCAACGGTGGCCAGTGGGGTAGGGTGCGACCGGCATACGAACACTCGTGTATAAATAGTTGTTGCATATCCTGCTTTTCGTACACACGTTTGTTATACGTATGTATTTGTTGTGTCGTTTTTCGTTTTTCATCGAAACCCATCCCCCACAAAAGTTGACGACAGCTACGATGAATATCCTGCTGCACGAGTTCATAGCGGCAGCTATACTATGTGAAAAACTAGGTCTCCAACCATATCAGGTATGCACCTGCGCTCGTTACCCACGATGGAGCGAACATTTCCGTCCATGTTCGGTAACCGCCTTCCTGAGGGAATCTTACACCCCCAACAAAGCCGTAACCGCCCTATTCACGAGGCGGCTTCCGCCAATAAGGCGGTCATAGTGCTCTGGCACACCAAAGCCAAATTGAGCGACCCCTACTGTACCTGGTACTTACTATTTAGGTCGTTGTGCGACACGATAAAGCACCACCCGGCGTTGGCGAACATAATATGTCATACCTGCTATCGCTTCGATGGTTGACTGCGAGTACCAGTACTGATTCAGATCTCCATTCTGCCACGCAAAATCAACCGAGGCGCGAAGAGAAACACGGGTTAGGCTGTGTTGCTGTGCTATTAATACTACTGTTGTACATCAAGTTCCATAGACCAAAGGGCGAAGGGTACTCGGTTCATCAGTCTACAACCTGCTGCCGTACAAGTACAACATTATCGTCAGGTGAACACGTGATTGCGCAGACTACGTACTCGTACATACTACTGCTGATGTGGTCATGTAGTCTCCCGCGTACGGTGCTTTATATACGGACGCAGAAGAAATAAAGCAACATAGTTCGAAGTATAGATACCTGAGCAGCAGAATGTAGAGAACAGAGTAATACATTGGGCACCCTGTGTGAAACTTTGCAGAACTGCAGCCCCCTTTTCGGGACAACCCAGTCAGATCTCAAGTGATTCGCCCCCAAAACGGGACTGCAGTACTACAACGGTTAAGAAACGCGCATTAGGTGTCCAGGCTCAATGTCTTTTTATTTTTTATTTTTTCCCCGACCTTGATCTATAACTCTTTTGGAAAGGATTTAGAGTTGGTCCCACTCTTGCTGCGTTTCTTGACCCAATATTCTTGTCGCTTGTGCCGATCTGAGCCTACTGTGCGCCCACCGTAAACACGGCAGAAAGATAGGATCCACACCAAGACAAGACGGTAAGGCTTGTTTCGCCAGATGCGCTTTATGTATCAGCGCTCCTGTCCATACCAGAAGATACTTGCTCACCAAATGCAGCCCATCCGCAATGAGTAATAATTGTTGACAACACAAGCGAAGCGGTCGCGTGTCTGATACACTCATTGTACGAGTACGTACTCTCTGGTCTCTGGGTACCGTAACCATGTCAGATCAGATAGGCTTCGAAAAGCAACAGAAAAATAATCTGTGGCAATTTCGAATGCAGTCGCGACTGATATAACTGCTTGCGAAATGCTGGCCAACCCACCTCAGGGTTTTTCACGAGAAATGTATTTCGTTTGGTCCCTGGCTTCGCTTCCGTTTCCATCGTTGCTCGAGATGCGACAGGCACAAGGCACATAAGCAACACCCACCTGCCGACCTGTGAGCAACAGGTTGTGTTATTGTCCCCGAACCAAAATATTTTCCCAATACAATGGAAACCCCCTTTCTCCCTTCAGAGAGAGGGCAAAATGAGAAAATGAGAGACAGCACAACAGCACCCACAGACCACAGACGCGCAGACCCCAGCAGGGTGTGGTTTTATCTCGATCCGATCTCGAGGAGCACCCCGCAACGACATCATGTTCAAAGCCCGTAAGAAAGATATCCGGCGCAGGCCGATGACTAAGACGGAGGAGGAGTCCGACGACGAAGGGAACGTGTCGGATGCAAGCGTCGGGACAGCGCCGGCACCGCCAGCAGCGGCAGCACCGCCGCTTCCTGCTGCTGGTGCTGGTGCCGTCGGGGCCGAAGGCCGACCGAAAAAAATGCGCAAAAAGGCCAAAGCGAAGGTAGATAAGGGCCCCAAGCCTGTGCTGAGCTTCGGCCATGAGGATGAGGAGGAGAGCGGGGTGGAGGACAAGGTGGGAAAGGAGACCAAAGGGGCGGACGGCGTTTTCCGCGTCAAGAGGAGCAAGGCCAGCAAGGTGAGCGGGGATTGGGGTTTAGGGTGCTTGGAGCTTGGAGGTGTTCGATGTCGGGAAGTGCTCGGCTTGTGTTGGGGTTATCTAATTTGAGTACTAATAGTTGACCAAGCCGCGTAGGTTTTGCAGCAGCGGCAGAGTTGGGCGTGTATCGTTTTATGGACGTCGATTCTTGTCGTGGATTTCGCCGGCTGCAATTGAATTATTTTCGGCAACTCAGCCGTGTATCCGACACACCCAGCACCGGAGTGTGGAGGAGCAGCAGAAGCAGGAAAAAGCATGGGCTGATATGTCCTCGAACAGCATGGCATGTCTTCGAGCGGAACGGGAGCCCCAAAACCCAAAGGCAGTGCCAGTATCACATTATATGTACGCCCATCAAGGAGAGTACCAGGTACCTGGTAAGCGGTAAGGACCAGCACCGATATACCGGCAGTAGAGCCAATCTTCGATCTCACCAGCAATATCAGCTCTCGAGCGCACGAAGGTGAAGCTGTATGTACATGGAGCCTACACATAACGCAGCGAGCAGGTTGGGTGGATCAAAAAGAGCAGTAGCATTCGAAAAGTCACCAGCAGCAACAGCAGCTCAACAAGCAGCAACAGCAGCAGCAGCAGCAGCAGCCTCCACCTTTCATCCCGACGGGACAGGAGCGAGACCTCGAAGCCTCCGCTCACTGCCATCGCTGCTGTGCAACCTGTTCATGACACAGGATACAACCACCGCGGAGTATGTACCTGGAAAAAAACACTGCGCTCATAGACTAGTAATAGACTAAATCCCAAGTACCAGTACCAGGTATCATACTGCTGCATTCCAATGCCGGTATTAAACTATACGGATACAAATCGGGCAACTTACCACTGCAGCGCGCGTGCAGAGTTGATAAGACCAGCTTTCCCAGGTATTTATTGTATACCGCTGACTAAACGTTTTCGAGTTTGAACGAATAATTGTTGTAACGGTTGCCTTCGCGGCAAGGTAGATGGGTGTCTACGCTCGTTGCTCCTGCCCTATTGATTGTGTACTCGCAAAGCGTCTGTTTGAAAGGGCGGTACGCACCACGTATTCACACTTGAAACGCGAAATAAGAACGGGTTTCAAGGCGATCTCCCTCCCTCGCTCCCTCCCTCCCGCCCACCGCCCTTCCCGCCACTCACTCCCTTTCCCCCCTCTCCACCTCCCTCGATACCCCCCCCCCCCTTTCCACAACAGGCGATGGCCAAGGCAGCCAAGGACAAAACGGAGCTGCCGGTTGCGCCTCAGAACGACACCACCCGAGGCTCCTGGCACACGGCCACGGCCGGCATGTACACCGCCGAAGGCCTCGCAGAGCTCCGCAGCACCCAGGCTTTTACCCCTAAAACGTCAGCCTCGAAACGCGACAGGCGGGTCAGGGGCGGTGGGAGCGGTGGGGGGGCTAAAAGCGAGCGTGTTTTTGCGGGGGATGAGGCGGAGATGGTCCATGAAGCGGGCCAGCAGGGCGATCTGAAGGGCGAGGTGAGATCGGAGGGGGCGTGGGGCAGTGGTAGTTGCATTGGTGGTAGCGGTGGCGGTGGCGGTGGCAATGGGGTTGAGTACCAGGTATGCATAATTCGGGAGTATATACGTGGCGAGGATCGGAAGCCACGACCTACGTAACTGCCATTGTTGCCCGTGCACCGAGTATTCGCCGTGTGATTGGCGGGCTGGAGCTGGTTTCTGCTCGCCTCATCCCAGCGAAGAAAGAAAGCCGGAGGCCGATGCCGTGGCTCTCTGACCCCCACTCGCGTTGCGCGGGTCGCGTAGTGCGTGCGCGAAGCGTGTGCGCCAGCACGCGCACTTCTCGTGCTCGTGCGCTATGTGTATCGCGCCTCGCATCGCCCAGCTTTCTCGTTCTGAAGGAAGGACAGATGCCTTCGGCAACCACTGTTTTCGCCGGTATCTGTGTCCTCGGTTTTTTTTCAAGGCCCTTTGTCTTGCCCGACTCTTCCATATCCTGACTGACTCTTGAGAGTTTTCTTGCGGACAGGGGTTGGACGACGACCAGATGTCGCGCCTGAAAGGGCAGCGCGAGGCGCTACTTGCCGCCAGAGAGGCTCGAGAAAAGGACGACGGCGGCGATGATTTCATACCCCTCGATGGAAAGGTGGGTACGGGACGATAGGACGGTAGACCGGGACGGTACACGGGAAGGTACACGGGAAGGTACACGGGAAGGTACACGGGAAAGTACACGGGAAGGCACACGGGAAAGTATACGGGGTGGGACGGGACGTTATATGAGAAAAGGGCTGTATCCTGGATGGTATGGGACAGCATACAGAACGGTATATGGGGTACTATGGGACGGAACGGGGCGGGGCAGTGCTGAATAGGACCGCTGCCCGGTCTTGTTAGGGCCTCGTGGTAATCCCACTCGCGTCTGGCCCGTCGGAGGTACGAACCCTACCGTTACATGGAATAATACGAGATGGTACGGTACGTTATACCGCTCAGGACGGGACGCCTGTCTGGTCTCGTGAGGGTCTAGAGACGGTGGCACTCGCGTGCGGCTCGCGGTAGGTACAGTACGTTAAATGGAAGGTATTTGTATTTGTATTGTGCCGTGGGACGGGTTTACCGTCCGGCCTCGCGAGGGTTTTATATATCTGGCGGTGCTAATCGCCTCTGGCCCGTGGGTGTTTGAGGATATACGACGGCCCCGCTACTCCCGACCACTCCTGCGGTAGACGGGAAGCGGTCGCGATTTGTCGAGAGTGGCTGCGAGGGACGGGCGAAAGGGTGTTTCAGTCGAGGCATCATGTCTCGCTTACGCCTATCGTTCCGCGGCATGATTCTACATGGAGCGGCACGGCGTGTTCTCGGTTCCTCCGCCCGTTTACCCCCGCCCTTCCCGAGCCTTAATTTTTCCAAGGCAGCTGCTGCTGCTATCTGCTACCTGGTATACATTTAGGGACACCTTCCAGCAGAAGTGATCGACGAGTCCCCATTCGCTTGTTCGTATCGACGCAATCGCAGGAACCAGGTGTAAAAAAACTAGTGTCGTCCCCTCCCTTCGCCTCCCCTTTACCCCCCTCCCCGCCCCCCCTGCGGCCGATAACGCCCCGCAACTCCTCATCGCGCACGTTCGGCCGATCCAAGGCGTCTGTCTCGGGCGCGGGACAAAGCGGTTTGCAGCACGGGGGAAGGGGCGGCAGAACTGGCCGAGGTGGCGCGGGTGAGGACGCGCAGGAGGTGGACGACGAGGAGCAGCAAAGGCGAGCGCTTGATTGACTAATTTGCTCCGGTTAATATGAGTACGTTTCTATGCTGCAAAAAGGTTCAAAATCTCATTCCAAAGTACCAGGGTGTGTCTTAAGCTTGCCCCCGATGCGATTCAACTCTGACGGCAGGTATTGATAATTCGTCCCCGAAAGTATCCAACACTTACTCCAAGGATTAACGTCTGTCCCGACAATGATGTAGCTTTGGCTCCCAGCGGTAGGGCTGCCCCCGAAATTATTCAAGTATGACGGCGCGTAGTTTATCCCCGGAATTATCCAACCATAATCTTCAGTTGTTGTCGTGCGTATTCATGTATGTGCGTTCTTCCCTTTCAACCCTTCTGTCTTCCCGTCGACACCCAGCACAACCAATGGCCGTAACAATTCTTCAATCCTACAGAGATGCAAGCTCTGTGGTCACACAACTACGACACAGACAGAGATACTACTGGTGTACATTGTTATATTGCTATACAGTAAGCAGAGTAGACAATGCAATGCCATGTCGTCGTACTGGATACGACAGGCACGGCATACACATTTTTTGAAGGAGAGTAAACATCGAAAAAATCAAAGGAAAACGAAACGGAAAAGAAAACGCCCTGAAGGTTGCAGAAACGATCAACTCTGACTCCAAGTAATTCACCCGAACCTTTTCAACTCTGACGTGAAGTATTCATATCCCCCCCCCCCCCCGGAAATGATCCATGTTTTGAATGCACCGAAATTTGTCGCGAAAAGTATCAACTCTTGGCACCAATTGCTTCGCCCGAAATTTCTTACTCTGACGTTGCTCTGACGTCAAGTATTAACCGTTTACACTCCCGAAGTTCTGCAGCCTAAGATTTTGTTCCCCTCGGTAAGGGAGAAGTATGAACGTACATACCCTACATAAGGTCTGAAAGATTTGAAATATCCGTCGTCTTCATTGCGTACTGGAAATAGACTTGATTATTTATTTTCCGAGTTCGGGCCCGCAAGATATAGCCGTAGTATGTGCGATCGAACTGTTATGATTCAACACAGTAAATATCCCACACACCTTGCAAATACAAATTTCGACGAAATCCTCGACCTCACAGCTGATGTTTTTTTTTTACGACATACCATGGTATCACGTCCCCCCGAAATTATTCCGCTCCGACTTCAACAATCAAGCATGAGGCATATACCACTCTGCCCGTGAATGTAGTACTCGTACCCGCTTGGAGTCTGACATGATCATCAAACGAAGCTTATATTCCGGATCAAAGTGGTTCTAAGTATTCCCGAAACGATCCAACTCGGATTCCAAGCAGTTTGTCCCCGAAATGATCCTGACTCTGACGTAAAGTACCAAAGAATTATATTACAGTAATTCACCCCCCGAGATCGTTAAACTATGCCTTCCAATTTATTGTATCGTCGCAACGATCCAAATCTGACCCCTCATGGATAGCCCTGACTCCAAGTACTTGTGCGCAAGTTTGTCCCCGGTGCGCTCTCAACTCTGGCCCCCCAAGTCACACTTCTGATGAAATATGACCCCTTTCCACCTAGAACTGCAACCCCGAAGTGGTTCGACTATTATTTTGAGCAGTCTGCACGTCTGCACCCAGTATGATCCAGCTCTCATTCCGACTCAAATATTTGTTTTCATGACGTGTGCCACGATATATAGGAGTAGTTTTTTTTTTGTCCAAAACATGTCTGACTGACCGGGCCCCTTATAACAACCCACTATCGTTGGAATACAGTCGTGCCGGTCCGTCTATGGTGCCGGTGTGGTATGCGCCGGCCAACAATATTGGCACTACAGCGGCAACCGGCACGAATCCCTCCGCACACTGCTACAGTACACTGGTGAATGGCATCTGTGCCAAGCGATTCCACACCGGCACCGTAGCGGGCAACCGGAACTACTCAACCGGCACTACCTGCATAGAGGTACTATGACGGGGGACCATAGTAAATAGGACCTATGCTACACACTAAAACCTACTTATTCACCAATTTTTACCTACAATATTCGGTCCTATTAATTATGCCCCCCCCTAGTGTTACGGGGGACCATAGTAAATAGGGCCCTATGATACTCACAAAAACACACATATTTACCTAATTTTAGTGACAATATTTGGTCCTATTTACTATGGTCCCCCGCAGTACTACTGCTGTACCTGGTAACAGTTATTTATACCCGTAGTAGTTCACGCTTGTTTTCTTTTGGGGTTGCTCAATGGGTAGCGCTTTTACAGTAGCTTTTCTCTGAATCGGTTTTTTGAGTGAGTTACTAATGACTTACTGATAGTATGGAGCTCCCTAGGTGAGAGCCTCAGAAGGCAAAAGTAGATACCACCACTACCGCAGAACGCCTCTTTGTGCGGGTAGTGGAAAGGATGGCAATTGTACCTGTATAGAGTTTATTAGAGTGAGAAACTAACCCGTACATACCGCTCACCGCATGCGTGGCGGTGAAGGAGCGGAGGAATCGGGGAGCCGGGTTTCGTATAGACATCCGCGGTGTTTCCTCACTACAATGTGTCACTGCCTCGGAAATTCATTGGGGCACTTTGGCAGATAGCCGGACCGTCCTCCCTTGCCCGCCCGTATGTATATAGTGTGAGGCCGGACGTTGTTTGGTGTGTGTGTTTTATCATCCCCACGAGACGGAGTGAGAGACGGCCGGCTGAACAGACCACGAGTTTGCTGGGGGGGCACGTCCAGTCGTCGTCGCCGCCGCCGATACCTCCACCCTACCATATGCCGCGCGTCCATCCCCGAGAGCATTCGACTGGTCTACCGCTTTTTCCCAGAATTTTCTTCCTGAAACACACCCGGTACCCGGTGTGGTGGTATCACCCCATTAATATCCCCTTAACCCCGTTGGGGACGCCAAGTTAGCCATCAAACTATTGTGGTTTCGGTGTTACCAACCGTCTATACACATAATGACGTTTACCTTTTTCCTAAAATCACTTGATTATAAGCACCTGCCTCACGCTCAGCGAGTCTCCCACGATTTTTTGTCGCTTCTACGTACGATCTTCGCTTTCTTCGCGTTCTTTGCTTTCTTTGCGTGCTTGCTTCTCGTGCCACACTTTTTTTCCCGGAACAATAGAAAAAAAATCTCGGAAAAAGAAAAAGTCGATTTTGTTTTTTCAGCGGTTTGGGAGGCTCTCTTTCCGCTTTTTTTTCACCGGCGGGTTGAAATTTCTTTTGCACTTTCAGTTTTTTTTTCTTCCTTTTTTCTTCTTCCGTTTCGTGTGCGTGTGTGTGGTCGGAGCACGGCGGCGCTGGCGAGCCCGGCGCCGTCGCGGGTGTCGGCGGATGCTGGCGGGTAGAGGGGGGGTTGCAAGGAGCGCGGTCGCGGTTTTCGTGGCTAGACGTCGTGTGTGCCTCGAGACACAAGGGAAGCATGAATGGGCTCTGTCCTGCCTCCATCTGAAAAATTAGACTGAGTATGTACGAGTCCATAAGGGTCGTTCGGGATTGCAAGCTAAGATTCAAGCGGTGCTTAACTATGCCGGTCGCCCCGGTGGTTCAAGTGGTTAACCTCGAATTCTACTTGTTTGAGTCCTGGGTTCGAGCCCCAGGTGGGTCGGACCTTTGACTTTATTTGCAAAAATAAAAATAAAAAAGGATTCAATTGTTGAGAGCGCCTTGCAGCGTGGGTGGGCACAATTCGATGCGAGTCGACGAGGGAAGAAAAGGCTGAAATCTTCTCGCGATAAGAATGAAGGCACGCACCGTAGCGGGAAGGGGGGAGAAGAACCTGCTATGTGACCCCGGATCTGAGTTACGAGTTGGAGGGAGAGAGAGAAGAAGATGGACGAAGATAATAAATGGGATGAGCAAAAAAAAAAAAAAAAAAAAATACAAAGAGACGACTGCCGTCTGACATGGACATCGTCGAGCTGGCGAACGAGGGTCACGGTGAGCACCGGGCTTCACGCGGGGCGGGCAACGGGGATCACTGTGACAGAGAGGGAGGAAAGCTTTACCCGGACCGAATCGGTGGCGAGGTGGTCGAGAGAGGGACGGGCGGCATACGAGGCTGAGAGACAAGCTCTGCTGTTCATTTTTTTTTTTTTTTCTTCTTTGACTGGTGCAAGGTGTTCCAGGGACAATTATTACATGAGAGGGGACGGGGATTTTTTCTCTTTTCGATTTTTTTATTTTTCGGTTTCATTTTCATTGTTTTTGCGGTGCTGCTGCTGTGCTGCTGCTGCGCTTTATCGTTCGTACATACCAGGTCATACAACATATCAAGAGAAGAAAACCAGTACCCTACCTGGGGTATGTACGTACGTACGGCATGTGACTCTTGGCATTACCAAGTCGCCAATTTGCAACTACAACATTCATCAAATATATATTCAATCATCGACCTTCTTTCCGCTTCACGTACTTTTCCTTCCTGAGAGAGCGTAGCGGGCGGCATAGGCCGCCCGCGAAGCGAAGCGCCTTGTGTAGATATACGAGTATCGTGAGCGCCCAGCAGTGTTATAGTATTATACGGGTAGGGAGGGTCATGTTGTGCCCGTGCCGTACGACCTGTCCTTACCTCAACCATTGTAGCTCGGACACCAACCATTGCATCATCTCTCAATGAAGCGCGGTGATCGTTTCTGTTATCGTCACCTTTTGTCGTCAATTTTCCCCCCTGAAGTCCCAACAGGATTATAACCCCCCCCCCCGCCACCCTACGTATGGTCATACGACTACGGCCATGCACGATAATGAGTACACCCCCCCGCCCCCCCTCTCGCCGCCGGCCGTATTCGTTTACCAAACCCGTACTGCAGATGGGAGGAAGAACAAGTTCGCCGTGGTGCGAGACCATCGGCGTCTAAACCCACCCCCCCACAGCAGCAGCAGCAGCAGCAGCAGCAGCAGCAGCAATCGGGGTGGGGTGCCGGAGCTTTCGGTGACAATGCCGTCGCGCTGAACGGAGGCGGTGGGGGAAACGGGTGGGGGGGGACAGGCACGGAACGCCCCCGTTTCCTCGGAGTTGACGAGATGCAGAAGGCACTGCGGGAGGCGGGGAAACAGCTGCGCGAAACGCACGAGAGGAACGAGCGCCAGCTGCAAGTGGTGAGTTGAAGAGAACGATAATTATGTGGAGGGGAGGGGAGGGGAGGGGGGGGGGGGGAGGAGGGGTGGAAGGGGAGGGGGATGGAATGGGGGGGGGGGGCTTGGCGAGCACTACTGGGTATCCTTTTTGGTCTGGCGGCACATCGGTTGGGTTGGGACGGTCGACCGCACACGATGCTGCAGGAGGGAGGCCCCGTGCTGTTTCTTTCTTCATTGGTGTTTTATATCAGAAAAAACTACTTTGTACAGCACAAGGGTAGAGCTTCTTGGCTGCTGTGCACTGGTTGTTGGATGCTGCGGTCGTGTTCTGTTCCTCGGCTCGTCTGCGCTCTTGTGATTCGTTCCGCGTATGGGGCTTGATTATTTTTTGTGCTCTCATGTTGATGCTGCTGCTGCTGTGTGCTCGTGCGATGTTGCAATTGTTGTCGTCTTAGTCGCCGTTCTGTTGGTATTGTTAGCACCGCTCATGTTTGGTCAGTATGATATTTTTCTACAGCAGTTGCTTTTGTTGCGTGCAGTTATGGCTGCTGTTGTGTCCGCTGTTGTCGTTGTCCTGTTTATTTGAGTATTGTTGCACTCAAATGTCATTGCTGCTGCTACTGTTGATTGTAGTTTCGCTTTGGTTTCGTTACTGCTGTCGTTGGTTCTTGTTCTTGTTGCTGTTTGTTGTCGCTGTTCTTGTTGCTGTAGCTATTTGGGTGTCGTCGGTACTCTACTGTTTCCGTCAATGTCGTTGCTGTTGCCATATGTCGTTATCGTTGGTCGTCGCTACAACTGTTTGGTGCTAACATCACTGCTCTTTCGTTACTGCCGTGGTCGATGTCGTTGCTGTGGCAACGCTCTTGTCGCTGCCGTTGCCATTGCCAGTTGGTTTCGGAATTGGCGACGCAGGCGTCGGAAGAAGAGAAGGTCGTGTCGCAGCAGAAGGAGGCCGCGGAGCGCTTTGTGTTCTTTCAGGCGACGCGTACGGCGCTGTCGGACCTTTGTGGCATGCTTCGCGAGAAGGTGAAGGCCCAACATGACTCTAAATGCCACTCTGTCACACTTTTATACCTTGATACGTTCGCGGCAATGGCTCTGCTCGGGCTGCTATGTCTGCCGAATTTTTGTACCGCGGCTGTTTTATGGTGGAAAATGTTTGTAATATTTGTGTTGCCGCATTCTTGTTGGACCTGTGTCCCGGTCTCTTCCGGTGTTAATTTGGAGACAGATTCGTGATCACATCTGCTCTGTGTATTTTGTGAAGATGACCGATCGCGTTCACGTGTCGTCGCGCTCTATCTGTAGCAGCGCTGGTCGTGTTTGTTGTTCATGGAAACGCTACCCGGTCGGCAGTACTCTGGCAAGTGTGCTGCCTCCTAAGAGAGCGAGAGCTCTGCTCGATACCCGTCTGAACCAACATCGCCACCGCGCGACCTGAAGGATGGTGCGACGAGGCTCGCCCGACGGGCCAGCGGTGATTGCGACGTACCGTCAGGCCGATAAGGCAGCCCAGATGACACAGACCGATCAAGCATGCCTATATACTGAGGATTTGTTTACTCACGGGGAGTAATTCATCCGCCAATTTTCTGCGAATCGGCGGACCCGTTTTGCTTTCGAGTCTCACCGCATTTTTGAGTCCTGACAAACAAGCATTGTAAAATATGTTGCCGTCGTACGTTGATCGCCACTGGTCGTAGCTAAGGAAAATGCCGCGGAACGTTCCGCCAGAACCCCGCGCCACGTGCGATACCCGGGATGTCGTTCAGTTCGAAACAACAACCAAAACTGAGGCCGAAACCCAAACACATACCGTATCAAGTATATACCGGAACATCCGCACGCAAACGTAGACCCAAAACCCAAAACCAACAACCCATCCGAAACCCTAAAAGCCGAACCCCAGCATCCAACCACAAAACATGGAACGCGAGACCCAAACCCGAACACAAGCCTCCAACACACGCAGAACCTGAAACACAAAACACTATAAACACAAAGCCCAAAATCCAAAGCGCGAACCCAAAACCCAGAACCGTGAAGCCCAAACAAAAAAAAATATATATATAGTCCCCAAAACTCAAAAAGACCGAAAACGCCCAACCCCCCCGAAAAATTGGCTTGACTTGCGCGCGCAGGAAAGCATGCTCTCGGAGGTGGAGTCGGCGAAGCGCCTCTTGCACTCCCGGCGGCTAGAGCGCGCGCTGGAAGTGCGGGCAGACGACCAAGAAGATCACCTCCTCGACGTGAGGGACGCGGGCGCGGTCATCGCGAGCCTAGGGCCTTACCGGGCGACCCCTGGGGGTCCCCTCTCGAGATCCCCCCCGCTCACTATCGCGGCAGGGGTAGAAGCAACGTCGAATGGGGTTGGGCGTCAGTCGCCGGGGGGGGGAGGGGAGGACAGGACGAGACGGCGCGGGGAGCGGGAGAGAAGGAGAAAGCGGTTTGTGAGAGGGGCAGGGGGGGACGGGGAAGGTTGGGTGGATTCGAAGAGCTTTCCGTGGGGTAAGAAGGAGCGGCTGGAGGTTTGGCAGGCGTTACGGTCGGAGGGGGAGGAGAGCGAGGGGGAGGAGGAGCGGGAGGAGAAGAGGTCGAGGAGGCTGATGGAGGCTGCTGAGATGGTCTTGGAAGATGTTGATGAGGACGTCAAGGTGGGTTGGTGTGGCGTGTTGGTGCTGTTACTGTTGGTGGTCGTGGTTGGGGTGGCGGTGTTGTTGTTGCTGGTGTTGGTGTTGTTGCTGCTGCGCTTTCGCTGAGCTGCAGGCGATAATCCTCGTTTTGCTCTTAGTCCACCACCCTATGGGTGTTCGAGTTGATTCGGCCGAGTCGGATCGGGGGCATTTTGAAACTGGGTCGTGTTTGAAGAATCCGTACGCCCCCTTGTATAGAGGTATCGCCAACCGACAAGCTACTCACAGCAGCAGTCTTTGGCTTTTATAGCGGCTATTCTCAACACTCTTTGCTTTTTCTCCCGACCACGCTCGGTGTTTCTCCCAACGCCGTCTCCCACAGACACGGTTCCGCCTTCTGCACGGACGGCGTTTTCGTATACAAAACGCTGCTGTTTGGCAAAAAAATAAACGCCCCCTTAACCTCTACTCCCCCCCCCCTCCCCCATTCCCCCCCTTTATATAGGTTGCGTTGGCGTCGTTTGGCAACGACACCGTAAAACATGCCGCTCACTACGTGAGCTAGACAACCAGGGTACCGTTTTTTTTTTTTTGGCGGTCGCCCGCAGCTGGTTGTCCAGTTAGATCATTTGTGCGAGGTAAAGAACCTTTACTCCGCACAAGGGAATTGATCGTATCACGTAGTGTTCAAGGAAAGGCACCCAAGAGGCAGTTACATAGTACTCCCATTGCTGTCTCTGTAAGTGGCTACGTCGGAAATTAAAGTAATTCATTGAAGCTATCATCCATATGCAAGTCCGCCTCACAAGCGGTTCTTAGTAGGATGCAGCTCACCCTTCATGCGACTCGCCGGACACCTCACGGCGCTTCGCGCTTGGTGCAAGAAATGTCTGCCTGGTACATGCTCCGTCCCGGCATTGTAGGGATGCGAGGGTATATGGGCGTACGACTACGGCCATGCATGAGATCGAGTACATCTCTCCTTTTCGAGTACACCCCCTCCCCCCCCCCCTCCCCCAACACCCCGCGCGCTTAGCTCGCAGCCCCAACGCCCATGCCGATACAACTCCCTTCCCCCCTCCTTCCCTCCCTCCCTCTTGTGTCTGATGTGTTCAGTCTGTGGCGGCGGTGAAGGTGCTGTTTGAGAAGTGGAAGCGCCACCATGGTGACCAGTACGCACAGGCTTACTGCACGCTCACCCTGCCGAAGTTGTTCGCTCCCTTCGTTCGCTTGGAGGTACGAGCATGTATGGTGTTGTATGGTATGGTATGACATGGCATGGTATGTTATGGTATGGTATGGTATGGTACGGTATGGTATGTATGGTATGGTATTTTGTGATATGGTATGTTATGGTATCGTATGGTGTAGTATCGTATGGTATCGTATCGTATGTATTGCATTGACGTATGGCCGTACGAGCAGGGGGGGGGGGTGGAATCGCTCGATTTCGACAGCTATCGTTTTTTGCGCTCCTTCCAATTGCTTGGTGAGGCGCAGAGAGAGAGAGAACACAAGGTACGCGATGGTGGGTGGTGGATGATTTTGGTTTGGTTTAGATTGGTGTCAGCTCTTTTTGATGAGGCTGGGCCGTTAGTCGGGGAAGTTTTCCAGGAAACTTTTCAGACAGGCAACGAAACCAGGAAGAAGCGCTTTGAACAAATTACCGCACAAGCCATACGGAATTTGTTGGCGAATCATGGAGGCGTGTTTGGTGAATACCGTCGCCCGACAACGCTGCAACACCCCCCCCCTCTCCTTTTCCCGTCTCGCCCGGTAATCCCCTCTGCGTCAGCCGACCGCCGCTCGAGTAGAACAGCGACCTCAGGCCTGTCCCTCGCCCCGATCGCATTAAGTGCTGTCGACTCCCGACCTCACCGCGACCAACTTGCCCGCCCATCAATGGCAACATACCGCCCACCATCGCTCTCCTCATCCCCGCTTCCGCCCCATCCCCCGCCCGCACTCTGCCCCCCACCCCAACCTCACCCCCACCCCAACCTCACCCCCACCCCCCCCACCCTTACCCCTATCCCCGCCTTCGCCCCCCTCCGCTATGTCCTGTCACGAAAATAAGCTTGTGCGATGGGACCCCTTGACAGGCAAAGTCGACGGCCTCGATGTCTGCAGCAAGGGCAACAAACCTCAGTCTGACCAGTCCGCACGGGGCGCGGAAGGAGCCGAAGCTGTGGCGGCAGCAGGGGGGGGGGGGGGCGGGGACAGGGGGAGACGAAACCGACGAGGGGGAGGACGACTTGGAAGGCGTTTTGGAACGGTTTGATTGGTACCGACGCCTGTTTGACTTCTCCGGAGATATTCCGCCGCCGGCGAGCGCGGGGTACGGGGCGGACGAGGACCCCGATCAGAACCTGGTCCCGCAGGTATGAAGCAAGGAGAGGGGACGCCTTAGCTGTGTCTGTATATATGTCTACGTTGGTTGCCATGGGATATGGTGAGCCCGTTGCCTTCTCGTCGCAGACTTCACCCTTGCCTCATGAATGCGGCCGTGCTCCCTTCGAGAACACCGTTCGTTGCAAAGTCAGCCTTTATATTTTCTATGTTACCACTCGTAGCCCGTATGACACTGCTGTTATTTTTTCTTTCTGTTTTTCTTCTCCGTTTTTCATTTTTTTTTTTCAGTTTTGTTTCAATACTCATACTCGTACATCATGTTTTTAGCTGTTTCTTTTAGTGTCGTTGTATATGTTTCTCATTGGGTTCATTGCCGTGTTGCTTTGTCGGTTTTGTTCCGCGCCCGGGTCGGCCACGAATGGACCCGTCAACCCAAACTGCTTCAGCGGAATGTGGAACTAACCCGTCACCTGTCGCAGTATCGCACTATACGACAAAGTTGCGCTACGAGTATTAGTACTGTGTATCACATATTTGGCAACATCGCGATAGACCTAGATTACAACAATGTCATCGTATCAGCGATTTTTCAGTTTCGCCATGTCACATTCTCCCAAGAAATTTCCTCAGATGTCCACCGTCCGTCACGTATGCCTATTTGCCACCCAACGAACGTGTTTAGTTTTTCTGGTGTGTTTTTTTCGGTAGTTCATTTTCGTCTGTTTTTCGTTGCTTTCTCGTGCTGCTCATCCCCCCTCGCGCGCTCCCGACTCCCACCGAAGTTGGTGGAAAAAGTGGCACTACCCCTTGTAGCGGAACGCCTGTCCACGGCATACGACGCCATGTCTCGGCGGCAGACGGCCTGCCTTACGGCAACTGTGTCTGAACTTTTGGTCTACGATCCGAGCGAGGACGCGCTGAAGACGCTGCTGGGATCGGCGCTCGAGGCCTTGCAGGTGTGACTTGATTGGTTGGTTGATCGGTTATATGGTTGAGTTGTCGTTTGGTTTAGTTGGACCTGCTATGATTGACAGATCGATATGCGGGTTGATTGATTGGTTAATTGAGAAAAAAATGGCGATTATCGAGTAATTGATTGCCCACTTGAACGGGGATATTAGCTCCGTTTTTTATTCGTATCAGAGTCAAAATGGTGCTTTTATTGCGGTCAGAGAGTAATTGTTACCGGGAGTTGGTTGGTTGGTTTATTTTTTTGTCTGGTGATAGGTTGATTGGTTGATTGGATGACGGAGGGAAGTCGATGGGCTCACTCACGCTGACACCTCTCTGACCATCCTGTGCCTCTGTAAAATGTGCTCGTGCAATCGAATAGTTGACATGTTGTGGGAGTCGGTTCCTCTCTAGGTATCAGCGAGCTAAATCGTGAACGACACTACAACATCTTCGTCCTTCGGCATCAGCCTCCTCTTGTGGCATCGTTGCACGTTGTCGTCTGTTTAAAATACCACTGGAACTTATTCGCCCCCCGGTATCAGTTTCCCCTCTGTGATAGTGTCGACACTACAACATCTTCGAAACCGAAAACTCGGAAAGAAAAAAAAAACGGTCCCCTCTCGGGTAATAATTTTCTGCCTGATTGAACACCTTACACCCGGTCAAAAAGAAGAAAATAAATTCGAACAGAAGAGCTTCTCTCTCAGCCTCGTACGCCGCCCGCCCCTCTCGCGACCACCTCGCCACCGATTCGGTCCGGGTAAAGTTTTGATCACTCTCTGCCACAATCAGCCCCGTCGCCCGCCTCGCGTGAAGCCCGGTGCTCACTGTGGCCGTCGTTCGCCACCTCGATAACGTTGGTGTTCAAACTGCATAGCTCCCTCTTTCAAAATCAGCGTGGTCGCAAAAATAAGCACCGCTTGAATAGTATCTTGCCATCCCGAACGACCCTTATAACTCGTACATACTTTATCAAAAGTCATAAATGGAGGGCCAGACAAAGCCCGTTCATGCATCCCTCGTGTCTCGAGGCACACGCGACGCCTAGGCACGAAAGTGGCGACCGCGCTCCTTGCAACCCCCCCTCTACCCGCCAGCACCCGCTGACACCAGCGACGGCGGCGGGTCTTCCGGCGGTGCCGTGCTCGGAGTACACGCACGCACACGGAACGAAAGAAGAAAAAAATAAGAAAGGACCGAGAGAACAAAGAACCGCTGGAAAGATCCGGCAAGTAATAAAAGGTGGCGGTTTGGAAGTGGGAGCTCTGAGAGGCCAGGGATGTACCAACCGAGCACGCTCAGGGGTTGAGATCTAAGTATGTATTTCTATTACGGAGTCCGTCGGAATCGGTCCCCTCGCTGTTAAACTCTCTGGGACGTTACTCATCCGGCGCCGTATAAAAAATATGCAATAAAGATATTAAATAAAATTAGCTTGATAGGAAAAAACGCCGAAAAGAGATGACGACTAGGTTTGTACCAAGTTCGAGGTACAGCATCCGCCACCCGAAGATTGTGTCCGAAGTGCAACATGGTGAACTTAGGGAGATGTACGACACGCGTACTGCTGCACGCGCGCTCTTCCTATCTAGATGGCTGCTGATTTCGCTCTTTCTTTTTTTTTCCCGTGGCATTACATGGGTTCCCGAAAGGGTTAGCTATTCCCACTCTGGAAGGAAATATATAAGAACCGTTTATACACTGATCTTAACATCAAGCGTTCCTTATATTTCCGTCCAAAAGTGGGATGAATCACCAGGTATGAACTATGGTATGGACTATTACAAGAAGACCCCGCAGGGAGCGGTCTGGTCTCCTCGCTGTCAACCACTATCAGCTGCTATAGTGGTCAATCGGAATCGTTATTCTCTCCGCTATTTGTTTTTTTAATAAGAACATCAGATGTTCTTCAATTGGTCTGTCGGAATCGGTCCCCTGTCTCGCTCCGCACAACTTGTCACGACCTGTTCCGTCACTTCAGGCTCCCCGCACTTCATGCCACCATTAACACTACCTCTACTACCTTTACCCCCTCCCGCCACCATTAACACCATGCCCATTGCCATCACCCCCAAGCCCCCCAAAAGGCGAAACAGAAAGGGGATAAGATGAACAATAAAAACTCATGGGGCTTATGGAAAACACGTATTGAGCGCCCAAATGTTGGAGGTGTCTCTGTTAGGAGTAAGAACGATGCTCCGTCTCGAAACGGATGCCTGGTCAATGGTCAAATGGCTAATGCAAGCAATAAATGAGTACGCCCCCCCCCCCCCCCCCCGCTGCCCCCCGCCCCCACGCGCCCAAACCACACCGCCTCCTCAATATCTCCAGACTGCCGTACGAAACCTCTGCATCCCGGTGGTCGGCGCCTGCCCCACGCCGGCCGCTCGAGTAGCTGCGATTAAACTGGTGCGCGTGCAGGCCTGCCGGGGCCTGAAGCTCCTGAGGAATTGCCTCGCCTGGCGCGACCTGCTCTCCCCCCAATCCCTCGTCCCCCTAGCCCTCGGCAACCTCGTCGCAAAGCGGCTGGTCCCCGCCTTCCGAGGCCTCGCCGCCCGCGGTGTTAACGGCGGCGGTGTCACCGGGGGTAAGGCTTCGGCGCGGACAGGGATAGGGGCGGGGGCGGGGGCGGGGGCTGCGGAGGCGCTGGCGCTGTGCGAGCGTGCGGTGGAATTGCTGCCGGTTGACTGGATGGAGAGACCCGATGCTTCCGCCGCGCTGGCGTCGCTCAGAATATGCGCGCGCCTTTTTGGGGACGGGCTGGAAGGAGGGGGTGGGGACGGTGGTGTGGCGGCGTCGGCAGGGGGGTGTGTGGGCGTAGAGCGCGTCGTGAGGTTGCAGGTGGCCTTGGGCGATGACGGCGCCGCGAAGGATCTCGCGCGGCGGCACGGGCTCAAGATTGCTTGATTTTGGTTTTGATGCTGAGTGTTGGTTTTGATTTCAGAATCTTGTTTTTCCTGCTTTTGCGGCTGGAAATCTGCTACTACGTGCAGGCAGTGGTTTTAATAGTACTTGACAGTAGAAGTACGTGTTGTTCTGTATTTTTTTATTTTTAAGGGTGACTGATGCTGTTCACAGTTAGTAATAGCATACTGATATCAACATCTAACCTCCCAAATGATATTAGCAAGATCCGTTGATAGCTTTTCCGTCGGCCTCGGAAAGCGCTCCATTTTCCTTTTTATGGCCTCGATTTACCAACGTCCTTGGCCAGTTCGGGCATGCGCGGAGCCGGGCGGCAAGCGTCAGCCCGCTGTGGCAAAACCCCCTTGTATATTACATCACTGTAATTTCGTTTGCCGTCCGACAGTATACAGCGCATAATTAATTTCAACAAAGACGAGTATCACCTCCTTCGCTGTGAGTGCAGTTCACAGCACGATACCATCTTCTAGCTCTACCGGTAGTGATTGTGGTCATGGTTAACAGCACACGTCATCCATAATCCACAATGACACTGTACTTACATTACTGATGTTACTAAAGGAGTTCCACATGTTACTATGGTCTTCTGTGGCAGAACTCCGAACCCATCTGCCTCGAAAAACGTCTTGAAGCGATGTGATACCAGTGGTTTTACACCATTTTATGGCCCCGCTGGAATTACGGCCAATGGTGCCTCTGTCATCATGGCCGAGGCAGGGGAGCTTGCGGTATCCGGTGGCACCGGGACTGGGACCGCCCCCGACGCCTCTCCTCACTGAAGCGGTCCAAAATATCCGCAAGGGAGTCTGCATAGTCGCCAGGGCGTCAATCGCCGACACCGCTGGCCTACGTAGCCGAGTGCTTCTTATGGGACAGCGTCATCGACGGACATGTCGTTAGCAGACGCCAAGTCGGAGCCTTCGATGCCGCTAACACCGCCGCCCCCGCCACTGGCAGTGCCTGCGCCGGTCCAGGATTCAGGCCAGCCATTATCGGGACTCATCCTCTGGCACCTTCGCGAGTGAACCCGTGGCGCCCTCCGGACGAAGGGCTGCTCCTACTCCCACAGCCACCACCGTAACTGTCGCCGCCCCCCATGCCCACCAACGGAACGACGGGCGGTGCCCACGCGGCGCCCACAACAGTCTCCACCAACGGGTCAGCCCCGACCACTCCCGCGGATTCCACTGGCAAGCCGTTGCTCGTAACGTCCCCATCGTCGACACCGTACCCGCTGCCAACTAAGTTACCATCTGCCAGACCACCCCCGCCGTCACCAGCAACGCTGTCGCGGGCGGCTGCCCGCCCATCGACAGGGGCGCCACGCCTGACGCCGTTTGTGACTTGTGCTCAAATATTCACTGCAATGGCACCGGAGGATGAGAGTTCGGGACCCGTGTCCGAACCGCCACCGTCGCCACCACGGCCAATATCACCCGCGCCCGCAGAAAAAGGGAAGCTCCGTAAGGCTGGCCCCGAAAGACTGCTGCGTGCACTGCGAGGCATTGGCGGGTCCGATGGCCCATATAGGTACCTTCCTCCACCAACTCCATCTACCGTGCTACGCCAAACTGCGCGTCAGGCCGGCGGCCAAGCTGCGGAGTCAGGCATATCGGGCGACCATGGCAGTCGACGAGGCCGATAGGAAGGCGCTCCGGCACCGCGGTGACAGGTTTAGAGTAGAGGCGGTGGCGGCCGCACGATGAACCATGCCGGCAGAGGGAGGAGGGGGGGCATCCACCAGGGTTACAACGGGCGGAAGGGGGGGGGAGTCATATGCAGCATTTTGCCACGGGGGGTTTAGTAGACCGCCTTGATGCACGTGTCCTGCTCGCGCGACGTGCATCGCCGTTGAGCTCTAGGCTCCGTTGAGAACCCAATCCCCCGAGCCATGCCCGCCGGAGTACGGCAAGCCACTTGTCCGAATCTGGCTGTACATATGGGGCGCCGGAATGTAGGTATATGACCCCTTTTTGAACCGAATCGTTGCCTCGGCAGGTCGGCAGACACGTCGGAGGGGAGAGACGGCAAGGGACAGGGTCGCCGTAGCTGAACGCTGCCTCCTGAGCAGGGCCAAAACACCCCGCTGGAAACGATAGATTGGTCGCGAAGCGTCATGGAGCAAAGCAAGGAGGACACTGCAGGATACTGGCGTGGCACAACCCCTCAAGTATCACAAGTGCAAGCGCCGGGGGCGGCCTGTGAGCAGAAGATGAAAGTCTTGACATTCAGAGGTTCGCTTTCTCCGGTTGGCTCGCTCACCCGTGGTGCACCATGAAGGGCCGAGAGGGGTCAGAAGGGTAGACGATCAGTTTGGGGTGGCCTTCAGAGGAGCGACTGGAGCGAGAGCTCCATCGGAGAACGTTCCACCTCGCGGAAATATCATCGACTTGCGGTAAAAATAATGACCTTGCTGCCGGATGGGGCGCCCATAGGCAGCAGCGCTTGGCGACACTTTGGAGATCGACTACTCCGAGTTTGGAGGAGGCCCCGAACCAAGGCGAAGGAGACCAGCATGCACCAGGAGGAACGGAGGAGGGCACCGAATGACCTACTGTATGTATCTACTTCGATCGGGCCCTAGATTACTCTATTGGCGAGTTGGATGACAACCACGTACGAGTACCGATTCCGTGCGACCACGGAAGGCATTTGTGCACCCCCGTTACATATAGGAGCGTGCGAAACGCCTCTGGAGCAGGCATACCGACCCCAAACCTTACGGCCACTTGGAGTGGCAAATAGGAGGTCGACCTCCCCACCCGGCGGAAACGGCCCGAGGGCTGCCCATGACCGAGCGGGGGAGGGGGTGGGCGGCGGGGAGGGGTGCTCTGTAGTTCACCGAATTTCTTTAGTGGGGCGTCTCTGAACCGGACCCGGCCAGCTACACGACGACCGACATCGACAGTACATTCGAGCACACGGTGAGTGTCTATGGAAGTAATCCAAGCTCTTCGTTTTTCCTGTGCCTCGTGTTCAGTGATGTTCTGGACCCGCCTAGGGGACATATCTCCGTGTTCCCCGCGCGAGGGAATGGGAACTGGCCGTCGGTCGCTACCGTGCACTGTTCGTTTCGTTCGGAAGCCGACCGCAGGATTTTGCTTCGACAACCAGATCAAACGCTCTGCATTGGATATCGCGTCCAAGGATACCTGAAGGGCCTCGACACCGAGTGGGAGAACCGCCTGACAAGAAATACAAATGGGATTGCGAGTATGTTGTAAAAAAACATGTTGGATTGCGATTATATGAATTGCGGGTATAGGGGGTGTATTCGATAGGAGAGACGTACTCGATCTCATGCATGGCCGTAGTCGTATGACCATAGACCCTCGCATCCCTACAATGCCGGGATGGAGCACGTCGGGTTCTCACCGACCAGGCAGACATTGCTTGCACCAAGCGCGAAGCGCCGTGAGGTGTCCGGCAAGTCGCATGCATGGAGGGTGAGCTGTATCCTACTAAGAACCACTTCTGAGACGGACTTGGGTAAGGATGACAGCTTCAATGAGTTAATATAATTTCCGGTGTAGCCACTTCCAGAGACAGCAATGGGAGTGCTATGTACCTACCTCTTGGGTGCCTTACCATAGACACTACCAGGTACCAGGTACGTGATACGATCATTCTCCTTGTGCGGAGTAAAGGTTCTCCACCTCGTACAAATTATCTAACTCGATCACCAGCTGTGACCTACCGCCAAAAAAAAAAGAAGGACCCTGGTTGTCTAGCTCAAGTAGTGAGCGGCGTGTTTTACAGTGTCGTTGCCAACCGACACCAACCCAACCTATTTCTATAATGGGGGGGAGGGATTAATTTCATTACCTAATGACTTGAATTACAGCAGTGTGATTTCATTAATTGTTTGTTTTAGGAGGCAATATAAACCGTCGGGGCTCAAAACGTGTTGGAGGCAGGTGACGCGCTGTTTGTTTTGTTTCTTCAGGCGGAGGCGGCTCCGCCAGAAGAAACACACCCGGCGCTGGAGAGCGACCTGTTAACAATGGCGCAGGTTGAGCAGGGGGGCGCTTCTCTGGGTGTCATTAGAGAGCCGCTAGACCACCGGGGACAGGGATGCCACACCAACTGGACAATCTGGAATCGCCAAGCCGCATCTACAACACCCGGAGCGCCAGATTTTCGTCTAGGAGCGAGGGACGGGCAGGATTGATCCCAAGGGTAAGATGAAGCCGGCCGTGATTATCTGGGAGGGGAGATGGGCCTATATGTTAGCCGGGGGCGAAGCCCCAGACCCAAAGGCAGCGCAACGCCCTCGTCCGCGAGCCCTGGGGGAGGAGGTGATGATAGAGTAACCGAATCGATCCAACGCATTGGCGAGAGAAGAGAAAGTGCAGAGCCCAAAAATCTAAAGGAGAGAAGCCGCACGAAACAGCGGCGGGCTTCCCGTACCTAACGGCGGGGTACCAGTCGGAGGATCCTCCAGGGTGCTGGAGAGAGGGTCAGAAAACGGTGCTCACCCAGACTCCTTCCAGGGCGACACCCGAGGAGACGTGGCGTGCGTAGTCTGCCGTGTAACGAACTCCAGCACGGCTCCATTCCTTTGTGGGCAAGGACTCTACGTGCGCCACGCGCGGTTGTGTGGTTGAAGCCCATACGAGAGGCGCGGGGCCGGCACCACTTCACTGACCAGAAGGTAACTAAAGAGCCCGGCACGCGGGATGGAACGCATTGGAGGCGTCGGTTCCAAGCGGACCCGGGTGTTCGCACCCAGGCCGCACGGATGGGAGAGGAGATCACAGGCGACGTGGACTTACGAAGCCGGGGCTGTAGCACGGGTATAGACTAGGACAGCCTGGATATGGAGCCACTGGTCTAAGCGCACCTTTCTACGGGAACGGGAGGGTTTGGGTTGCCGTCGCCGGAAGCGAGAATGTTGTCCGCTTCTATCGAGAGCAGGGTTGAGATATTATACCGCAAGTTCTGGTGGACCTTGCCGGTTCATTGGTAGACTGAGTGAGGAGTGGGTTCCGTTAATCGAGCATGCACCTAGCCCAGAAGAAGCTTGGGGGAGATTCGAGCCACATGAGAGATCCCAAAGGAAGAGATGGCCGGAATAGTTGTTGAAGTTTGGTTGGAGTGGGGTCGTGGCGCTGAACAGAATTCCAACCCAAGGCCCCCAGAGATCGACATGCTCGCGTTGACGACGTGAACACTAAGGATTCTCAGATAGATTAAGCAAGCTGGTGAACCGAGGCCGTTATGCCGTGCACACAGCTTCTCCGGACCAACTATCAGAACCGTCACTCCCACCGGGACAGGATTGCCCGCTAGGGGGGTTGGAAACAAGATCCTTCGCCAACGTCCGCACAGGAACCTGCAGGGGGCAGGATCTACCCGCTACCTTCGGGCGCGGTCGAGCAACCCGATCCGAGTCATAATCGCCTCATAATTCGTGGTCATGGAACATGAAAATGAGGATAATTGGAATCGAGGAATGAATACGGGGCGGCGACGTACCCCTGCTTAGATGCAGTTAACGTCGACAAGCGACACGCACGCCTCTGCCATGTGACCCAGAGCCCGAGCACAGGTGAACCAGCACCATAGGCTTTTCCACGCGACCTCTCGCTCACTCAGTGGCTTGGGATCCGGATTCTCACCAAGCTGAAGTAAATAACTCTTCACGTCGGATCGGCACCTAAGGATAAATATCGTCATCGCAAAAGAGGAGACCCTCGGAAGGCACCGACTCTGGAGTGCCGCAACATGGTCATGCTATTGGATATCACCCACGTAGGCCCGTAAGCGCGGGTAATTCTGCCAAGAAGTAACGCTGACCGCAACAGATCGGCTGCCCCAATAGTATCTCTGAGGCGCGCCCGCGCAAACATAAGGCTCGTCCGAGACTATTGTCTTTGGACGAGCGGAGCCGCAAATGTGCCACCTTCGCAGTGGAAACCTTTGGGCGTTTTGGGTAATATGTGCATAACAGCTTCGTCGATATGCCTACGGCAGGAGTAGTGAGAGGGAAGGTTAGAAGGTCCTTTGCTAGAAAGGGGATCTACAAGAAGCGCCTCTAGCAGACAAGCTCGGTTACCACAAGAATCCATCTGGAGGAGGGTATCTCCGATAAGAATCCTGTGCCGGGGTCGCCTGGAGGCTAGGAGGACCGGGGAGCGGGGGGTGGCAGACTCACACCCATGGCTTGGGGATCTGGAGTCTGGATGCAGTTCATGAGGGTAAAATAACCTGCCAAAAGAAGATGCCATACTTCGTGCGTAGACAGGGCAGCAGGAAGAGTAAACCGATTTCAGGCCGAAAGCGCGTACAAAAAGTCCAAGTAAAATATAGCATCCTTCTTTGATTGTTCTTTTGTTTTTGTTCTTGCTGCAGTTGGCTCACGTATTGAGTTATCGAGACTCAGCCGGACATTGTCAGAGGGAACATTTTAACGGTAGCCACAATAAATGTGTACCACAGAGGCCACAGGACCACCCAGCGTGCTAACGTTTCGCCGCCGTTGACCTCGCCGCTCTCTTGCCAGAAATCATCTCATTTCGGATCCGGGTATATCGACCACCCAAAGCGAGTAACTCGGCCTCGCCAACCGTGTCGGGTGAGCGATTTGCGGTGCGACTGAGTGTATTGTGGTACGAACGCTGACTAAGGTGGTGTACAACTTTGTGAGTTTGGCGAGCGGAACAAAGAGCATCCCAGGAAACCTCTCAGACAACACCATGTAACTTTTGAAAGTATACCGTACGTACAGTAGGGAATAAGATTTTAGTGCGCGTGCGGCACGTTTTCATGTGACCCAGCCACGACAGGCGCAGGCTTACAAGGAAACGTGGACCAAGCAAAGTTTTTTTTACCGAGGAGGGAAAGTGAAGTGCAGTTCCAAGGTTTAGGCCGTAGCACTGCTTCAGCCCATCCATGCCTGTTCGTGCTGCTGATTTTGTCCGGCGGTACACTTTTCCTTTCTTCTCCCTATTTTGGGTACTAGGCTTATGCATTGAAGGTCGTACGCGCCATATGTGTACATGGAGCGTGAGTGTCGCAGGTTTTGGTCGCAAACAAGTTCTTCACCAACAAGAGACATGTGACGAGGGGGTGCGTTTGGCGAAACCATCCATGCAACCAACGATTCTAAATATCGCGCACCCATTTTAGCACGTTTTCGAGCATTGCCCCCTGCGCTGCCTGTGCACTTGGTCACATCCGCGAGAAGAAGAGACCACTGCAAAAAGTTCACAATGGAAGGAGAGAATGGGGTACCAGGCATCCCCCTCGGTCGGGAGAGCTGTTGGGCTGCAGTAGTATCAAATAGTAGACTCACATACTCGAGAGAGCGAGCTGATGTTAACCTCCAGGGTATTCAAGCCCCAACGTGCCCAAACCTCGCCCCACCCTATGCAACGTCTGCGGCCAAAATAGGTAGCGCAAACTGCCTGTACAAGCACACATGCAACGCACACGGCAGCGGCCCCGGCGGTAGCTACGCCAACCGTGTCCACAACACCAACACCAACAGTAACACTTATCAGGTACTTGTTTAACTCAACACTATCGTTACACAACACACGGCATATACCGGCATGTACAAAAAAGAAGTAGCTAACCTGCTCGGCGCTGCTTGGGGCAGCAACGACTCCATCCGCGGCCGTTTAGACCGTGAGCCCTGGCCTCTTTGTAGACACAACTAAGCGCTTCAAAATGCTAAAACACGATGATCGGCCTGGTGTGTCCCCGTCTCCGCGAACCTTGCGAATGTTGAACAAACATGCCACAATAACAGTGAGCGTAGTCACCCCCGCCGCTACCAGGACCGCCGAATAAACATACCAACTGGTGTGGTCGGATACTACTGAAGGCCGACGGCCGCACCGGGCAGGGCAAGGGCCACCGCCCGAAGACTCGCAGCAAAGAGCGAAGGCATTCACCGACAGTTCCGGGAAGTTTTTGACATCCGGGAAAACATCGCCTGTCGAAAAATGCAGCGAGTTCCGCGAACGGCGTGACTGCTAACTGTTAGTACTGTTAATATCAACAAAACAAACCACGGTTGATTGTGACAAGAAATTTGATATTGACAAGCCAAGCGAGCGCACCTTGTTCACGAAGCATAAGTAGGGGTGCTGGTCACTGTGGTAAGATTGCATGGTACACTCCCACTTACCAGGTAATAGTTAAGACAGCCAAGACTACAGTCTCAGGTGGACCCTCTCGAAAGCTTTCCCTTGGGTGCTGCAGCCTAGATAGCGCGGCTGTAACCCTACCCCGCTTAACCCCCTTAGAACCGCAGTCCCGTTTTGGGGACAAACTACTTGAAATCTGACTGGTTTGTCCCCATAGTGGGACTGCGGTTCTAAAAGGGTTAAGAGTGGATGAATTTAGGGCCAATCAGCTACTGACAACGATTTTTTTATCATATTATATCTACAGCTGTATCATTTATGTGTATGCCGGTATATCATGTCGCAATAGCGGTCGTATCTGCTACTACTCGATTCGGCCGTCGACGCCAGGTAGCCGCAAGGGCAAGAAGGAGCAAATAAAAACAGTGTAGCTAGCGGCAGGAACAGCTAGTAGTACTGCCGTCACCTCCATATGATGCAGCATGCGCGATTGACATCAAGCACATGCTGCATCAAGACTTGAGCAGCGCTAACAATCCGAGCACCAGACCTGAACTGGATCATCGCCGCGATCTGCAGCATGCACAGGGAATTTGGCGAAACTCGGCATAAGACGTTTCGAACTTGCTTTATTGTACAAGCGAATGTCCGTATAAACGTCTGCCAGGTATAAGGTACATGACAATAGCTGTCCGCCTCAACATATGAGCTAAGCGAAGTATACTATTCATGCGCTGAAATATTAGGGACCGAGATTGCTCTCATGAAATTGTCCTGTGGGCCGTGATAGCGCCCAGAAGTGTCACCAGCGCCTGTTACATGTATCTTTCACGAGGAATTAATGAAAAAAAAGCGAGACCGATCACGTAGCTTTTGAAAAGTTGAGTATTGACCCATATCAGAAGAGCTCACAACTGACGGCTTTGTTTTTACTGCCCGCGCCGCAGCGAATTTCGTCAGGTTCATTTGTGTCGCGCGAAAACTCCTGTTTCAGTAGAAATGCTGTGTGTGTGGTGTTAGCCATGCAGTATCACAATTACCTGCGACAAGGAGCGTGACAAGAGCACCCCAGAGTAGGCGTGCAGTCAGGCATCCACACAGACATAGACCGGGGAAGCAAGCTACCAGGTAGCGTTTTGTTCTTGTTGTGAAGGAGCCGTATGACCGGGGGGGGGGGGGTAATCAAGTGTCAACGGTCTCAATGGCTCTTTTTTTATCAAATTTTTTCAAGTACGTCAGCTATTAGTTCGACCGATTGAATGGTTGACATTCAAATTGCAAATTTCGTGATGAGCCGGCCGCGCGTGTTACATACTCCACGCAATTGTTTCCAGCATGAAATACTGTAGGAAACTAGACACCACGATACGACCAAATACCGCGCTGGAAGACCTGACGGACAGTTTCGTCGCCGTTGTATGAGCTCATACTTTATCCGCCACCAGCACTTGTAATTCGGTCATAGCTTACTTATTCGTCAAAGCTTGCTCTCTCCAACCCAATTTAGGGGGGAGGGATCGCGCCTGCTTTTGCTCCGTCAACACATGAGCTCGAGGGGGGGTATTCCAGAAGCGAGCTGCTCGGCAAAGTGAGCTCTATGGAATGCATTTCACCACAACAATATCTACTTGTTTCTCATGCGTCCCACATACCAGTAGAACACGTGTAGCCGAACTTTCCAGGCTCGCAGTCGTCGCACGCCTCGGCAGGGCAGTCTGCAGAACGCGTTCAATACACGGACATATCAACAACGGTGACGCGACGTCTTCACAATGTACAACATAATCGGGTCTTTTGAAAACAAAAATACACTCAAACCCACAAC
Organism: Nereocystis luetkeana; assembly: GCA_031213475.1. Taxonomy (NCBI): domain Eukaryota; class Phaeophyceae; order Laminariales; family Laminariaceae; genus Nereocystis; species Nereocystis luetkeana. The sequence goes on from JARUPZ010000040.1 coordinate 390,075, forward strand.
AAACAAAAATGCGCCTGCCATATCGTGTGCATTGGAGGTGGAAATAACCCAAGTAATTGGTCCTTCTTAGGACTGCAGTCCCGTTTCGGGCACAAACCAGTCAAAGTCTAAGTAGGTTGCCCCCCAAACGGGGCTGCAGTCCTAAAAGGGCTAACAAACAATTCAATTAATTAATTAATTACTTTCACCCGCCCCTTCTATTCGCACCACCCAGGTAGGTACACTCCACCTGAATAACCCGTCGAAAAAAAGCCGTGCAGACTTTTGTACATATTGACAACCAATCCGACCATGAAGCGAAACGTGTGTCCACGGGCAGTTGGTGGATCGCTACCGTGCGTTTGAGCAAGACAGCCATCCACAACCATACTTCATATTGAGATTGTCCTTTGCTATATGTAGAGCAGTCTACCGTGGTTCGAGTATTACCGGCTGGGCTAGAGTTACTACGTACAGCACTGGAGGATACCACCCTACAAACAAAATCAACCTTTAGTCTCTTGGAAGGCAATCTCTCTGTTTTTCCGGCGGCAATCTAAGTATTCTAAATATATTTCGTTTTTCACTGTGTACTTTTTCGGGGTTCAAGTCCCTCGAACAGTGGCTGTTTATCATCGACGAGACATATTTCGAGGAGACAATCAGAAGCTTGGCGCTTCCAACCCCATTGACAAGGCCAACACATGCTCCAACGTAACACGAGTCTGGGGTAGGACTCCCCCCAAGTATCTCTGCGGCACAGGAGTAGATGGGGGGCGACAAGACCAGTGGCAGGGGGAAAACCACTCAGCTTCAAGCCTAAGACACCGAGTTTTGGACAACGTAGGAGCCTCCTGAAAAATGTGTTCGATTATTCCAGCTACGAAGACCAAAGCGTGCCGATATCAGCGACTTAGTATCAATTCTAACTCTGGAAAACGGTACGTACGTAGGCCGGGTAGGTCTGCAAGGGGGCCCGAAAGAAACTTACCACATGTTCCGCTACCGTCGAAGTCAGTGGGAAGACCGGTGCCAGGAGGGGACCTGCCAATAGGGGGACAACCAGCAACGGGTGCATCGATATAGGTCTTGATGATCAACGCTGAAAGGCATCGTCACGTTTGAAACTTTGAACGTGCAGCGGATCCAGTGCTTTAGTAGCTAATCGCACAAATAAACCCACAGTACTACGGGGGGCCATAGTTAATAGGACCTATGGTCTACACAAAAAAACTATATATTTACCTATGTTTATCACAATATTTGGTCCTATTTACCATGGTCCCCCGTAATAGGACCTTCTTGAAGGTATGCCTATCAAGGGATGTCATGTACCAGATGTACCTCAACTATATTAGCTGCCGACCACCTTGAGAGTTGTGCAATGATGAACCACACCAAGCACAGAAGCCAATTGTGGTGTTTCCGAGCTCCTCAGGCAGGTTCATCGCGAACACGTTTAAGGCTTTTCGAACTATTTGGCACCACGACTAGAGAAACATCATCTCTTGGTCTTGAAAGGACAGGGTTCTAGAGCCGACAAACTACGCGAGGTGTGAGATATTTGGACCGTCTCTGCCATACGGGATGCGATTTCACGCTGACAAAAATCATGGGGGTGACGACATGTTTGTGCTGGGCTCACGCATACCAGGGTACAAATTGTGCTTATGATTCATTTTGGGTCAACAAACAGGCAGTACAGCCTTCTAGCCGTGCTTACCCCGATGGCAAGCACTGCAGATTGGCGTTTCCCCTTAGGCCCCTGCAGCAAATAATCCGTAACCGATGACGGTTCGCCGGCGGAAGTGGGTGCGAGCACACGCGCGATTTGCGGGTAAATCGGCAGGTAGGTTAAGGTTAGCATGTGATTATCTACTGAGTCTGTAGTGCAATTCGTGGGGAGGAAGGAGGCTATCGCACGATGAGTAGGGAAAAGCCTCTGTGATCGGTAGCGCAGCGGAAGAGCAGTGGACGATCGAAGTAAATAATGAATGGTGTTCGACAGGAACAAGCGACTACCCGTATTCCATAGCCCATACTGATCAGTGCCGCTATCATTTTCTTGTGGTATACTACAAATTGATATACTGTAACTCCAACATCCATTGTTTGTGGACTTTTACCGGCAGCACATAAAACATACGTTACCAGGCAGGCGGTTCTACGGCATCTCGCACTCACAAAGATGTCAGCGCTTCCAGATCATCGAAAATCCCTGCCGGTAAAGTGGTTAGATCGTTGCTGTTTAGGCTCCTGGAGGCATTGACAAAACGAGACATCGGGGAAACAGACGGAGTGGTAAGCTGTCAACGGTTGTAGCACTGTAGTACATCCAGTAATGTGTGCGCCGAAGTTTGTCTCGTCCACGACGGTAAAAGTACCCTACCACCTGACGGCATGCAGCGAGCTCATGCCACCTCTACGATAGAGACTACAGCTAGCTCGCTTCGGGTAAGCTATCCGCAAAGCTTTCCCTCTGCTGGCTTTGTGGACGAGCTGCTATGACGAACAGAGACAAAGCCCTAGAGAGGCCAGAGGGCAATTGATGGCACATACGGAGTATGCAAGCATCACTGCGACAACTGCGGTACGGTCCCCAGAAGCAGAGTCCAGTGGCCTAGTCGGTGGTGATCAACGAGTTCCCAATAACTCCAACCTTACCTACGCTTTACCGTCTTAGACCCCGCGCGAGCAAGAGAAACCGAGACGTTCATGTGCTACCTCCAAGTTATATCGTATGCGCCAGTGCGCATCCAACGCTCATCACAGACGGTTGAACATATCATGTCGCGCGGACCAGGACCGTACGGGTAGCTGGAGCGATATTGATCAAAGGCAAGGATGAAAACGAGACGTCGTGATTATGAGTGGTTCCGCAGCTCTGGGCAAGGCTGGAGTCACAGCTGACGAACTTCCCCCGCGCACCATGCACTCACAAGTTATGCAGTACTCGCAGACCATCGAACAGCCCTGCCGGAAGAGTAGTCAAAGCGTTTGATTGGAGAACCCTAGATATACCGACAGGAGCGGGATAGCGGAGCAGCAAGAATTATCAACAACCTAGAATCCAAATGTAACGCCTTCAGGGGCACCCAGGGGCCCTGCTTTTCACCTCATACCAGCCTCGTAGTAGAGGGACACCTCGAGGTGGGAACATCGGCAGCACCGTGAAACGGTGCAAAGGCCCGCCAGCAAGCTCGCGTCTATACGACAAATGCAGAATGAGCCTACTATTCCGAGCGTTTTTTTTACGACCAAGTATCTCTGTCACCGGGCTACACACATTCGCCAAACGCACATCTTCAGCAGCAAGACTGCGGCAAGCTTGACTCGCGTACTATGTTCGGGGGCTCTTCCTATCCGTCACTCAATCTAGATAAACCAATCTTCTACAGAGATCTAAGAGCAGCAAAATGTAGAAAAATCAACCCGCAAGTACGGAAAGCAGGCAAAAAGACAGCGGTCATAACGTTTTTGGCTGCGTGTTGGGTCGTCCGCCTGTTCGTATGTTCATCTGTTCAATAGCTCGGCTGTATCATAGCCGTGTCTAGAACAAGCGAATACAGTAGATGGAAATATGAATGCCACGGGAATCCAGATAAAACCGTAAGTAGGAATCAGAAGGAAGCCAAGGCCGCGGCGGAAACAACACACAGAATCGTGACGCCTGACTGTGGCGGTGCGTAGTGCCAACAGCAACATACACTATGTAACCAGCACTGCCGGGAGAAGGAAATGCTCGCGAAGCGACGGTGCGAATCCTAAATAGTAATAGTTGGCGGGGATCAACGAGGTCCCTGCAAAGGAAAGTTTCAAATAAACATCACCTCCGCTTTTTGGCCATGATTATTGCACATGATGAGCAATGCAGACGGAGGCGCACACGTGCGAACATTATGTCAAATAGCCTCAGTGTCCATCCACCATCCACGTAAGGGGGTGTTCTCATACCTAACGTATCATACGTACATCCAGAGAGTGGCTGTGATAACTGAAGGACAACCAGCGTGAAAACGAGTAATGCGGAAAATAAATGCTGTATCATGCACAGAGCTGGAGCCATGACTGGGGAAATGTCACAACAGGCCACATGCGGGACCGTGAGCTGTACTTACAATGTTAGAAGGGCTCCCAGGTCATCGAAGAGCCCTGCCGGTAGTGAAATCAACCTATTTGATCCAAGACGCCTGGAAGCGTGACACAGGGCAAAGAAGCAGGCCAGTAACGCTCACATCAATAGGAAATAGAGGTTGCGTCTACGATGGGCCTGGCTTGGAGACTAGAATAGAGCCTCCTTTTAACCTGCACAACTATTAATAGTAATAATACTAAATAGACATCTTGGGAGTAGTCTAGTCACCTACCATCGTAAAGCGATTTGAGATAAGCTCGTACCGGTACCAGGTATTTCACAAAGGGGTTTGGCTGGTCACATTCTTCATTTATGTCGTGACCCCAAACTGTACACGTTCCAACCAATCCGAATCATCGCGTCGTGAAGAGCAAGTGAGATTCCGGTTGCTTGGGGTTGGTCGACCTTTTCGGATGTCTCGTCATTCTTTGTTTCGGTTACATCGCAAGGCAGTCAAATTCACGGACTTGCCCCGTGGGAAGCAGATGGAAGCCAAGCCACGCGTCTAAAAACTCCCATACAAAGACGCGTTCTACGATAGAGGTAGCACTTTTCCGCTAAAATGCTTTCTGTATGACGGGGTTCCTTAACCCAAAACCATCGGAATGCCTATCTTGTTTCGAAAAATGACGTTTTCGTACACTTGGGCCATGGGATTATTCATCGGGATGAATTTTGGTTTTTGCAGAAGACAGTTTTCGGGTGAGCAATGGAGCTCCTCACGTGAGGAGCCTCAGAGTATTTAGGGTGAACCTCTATCGTAGAACGCCTTGAAACGTGTTAAAAACTGGCCGTGGCGATTCAGTTCCAACAGCAACATACAACATGTAACGGTCACTGTTGGGAGGATAAAACGCTTAGCGACCGACGGTACGACCCTAAAACAATGGCCCGGGAAGAAGTAAGCAGTGGCAGCTTCCCCGTCATAACTCCCGCGTGAGTTACACCAGTCCGGAGATATATGTCCATATACCACGTTGAACCATGGTACAAATTTGTCATCCAATATCTACCAAAGATGGTTCGATGTATGAAATGTCAACGAGGCCTCTGCAACGGGTCCAAATTCAAATTTGGAATGTTTTTTTTCCGTCACGGATTTTGCGTGAGCAACTGCAACGGGAGGCGCACACGTGCGAAGAGCGTGTCAAAGTATCACATCGATAAAAATATTTGTTCTCATACCCCGCGTGCCATGCATCTATGTACAGTGGTCGTGATGTCCGAAGGATCGCGACGGGTAAATCGTGGATGAGATTGCTCGTGAAGTTAGGGACAGAACTGAAGCCGTCACTGGGGGGATGTCACTGAAAGCCACGTGCCCGGACTGTACTCACAAGCTTGATACGGTTCCCAGGCCACTGAAGAGCCCTGCTGGTAGAGTGGTCAGCCCGTTTTCTTCAAGGTGCCTAGATACAAAGTGGCAAAGGCAGGAAACGGTGCAAAGGGTTGGGTCAGTAGACCTCACAGCCATATGTACGTAGCATACAGAGGACTCGTCTACTGTGAACCTGCCTTCGGGACGACTCATGTCAGAGTTAGGGCTAGAGTCTCCTTTCAACCAACACACGACTATATAGAAGTGGTGAACAGACGTATGCTTTAGGAGAAATATAGTAGTGTATATAAACCTATTGACGGTTGAGACAAGCTCGGTATTCACGTAAAACTATTTTGATCTGTCGCACCTCCATTTTCTACTTTTGACCGTGACCCCAACCGCAACTATCTCATCCAAACCGAACCACTACGTCGTGAAGAGCAAGCGTAGTTCCGACCGCGTGTGTTCTGGTGATCCATCTGTTCGGGCGATCGTTGCTCTGCTGTATCGCTTGGCAGCCGGGTTCACAGACTTGTCCAGTTTTCTAGGAGCCTGGTGGCGTAGAGCTCAAAATAAGGCCATATGAAGCAGACGGAAGTCCAGGAAGTCGTTGCAAAAGGTCGCACAAACGTAACCCGTGACAATGGCGAACATCGAGTACAAACCGGCAATACCAACAGAATCGGGCGCTAAACATGGACACGACCAAGCAGCGGTACGATCCCGAGCGCCGAATCAAGCAGTCTGATATGTGGGGCCAACGCAGTGCCTATACAAGTTAAAAAAAACAAGAGCTTTCCCGTTGCGAATCTCGCGTGAACAGCTCAAACCGAGGCCGTACACATGTATACCCTCTTTTCAGTCGTGCCTGGGGCCCACTCAACCTCCATAAGAACGGTTCGATGCGTCACATCCCGCAAGCGACGAGAGCGCCACCGAGGGATCGTGACAGACTATAAACGATTTACCGTAGTTCAGGGATCGTGATGGAATATGAATTGTCTACCGTACTACAGTTCAGAACAGAACTGGAAGTTGAAACCGGGGGAAGGGCGACGCAGGCCGGAACCGCACTTACAAAGTGTCTAGGGCTTCCAGACCATCGAAAATTCCTGCCGGTAGAGTAGTCAGATGTTTCATGTTGATGAGGACCCTGGACACCTCGAAAGGAACAGGGGGAAGGTACAAGGAAATAGACGGGTAATTCTGCATTGATCACAACGGATAGAAATATTCAGTATAGGCCCATCATCGACCGTTTCACTGGAGCGAATGACCTTTGAGAAAAACGATGGACCGCCTACACGGCCGCTACAAGCAAAAGTCAGTCCTTTCCTAGTCGGGCTTACTCGCCAACCCAACGTTGGTAGATGCTAGGGAGAAAACCACGGTGTACTGTTGTACATGCTCCATCCAGAACAAACCACCAACAACGAGAAGGCTGATTCAAGTTCGAACATCAAGACAAAGGTATGACCCCCAAAACGGTATCCTGGCGACTTTCGTCGTTGGAGGTGATGAAGTCTCGATAAACCAAACCTACGAAACAGACCCTGTCATGTTGTGCCTTCAACCTTCTCGTGTGTTCGTTGTTGAATGGTTCAGCTCCACCGTTGTTAGCCCCGTGTAGAAAATGGTATACAGCAGATGAAAACATGAACGTCACGGAGCAGAGAGCACGACCGTAGAAACCGCAAGGAACCCAAGGCAGCGAATCGCAACAAGGCCCACAAACGTTACGCCTGGCCGTTGCGATTGGTAATTCCAGTTCCAACAGCAATGCGTAACAGGTAACCGTCGCTGCCGGGAGAAGAACACGGTTGCTTACGAGGCGACAGCACGGTCCTTAAAAAGGGGGTCAACGAGGTCCCTGTAAACGTATAGGTCACCAACGCTCTTTCGTTCTGAAGCTCGTGTGAGCAATGCAAAAAGAGACGCACAAGTGCAAAATACCACGTCTAATCCTATCAGCGTCCATCCCGCATCCATAAAATGGTTTGCTCTCGTATCGCGCGTATCATGCAACGACGGACAGTGGACATAATGTCCGGAGGAGAACGAGCGCGAAAACGGGTAGATCGTGGATAACAATGCTGCTGAAGTTTTGGACAGATTTGGAGCCATCATTGGGGGGAAGTCACTCAAGGTTCGAAGCCGAAACCACGCTCACAGGCTTGTTACGGCTCCTAGGCCATCGAAGACCCCTAGCGGCAGAGTGGTCATCCTTTTTGAACTCAGGAGCCTGGCGACATCAACAGAATTGTTAAAAGGCACGAACAGGCGGGTCAATAATAGTATACCTCACATTCATAGAGAAGGGAGGATGCGTCTACGATGAGTAGTCTCCTTTCAGCCTACATACAGTAGAGTAGACCACATGCGACGGTTACCATGTAGTGGAACTGTAGACCTGCACACAAGACTGGGGCCGCTTCTCGGGGAATGCTACTGACAGCTCCATGCCAAGCCGCACTCACAAATATGCCAGCGCTTCCATGTCACCGAAAATCCCTACCGGTAAGGTGGTTAGACCATCGAAGCCAAGCATCCTGGAGACATTGACAAAAACGAGATATCGGTAATAAAAGACGGATCGGTAAACTGGCATCCGTTGCAGCACATCCAGCATGTGTGCCAATATTCGACTTCTCCACTGCTGCGAAAGTCGGCCACCATCCAATGGCATACAGCAAGAAAGCGGTACCTCAAGAAAAAAGGCTGCAGCTACAAATAGCTCGTTCCGTGTACAATGTTTGTGCAATAGGTGTCCGAAAAAGCTCTATGGGCGTGCCGCCTAGAGAACTCAGGGGAAAATTGACGGCACTATCATTTTTCGCGTACGCAACATTTCATTGCGGAGATTAAGGTCGGGCTCTCAAAAACAGAGCCTGGTGGGTGTCGAGCTGATTCCGCATTAATGCTCCAATTTATCTCCCCCATGAATGCCGGTTGTAGCATCTACTTGAATGCCACATGCTTGGAGTCACACTGACCCCCAAGAAGAGCGGAAAAACACGTTGGCGGCGTCCGGTCTCAAATATATGAATTAGGGCAAAAATTGCCCCCAAATGACTCGGAGATAGAGAGAAAATGTGACGTCATCAACTTTTATTCGGTACAAAATAGCACATTTTAGTACAGTGACAAAAATCGTGCTCCGTACATTTCAGAAAAGTCCGGGGATGGTTTCCCTGTTGTTCTCCTGAATTGACGACAACGCCCCCAACATCTTGCGTGATGACATGTAAATGTTGATGTTCGCAATGTTCGGTCCTGTGCAACTTCACAGTTGTTTTATTCATCTAGAAACTGGGTTGTCGGGGTTCCCAACCCCAGGGGCCTATTTAACCGGCCCGTTGACACGACTGAAAAAGTAAAAAACGACAAAAGAGGCCGGCGTTAAGTACCCCAAGGCATGTCTTTATAACGTTTCGATTAAATACTCGAAGAAGCGAGTACTGTGAGTAGAAGTTATATCAAGTATGATTCAACGCCCGAAGTCGATCCTGTACTGAAGCTAAGTGTTTATATACGAGGCAATGCCGTACGTTTCACAACTTTACCACACTAAAGTGGAAAATTTCACGCCGTTGTTTCGAGGTACACCCCGTATTTTGGCACACGTGTTATATGACCCCTGCCGAAATAATTTTGAACGTTTCATTTTATTTTTAGTTTGCTTGGGGTTTAGGAGGTCTAAGTATCAAAGAAATCCTAACTGACTGTATTTCCGGCGATTTCCAACGGGGGAAAAAAACAGACTTTTTAGGGGCTCATTAGAGATCTGACCCGATAAACGATGCTCAATTTCGCCGGGCGGAAAACATGGGGAATTTAGCTCGCACCAGCCTCCAGCCGGTGGGTATCACCAAGTTCCCAATGGTTCCAAGCTCACCAAAAGTTACCTTCTTAGACCTCGCGTGGGCAGCGGAAACTGAGGCGTACATGTGCTAATTCTACGCTACATGGTACCTGGTAGGCGCTAGTTCGCATTCAAGGGCCATCAAAAACGGTTCAAACTGTCATGGTGCGCGCATCATGACCGTGCGGACAGTTGTGACGATGTTCGATTAACTGCAAGAATGAAGACGTGTCGCCGTAAATGAATGTAAATGGTGCTGAAGTTCTGGACAAGACCGTAGTCACGGCTGACAAAACACCCCCTTGCACCATATGCGAAGGTTCACATACAAAACTCCTAGTGCTCCCAGACCATCGAAAAGTCCCGGGGGCAGAGTAGTCAGACCGTTTGCATCGAAGGACATGAACATATCGGCAGATGTAGGACACGGGTGCAGCGAAAATGATCTCCAACCTCGCATCCGCCTTCAGCACACACAGAGGCACCCATAAGTTCTGCTTTGCGGCTGAATTTATATTTCACCTCATACCACAGGCACAATAAAGCGACACCTTGAGAAAGAGACAGCAGCAGTAGCAGCGTTAAACGGCGCAAAGACGCGCCAGCCAGAAAACTCACGTGCCCACGCGACAAAAGCAGACTGCGCTCACTAACACGTGCCTTTCGTTGCGACTAAATGCCCCTTTCACCGGAAGACACGTTTTTTTTCCAAACGCACATCCATCAAACTGTTCGTTATCACAGCTCGCATACCATGCACCTCGTACGGTGGTCGTGAAGTTCGCAAGACAGTGAATGCGAATACGACTAATCGTGAATAATAACGCCACTGAAGTTATGGACAGGACTGCAGTCATCACTGAAAAAAAGCCAACGAGGAGAAAATCATGCCGAAATCGCACTTACAAGTACTTGAGGGCTTCCAGACCATCGAAGAGCCCTGCGGGTAGACTGATCAGCCTGTTCAAGAAAAGATGTCTGGCGACGTCGACCGGAGCGTGAAACAGCACAAAGAAGTTGGTCAGTGAAACCTCACATCCATGACAAATGGAGGATGCGTCGACTGTTGAGCCCATCTTCGCAACTATTAACAATAGGGCAAGCTTTTTCAACCTTCACATGACGAGTATAACAGACGTACCGAGTAGTAAGGCAGAAACCTGCCGCCTTGAAGTTGTTAAACCCTCTTGGGTCTTCGGAGGGGGAAAATTGCCGATAACAATCGACAATTGCAGCAACCACTGTGACCACTGCGTGACTAGGGGGATGATATAATGGTGGGTGTCCGAGTTGCAATGGAAGGGGTCGCACGGCACGGACGCAACATGATTCTGCCCGTACTGCTGGGCGATCACGCTCAAATGGTTGACAGCAGCAAAGCTACTAACCATTGTTTTGGTCGCTATCTCGTGCCTTTCTTGTTTTTCTGCTAACGCAAGAATTTCTCACTATATTGTCCTATCTGCGTTAAGGGACATTACTCTTGTCTAACGGGCTATCCGCCCTAGAGAACATTCCTGCAAAAACGATACTCTCAACTAACGGAATATCCGCCGGATTAATCCATTCTTTAGATCATTCTCGCTACGAAACTGCAGACTCTATTATCTATATATATAGCCCATGAGTACTCCACTCATATCACACAAAGGGGTGAAGAAAAGTTCGTGCTAAAAAGAAAAAGAGAGTGTCAAGGTCTGTCAGACCCCTTGTGTCCATCCGGACTCTCTGAAAACACATGTTCCAGCCAAACGTACGAGACTGCAGGCCACACAAACCCGAAACCGCACTTAAAGCTCTGTTAGCGCTCCCAGACCATCGAAGATTCCTACCGGTAGAGTGGTCAGAAACTTCATGTTGATGAGGTCCCTGGAGACCCCGAAAGAAACAGGGAAAAGATGCAAGGAGTTAGATCAGCAAACTCGTACGATCCGTAGCAACATTCAGTACGGGCCGGACCTCGACCCCTCCACTGTGGCGAGCGGCCTCTGCTGTACACGGTGGACGGCTCACGTGACCGCTACCCGCAGAAAACTAACCCTTTTCCTTTCCTAGCCGCGTCTGCTAGACGAGAAACCAGGGCGAAAATCACGGTATGGTATTCAATAGTACATGTTCCACCAGAGCAAACCATCAGCAAGGATGAAACTGATTTGTGTCCTCGTCCACGACCCAACGTCTACGATCCCGAAAGCGCGGTCCTGGTGACTTCGTCGGTGGGAGGTAGTGGGGTCTGGATAAGACAAGCTTCTCACGCCACGAACGAAAAACGCAATTCTTATGCGCAAAATCGTTTTGAGCCACTTCAATCACCATCCAACATCTAAACGCAAACGGACCGGGCTCGCACCGGTCGCGTTTATGTCTCGAACCTCGAACACTCACGGCGACAAAAACAACAGCGATGGATGCAGACGGCGAGTCGACGTGGCACGTACAGTTTTTTTTCGCAACGCTGCAGGAATAATAGGGAGCACACCGCCACGCACCCAATGCCTAACCGCACTTACAATTCTTCTAGCGCTTCCAGATCATCGAAAATCCCTCCCGGTAGAGTTTTCAAATAGGTGCTCTGCAGCTTCCTGCCGACAGCGCATGCATAGCAAAGTCAGCGCTAACCCAACTGCCACGAGCCCTACGTTGCGGCGGAAGTTCTGTTTCACCGCACAGCTCGTGCACAAACACCTCTACAGTAGGAGAACGCGCGAGTAGCAGACACCTGCAAACGCTCGGCCTTCTCGACGAGTATAAATCTGTATAGGTGCCTTCTACGCCAAACGAGCGTTCAGTGTCATTGCGAAGCAAAGCACATCAAAATATTGCTACCTCCTCCGCGAGACAGAAGTTCGTAGAGTCTGCGTGTTTGTTTCGTATGCGCATGGTGTAGTTAAACAAGCCCCGGCACGATCCCGAAAGCGGGATCCGGTCTCCCAAGCCCCAAGCTGTCAGCATTTCCACGCATCGAACCCTAAGACTTCCCACAATCTAGACAATGTGGTCTTAACCTGCGGATATAATATGCTTTGAAAGGTCTGAGTAGCACAGACCCAACCCACGAAGTATGTGCTAGATCATGCAGAATATACGTCTCTCATCCGAAACATGAGCTACATATATCGTACATGTCAGGCGTCTACCTTCCCTGAAATATCACCAAAAGGGAATCGATGATCTGTCGGATGTGTGAACGCTTCCCCGTCACTAAGCTCGTGCGAGCAACGCGAGCCAAGGCATGTACACGTGCGAACACAAGGTTGAGTCATCCATATCATATGCCAAAAGGTAAACCCTGAACCCAAACGCCATCGCGAGGATGACGAAGAAGAACCTACTGTAGTCACGGTAGGCACAACTCTTTTATGATTTGATGTTTCGTTGATTTACGGGCACAGAACAAACGCCAATACCGTCCGCCGTCTCGTTTTCGTGTCAGTCGACACTCACACTTGTTTGATCGTTCCACGCCCAGCACTGTCAAAGCAAGACGCCAGATCTTCGAGGTCGTCGTTCATTAAGCCGCAGTTGAGGAGATCACTGAAACGCACACCGGACCAGAGATACGCGCGGTAGTGTCGAAGAGAGGTGGGTATTTAGACCACGTGGGAACAACTTGGCGATTTCACCTCGGTGCCGCCCGCTCCATTTCGTTTAATATATATCATACTATACACGTGAAACGAAAAGAGGTGCAAATAAAAGACGATTAGTGCATACAAGGCAGTGAGCTACTCGGTATGTGTGAGCCGCTACATTTTGCAGCTCTGGTGCACAACATGTCGGCAATTTCGAAGTGGTGGTGGTACACACCCGAACACCAGCAACAACATGTACGGAGCCGCTACACCTGGACACCCGAACACGTGTCACGTGTCGAATACTTTGCATTGCTGGGCATAAACATTCACATTATGGCACTTTTTCCACGAGCGGCCTCACAATTCTTCGTTCCCCGACTGACATAGGTAGCTTGCATCATCGGGAGCGAAACACGGGTTGATGTAGGCGGTTCCTATTGCAGGGTAGAGGATCGTTGGGGGGTGAGGGGGGGAAGGGGGTCGATGGTTCAGCGAGGTGTGTAACGGACAAGCATCAAAAGTGGAGCTGCCGTAGTACTTCATCTGGTGCACACCGAACACAGCACTGACGACCAACGAGCGCTGGCATGTCCTAGCCTGTTTCGGTCGGTCCAACCTAGGACGCCCCCAATACAACCGTCGGTAGTACGGCGTCCTGCCTGACTGTAGCAACCACGGGTGCGCTGGGCACCAACCATACTTCAGCGATCACACCGCACCAAGGGTTCCATCGTAAGCATGATGTGGCGGAAGAAGGGAAAATATCCAATCGTGACGACACAAAGTAGCATCGTTCGTGGGTGTGACGTCAAGTGTACCAGCGACAGCACGATAGGACGAAAAACCAACGGAATTCCAGAAACGTAGTGCTCGGCAAGTGAGCTCTATCGAACCCCCCCCCCACTCAGTCCGTGCTTCGAAGTGTACTATCTATGCCCCACGTACCATCACAGGTGTAACCGAACTTCCCAGAGTGGCAGTCGTCGCATGCCTCGGCGGGGCAATCTGGAAAAAGCAAGGTGTGCACGTACGGCAATTACAACGGTGAGGCGACGCCTCCATAAAGTACGCCTCCATAAAGTCGGAAATTTAATCGGGTACTTTGTACGGAAACAACCACTCACGACTACATCGAAGTTGAGCCTAACATGCTTACAGGTACGCTCCCTGCACGCTTAATGGCAGCCCTCCTGACAGCGTTGAGCCAATACTCAAACGACCTAAGTCTTACTATCCTCCCACTCGATGAACGCACACAACAGCCTTGGAGGCGGGAATAAGCTCTGCTTCGAGTTCGAGACAGCGCCGAGGACCAGGTGTTGGGAAACAAGGTAAGGTCTCCCTGCAAACGTGTAACGGAATTTCAGGCCCCCCAACATCCTAAGCGGTTAGACAAACAGGGGCTTGCTTGCCGCTGCTGCTGTCGACTGATTCGAACTTCAGGGATCAACCCTCTACAGCCTGCAAGTCTGCAAGGAGGTCTGTTACTAGAACACGAATTTTAGGCCACACAACATCCCAAGAGGTTAGACAAACAGGATCTTGCTTGCCGCTGCCACTGCCGGCCGGTTCGAAGTTCAGGGATCAACCCTCTACAGCCTGCCAACCGATTAGGTCCGTGAGGAGGTCTGGCACAACTTACCGCATCTGCCGTTTCGGTCGAAGCCCCTGGGAAGACGCGTTACAGAAGGGGACCTGTTATCGTGGGGGCAACCAGCAAAGGGAGGATCAGTTGCGGTCTTCGTGCTTTTACGCTGGAAATCATTGGAGTTTTTTCCTCTGCCAACAGAATAAGCTTGCCTGGCATTCATAGTTCGAAACGAGGAGTACTACTGTATCGCATATCTCGTCTCTTTCACGCACAATACCACACAACAGGGACGCGGGCTACCACGATAGCAGCGGTAGGCAGCACTGCTTGGAAAAAATAGTTGCGACTAACCAGCGCACTCCTAGCTACAGTGCAGACAGTGCCCGCCATCCCACTTGTGTTGCACACTTTTTTTTCGTCATGAAGTAATTAATCGGTTTAAGGTTACATATCTTCTCAAAAGTCAGTTTAGGGTGACTTACTGGTGACTCAATAATAGTATGGAGCTCCTCAAGTGAGGAGTCCCAGAAAATGTTCACCCCTATCGTGGCTCCCGTGGGGAAATAAGCCACAACCCCTATAAGCCATTGCTCGCTACACCTATCGTAGCCCCTGCCACCCCCCGAAAAAAAGCCTCTCCGAATCTGCCTAGCCACCATGAGAGTGGTGCGATGCCGGACCACGTTACCGACGGAAACAAAATACGTCGGTTTCCAACCAAAAGTTCAGCTCACGGCAACAACATGTGGAGCATGACGCAAACGCCGAGCGGGCGATCAATCAAGACTGGGCACCAAACCGTTATAGCTAATTGTTGGTTTCCTGCATCAAAAACGTTTTATTTGAATGAGGGCCAAACAATGTGCCCTTGAAGCGGTACTCACCCCGATGGTAAGCACTGTAGATAGCTGTTTGAACTTAGGTCCCTTTAACATGCGACCCATCGCCGAGACGGTGCGCCGGAGAAAACGAGTGCGGGCACACGCGCGCAACACGTACAACAAGACAGGCAGACGTCGTTATTAATAGTATGTGAGCCTCTTCTGTAGTACGAGGGTGCACGGTTGACATAGGCAAGCAAATTATCAGCAATCTGTTCACTGCCCGTCCAACCCCCATCGAGGATGGATCGATTTATCATGACTCGTGCGTACAGAATCATCACGATCACAAGCACAATGAAAACGACAAAAGAGGATTCGTGAAACACAACTGTAGTAGTACGGCAGTTTTGGGCTCGACTGAGGTCGTTAGTGGGGGTAACACCACCCAAGGCCACACACGCAAACCGCACTTACAAACTCCCTAAACTCGGCACATTGTCGAAAACCCCTGCCGGTAGAGTTCGCAGCAAGTTCTTGCCAAGATCCCTGGAGATATAGTCAGGAGAGAGACAACGGTGCAGCGGAAATGAGCAAGTGAACTCGCACTATTGAACGCATTCTTCAGTAAGTGCGCTCGCTCTGTTTTGGTGCAAGCTATTTTGGACCCGACGGCGGGCAATTCATCAACGGACGCAGGACACCGAAAATAGTTGAGAGGAATCACGAAGAGCAGGAGCATTGCAATCCAGGCTTAGACTGAAGTCGACACTGGGGGAAGGGTACCGAAGGCCACATGCCACACCGCACTTACAAAATTGATAGCTTCCCTACACCATCGAAAATCCCTGCAGGTAGGGTAGTCAGCATGTTGGTGGAGAGGTACCTGGAGATATATCGTTAGAAGAGGAATAACGTTGCAGCGAGAAGGAGCAATTAACTCAAACATATATCACGTTCAGCAAGCGCACCCACTCGGCTTCAATGCAAGCTATCTTCGACCCGACAACACACAGTTACTCCACGGACACCTCGCTATAGTTTTACAGCATGAGCCCTGTTGTGCTGGTTTATATCGCGAAGGATGCTTGCGCAGCTGGCATACTCAAGCCCCGCCTCCGCTATCTCTATACCAGCAGGTGCCTGACAGGAAAATGAACCTATAGAGAGAGACCTGCAGTCGTAAGTCATCGAATCGGCAGGATTTCGAACAAAAGAACGAAACACCCCTATCGTGAAAGCTACTGGTTCGAGCCGTTTGTAGGCCTTTGCCTACCAAGCGACGGTACGGCCTCGAAAGCGGGGTCCGGTCGCGTAGTCAGCGGGGGTCATGAGCTGCTCCAATAAAGGCCCATGCTGTCGATCAACACTTGCCCATTATGGGTGTCGTGTACATGTGCTAACCCCTTCTTCGATATGCCGGCCTATCCAATGTCTACCGAAATCTGGTTCAACTTAGCGTATATCCCACGTACCCGGGGTGCGGCTACGGTGGTATCCAAAATATCAACGATAACGGCAAAGGAACAATAGGTAAAATACTTAGTGGACTGTGGTCCTGGACTACTGTAGAATGCAGCCGCAAATGAGGGGGAAAAGCCACCGCAAGCAACCCGCCAAACCACACTTACAAGATTGTTAGCTCTTCTAGACCATCGAAGATGTCTGCCGGTAGAGAGCGCAGACTGTTTGAGGTAAGGTCCCTGGGAAGATAAACGAATGCGGAACGGCGGTGCAGCGGGATGGACCAATAAGCCGCCCCCTACCCAAAGTATGGCCGTTAGTACGTATGCGAACGCTTTACAAGCGCTTGCTTTTGCGGCGAAAGTTGTCTTGCACACGACAACAAATGTCACTAAACCGGCATCTCTAGAAGAAACGCACAGGCTGCCATATATCTCGCGAGCTATTTATGTACCAGGCGCCAGTAGAGGCTTGACATTCACTAGCTCGATTGAGAATCGGCAAATGGCAAATTACGACATGGACACACTCTTGCTTAACCACAACGAATAATAAATTCCCGAAGAGCACCTTTGGTTCCGGCTACGCATGGTTTCTTCTGGCAAGCGACCGTGCGATCCCGAGAACCAATGATATCGATATAAACAAGCAGTCGCCGCTTCCCCGTCATGGCTCTCGCGTGAGGCATACCGGTGCAGACGTACATACATTTATGTGCAAACACCATGTTGAACCACATGCCATAGACTTGACATACGATAAATACTAGCGAGGGTTAGATGTATGAAATGTCACGTAGCGTGTATCGTGACTTACGGTTGCGGGAGAGAGTAGACATTAATGCGATTGAGTCTGCAGGTCTGGACAAGACTGAAGCTACAGGCACCACGGGGGAAGGCAAACACAGACACGCATCGCAAAATCGCCCTCACAAAGTCTGTAGCTTTGTCAGGCCTTGGAACTGCCCTGCCGGGAGAGGAGTCACATCATTTTTCCCAAGGCCCCTGGAGACACCGGCAGAGAGCAGCAAGAGATAGCACGAAAATTGGCTTCCATGGCACATTTGGGGAACACCTGCCACGATACTTGCTCTGGGACAAGAGTGCTATTAATAGTTCACCTGACGACGAACAACTAACAGCATACCAGTCCGGAGGAACACTGAAGCTAGATTTCATCGCGTAGGAAGGTTGTGCAGTAGCCACGGGTACCTGTCACATATTAAAACCAACCCCCCGAGAAACCTGTGGGCAAGCGGCAGCACAGATTAGTACCAAACCACCCCAATCCACCACGTCGCGGAGATCGAGTGTGATGCCTGAACATGGTGTGACCGACCAAGCTATCATCCCCGAACAAGGGTCCGGTCGCCCAGACCTTTGCGAGGTTCCCGTTAAGCCCCCACGCTGCTAACGTTTCTATGTCATCGACCTCGCACGAGCGGAGCGAAACGAGGCGTAGAATAAAAATTACGCATGATACCGTGTTGAATGACCTTACTGCCCATCTCACATTCTTCAAATAGGTCTCGATGTTTCTCGTCCCGTACACCATGACGCATAATACGGTTGTGGTGACGGCCGAAGGATGGCGGGAACGAAAACCAGTCACTGTTGTGAATAGATATATGAGTCGCACAGGCTGAGTTTCGGGTCGAGGCTGGGCTGGAACGGAGGGAATACCACTGCAAGCAACACGCAAACCCTGCACTTGCAAATTGTGGTAGGACTCCAAAACCCTCGAAAATCCCTCCCGGTAGAGTAGTCAAACCGGTCGATCTAAGCTGATTGCGGACTTCCACAGGAGCGAGCCAATGGTGCAAGCGAACACAATGCGAACACTCGCACCTATCCATACCACAATAAGCGTATGCGCCTAACTTCGACCTTTCGCTGCGGCGAAGGCTTTCTCTTGCAACCTGTGGACTGTCCGTGTAACCGCTGCTCGCAAAGGCTTGCCTTTGCACGATGCGTGTGTCTGCTGCACGGCCTCCTCTTCACATAAATATGCGAGCGAATCGCGACACGAACTCGCGCAACTTCCAACTCCATCGAATCACCAACTGAGGAAAAGCAAGGCTCGTCGAAGCTGGTTGACGCAGCATCGGTGCGATCCGAGGGGCTTGGTCTCGTATGAGTAGCACCAAGCAAGGCATACACTTGTATTTTTTTTGTTCAACCATTCCAGTGTACGCCTCAGTCTATACAATATGTCTCGTCATGTTCGTGCTCCCTCCTTCAAGATTCGCACGTCTGAGGTGCTGCACGAAGAGGTATCGGGCTCTAGGGAGCTTTTAATAGTAATCGCCGAGGGGAATAACGCGTACGGGACTTCGGAACAAGGACACAGCTAAAACAGGCTAACGCCCACCCGCGTACCACCTTCCAGCCCACACTTACAGCCACTCCATCGCTTGCAGGCCGTCGAAGATCTCGACCGGTAGAGTGCTCAGGCGGTTGGAGGTAAGGACCCTTGAAACATCAGCGAAAAGAAGGCAATGGTGCAGTGAAAAGGACCAGTAAACTCGTGACCAAAGCGCAGTCGGTACCCTTCTAGTGCAGCGAAAGCTCTCGTCCTGTAGACGGCAGACATCCACAGTAGAAAACAATTTCCGATCCTGGAAGGAGGCTGCAGCTACCTTACGTCGCGTGAAGGGTTCCCTTTGGCAGGCACCTGAAAAGTGCTAGGCCTCCCCTTTGCCTTACAAGCGCCCGCTTACAGTAGCAGAACTGACCTCTGGAGGTACTGAGGAACGAACGACGCGCACGATAACGTTTATATCTCAACCCCACCCAATCGTCGCTGAAGACTACGAGGGGACCCCGGCCACGCATGGCGTGTGGCATCAAGCTACGGTACGATCTTCGAAACAGAGTCCGACCACGGGAGTCCCAACAACCTCTAACGCTCCAAGTCATGGAAGTCGTGTAAGCGAACGGAAAAAAGGACGGTCGGCAAACCCACGTTCAGCATGCCAGCCCATCCGACCTCAACCGAGGACGGCTCGATATATGATTGCACGGTTGCGTCCAGGCCAGATTATGAGTGCTGCTACTCGTACACGTTTGGAGCATATTTTAGCCAGTGTGAGCAAATGCCCCCACCCTCCATGCGCGAAAACATACTTACAGGCTTGTAAGTGCTTCCAAACCGCCGAAAATGCCAGCCGGTAGAGTAGTCAGCTTGTTGTTGCTAAGGACCCTGGTGGCATCGGTCGGGTCGGTGCAGAAGTACAAGTGCAGGGACAACGATCCGTACAGTCACATCGATCCATAGCATATCGATAAATCAACCAATATGGAGCCCGCCACCGCGGCCCAGATAGTCGTTTACCCGAGGACACACAGTTAGTTCGTCAAACAAGAACTTTCTCAAGGAGAAAGCCGGCCGCCAATCTTTACCGCGTATGCAGGATGCTTATTATGGTATGTACCGGCAGACGCTCGGTCTTCACTACTCTACTGGCACCTGCTAGGCAAAGCTAAGCCCCAAACATGTCCGCCAAACAGCTGCGGGAAAACGTCGTGAAAACTCCGACTGGTAGCACATTGGAAGAAAAAATACAGCTGGTTCTGGCTGCCCGTGGTTTTTTCAACCAACTGACCATACAGCCAGTGGGTGACGGTCAACGAGGTCGCGATAGACCCAAGCTGCCCCGGTTTCTCCTCGTGGGTCTCATGTGAACCGCCCACTATCTACATACACGTACAAACTTTGTGTTCACCATGCTGGCCTGATCAAAACAGCCATCAAATACTATTTAGGTGGCATGTCCCGCGCACCGTAATGTGGCCATGTCCGACGAACAGCAATAGTAAATAAAGACGAGCACGCATGAAAAATAATGGTACTGCAGTTCTGGCTAACACTAGAAGTCAACTGGGAAGGCGCCCGCGCACACCAAATGCCCAAAACCGCACTTATAACATTTTTAGGGCTGCCAGGCCATCGAAGA
This sequence comes from Nereocystis luetkeana, assembly GCA_031213475.1. NCBI lineage: Eukaryota > Phaeophyceae > Laminariales > Laminariaceae > Nereocystis > Nereocystis luetkeana. The sequence continues at coordinate 410,778 of JARUPZ010000040.1, forward strand.
GCCCCAGCGGTAGAGCGACCAGCCCATTTACGTCAAGGTTCCTGGCGATACCAACAGAACCGTGTAGAAACGGGTCTGAAAGCTCACATTCATATCAAACGCAGCACGTGCCTGATTCGATACTTCCTATGCGACTACAGTTATATTTCACTCGACAACACATAGTCACATAGCTGACATTCCCAGAAAGGAAAGCTACAACAAACTCCAATCGCGTAGAATGCATCTGCAGCATCTACTCCCGAAAGCTTTGCCTGCAATGCGGGTGCCTGCAAGCAAAGCATATTCTAGAGGCTTGACCTGCGAGTAAATGTACGAGCAATGCCGAAAGGTCTCAACCGGACCGAACCACCACATCGTGAAGAGAAAACTTGGTTCTGGCTACGTTCTGTGTGGTCGACCTGTTCGGATGTTCGTCGTCCAATGGTTCGGCTGGCATCCGAACGCGGCCAGGTAGATGTTTGTCTAGACCAATCCAAAAATGTAGTGAAGCTAAAGTTAAGGCCGGTGTTGAGCAGAAATGAGAGATACGCTACCTGTAATACGGCGGCAGCATAAGGTACCGCACACGCCAGACCCAGTGTATCGTAATGACTGGTCACGGCGACTACTGTACTTCCAACAACAGCATCCAAGAAAAGTAACCGTCGTGGTAGAAGGAAGTGCTCAGAACGGGACATGATCCATCGACGGCACCACCTCAAAAGCGGAATAAAGTCGCCCACGTAGCGTGTGGAAGTCAACGAGGTTACAATACATGCGCGAGCCACCAAAGCTCTTCAGTCATTGCTCTCTCGCGAGCAGCGCAAACCAAGACAAGCATGTGCAAGCCCCATGCCAATTTTCTCGTTGTTCATCCAGCAATTACCAAATAATGGTTCAATGTTCGTACCCTGCGTGTCATGGATGACATTAGGTTGCGGTGACGTCGAAAGGGCGATACACCGGAAACTCAAAAATAGTTGACGAATTGTGAATCGTCTAGTAGTTCTGGACAGAACATTGAGTTACTATACCTAGGGGAATACCACTGTAGTCAGGCCACATGCCGACACCGCACTTACAAAGTCTCTAGCGCTCCCAGGCCCTCGAAGAACCCTGCCGGTAGACTGGTTAGACCGTTAGACTGAAGGTACCTACGGAAACGGACGGCAGGGGGCATCCGTGCGAAGAAAAACCCGTGAACATGCATGTTCACAGGACACGCAGTTCAGCGTGGACCTACCACGAACCTTCCTTTAAGGCCTACCTTATCTTTCGCCCCGGGATAAATAGTAAACGGACAATTCTACAGGGGAGGCAGCAGTACTTGCATGTATCGCGAAGACCTGACGGCTGCAAAAGACGATGCTACCATAGCGGTGCTTGGCATTTTTTTGCCCTTTGAGGCAAAATTTCTGACTGATCGGGCTCCTTAACCCACTATCGTTGGAATACCATTCATTTTTTACCATGCTATTCGTGATATAGCTAACATTACAATAGTAGGTTTTGGGATTGTGCATCGGGTTGCACTTTATTTGCCCTCGAGGGCAGGTTTTGGGTGGGGCATAGAGCTCCTATACTATAATCAAGTGAGTGCCATAACCTCAGAAAAATCAGGTGCCACCGCTACAGTAGCATGTGTCAAAGCCCCAGCCTTCACTGCGGACTTTCATTGGCACTGGTCTCAGGGAATGTCTGTTTTTACCCCCGGGTTTGTGCCGGTACATGAGAACAAGGAGAGATAGAGAGGCAGAGATAGAGAGAGAGAGACGGGACCGGAAGCGCGGCATGCAGGAAAATGTAAGAATGGCGACAGGAGTGTTGGCGGCAAGATGCGGACTCAATCAAGCAATGTACTCCATACATGCCAAACCTGATTTTCAGTTGCGGTCTCATCTACCATCCTCCGACTTCACCCGGTGCTGTTTCAACAGAGCTCGTGTGCTAGTTCCAGCGTCGTTTTGGGTCAGTTGGTTTGAGCAATTCACCAGTTGGCCTTAGCACTGGCTGAGAGGTGGCAGAGCCATGGATACAACTATTGACATCACCCTCCCTATCTGAAACCTTCATGTAGGAGAATTTTGGGGCCGCTAAATCGGAGCCTGGGATCTCCATTTTTCCCGGGTAGGCATTTTTGGTGAGATGCAGTACCTACACTCAATATCAACCCAGTTTGCTTTGGGGTTAGGGCGGGTTTTTACGTCAACTTATTTTTGACACGCACGCTGGCGGGGGTTTGCAGCAGAAAAACAGAATTCGGGGTGATGGTTTAATCCCGACACTTGCGTTCTTCAACTTCGTCAAATGTCTGGGAGTCCAGGGAAAATTGCAGTACTAGCATCTAGCAGCCGCAAATATGATGAAAACAGATCAGCTGGATGCAAAAAAGCTGCCTGTATCGTTAACCCTAACGCTGCCGTAGATGTCGCAGAAGGACCCCAGACACGCAGATATACCGCAACTAAACCTTGGAAAAGTTTTCTGGATCGGGTCACCGCTGCACGTTTAACATCCGCACCGTTCCCCGCTCCATCGTCGTGTTGGTACTCACACTTCTTTGGTCGTTTCACGCCCAGCATTGTCGAAGCACGCCGCCAGATCGTCAAGGTCGTCGTCCTGTATGCTACATGATTCAAGGTTGCTGAGCCACACGTCGGGCCAAAAGTCAAAAACAGGAAGGGCCCAGAGATGAAACATTCAGACTACGTGGGAATACCTGGACAAATGCTCCAACGGAGTACGCCCAGGGGCGGGCTTAAAATTGTGACAATCTTTCGAAATACGCTCTGGGTAGGTTGAGAACGCCCCCCTGGATTAATCGTTCACCCAGCAAGGGGCAGCACGCCCCGGAGCGTTCACGCAGCATACTACGCTAGCACGTCGATGGTTCGAAGCACAGGTGTAAATCTAAACACCAGAAGGACTAGAGTCCTCTAGACACGTTTCATCGGTGCTGTGCATACGAAGAGCGGATATACAATTGTTGATTGACTGGAGGTGGGGCACGGTCATTCGCATCATGACAGTGGGGTGTATGTGTACACAAGGTAGTGTAGGGTAGGGTCGGGGTTAGGATTGTGGCGTGTGTTGTGTACTGCGGCGCATTTACGGCCAGTGGTCTCACATTATTTCTGCAGACCGGCATCGGTAGCTCTCGCTATCGGGGTCCACGTAAGGGTTTATGAGATTCATAGCTATGGCAGGGAGAGGGATCGGAGGCGGGGGCGGGCGAGGGGGGGGTTGGGGTCGTAGTTTAGCCAGTGCTTGGTGGTGGTGAGGAATGGAGAAGAGCTTCGGGGGTGGAGTCGCTGCAGTGCCTCGCCTGGGGCACATCGAACACAGCCGTGGCCGTTATAGAACACTCATGATATCTATTTTAGGACGTAGGCCACTGTTGATAGGGCAGTAACCTACAGGGCTGCGGTAGTCACTCGTACTCGTGCGGCGAGCACAGTACGAGCCAAATTTCACCGGATACATCCTACTACGGGCCCCGTCAGCCAGAATCATACAGTGTGGCGAGAGAAGGGGGGAGCGTTCAACCGTAGGTACATGCAACTCGTTCGCAACAAAAAAATGGGGAAACTTACGAAACAAAACTGCTCTACGAAAATTCTCCTGGTAGAAAGTAATAAGAGGATGACCGACGTCGTCATCCACGGCCAATTTGTCATTTCATGTTTTTTGCGAAAAGCGACGTTACGGTCCCGGATGACGACACATGTCGACCAAGGATTTTCCACCAATAAAAAAATCAAACCTCAAAATCTGATCAATCAAAATGATGCGGGCACGAGATGTCTTTCTCCGTTGTTGTGTACGCGTAGAAGAATTCCAAATGAAAGGTGCGGCCTTGAGAACGCAGTTATTACGTACCAGGTATGTACTATAAGAGCAACAGGAACCGCATTCCAGAAACAAATCACTCGCAAAAATGACCTCTATCGAAACCGCCGTAGGCAATAGCCCATTCTCTCATGTGCTTCATATACCTGGACAGGTGTAGCCGAGCTTCCCAGACTGGCAGTCGTCGCATGCCTCGTGAGGGCATTCTGCGCCATGCATGGAATGTACGACAACAACAAAAAGCAGACAACAGCGAGGCGGCAAAATCTTCACAATGTGGCAAGTGGATGCCGGTAACTTTTATATAAGTATGTACACACCTGACAAAAGTAGAGAGGTCGTGGTTGGGGATTTTATTTCACCACTACACTGAAAGTCGGCCGCCCAGATGTGTTGCGCACGAATACCCACACGGTTGCCGTCCGAACCACCACGCGGACGGCCACATACAACACGAGGTTTAGTCTCTGTATCGATACACAGGAACTTCTCGTTCCGACGATCAGGAGCTCCCTTTCCGTACGTTCAGCTGGCAGCTATTAAAGACTAGCCGAGACATGTTGAGCAAGATGGGCACGCCCAACCGTACGCCGTCGTGTCGTATGACATTCTCAACAGGAGAGCAGTCTACCGCAGTTCTGCGAACAAGAGCTATTCGTTGGGCCTAACAGCCCAGCACTCCGGCCAGTTTCTGTTTTCCAGATACCACGTGGAAGCTGAGTTTGATCTGCATACTTCGCAACATCCCGCTGCGTTCTTGTGGGATTCGCGTTCCAGTATTTCATCAGGCGTGTTCGTTACACGTGGAGCGCCAATGTTTCAAGAAGGGCAACGAATGCCCTCGAGCTTCGACATCGATAATTGAGGCCAACACACGATTCGGCGTGATATGTCCGAGCCTCAAACAGGAACCCTCCATTATCTCAAGCGCCCCAGGAGAGAGTGGAGACGACCCGCCCGGTTGAAACTAACTCTGCTTCAACGGTACTACGAACGACAGGGAGTACCAGGTGCTCAGAACACCACTGCAAGGTCTCCCCGAAACTCTTGCGATAATTCATCAGGTACGGGAAGGTGATCACGTTTGAGCACCGACAATGACTTGCTGTTGCTATATACGAGTATCGACTACCTGAGTTCGAAATCCAGAGATCGTCCCTCCACAGCCGGTTCGATTCATCGATGTGCAAGTGTTATGATACTGCTTTGAATGAAGCAGAAACGCCGGAAAATACCTGGGTTCAGGTATCGGGATCGTATTTGTCGTACTTGGGAGGCGTACCTTAAATGGAAAACCAGGGTTTTTCCCAGAGAGGCACGAGCCTCGCTCCCAGTCTCCACGGTACACGAAAGGACTAAAGTTGTTCTTCTTCTACCTCTAAGCAAACCGCACACGTAAGTCCCAACAAGTACCTGCTCAATAAGCAAACCTGGCAAGGGATACAAAGTGTCCCAACCTTGTTCTTAACAAGTGGCGTCTTCGGCTTGGGACTTTCTGCAAGGGGGGCGCGCAAGCAACTTACCACATGTGCCGTTACCGTCGAAGTTCATGGGAAGAGAAGCGCCAGAAGGAGCCCTGTCAGCAGGGAGGTAACCAAACGCGAGTGGGTCGCGCCCCTGGTTACTGGCAATGAAGTACGCCGTCATCTTTGCCAGCACGAACGTGCAGGGATAAAGTAACCGAGCTTCGTCTGACATGGCTGGTAGGCTCATTTATTTAGCTAGTGGTATGTCGCAAGCACCAGTGGATGAAAAAAACGTAATTCAACGAAATAATACGGCCAACCACTTCCACTCTCACCCACCCAGCCACCCAGGTCTGCAACGGACCGTAATCATATGGCCAGCCAAACTCACCCCCACCCACAACACCCCCACCCACAACACCCAGCCACTGAGACAGACACTCCTGCACGGTACCTAACACTACAACTGCTGCTGCAGCTGCACGTGTGATACACGTACATTTTATAAGTAGTACGTGCAGGACGTGCCAGGTACCTGGTACAAAAATCCGTACAACAATCGCAACTATTACAGGGGACCATAGTTACTAATAGGACCAAATAGTGTTAGTAGAAATGGCCAAATATATAGTTTTCTATGTATACCACAGTTCCTATTAACTATGGTCCCCCGTAATAGTTTTTGTTTCTCTTTGGATGTTGTGTGGATGCGACCTTTTATCTAGAAGTTAGTTTGGGGGCGGCTATCTCGCTTAGTTTTGACCTCTTTTCGATTATGATCCGAGTTTTGATAATCGTATTTTGTTTTGTTTTTTTCTTCGGATTTGTTTCATCTTGAAGCTAGTGTGGGATTTGACAACTAAAAATAGCGTGGGAATTGTTATCTTGAAGTTAACCGGGGAGCGACCCCGGGAGGGAAATGTTTTCGAAAATGTAGGAAACCCCTTCCTCCCCGCCGATCCGCCCCCGTCCCAGGGAGCGAGCCTTTCCATGCCCCCCGTTCGCCGAGTTGGGCGATGGCGCCCGTTCGTTTGCTGGGGACACCAAGGGCTGCTGTGTGGGATGGGCGTGGTACGGTCGTGCAGTCGCTAGGGGGCGGGTGGTGCTCGGTAGAGATGGCGCTCCGCCGGGCATGCTGAAATCAAATAAGTCGTACAGAGTCATTGAGACGTCACTACATAGCAGCGAAAAATAGGCAGGATAACCGCTTCCTACTTTTTCGCGTTGATGTCGGGGCGATCACGATGTAAGTGACCTAAGTGATAGCAACTCTCTGTGTACAACCAGGAGGCTTTCTCTAACCCCAGGGCGCCAATTATTGCCTCCCCGCCTTTTGGTTCCAAAGTTACAACAGCGTAACGACAAACAAACTATTTCTTGGCTGTCTAGCCATGACAAAAGGAAGAAACTTCGAGAATCGTGTGATGACCAACTACATCAGCGACGGGAAAAAAACGAATGGGGGGCGGTTTGCAGCCAAACGCGCGGTTCACGGCAACATCACCTGAGGCATGGTGGAATATTCGGAGAAGAACGAATCCGCCGTTCTCGACAACACTTTTCTCTATATACAAGGCCGATGAAGCTTGGTAGCACCAAACGCTGTGCCACATACATCAACACATGGCATGCACGCATGAAACACTGCCCCATACGCAACGAAAAACACGCTGTTGAAGAAAGACGCAGGCCAAAACCAGAGGCATACGAGGTAATTGTGCCGGAAAATTGTTCAGAGAGATTTGTTTCGGTACAGGTGAAGACACATTAAGACCTTCAAGCCTTTCTCACCCCGATGGCAGGCATTGTAGATTGACGTTTTCCCACAAGCTCCTTCAAAGTCGCCCGTTGGAGAAAGTGGATGCGGGCGCGCGCACGGAAAGTGAGCAACGCGGTAGGTAGACGCGGTTAGCATACTATTCTACAGTGATTTCCCTCGATGGTTTACCTTATAGCTAATGGGAGGAAAGGGGCGATTCCATACTATTAATAACATTGTTGCTATGCTTGCCATTCGAAAATGTGCAGCGTGAGCCTCAATGTTGACCCATACTATTAATAACAGTATTGTTGTGTTTCTGTGCGACAACGTGCAACTGGAGCACGCGAAGCCGAACTCCCTTCCGTACCTGCTCCATTCTACCGTGATTTCCCTCGACAATCTAACGTACAGCTAGTGGGGAGGAAAGAGATCATAGCACCAGGGCTCAACCTGCTAGTTAAAAAAAAACGTCGTGTGCGAGGCAAGCAAAGGTATGGTATGAAGGAGCGAATACACTCGGGAACCTTTACCGGTCAGCACCGTCATTCGTGCGATACTTCCACAACCCCAACTCCGATACGCATCTGTTGTGGCTCGACGGAAACGGAGAAAATTATACGCCATCTCGTCCAACAGGCGATCTCTGCTCCTCGTAAAACGGCACAAAACCCAGGTGCGCTGGGAGTAGTAGGGCTAACATTCATGATACTTCTATTTGTTGCGTTCACTCGCGTGTAAGGCCCCTAATGTGAGGTCTGGTCGTTTCGCTGAAGGGAGATAGAGAGGAGAACATCGAGACCGGAAGTACAACACTATTAATAGCAGCTTGCAGTATAATGGCATCGTGCGCCTCAGAGGTGGAAAATACTCTATGAATGTCTTGACTCGCAGAAAAACTGTATCCACAGCTGAGGGTTGGATCACGCTTGCCAAGCTCCACTCACAACTTATTTAGCTTTCCAAGATGCTCAAACACCCTTGCCGGAAGAGTAGTCAGATTGTTGCGGCCCAGGTCCCTTGTGGCCGAAGCATCGACAGAAGCGCAGCAGTATCAGTACAGGGAAAGATGATCCGTCAGCTACCACCCGCGCTCACTGCGGCGGGCATTCTCTCGAATCAGACAAAGTACTGTGAGAAAATAAAAACGGGCCCTTCTCAGAAGAAGAGCGCAAAACGGTGTATTGTACCGCGTGCATTCTTGTGCGGTAGGCATCCGCAAACGCTCCACCTTCTCTGGCTCTGCGTTACCAAGTGGTTTTCCAGGTATACCGTAAGAGATACCATGGTACCCAGAATATGTTATACCTGGCATGGCTGAAGAGGTACCTGCAAGCTACGAGTATAATAATGGCATCACAAATTCGTGGGCATTTCAATCTGCGTGAACCACCGCTTGGACGAAACTAGGCCTGGTCAGGACACCAAAACAGTGGGGGTCGACGTGGTCCCAATAGACCCAAGTTACCTACGGTTCCCCTCTAGTTATATAGGTCTCGCGTGCGGAACAAAGGGAGGTGCACGCCGGCAAAACATCATGGTGACCTATGGTGTTGGGCATCTAGCGCCTATCCGTTCACGATGACGGGGTACACGTAATCCATACCATGGTGTACGGTTTTCAGTAATGTCAAAGGAACAACGAGGATGAAGTCGGACATTAATACTACTGCAGGTAAGCCCTAGACCGGAGCCACATCCGGAGGCATGTCATTGTAGGCCACAGGTCAGGCTGTACTTACAATGTGTCTAGCGCTTCCAGCCCATCGAAAATCCCTACCGGAAGACTCGTCAGATTGTTGACGTTAAGGTCCCTGGATAAATGGACAAAAACATTAAACAGCGCAGTTAAATGATTTAAAACCCCAACACCCTTGATAATGTTATTCAGTAACTTATGGTATAATCACCTCGATAGTATGTTGACCTCACGCGAGCCTGCCTGTTTGGTGGAAGTTGTTTTTGATCCGTCGATGCACAGTCAGCAAACCGACACTTCTGGGAGCAATGCTGCAGCAAGTCGTACCCCATACTCGTAGGGTGTTCTTGCACGAGCCCCCTGTTGGAGTTTACCACCTCCGCGAGTTACGTATGGATGCATGCCTGCTAAATAGAGGGCAACTTCTACTGATAACTGCGAAAAAATTAATTGAACGTTGAATATATCGATCACGATTCCGCCAAACGAACCGCAACTTCCTCAATAGAAAATGTGGTGCTACTGCAGACGCGCGTGACGTGGTCAAATCATGTGGTGGTAGTATATTAAAACCGGGGTTCGGCCAGCTACTACCAGTTGGCGGCAAGGGCTGACTTGGCCCCGAAACGCCAAAGCTACCAACACTTTCCAGTTGTGGGTTGGCGCGTGCTACGGTGTAGGAGTAGTACCGATTTATTTGAGGTTCTTTACTTGAGTATAGTACAGGAGCTCCACGACTCACGCGACCACTTACTTCGAGAAGCATTGCAAGCTATGTAGGCACGATGCACTACCCGTGGGGCTACTAATAGATACCAGATAATGTAAGGTAATTTGGGATCCAAAATCGGGGGCGAAACAAGGCCGTCCCTGGAGTGGGAGAAAGCCTGCTCGAGTTAAAGCAGGGGAAACTCATCGGCAGAACAACGTTTGTGAGGTATACATTTGATCCGAAAGATGTAATGGTTGGGTAGCTCCCCTCAGCCGCGATGATTGAGGAGCTCCGTCAGCAAGACATGGTCGGGCTCGAAGGTGCAGCCCCTCTTTTAAACCGTTCCGCGGCTCGGTCTCGGGGTGAGCAACACAACAAGGCGCGCATTACACGTGCCAACTCCAAGGGGAATCAACCATACGAACGTCTATCCAACGCCTGTCACAGACGGGTTGATCTACTACGTTCCGCGCGCCGTGACTTATGGTTACGGTGATGTCGGGAGAGCAGCACGGAGGAGACAGAGAGTAGTCTTGAATGTTGCTGCAGTAAGCAAGCCAGAGGCCAGACGTGGGAATGCCCCTGCAGGCCACATGCCAAAGCGTACTTACAATTCTGTTAGCGATCGCAGCCCCTCGAAAGCCTCTGCCGGCAGAGTAGTCAGATTGTTTTCGTTGAGCCACCTGGTGACATCCAATCAAGCGAGACAACGACGAAAACAATCGGACCGTTAATCCCGCACCCATAGCGCATGCGGAATGCGCCTTTCCACGAGCCTTCCGTTTGCGGTTGACGCTCTCTTACAGCCTGACGATACAATGGTTGCCGTCAAGAGAAATATCCACGAGAACATGACAGCTAGCTCGTACCGCGTATGTAGGATGCTTGTGCAGCGGGCATTCGAAAAAAAGAAGACATTTCAGAAACTCATTCGACATGCCTGTCTACCAGGCCGAGGAAGTACAGATGACTGCGAACATTGCTGGCACATTGTTCGTGCGTTTTTAACCGAAACTGAACCACCCCTGTGTAAAGATAAACTTTGCGTCTACTTTCGCTTGATGGGTCTACCAAGCGGCGCTTATATCCCGAAGCAGGGGTCTCAATGCCTAGCCGGCGGAGTCAAGGACGTTACAAGACTGAACCTTCCACCAATGTTTCTTTGCCATGGATCTCGTGGGAACACCTCCAACACAAGCGTACAAGCACAGACCCATGCTCAACTATGCCAATGACCATCCAATAAGCCCTCAAGATGGTTGGAAGCACCCCGTGTCTCGCACACCATAGCGCACGGTCACGGCAACGTCCACAGGAGAGCAGAGATAAAAATGAGTCATCGGATAAAAATGGTACTGCAGTCCTGGACAAGTCCACAGCTGTTTCTGGGGGAATGTTACTGCAGACCACGCGCCAAACGTTCACTTACAAACGCTGTAGCCTTCCCACGCCATCGAAAATCTCGGCCGGTAGAGTGGTTAGATTGTTCTTGTCAAGGTACCTGGCTCCATCGACAACATCAGAAAACGGTGCAGAGAAACAGAGCGTAAGCTCGCATTCAGAGCACACTCAAAATGCACTTGTGATGACACCAATTTTGAGACGAAAGTTCTCCCGCATCGGACGCAACACAGTTGTTAAATCGACAACTCTGTGATAAAGGCTGCATGTGATGGCCTGTATCACGTACTAAAACATTTACAGCAGGCACCCACCCGAAAAAAGTCGGCCCTCACTGCTGTGGATGTCTGCTAGGCAATCGAACCTCAAAATGAGTCGCGAGAGCAAGTGATGGCAAATAGATTCATGTACACGCCAAGCCGCACTTACAAGGTGTTCAGCGCTCTCAGGCCATCGAAAAGCCTTTCCGGGAGGGAGGTCAGTCCGTTTGACTGGAGACGCCTGGAAATATCCGAAAAAGAGACCCGACGGTGCGACGAAGAGGAACCGTGAAGTCCCACTCACTGATACTTACTACGTGTCCCTTTTCCACGATCCTTTCGAAAACGTTTTGTTCTTCTCCCGGTGGCACACGGTTATCAACAGAAACCTCCCGGAGAAAGAGCGCACTGGATGCATATCGCCCCACCTTCGCCAATCCTACAAGTGCTGCTAGCCAAACCTATAATATAGTAAGAACACTTGACGAGTCGAACAGACCGGTGCGCCTTTTCGCACTATTACGGGGGGCCATAGTAAATAGGACCAAATGTTGTCAGTAAAAATATCGAAATATGTAGACTTTTGTGTGTACCGTAGGTCCTATTTATTATGGTCCCCCGTAATACCAACGAACCGTAAGGCACGGGGCGTTTGCAACCATCTTGGGTGTCGCACCCTGGTGCGAGTGACGGGAGGTGCGAACAAAACAAACTGGCCCTACGGACATTTTCATTTTTCGGACAGGGGTTGGTTGAGGTCATCCCACCGGGCCGGGGTGCGACAGCCGGGATACATTTCCGCCCCGTGTCACAGCAGCACCGCCGGGGACAGAACGGAAGTGCGCTATTAATATTGTCGCGAGTTCGCTTGAAGCACAGCGCCCGTGCGAGGAAATAAGGTGCGGGTAGTGTGTACACCTTTCAATCTCCGTCGTGTATACTACAGTAGTACGTCGTAGAAGTGTAACGACCCATGGCGCGAGGGCTCTTGATTGTGATACGTACAGGCGTCAATGTTGAAACTTGTCGCAAGTCCATCCAAGCTCCATCAAAGCTAGTTATATCTATCAGTGCTTCCTACCACGAACTACGGCTGAGGAAGTCGCAAGAACAGCGACCATATAACATAACCTACCGTCCCCGTATCTACCGGTATGAATGGTACTGCAGTTTAGGACTACCGCAGGCTGGAACAATAGCCGGGGGAATACTTTGCAGTCAATATTTACTTACAGATCCTTTAGCGCTCCCAGGCCACCGAAGGCCCCTGCCGGAAGAGTAGTAAGATTGCAGTGGTTAAGCCACCTACAAGTATTGCGAGAAACGATACACGGGCGGTCAGTGCAGATGTAGAAGGAAAATAGCAGTAAGAGTTTGCACCGTGCGGAATGCTTGCGCAGCAGGTACCCACCCCCAAAATCTTCGTTTGCACTAGAGAGCAGCTATAGTATTGCGATTGCGTGCGACTATTAGGCCGTCCACACTAGACGTGGGACTGGCAGCAATGGCCGGCATGAAATCATGTGTATATCAAAATCTACCCGAATCGCCACTTCGTCAAACCACGGTTGGTTCCAGCCGCTCGCGGTAAGGCTTACCGAGCCGCGATAAAGTCCCAAAAGCGGGATTCGGTTTGATTTAAAGTTGGGGGTCAACAACACCTGAAACGCTTCAATCCATCAACGCTTCCCGCCGCCATAGACCTCTAGTGCGCAATGCAAACGGGGGGACTCACATCGGCAATTCCCTTGTTCAACCAGCCTAGAACCCGCTTACCGCCAATGAAAGATGCTTCAATTTCAGATGTTTTGAATTCCACCGCCTACGGGTGCGGTGGTGTCTAAAGAGCTGTGAAAATAAAAATAAAAACCTTGAACATGGTTACGTAGTACTAATGGTACCGCGTTTTCGGGCAAGAGTGCGGCAGTAACATCTAGAACACCACTGCAGGCCACATGACGAATCACACTTACAATTCGTTTAGCGCTCCCAGGCCATCGAAGCACCCCGACGCTACGCTAGTCAGATTGTTGTCGTTAAGATTCCTGTGGGCGTCGATAGAAGCGGGGCAACAGTGCAGCAAAAAACAGTCCAACACGCTTGCGATCAGGGCACACGCAGAACGCACCCACTGTGAGCCTTCCTGTACGGCACAAGTTATGTTTACCTGAATACACACGGCAAGAGCATGGACATATCTCTACGATGAACGCATTTGCTGGCTTGTGTCGCGGACGGTGGTTCAACGCAGGCGTCGGCAACCGCCTTGAATATCTTGGTAGGTGCCTTCCTGGCAAACCTAAATACTAGGGAACTGCAGTAGCCCAAAGGCAAACGAAAATACAAGTTCATGAATGTTCTACCCGAAAAATGAACCGTCATGCCGTCGGCAACACCATAGGTTCCGGCTGCCCGAGACGTATTCGACCAGGCGACGGTACGATCTAGAACGCGGGGTCCGGCCGCTTAGTTAGTGAAGGTCCACGCTACCCTCGCTTTCCCGTCATAGACCCCAAGCAACATACCAACCAGCACTTACAATGACGTCAGCGCCCCCAGATGATCGAATAAATCCGGTGGTAGAGTAGTCAGTTTGTTGCGGTAAGCGGACCTGGTGAGATCGGAATGATTGCTAAAATGAGAAGAAGCAAGGGTCCAGAAGCTAGCAGCCATGGCAAGGGTAGAGCGAACCTACAGTAGCAAGAGCCCCCCTTTAAGAATACCTATAATAGCAGCAAATATTGGCAAACCCTTGGCCTTCCCTATTAATGGTCTCACAAACGCGTATCCACTAACATTACAGAGGAACCTGGGAGCAAATGACAGAACAAGATCGTGAATGGTTCAACCTACACGAACTACCACCTCGAAAACATCGCGGTTGGTTCCGACTGCGCATGGTGCCGTCTACCAAGCAGCGGCAAGATCCCGAAAGCGGGGCCCGATCACGTAGTCGATAACGATGAAGGATATCTCCAATACGCCCAAATTACCAGTGCTAATCCGCCAAAGATCCCGCGTGGGCAACGCAAACCGAGGCATTTTATGAAAGCCCCACGGCGAACCACGCCAGTGACAATCTAATGTCAACCGAAGACGGCTCAACTCATCACGTCACACGCACCATGACATGCGGCTGTGGTGATACTCGGAGATCAGCAGAACAGGAAAGCAGTTATCGAAAAAAAGGAATGGTACCGCATTTCTGGACATCACTGCGGCCGGAACGGGGGGAATGCCGCGCAGGCAACATGCCCAAAACGCGCACTTACAACCGTGTTAGTGCTCCCAGCCCATCGAAAAGCCCTGCAGGTAGAGTCGTTAGATTGTTCCAGGAAATATCCCTGGTCGACACCGACAGAAGCAGGAATACGGTGGAGCGGAATCGATCAGGTATCGCCTCCATCGCACGCGTGGAATACATAAGCCACGAGCCTTCCTTGACGGCGAAACGTCGCTTCCCCCTGACGATACACACACATACCTACGAGCAATTCTAGGAGTATGGCGCTGGAGCAGCAGGCATTCGCAAACCTCAGTCTTTCCTATCAATAGAAGTAGCTCAATATATGTCTGTGTGGGAAGCTCGTACCTCTAAAAAACATGGGGACAATGGACGGCATCAAAGGGTGAATCTATAAATCTGCGCGAAATCACCACTCAAACAGAGCAACGACTGATCCCGAAAACCGCATGGTGTGGTCTGCAAAATCACGTTACGTTCCCGAAAAACAAGATTCAGTTGCCTCGTTGGAGGGGGAGGGGGCAGAACAGTCGCAAAAGCTCCAAGCTACCAACGCTCCCACTCCTGCATGGCGTCGCCAAAGAAAACGAATGGCGTACAATATAAACACCATGTTCAACATGCCGGCCTATTCAACGTCCTCCAAATATGGGTCGAGTCATCACGGCCCGCGTGCCATGGCGTACCATTGCGGTGTCCGAGGAACAGGTACAATGAAGTGATCGATCATGTATGGAACTGCAATTCCGGCAAAAGCAGTTTCCGTGGGAGATGATTGCATGACAAGAAGCACTTACAAATTCCATAACGCTCCCAGGTCATCGAAAGCCCCCGCCAGTAGATTAGTTAGGCCGTTATCGTAAATTCCCCTGCAAATGTCGATATTAGACGGCAAATTGGTAAGTCGAAAACGATTCGTACACTCGCAAAAAAGACGCGTTCGGAATGAGCCTACGAGGACTATTGCCTTCTGCTACAGTTGTACTTTACCCAACGGCACGCAATCAATATTACACAGACACCTCTAGGAGGCAGACTGCGGCAAGCTTGCGTCGCGTCGGCAGTTCGTGTAGCAGGCACCCGCAAAAAGCTCTGCATTCGCTACGTAGCATTTGCTGTACATGCCAGCCAAAGCCTAACGAGCATACCGACCACCCGACGTTAATTCAAGACAGATTCATTCATCATATCCTGTGTACCATAAACCATGGTTGGGATGATGTCCGAAGAGCAGCGATCATCGAAGCGAGTGCTCCCAGCCTTGAATAGTGCTTCACTTCTGGACCAAGTGACAGTCATAAAACTGAGGGATTGTTATTGCAGGCCGCATGCCAAGCCATACTTACAAATATCGTAGGTCTGCCAGGCCATCGAAAAGCCCCGCCGGTAAAGTGGTTAGCCGGTTGTTATTGAGGTTCCTGGAGACATCAACAGAAGCGGGAAAAACGCGCAATTTTTTTTTAAACAGACCATCAGTAGTACGCTTGCATCCATAGCACACGCCAAATTGGCATCGCATCCATAGTCATACTGTTGTCTTCAAGCCACTTGGCTTCATCGACAAGGGCGACAATAGATGCAGCTGAAAAGGGCGATCGACGCGCGCCTGACGCATGATCAGTGTGCACCCGTCTTGAGCTCCCCTGACGGGCTAGAGCGACATTTCATCGGGCAAGGCACATATCGTAAACCGACACCTCTGTAAGGAACGCTTCAATGGGCCTGTGTCCGTCGAGTAGGGTAGTTGTGTAGCGCCCCCCCCACAAAACGCTCCGCCTTCACTATACTTGCCATGAAACACACTTCCACAGAGATCTGGGCTGGAAACATTTGATAGCATGCAGTAGTAATCGCGCATGTTTCAACGAAACCCAAAGCTCATGTCACCATGAGCAGCGTTTGGTTTTAGCAGCACGTTGTCTACTTTGAAATGGTATGGTCTGATACCGTAGCCCGTGCGGATCAAAGACGATCTACAAGACCAAGCTTCCAAAGCTTCCCCGATCAAGGATATATCCCATGGACAACACAAAACGAGGCGAGAATGACATGCACGTGTGAACCCTGATAATATGTATGCCAGTGCCTATATACCAAATATTCGCCAACAACATTTTGTCCCGCGTGCCATGACGATTGAGGTTAACGTGGTACATCCGATGAACAGCGAGTAAGGAAAAAACGGCGCCACCGTTATCGACAAAGCCTGCAGCCATAACCGTAAGGAACGGCACTGCAGGTCCCAAGCCCGAACCACAATGCAAACTTGTCAGAGCCCCCAGGCCACGTCGAAAACCCCAATTCCGATGGATTAGCAAAACCTCTGTCGCCGTCAAAACCGACGGAAATGTCGACGACAGCGAGAAACGGTGCAGCAGGGTGGGTCCGCAAGCCCGCACAAATCTCAAGGCACGTTTTTATTCCCCCGTCCTGGAGCCCTCCACCTGCGGCGAATTCAGTCTGATGAAACCTGTGGACTTGTTGGTGCGGCCACCACCCGCAAAAACCCACCCCACAATAAATGGGATGTCTACTACTGTATGTACACCAACCCTCCCTTGGAGAACCGTGGGGAACACCCATGACACAAAAATAGTGCGTGGTTCGACCGGATCGGACCATAACAAAGGGGCTGGTAGGCTTTGTTGCGGTACGCCCGATCCCGAAACTAAAATTCGGGCCAGGTTAATATAGCAACGCTTCCCGCCACGGGGCCTCACGTGGGCAGCAAGAAAGCGAGGTGCACGTTCAAACCCAGTATCGAACGCTGCCACCTCATCAAACTTCTATCACGGGGGATCCATAACACATAGGACCAAATATTGTTACTGTAGTAAAAATACGGAATTGTATCGTTTTTGTGTGTGCCGTAGGTCCTATTCACTATGGTCCCCCGTAATAGATGGATTAAGCATAATGCCCTACGAAACAACCCTAAAAAATACGGTTTCGGCGATGACCGACCAACAGCTAGTCAGCACGAACACGCGTGAAAGAAAACGGGAGCGCAGGCAGCATACAACACCACACTTACAATGATCTTATGGCTCCGAGGTCATTGAAGAGCCCTGCTGGTAGAGTGGTCAGCCCGTTGTGGTCGAGCAACCTGTGTCACAGAGGCATTGTCGAAAAGCGCAAAACGGTGAAAAAAGACGAGCCCGCAAGCTCACATCGACAGTAAAAGCACAACGTGCCTCTTTTGAGCGTTCAGACTAAAACTCTATCCGACGGCACATACAGTATTTCCCAAACGGACACCTCCAGGTGCAAAACTGCGGACAACTTAGATCGGGCTGGATGAACATCCGGCCGGGAAACCGGAAGCAAGTCGGGGGCAAAACCCCAATGAACGCCCAAGCTATCATACCAACATTTTGTCGCCGTACACCTCGCTTGAGCAATGCAAAATGAGGCGTACATGGGATACCTCTATATAGGACTGCGCGTTTCAGAGCGCATCCAAAGTCCAGTAAAAATGTTCGACTCGTGATGACCCGCGTGCCATGGCTTACGGCGGCGTGTTGTCCAAAGGACAGCAACAATGAATAACGGGTAATCACGAAAGAGAAGAGCGCAGTCCTGAACTATCAGGTAGGTCGGAGCCGCAAATGGGTGTTTAAAGAATAGGATCTCTAGAATATCTACGTATTGCTGTGTTGTAGCTACAGTAGATGTTCAGATTGCAGGCATTCAGAGTATCCATAGTGCTGGCTACGTTGTCGTACTCGTACGATGTGTATGAGGTCCGGTGGATAGTACCGTACGGGGTGTATGTTGCTGTACGAGGTGAAACTGCTCTACGAGAGACGAGAAGCAGGAGTGTTGCATACCTCCACGTTAACTCCCCACACCCGCGTCTGAAGTACTGCAAAGAAACTCTCTGCAGCTCATCGCAGCATAAAATTTTGTTGGCCCATCGAGCGCCCATTTCGAGCAATCCGCAACCTTCAGTGCTGCTCGAGCTCGTCTCAGGACAACCCTGTGTTCGTCTCTGAATACCTTCACCGGTCAATCATTTGAGTGTCCACTCATCATATTCTTGCCAGTGGAGGGCGTTATCACTGAGGCTGCAGGCAACACAACACGCCCAACCGCACTTACAATTCTGTGAGTGCCTCCAGACCTTCGAAAAGCCCAGCCGGCAAGGTAGTAAAATGGTTGTCCTCAAGATTCCTGGGGACATTGGCAGGAACGGAATATATATATGTATATGTAAGTGCGGCGAAAAGCGAAAAAGATACAGAATCATCTTGGCTGTCAAAGCACACGAGGAGCGTACCTAGCCCGCGCTTTCGTTTTCAGCGAGAGCAGTTTTTCTCCCAACGACACGCAGTTGGGAAACCTCTATGAGAAAGGCTAGGGCTCCGTCGGCATATCTAATTCTAGAGAGACCGGGGATCAAATGCTGGTATGTACAAACGCGTGCAGCCCTAATAAAATGTGTTGTTCTCGCATGAATTTGCCTTCGCACTTGTCTCACGGTTTTGCAATAGAAACATCCAGTTTGTACATCTTCAGGCTACGAGAAAGGAAATAGAGAGCAGGCAGCGAAATCATAAAAGAAAGGGGTGCTGAAACTAGCTGCAGGGGTTGGGATGCACGTACTCGCAATTGTTCCCACATGCAAACGGAATTCCAAGGTTCCGCTTCCTCTGCTACCTCGTATAAGCCACGATATTGTCCGGTGCTGCTTTACAGAGCTCGCGGATGACCACGCACTCACTCGCTACAAAGTCCCAGCGAATTTTGTACACCAACTGTGCTGAGCTCACCACTAGCGTGCTTCCGCAAAATAGGTTAAACACTTGCCCAACACGTGGCATAGGCTTACCCCTCGCTCCCCTACTGAAAGCAGAATGGGACTGGTCTTGAGGGGCGATAAAAATTACGATGGAGCCCCGGAACCCCATCTTTCGCGGGGCGGTCATTTCAGATTAGCCTTTTATGCTTCACTCCAGAGGGTTTGCGGGGAGTTAAACATTAGATTGTCGACATGCACGCAGGTGGATTAACTGCAGATAAACCACTCTGGCGCACGCAGGTCATTATGCAGAAGAGAAGTAGCGTTGGGTGTCAGATTCAAACCCAGAACTTCACTCCTTTGACGTCGGCAAATGGTGCAGTTCACCACTGGTTGCCGAACTATCGCGCAGTAGTGGTTCGTTGGAACTGAGCAGGTGGGTATACCTACCGTTGCCAAGTTTAGCACTCACACAGTTTTTACCGTTCCACGTCCAGCATTGTCGAAACAGGACGCCAGGTACTCAAAGTCGCCGTCCTCAATGCGACACTTTTTTAGATCGCTAGAACGCACACCGGGCCAAGGTCGCAAGCAGGGGAGGCGAAAAGAGACACTTTGATCATTTGGGAAATACCTGCGGACGACCCCATCTCGGTGACACGAGCGGGGAAAAGTCGCTGGATGCGGGGCAGGGTGAGCTGCGCGTACCTCAATGTTTTTTAGTCCTGGTACACAGCACGTCGACTGACAGTTACCGGCAGCGGTGCCTTTTCAACCGCTAGCATCACTGCTGGAGTTACTTTGCCACCTGGCAGGCACCAGTATGCCAGAAGAGTGGGCCATCATCCCCATTGAGGTCTTCAACTGATATCGCTGCACACTTTACGGCCAGTGAACTCACATCTTCTCATTCCCCGACAGGCATAGATAGCCCGGACTATCGGGGTCCAAGCACGGGTTTACAACGGTTATTCCTGTTACAAGGTACGTGGCGAGAAGGGGAGGGGGGGTGGGATCGATCAGCTAGTGCTTGACGGTTGTGTGGAACGGACAAGAACACTATGAGAGGACTCGCTGCACCACCTCGCCTGACGCACGCCAGACACAGCACTAACGACGAAAACAATGCTGGCTCCTTCGCGCCTTTTTTGGCCGATTCTGATTGGAGTGCACGAAACTGTTGGTGGGACAGTAACCCACAAAGCTGCGACACCCACTTGTGCAGTACGTCCCGCAAGAGCCAAACTTCACCGGAAATCTCCCCCACTGCGGGCAGCATCACATGTATACGTACACCAGTAGAAGGGGAAAATGTGCCACCACCGTTCAGTACGGTATCGTCTATTGCGGCGGACGCTAAGTGAAACAGCGACAGCACAGAGGAGTGAGGAACAGTATTCTGGAACGTGATTGCCGGGAAGCGGAGCGGACTACAACGAAACCCCCATATCCCACGCAGCCTTATGTGCCCTATACATACCATCACATATGTAGCCGTACTTCCCAGGTTGACAGCTGTCGCATGCCTCGTCGGGGCAATCTGGAAAATGAAGGTACGAAAATATCACACGGCGAGGCGACGTATCTTAACAACGTGCACTATATTCAGGTCCAGGTTCGTGGACAAAGCAACACCCATGAAAGCGGTATGATGTAGCGATGTTACACTTGCGAAGTATGCACCACATTGCTCCACTGACATTAGGTTCTCCAGGGAGCTTTGAGCACAAACGCCACGACGACCACGGACCAGGCTTCCAACTGAACTAATGCGCACAGGAAGCTGGGCATCCGCTGCATCGACAACCATCCCAGTAAGAGATACAACAGTACGTTCCAGCCGGCAGCTGTTGCGTTCATGACGACGCGTACGCGAGACGGCCCCCAACATCCATGTATCATAATACATGTACATGCGAAACAAGTTAAGAAGTGAAACACGATGCTAAGGACTCTATGCCCCCGCAAGGCTCGACAGCTCGAAGATGATCATCTGGGAGAGCACACGGCCTAAAAATCAGTTCGATAGACAAGGGGACCAGAAAAGACTTACCACATTTGCCGCTACCGTCGAAGCCGCCGGGAAGCTTAGTGTGCTCAGGGGTCCTATTATGGGGGCAAGTGTCGCAAGGAACCGATGGATCGCTTATGAGCTTGGTGAAATCGACGGTGAACTAACTACATTGCTATTTTTTTGCGCTACAACACAAGCTGTGTTGGAAACTGAAAACTAATCAACAAACAAGAACGACGAAACGAATCCAAGGTACATCGCTATCCACGCGGCTGAAGCAAGAACGCCGTACATAAGAGTATTTGCTAGCAGGTAAAAATAATCAGCCCCGAAACAAAACAAAAAATGGTCACTACAATATATACTGCAACTAACACACTCTTGACATGAAAAACAAGAACGGGCCATATCATCAGTATCAGCTGCCTGCCGCCTTGACAGTCGTTCGTACGACGACAAACCTCACCAGCGACGGAAACAAATGGCGATCGCTTCCAACCAAGTGCGGCGCTCACGGTCATTTCGACCAAGGTAAGGTTCCAACATCCAACGGGGTACGGCGACCGGAACAAAGGGTGGCCTCGAGTGTAAATCCGAGAAGCATCCATTAGGGGCAATGAAGCATGGAAGCGTGAAATGAAGCATGGAAGCGTGACACGTATGACACGTACCTGGTATACACATATTACAAGCACTTCAAACACAGCAAAAAACATGGTCTTGCGAGATATTCGTGCCCGATTTCACAACGAGTGCAGAGGGCAATTGATCAACTGTGGGTCAACACTCAAGACGCAGCAAGCTCTAGAAGCCATGCTCACCACGCCGGCAGGCACTGCAGGTTGTCGCTTTTCGATAAGTCCCTTTGACAAGGGGTCCATACCCGAAATTCGCCGGAGAGACGGACGAGAGCACACGCACGGAGCGCGCGCGACACGGCAGAGAGACGAGGTCAACAGGTGAGGCTTTAATTAGTTATGCCTGTGGACCACAGTTAGTGGAGAGGGAGGGCACCGGCGCACAAGAGATACACATTTTTCATTGGACAAAGCGAGGACACTGCGAATAAGCGAAGCGAAGGATAAACTGCCCTTGGTACGAAAGAAAGAATTCAAAAATCCGGAGCCCTTGCCAATCAGCCCCGTCATTCCTGCTATCGCACACAAACACAAGGGAATTTCGATATTTCATAAGTCTGTGGTGCTTGAGCAGTCATACAGGTGGCTCAAATACGGCATCTCGCCCAAGGCGGTTTGGATTATGGCGCGACATGTACGTGCCATCATGACGTATGGTTACGGTGATGTCTAAAGAAGAGAAGTACAGCTGCGGTTCTTTGCAAGACCGCAGCCAGAACCGAGGGAATCAAAGCGGGTCACATGCCAAAGCCGCACTTACAAATTGCGTGAGCAATCTTGGGCCATCGAGGTATTCTACCGGGAGAGTAGTTACAGCATTTTATGGAACGAACTAGAGACACAAGGAGAAACAACCGTGAAGTCGCATTCATAGTGCGCACAGCAGCACCACTTTTAACTGGGCCTTTGAGAGTAAAGCAACCTCTTTCGACCCACGACGCACGGTTAGCGCAAGGACACTTCCAATAGAAGGG
This sequence comes from Nereocystis luetkeana, assembly GCA_031213475.1. Lineage (NCBI taxonomy): Eukaryota > Phaeophyceae > Laminariales > Laminariaceae > Nereocystis > Nereocystis luetkeana. Next base: position 433,517 of record JARUPZ010000040.1, read on the forward strand.
TCTGGGCGAAACACTGCGGGCGCATGGCTTGTACTGCGTAGAACGCTCGCGCAGCATGCCTCGTCAAAGTTCCGGCCTTCATTTGCGTATAACGGTAGGCGCCTAACAGGGAAAATAACCTCTCGGACAGAATCGCACGTAACTAACCCAAACCGACCCTACACGGCGCTAAGAGCGACTTTGGTCCAGCCGCGCGTGGTGCAGTCGACCAAGCCATCGCATGAACCCGATAGCGAAAAAAAGCCGCCTTGTAAGTAGGTGGGGGTCAGCAATGTTCCAGCAAGGGCCAAAGATCCCAGGTCATAAGCGTTGCGTGAGCAACCAAACGAGAAGAGCGCGTGCCCAACTCCATGCTGACGTGTCTCAGTGCCCATCTAGCGTCTGCACAAGATCGTCTGATTATTTGGCACTACTCTTGCCATAAAGTAAGGTTGCGGAGACTCCCGAAGCACAGTGAGATAATAAAAACGAGCAGTAAACAATGGTATTAATAGTGTAGTTCATCTGTTCCATGTGTAAGGACAGATATATTTCAGAGGCGCTTCATACCCGTGAGTTTGATGTTCTCGTTGATTTTGACCACGCATGTTTTCGGGGTCTAACCCCCACACGTTAGCGGAAATAGGGGAAGGATAAGCGCCGGATGGGGCGTAGAGCAAACGAAATAACTCGACCGAACAAAGACGACAAACATGACAACCACTCAACCCCCTCACAACGACATCCGAAGGGCGGGGAGGGGTTGCAGAGAGAGACCTTTGCGATTATGATGTCGTGACACGTGCAGCACATGAAAAATCGGGATTTGATCATTTTGGCTCGACTCTTGCACGAAACACTGAAAACAAACGTTTTTATACTGAAGTTAGGGTAGAACACTCCCTGCCCCACCTAAGACTAGTCACTCGAGCCTGGGCCAAATCGATGCCAGGTACTTTCTCACTGTTAGTTGTGTCGCATACCGTATACCGCCCGCCCACGCCAAAACGGCTAAAAACGCCAAAAACGCCAAAACAATGACAGATTCACCGCTGCTGACTCGAAAGAAGTATTTTGTCAGTTGTCCCACGTTTGTGTCGGACGATTTCTTCCGAGTCGAATTGCTAAATGTTCAATGCTACGAGTATGGTAACCTCTTGTGTTGTGGCTTTCCAACGATGCCAACCGCAGCCTCCCGCGTTTTGCGGGACAAATTACTTGAAATTAGAGTAGTATTATGATTCACACATCGGGCAGATAATCTACAGCTCCCTTCTTATTGATCAAGATCATTCCAAGCAGACGTATGCCTAATCTGTGTGATCTAGCTCATGTTGCCGGGCGGGAGTCGCCTAATCTGCGTGCTCGAGCACAAGTTTCCTGGGTTGGATCTGTACTATACAAATCCTGCACAACAACCCAAAACGGTAGGTTGGGATCTATCTGATTTATCTGATCTATCTGCAGATAATCTGTAGATGATCCATCCGACATGTGTATATGTTTGAGGTTGTAAAATTATTATAAATCGTGATGTACGATCTTCCGTACAGCTGTATCCTCATTTATGGAACAGGCGGAAGTAGTAGTACTGCAGTTCTGAGTGAGACTGCGTCAAGCTCTGGAGGGCCACTTCAGGCTACATGCCAAAACCGCACTCACAGCGTTGTTAGCGCTGCCAGATCGTCGAAGAGACCCGCCGGTAGAGTGCTCAGGCTCTTGCCGGCAACGGTCCTGGAGAAAAGGGCAGAAGCCAGACGTCGGTGCAAACAAACGGAACAATCCACTCCTCACATATCTTAGTCCAGCATATAGTTACAATAGTTAGTCATGCTCGTATGCGCACCTGCCATCAGCCCCCCTGTGCCACCAGAGAACACACAGTTTGCGAAGGAACATCTGTCGGGGGGAAGGAAGGATTCAGTGAACCTTTATCACGTGCTGCAAAAAAAATGGGATTCTATTAACAGATGTTGTTCCCGCGTCCCCGGCTCTGAACAAAAACATATCAGCTGCCCCAAATTTTTGTACCGGGACGATTTCTTTCTGAATGGAACCGGGAACGCCCTATTCTGTTCTAGTTTGGTAAATATCCTGTCGTGTCGCTTTTCAACATGCCAGCCGCAGCCTCCGCCTAGGATACGATTTAACCCCTTTGAAACCGTACCCCCGTTTTCGGGGACAAAATGCTTGAAAATAGAGTAGGACCATGTTTCGTACATCTGACAGATCAGATAGATCAGATAGATCATATTGATATCGCGACTGAATGAGCTATAGGTTTTTCAGGGACGAGAGGTCACTGATCTGCACGATATAGCCCGTGTTGCCGGGCGGGAGCCGTATCTGCATGATCTACTGTAAGCATATGTGTTTTCCGGGTCAGATCTGGACCGTACAGATCCTGCACGACATCTCATACCGGCAGCTTACGATTTAGATTATATATCTGTAGATGATCTATCTACAGATGATTTATCTGTAGACAATCTATCTGCAGACGATCTATGTGCCCGAGGTGTGAATGTATTCACAGCTGTAAAAGGGGTAATAAATAATGATGTATGATTACCCGCGCAACTCTATCCTAGGTGAAGGAACAGACGGGAGTATGTAACACTGCAGAATATTGACTGCGACGAGCTTTGGAGCAATATCACTTTATGCCACATGCCAAAACCTACACTCACAGTGATCCCAGCGCTCCCAAACCGTCGAAAAGTCCCGTCGGTAGAGTTGTCAGTCGGTCCCCCGCGCCAAGAATTCTGAAGGCATTGACAGAAGCCAGACAACGGTGCAAACGGATCCATTTACTCCCAACATATTTCGTATGGCATATTTCGTTACAATCGCATGCGAGCCTGCCATGAGAACTTCCTTTCCCGCGAGACTTGTACTCCACCTGAGTAACACAGTTTGCGAGCGATCACGTGTGGGGAGGGAACACTCAGCGAACCTACTGGTGGTATGTATCGGGTAGGATGCAGGCAGGCACCCGCAACAGCTCAGCTTTCGATACTCCATACCAGTAGGTGCTCGCAAGGCGAACGAACCCCTAGTGACACTTGCCCACAAATTACGACATGAAACCGTGTACCGGGTATCAACCAGAGCGAACCAATACTTTGTGAAGAGCAGCTTGGTTCCGTCTGCAGCGTGGTTCGGTTAGCCAAGCGACCGTATAATCCCGAAACCAGGATACCACCTCAACGATCTTCTACTAAAGGTCCGTGCTGCCGATGCTCCTCCGGTCATGGATACTACTGTGAGAGCGACCAAATGAGACCTACATGTGCCTATTCAACGTCCATGAAAGACTGCTCGGTTACTCAACTTCCGCACACCAGGATCCGAAACATAGGAAAGTAGCAAAACTACTGTACAAACACACGAGCTGTCGTGGATAAGGATGTCACCGTCAGTCTGGACAAAGACTGAAGCCAATGTTAGGGGAGAGGCCACTGTAGTCGGTCCACATCGGTCCACATCTCAAAACGGCACTCACATAGTGCTTAGCGCTTCCAGACCATTGAAGAGCTCTGTCGGTAAAGAAGCCAGACTGGCCGAGCCCAGGAACCTGTGGACACGGATAGAAGCGAGATAACGGAGTAGCGAAACCAACGAATTACGATCGCATCCATTCACGAGACAGTGAGTCTGTACCTAACCACGACCCCTTAGCCACAGCGAGCGCCATCTGCTCAAATGTGTGCAATAAACGTGTCTCACCCGATTGCTTCGAGCCTCCAGGGAGATCTGGGAGCTAAGACGGCACAAAAGCTAAAAAAGTGCACATTTCAGCCGAGCCAAACCACCACCGCTTGAATAATACTTTGGACTCCGGCTACGCGTTCTGCAGTTAGTCAAGCGGCAGTGTAAGCTTTAAATAAGAGTCCGGTGGCCCTAGTTCAGGGCCTCAGCAAAACCTTATCTCCAAACGTTGCCCTGGCATGATGACTCTCACGTTGTCTACGAAAAACGAAGCAACTATGCGCAAACCCCGTGTCCAACCACTTCAGTGCCCGTTTAGCATCCGTTACGGAGTGTAGGAACATGGGGGCAGGGAGCGGGTGGTCGTCAATGGGATTGCAGGATACGTCCGGGACTTCAGAACAAGACTGCAGCTCAAGTCATATGCCGACTTGCACTTACAGAGTTTCAAGCGCTCCGAGTCCATCGAAAATTCCTTCCGGTAGAGTAGTTACATCATAGCTTGAAAGGAACCTGGAGATAACAACAAGCGGGACAACGGCAACAAAAACAACGACCCCGTAGACTCGCATACAAAGGATTAAAGCATGCCCTCAATCTCCTGTTCTCCACTGCGGTGAAAGCGTTTTTACACCTGACCACAGCCACATACGAAGGAAAGCCTCTACGAGTGTCCTGAGACTGCAGCTTACCTCTATCGCGAAGGTGTGCTTGCGCAGCACACCCCCGGTCATGTTCGGCCTTCAATATGTGTGAGAAAATGACTACGAAAACGTGCAGCCTCAACCTGATGTACCGGTCCCTGGCGAAAATGCATTCGCGCTTGTCACAAGAGCTTTTTCTCTATTCCCACCGTAGGGCAAGTACGGGATCAATGGGAAAGATTGCTGGAACTGGCGGTAGGAGGCAGGCTCTATTTCTTCAGTTCTAATAAGATTCATACGACACCACATACGGAGTTATGGGTCTAAGTGCCGCAAGAGTGAAGCCACTGTTTCAGCACTTACACTGCTCCGATCGTTGCGCGCCCAGCGTTGTCGAAGCACGCCGCCAGGTCTTGCATGTCGCCGTCCGTTATGCCAGAGTTTTGAAGATCGCTAAAACGCACATCGGGCCAGAGCCACACGCAGGGGACAGAACGGACGGACGGAACCAGACAAAAAAAAAAATCGCCACGTGAGAATACCTGGGCGATCCAACCTCTGGTTCGTCCACAACTATCATACTAGCGGGGCTGCACGGAATACTGGTACTACACAATCAAGTTTGTGAAATAACACGAGCGGCGCGCCGTCGAGTACTGGACAAATCGTTGTGATTGGAAGCTCTCGCACAACACGTCGACAGCGACCGGCATAAGTACACTGCACACCACGATCACCACGAGGACTGCTGTAGAGCCATCAAGTAATACTTATATCGTCATCGATGAAGAATAGAGTACGGTATGACATGCCCATTTTTTGGACACATTCCTTCACACCGCGGCCCGTTCACGAGCGGACTCACATGAACTCAGTTCCCGGCTGGCATCGGTAGCTCTCGCGGTCGGGGTCCAAGCACCAGTTGATACGGTTTATACCTAGCACAGGGTATGGGACCGGCGGGGTTGAAGCGGCTGGAGTCTCTCACTTGGCGGACACCGGGCACGGCAGTGACCATTCACGACACCGGCTCTTTCGAACCATGTTGATGGAAACGCGTGTCGGAAAACACGAAAGACTCAAAAGCAAATACACAAAGCGTGGTGGGTTTTGGCGGGGGTGAGTAACACAGCAAACACACACAGCAGCGTTCTTAAGAGGAAGTGCAGTTCTAGAAACGTTTTGCTCAGCAAAATGAGCTCTACCGGAAACGCCGCAAACCAATGGCCATGTGTCCACATACCAGGACAGGTGTAGCCGAACTTCCCAGACTCGCAGCCCTCGCAAGTCTCCTCAGGGCAATCTGAAAAAATGTGTGTTTATGTACGCGGAAACAGCAACCGCGAAGCGAGTTCCTCACAACGTAGACCGGGGCGTTTGGAGAAAATAAACACTTGAATACGATCGAGACATTACATTTGTGGATGAGCATTTCCTGCGTACGATTCGGAGTTGATTCTCCTGGCTGTTCCTTGAGCACACAGGACAATAACGATCGCGGTTCAAACCTCGAAACGGGTCTGAACTGACAAATGAACTGAACTTTACGATCTGGTGGGAGAAGAACTCGGCGAACAGAGCAGCGTTTTACATCGAAAACGTTTCGAGAGGACGCAATTGCAGCTTTGGTCAAGGCATACTCCGGTGTAATTTGAGTCTGGAGGGGGAAAACCCACCAGCGATTTTGGCATCACAGAAGAAGATGGGGGGCGATCGGCCAGCTGCAGAGCGAAAATACCTCTGTCAATCGCAAGAAGGCGACGACTGCAAGGTTCTCGGACAATGCACTGTGCCCACGAAATGGGCTGGAGGGTTTTGATACTATGAGGTCTAAGCGGTTCAACATCAATCAGTTACTTGCTGCTGCCGCTGCTTTCGGCTGATTCGACAATGAGAGATTGGCCCTCCACAACTTACAACGCCCCGACTTTCCAAGGGGACCTCCAACAACGTACCACACGTGCGGCTATCGTCGAAACCATCGGGAAGATTAGTGACGGGAACGTCATAGAACGCGTAGGGGGCGGAAGCATCAGGGGCATCAGAGGCTTCAGGGGGCACAGGGGACCTGCCAGCAGGGATACAAGCAGCAACGGGCGGACGTTGTGGTCTTGGCGACTGACACTGCTGCAAAACATCGTCAAAATGATCGCTTCCGACTTGCAGGACGTTGCAGCAGTCTACCCTAAAAGCCGATGGTAAGACTAACATGACTAAACACAATTTTATTGATACGACTGTACCACTTCAATGGTACGCCTGTTAATACAGGAGAATGCAAGCTTCTTACTCAAACCAGCGGCTGTCGTTCGAATCAGATGCCAGGCACTTGGAGAGTCGTGTGATGGCGAACGACATCAGGAGGTGGAAACAGTATATAGCGTTTTCCGACCAAAAGCGCAAACCGCGGGATACATCGTCTGAAACAGCGTGGCACTAACATCGAGCCGGACACCACCAACGGAGAACAGTGCACCCGCTACTCCAAAACGAAAACGCCTTGGAGGACCCACGACGCATATGGAGCCTGACTAACAGTTGCCGCAAGTACGTACTTAAACGGCACAGACTAAAGTCATGCCCCCACGAATTACTAATGTTGGGCCAATGTACAGAATGAACTTGGCGATTTGTGGGTCAAAACGCAGCAAGGCCTGCACGCTGTGCTCACCCTGCTGGTAAGCACTGCAGATTGACGTTTCCCGATAGATCCCTTCGACAAGTGACCCATAAACCAAGACAGTTCACCGGAGACAACGGATGTGGGCACACGCGCACAACGCGCACAACACGACGGGGAGGCATGGTTGACGTATAAGTCGCTAGACTGCTGGTTGACCTCTTTAGATTGAACGAAGTTGACGGGGAGGAAAAGCGCCTCACCACCGCACGAGCGTTCAACCTCCGTAATGAGAAACAAGCGACGGCGTGGTGAGCGCTCAAATACATGAATAGGCCGCCCTCTGTGCAAGGAAATTATTATTCGGGCACCTTGGACCATCGGCGACATTCGCACGGTAGTTCAACAACATGAACAAAGCCCGATATTCGCTGCTTGTGGTATTTGGACAGGCACAGATAAGGCATGTCTTCTACACCACCTCGCCCTGATAACGCGCTCTGCTCCTCGGCAATAGGCAGGTGTTTGGGACAATCTTGGCCCTTGTGCAGGTGTCTGGGACGATCTTGGCCAGCAATCATTTGCATTGACTGGCTTACGCGATCACAAATTCTGTGGGCGGTCACCTGACCGGCGGCAGTCAGACAAGGTCTGAATAGACGGGACGTACAGATGCTATACCGTTATAGACGCGGAACGAGGCGTACAGCTGCATATACCATGTGCGGTAAATTCTGTTGGTGCCCATTTACTGTCTATCGTCGAGAATGCTTTAGTTACCATCTCGCACGTATCACGACGTATATGCCGTGGCAAAGTCCGAACAAGAGTAAGACTAGAAACACATGGAATAAAATGACCAAATAGTGGTACTACTGTAGTTCTTCACAAGAGTGGAGCCATAACTGGGGGAATGCCGCTGCGGGCCACATGCCAAGTCGCACTCACAAAACTTCCAGCTGTAGATCGTCGAACAGCCCGGCTGGCAGAGTAGTCAGATGGTTTGAGGAAAGGTTCCTAGCGATAGCGAGAGACGCGAGAAACGGCGAAGGGAAAAGGGCCAGAATCCTCGCATGAATCCCTAGCCCATTCAGTATGAGCCCTTAAGCCCCACGTTGCGAGGAAAGTTCTCTATCACCCGACAAGCCACAGTTACCCAACGGACGCCACCGCGACGACCCGACAAGCCACAGTTACCCAACGGACGCCACCGCGACGAAGGCTGACGCTAGTTGCCATCGCACAATATGATCACATATTAGCAGACCTCCACAAACTACTCGCCTGGACTACAGTATAGTAGCTTCCATAGATACCTGTTTGGCGATATTAACCTCGAGAGAGACGTGCGGTAAACCTCACGACCGTAGATATATTACATGTATCAACCAAACCGAGCCAACGTTTCGTTTCGTGATGGCTACGGGTGGGTCCCGGTTGCTGCGTGGTTTGGTCCACCAAGTGACGGTAGTACCCCAAAAGCGAACCGCTGTTGCCTCGTCGGTGGGGGTCACCAAAGTCTTAATAGCCCCAAGGTACCGCCGCTTCCCCGGCATATATGCCACGGGAGCAACGAGAAAGGGATGGTACGGTACGTGTGCAAACACCACGATAATCTACTGTAAATACATATGCATGTCGCCGCGCGCCCACTGCCCGATACTAAAAGTGTAGAGAAGGGTTGAGTTGTACCACGCCCCGCGTCCTCTGCATAATACGTACGGTTGCATTGACATCCGAAGGATAGTGAGAACGACAGCGTGTAGCCGTCAACAAAGAATGGCGCTCCCAGAGCTTCAGCCACAAAACAGGGGAAGGTCACAGCGGGCGACACGCCAAACCACACTTACAGCCCTCCGAGCCCCTTCACGCCATTGAAAAGCCGTGCCGGTAGAGTGGTCAGGTTGTTTGAGGAGAGGCTCCTGGCGACGGCGACATAATCGAGAAACGGTGCGGCCAGAAGGGTTTGTTAACGCGCTTCCACCCGTGTCGCAGTCAATATATGGACCCAAAATCGAACATTCCTTCGTTGGCGAGAGGCCCCCTTCACGACGCCGAAATGTAGCTCGGACACCTCTCGGAGGTGTTGATAGCTGCAGCTCGCCTGTATCGCGTAGGACGCTTGCACAACAGGCACCGGGAAATGCTCGGCCTTCACTGGCCCTAGGGTGTATGTTTGCCGCTACGGTATAGGCAAAATCAACCCCGACTAAAGAGACCGGGGAGCAATGCACGGCCTTGACTAGCATGTGTCAAATCCAAGATTTCGGTACGGTCCCAAACTCGGAGTCCGACTGGTCGGAGCCCGAGGGAATAGTCGGTGCGGGTCAAGGGGGTTCCCAGCGCTCCTCGCAGCGAGCTCTTTCCGGCTGTCAAACCTCGTGTGCGCAACTCACTTCCCCCCTCTGTGCCCAACGGTATGTGTCAGCGGGTATATCACGTCCATTACCGATGGTTCGATTTGTAAGTACAATGTCGTAACTACCATGGCATATCGTACGATTGGGGCCACGTCAGCAGGACTGCTATGATAAAAACAATGTAACGTGAACGGTACTGCAGTTTCGGATAGGACGTGGATCCAGCACGGGGGAATACCACTGCAGACGAAATATCAAGCTACACTTACAACCCCTCAAGACCTTCCAGACCATCGAAAACCCCTGCAGGCAGAGTGGTGAGATCGTTTGTGTCAAGCCACCTGCAAGCGTCAACAGCAGCGGGACAACGGTGAATGTAAAGAGAGCAGTAAAGCCCGCATCCATAGGTATACAGTGCTCCTACAAGTTGCACCCGCCATGAGCCTCCTTTTGTAGCCATGGGTTTTCCTTTGCGGTGAAAGTTTTCTGTCAACCTGGCGATACTGAACTAGAACATGCACACGTCTCGGAGGTAACTGCACCTCGCGTGTGTCGTGTAGGGGCATGAGGCATCCGCATAAGATCATAGCTCAAGACAGCTCTACAGGCATGTTTAGTAAGCAGAACGAACATCCAGAGGCTCGGGAGAACTTGACGGCCATTAAGCCCTATTGCCTAAATTTCAACGAATCACCATTTGGTGAAGAACTACAGCTGGTTCCGGCTGCGCACCGCGTGGTCTATGTACCAAGCAACGGTACAATCCCGAAGCTGGTCTCAGTTCAACTGTGCAGGTAAGTACAAATAAGTACCAGCAATATCGTACTGATGGCCGCAAGAGCAGGTAACGTTGCACATTCACCAAAAGTATATAGCAATTCATTATTTGGCGATGGTATACCAACAGCACGCCGTGGGTTTCCTGTCGCGCTTTGACACACCCACCACGCGAAACCGCTCCAGCCACTCACTGCTCGTCCATCTTGAAGGAGTTGCAGAGGGAGAAAGACACTCGAATCGTTCAATAAGGGTTGTATGATAGCACTCACACTGCGTTGATCGTTCCACGCCCGGTACTGTTGAAGCACGCCGAAATATCCTCAACATCACCGTCCGTTATGCTGCAGTTATAAAGATCTCTGAAAATCACATCGGACCAAAATCACACGCAGGGGTGGGGAAGAGCGACAAAGTTTGACCATGCGGAGTACCTCGAGGACACAAACTCGGTGGCATCCCCGCATCCGTCCTGCACTATACCACTGTGTTCCAAAATATAAAGAACGTTTGTATATTAATACTGAACCAAAACGGCCCTTATATATGGGTACAGATTGGTATACTGTACAGCATGGTATAGAGAAAGCGGTTCGAAACAACTTGGGGTGCGTAGGTTCGTGCGAACTTCAATGTTCCAAAGTTCTGGAAACCATACATGCGTCGGCGGTTACTGAAACGCGGCAGTGCGGATCGAAACACCGGCAGAGTTGAGGAAAACAACGCCATTTTATGCTGGTGTCTATTGAAAAGTGGGTCAGTTTCCCATGCTCTCACTACATGACTCATTCACGGCAAGCGGACTTACACGACTTCGTTCCCCGATTGACACCCGTAGCTCGGGCTGGCGGGGTCCAAGCAGCGGTTGACGCCTGCTGCAAGGCACGGGGCCAGAAGGGAGGGTGAGATGCCTCACCCTTGGTGTTATGGACTAGACAAACGTGCAGCCGTATCAGTATTGATCGTGCTGATGTGGGAGTACCACTGTTGTACGCAGCATGTTAGTGCATGGCGAAAAATATCATTAGATTTCTATTTCACATCAGGCTTATCCAAACTCAAGACATGGGGCGTATTTCTTACCTGGGGAAGACGCGAATAGTTGAGAGTTTAGGCTTGTATTGAACACTACAGTATGAACTGGATAGCAACATAACAAATGCACGAATGTGATAACCACTCCAACCAGCATCCATAATATTTGTATCACGGGGTCGATGACGATGATGATGACGGATGATGGTGGTGTTATCACATTACCGTAGCATATTTCCCAGAAATACAGCCCGCGGTCACAAAACATTTGAATCACATAAGACACAACGCGCACAAGCTAGCAAAATGCCGCTGGTTCAAAATCGAAATCGTTTCACTAAACCAACTGGACGGGTAGAGCGCCCAAACGTTTTCGAGCCCATCAAACATTTTTGTCGCATACATATATACCAGGTATATATATATATATATCATAGAGTAGCAAACCCGTGAATGACAACCCTACAGCATCATGTACAAGTGTGTGTCCCACCCCTATCGTGCATACCCGAGCACCTGCCGGTGAGGCTTTGCAACTAAACAGTGTCCACCTCGGCCATGACGGGCGCCGACAATAGTTGTATGCATTGATATGTGTTGGCCTCTGTTCACCGAGTAGTACCCGAAACGAGGACATTGAAGCGAAGCGTGAGGGGCATTTCACCGTGGCTGTGGACACACTGCAGTAGAACCCACCGTTCACGGTGCCGGCCGTAAGGAGTGCCAGGCCCAGGGCGGCAACCCGCATGTTGCCGTAGGACGCAGTCGAGTACTCGGGCAGTGCCGCTAATCTGCTGAAGATGGTCGAGGAAAACGAGCGAAACGAAGAACTTGTTGGCATTGTAACGCACGGGAAAAGGCAAAGCTCATGACGAAATGAACGGCTACGTTGGATAAAACAGGAAATGTGACGCCAGCCACCGCGCGCACAAGTGCCCCCTGCTCCGACCTCATCGGGTAGAGGGGATCTCGACTCAATGACATCAAGCGCAGAAGTCGCTTTTATTTACGTATAATTGCATGACCCGCAGGTTTAGTTTTTGTTACGCGTACAGTTGAGGACGCCTGCGCTCTAGTCTCAGCACATCAACAGCTGACGAAGCCCCAGCAGTATACCGCTTGGTTTCGGGGGGGGGGTGTACTCGATAGGAGAGATGTACTCGATCTCATGCATGGCCGTAGTCGTATGACCATAGACCCTCGCATCCCTACAATACCGGGACGAAGCATGTCGGGTTTTCACCGACCAGGCAGACATTGCTTGCACCAAGCGCGAAGCGCCGTGAGGTGTCTGGCGAGTCGCATGAAGGGCGAGCTGCATCCTACTAAGAACCGCTTTTGAGGCGGACTTGCATATGGACGACAGCTTCAATGAGCAGATGTAATTTCCGGTGTAGGCATTTCCAGAGACAGCAACGGGAGTACTATGTAACTGCCTCTTGGGTGCCTTACCTTGAACACTACGTGATACGATCATTCCCAATTGTGCGGAGTAAAGGTTCTTGGTTTCAGGGGGGGGGGCTTGATGGGTTGTTGACCAGTACAGACCGTCTTGACAATAGAGAGTCAGAGTTCCACAGCGATAGAGAAAAAGTGTCTCGTAAATAATGCTGTGAGTGTATGTTTCTAGCAAGAGGAAACCTTCACGTGTACTATTAGCACTTTTTCTGGTGATGGCCGAAGTTGCACTTTTTCCGGTGACCGCGGACGCGTCGAGCGCCAGAGCTGAAAAGGTTAAAAAAACGATTCTAACGTAGTAGCGTTCAAAGGCTTCGTCCCCCTTGTGTTTTTACACACCGCGTGTATAGCACGCGGCATGGATGACGCGGAAGGTAGCAACATCTTATTGATGGTCAAAACATCACCCTCCTTCCCACCCATGCGGGTGGCTTCGCTTCGATGTGCCTTCGAGCGACCTTCAAAGCCGTGCCGTAATGGACAGCGTTGATAATTGGCGTTGAGCGTCAAAAAGGCTTGGCATGGAACAATCAAACGAGCGTACGTGCTAGTTTGGCAACGAAGCGGTGGGCGGCGCGGGTTCGGTGGCGAAATAGAGTGCAACTTGACAAAAAAAACTTTGAGGGCATGCCTGGGCATTTCTTCGGCGCCTAGCGCTGTGGTTAGGGCTTTGCGCCCCGCACCAAACGTGTGCACTGCGTTGGCAAACAGCACGCGGATGCGCTCGTCATCCGCGAGTGTAGGAAGCCACTATAATATATATATATATATATATATAAGTTGATCTATGATGTTCGTAGGAGGCGGTAGCTAATGTTTCTACTGTACTTTGTATGCAGGGTCAAGGTACAGTTTGTAAAATAGTTCAGAAATCGAGCCAGCAACCCGCCAAATCCAGCTATCTCTCCCGTCCATCACGTTCTTGCGAACGCGGTCTTCTCTCTCTGTTTTCTGGTTTATCCATACTCCTTCGTAAATCAAAACAAGCCCTGGATCGAGCGCGAATGCAAAACTCGTTCAAGAGCAACGTAGTTGGCTGGGGCAGCACGATTTGCCGCGTCTTCTCACGGGTTTCTCTAGAAGTTGGGATGCCTCGGGGCACCTCCAAAGCTAGCGAAGGCGGAGCGTTCGTGGTGCGAGCCGTGCAAGCGGCCTACGCAATACAAGGCTCACTGCAGTCTCCCTTCTAGAGGTGCCGCAAACTGTACATCTGTTCATCCTTTCTGTCATCACCGCCATAGACGTGATCATACACACCGCAGTTTCGAAATGTCTCTGGCTATCCCCCGAGCTGACGAGATTGTTTTTTTCAGACGGGCGCACTCCCCACTGGCCGGGTTGCTCCCCTACTTTCGAGTGAGGCATACGCGTAGAGCTCCTCATGCTATGATAGCTGGTGGGGATCGTCGCGGTGTTTGGGTGAGGGGGGTAGGGGGGGCGTGGTGGTGGTGGGGGGTGGTGTTGGTGGCTGCGGAGTCTTAGAGCCCTGATCCTTGCACCGTTCCCCCACTTCTGGTGATTTATCCAGGATCCTTTTCGGCAGCGTTCATACCGGTAGCACTCTGTCGGGAGGGTTTTCGATTGTCTGGGGGCGGTCAGGGCTTTGTAAGTGCGATTTTGGAGCATGGTGAGCAGCGATGTTCCCCCAGTTAAGGCTCCAGTCGTCTCCAGACCCGCATCACTGTTCGATTTGGAGGCCCCATTTCCCGTTACAATCTGGGAGGTAGGATGTTCAGGTTGGTAAGCTGTTCAGGTATTTTGGTTCCTGTTGGGATCAAGGTACGGGCGAAAACCCAACCCGATCCCTGACTCTGACCCTAACTCTGACCCTAATCCGCAACCAAAACGGGGCAAAACTGGCCATAAACGCGGCTGCGCCGGGTTTTCATCCAACCAGGAAATTTCTCAATTGCGGACGACGATTCTGAAGTGCAGACCGCGCTACGCAATTTTCAAGCAAAAAAAAAACCTAAAGATCCTACCAGGTACCTCCCAGATTGCTAAACCTACTCTCGGTTTGTCTGTTCCTGGTGTATGATCACAACCGTACGTCTTTTGGTCCTTGCACGCGGGATATGATGCAATCCGATATATCTTCAATGAACGTTGGGTAGACACTGAGATGGTTCAACGCTGGGCTTGCGCGTGTACCCCTCTCGGGATCTTGTTGAGGTCCACCGCTTTCGGTAGTATAAACGTCCTGGTCGACCACCTTACGCGTGACCAGAACCACCTGTTTTCTTCACAAACCGACCGTTTGTTGTGGATGAACATGCATGAATCTGCGCTCATTCAGCCGCACGTCATGTACACCTCGGATGACGTAACACTCACAGGTTAACATCAATGCTACGGTTCAGCGGATTTGTTTTTCAACTATCACGTTACTACAAGTACTTTATCTGATTTCTAAATACCAGGTATAGATATTGTGGTAACATATCTATAAGGGTTTTAGCCAAAAGCAGGTATTCCGGGCCACTTTTCGGCCAAAACCAGTTACATACGTACTAAAAACAAGTACAACGCAGGAGCCCTGCTATTGGCCAGGCTGATATCGTAACTCACTTTGGTTCGAAAAGGCCAAGGTATACCGGACTTTGTCTACTCTGTCTTGCTTTCAGCTGATTTTGACCGACTTTGAACCGATCAGAGAGGCCATACGCACACTGTTTTTTCTCTGCCTATCTATGCGTCTGAGGTCCCTCGGTTGCAATTCTTGTGTATAAACTCTGTACTCGTACGTACGTACGTACGTACTTGTTTATACATACCTAGTACCGACGTACGCTGGTTTCGCTTCCTTTCTTCTTTGGGGTGTACGATGTGCTTCAGTTGTTATGATGTGCACTCCGTTGTTTTCTATTTTCTCAGGAGTCATATTACAGCACCATGGACACACGCGGCATTTCGTCTGCACCACCCCGCGTCGAGGTGGTCTCACAGGTTTGGTACGGCAAGATAATTTCGTGCCGAGCAGGCGGTTCCGCGAGGGTGGTCGATAAGCTTCAAAGCTGTCAACAGGGAGAGGGCGCCAGAATAAATACTCTTGGCGCTCCCGCCGTGGCGAAACAAACGAAGCCTGGTGACTCTCTGCAGGCCCAAGTGGAGCCCGTGGTACCTATGCCCTAAACAAAACACAATAATTCAGATTTTGGAGGCCACACGCTAATGTTAGGCGCATTGAAATATATATATATTTTCAAGGACAAAGCACCGCTCGTGGCACGCGCTTCTTGCTTGGTTTTAGTATGTACCTGATTTTGACCCTAATGGATCAGGTACACCTGATTTTGGCCACAACCCTATTTTGAAAGAACAGCGTTCTACAGGAGTAGGAATAACATCACATGCGTACTGATATCTGGTATATGTTTAAGAAGACTTTTCTTGACGATCCCACCATCCTGTTCCCCGCTTACGTAGCTCTTGCCACTCCACCACACTGACTGACTGCTGTGCTGCCAATGCAGTCCGAGTCTAAATTCCAACTATTAATATTAATACTAAAATAGTGTACCCCCGAAACGTGGGTGCATTTTTGAAGGGTAATGTGAATGAGCTAATAGGCCATGATCCCACAACGCCGACCTCATCTCCACCCGGACCTGGGCCCTCCAAAGTGACGCTGGGTATAGAGTGCACCCGCTGCCCTCGGGGGTAAGAACTTGAAAACGAGTCGACTGATGGCCCATCGTATGCGTACGAAGATGTCAGGAGACAGCGCGTTCACCCCTTGACAGACAGCAACTTTGCCTTGATATGCCTTGACTAACACCAAACTACCGTACTAGCTTTGATTGTGGCACACTCGGCCCTACACCTTTTTTTCTTTTCTTTTTCCTTCTTCTCTTTCGATTTGTTTTCTTGGTTTTCTTTCGTTTTCTCTCTTTCATAGAATGTGTGCGTCGTGCCAGTCATACCCAGCATGATGACACGACATTGCATTGTCTCGTGTGCTTACCGCATCCTCGAAGCAGCCAAACGGTTCATGGTGAGGTGGCACGAGGACGAGGCACAGCTGAGTAGGCAGCGCCGTGCATCCGCCGTGGGTGGTGTCAAAGGGAATGGGGGGAGGGGGGGTAACAGGAGGAGTGGAAGGAAACCCGACCAAGGGAATGCGGGGAGGGGGGGGGACAGTAGGAATAGAAGGGAAACCGCGGAGGACGAAAGTAGGATCGAGATGGCTGACAGGGTAGCAAGGCACCAGGCCGACTATTAATAGGAAGTAGAGCATGCCTATGCTACTCGTGCTGTCAACTGGTGCAGCTGGTCCGAACGTGGTCTTCCTTTGCCTCCCTTGTTATGTTTGCGCTTGAGCCTTTGTGAATTTTATTTCATGTATGCCTCTTCCTTTCTTTTATTGATAAGCCTCAAGAAGGTCGTGTGGCGTGGGTGGATGACGAGCCTGCTTTGCTTGCTTCGTATTTTGTCTGGCGCCGAGGGGCGGGGCATAGCTGACGAACGCAGGACGCAGACGGCAGACAGTATAGCAAGGTCCCAAGCGGATTACCTGGTATTATATTATTAGTAGGGAGAACCTGGCTATGCTACTCGTACCACAAACTGCTGCGGCTGCCTTGAGGAAGTTTTGCGCTCCGGTTTGCCTACTATTTTCCCTTGGTTTGTAGTCTCACTCTGTTTATAAGTAGAGTATTGTTAATACTGTTTTTTACTTTAGCACGCTTTTTTTCAAGTGTCGGCCACATCCCCTGTGGGGAGGCACGACGGTTTTTTAGCTTATTTTTTTTCCTTTTTCTCTTTCGATTTATTTTTTTATCATGTGGAAATCTTTTCATTTTACAAAATATTGATCGAATGCTTGTTTATGAAAAACTAAACAGACATATTTGTACGTACGCATGTACCAGGTACTAAAGTACAGGTAACGGGGGAATTCTATGATAATATGCTGTAAAAGTTCAGTGGATAGCCGCGGCCATATTGCTGCTGCTGTATGTGGTCCATTTCATTTGATGTGTGCGTCTTCCTCGTCTCGTGTCTCGTGGGTTTTTAAAGTCTTCTTTCGGATCTTCCTAGGGCTTCAGCACCTTTTTTGGGTGGCCACCACAGACTGCTTGGTTTTGAGAGTAAATCTCGGAACAACAACAACAACCACAACAACAACAATAACATATTTTTAACCATGAGTATGGGGCTCGGCCCCGCCTCCAGTAGTTTACAACAACAATGTATTCACGGAGTAGTCTAGGCGGGGAACGTCCAGGAATGTTTCACTCACGAATACCATGTACCTGGTATAAAACAATACCACTATTAATACTCTGTCTACAGCAACAGAGTTGCCGGTCGCCCCGGTGGTTCAAGTGGTTAACCTCGAATTCTACTTGTGTTGTGAGTGCTGGGTTCGAGCCCCAGGTGGGTCGGACTTTTGACTTTATTTGCAAAAATAAAAATAAAAAGGATTCAATTGTTGAGAGCGCCTTGCAGCGTGGGTAGGCACAATTCGATGCGAGTCGACGAGGGAAGAAAAGGCTGAAATCTTCTCGCGATAAAAATGAAGGCATGTACCGTAGCGGGAAGAGGGGAGAAGAGCCTGCTATGTGACCCCGGATGTGAGTTACGAGTTGGAAGGAGAGAGAGAAGATGGGCGAAGACAAAATATGGGATAAGCAAAAAAAAAAAGTACAGCAGTAGTAGTAGTGTGAAGATCGTGGCCCGCAGTTCGGAATTATTCAAAATAGTCGAAAGCGGCGCAGCCGCGATTCTGGCCCGTTTCTGGCCCGTTTCCGGGTTAGGGTTAGGCTTAGGGGTGGGTTGGGTCTGCGCCCGTACCTTGATTTCACTAGGAACTGCTTCCTGGCCCTCAATAACGTGCGATAGGCTAATGCCCGAGCACGGCCAGCCATGGTCACGAGAAAGGAAACACCAAACAAATCGAAATCGCCGCCCTGTCGTACAGCAGCGCAGTTATATACCTGGTATATATATATATATATTTATTTATTTATTTTCTCATCCCATTTATTATCTTCGCACATCTTCTTCTCTCTCTCCTTCCAACTCGTAACTCAGATCCGGGGTCACATAGCAGGCTCTTCTACCCCCTTCCCGCTACGATACGTGCCTTCATTTTTATCGCGAGAAGGTTTCAGCCTTTTCTTCCCTCGTCGACTCGCAACGAATTGTGCCTGCCCACGCTGCAAGGCGCTCTCAACAATTGAATCCTTTTTTATTTTTATTTTTGCAAATAAAGTCAAAGTCCGACCCTTCTGGGGCTCGAACCCAGGACTCAAACAAGTAGAATTCGAGGTTAACCACTTGAACCACCGGGGCGACCGGCTTCATATTGAATCTACCATGGATAAAAAAGATGCCCAGTGGTTCCGAAGCCACAACAGCAGTAGTACCTGGTATTAATAGTACTGGTATATCGTAAATAATGGTAAAATCGCACTTTTCGCCTGCGCTGTCTGCCTCCGCACTACCCAGTAGCCTAATATCATTTTACCTACAGCATCCTTGGTACGGCACTGCAGCATCAGCACAGACAGAAGGCTCATCGTACGTCTGCTGTGTTTAGGTTTGTTTGTGGCCATAGATGGGCTGCCCACAAGCGACAAAACTGCAGAGACCGGGACTCTGGAATATCGAATACGTGGTACTGATACGGGGTGCAATTTACTGAATCAAGACCCACACAATCTAAGTGTTGCCTCAGCACCGTTCGAAATACCTATACAGAGCGGCCCAGGTAATCACGCCGAGGCATTCTACGCGAACTCGCTGCTGTCTACTGCCAGTAGCAGTACTCGTGTACTCGTACGTCTTGGGCTGCTGTCTTTATTTTAGCCTTTCTTTGCATTTTGCATGCACGCATCCACCGCATGTTCGCGGGACTGTCACCTTTCGGAAACGTGTGAGTTAGATTAAAAATACCAAGTTAAAGTCGGAGTAAGTAACTTCTTCAAATTTGGGAATCGCCAAATTTACAGACCAAAAATCATCCAGACGCGCAGTCCATATGTAGCGACAAGTAGCCCATAGCCCATCGGGGGGTCTCACCTCACAGCACGCTCTGTCCCAGACACGCTGTGGAAGCGCGGTGGGGCTGGACCCTGTCGCTCTTTTACTTTGGCGCTGCCGATCTCCGCTCCTTTCTATATGATCCTGTACCGCGCTGATTTTTGTGGCTTGTAAAAAAAACAGAATTTGTTGTGTTTTTTTTTTTTACTCTGTCGTCCGAGTCGTCCGAGTTATTAAAGGCCTCCAAAAAAATCATTCCATCGAATTTCACGAGGGATAAAATCTGATCAGATATGGGACCAGATACCCCGAAGCCTCCGTAAACAGTCATATAATCACCTCAAAAAAAAAAGCATAAAAAAGATCCAGCCTAAAAATCACTGATTTTTTTAGGACCTTTAACAATCTGGGAGAAGGGATCTTTAGGTTGGTAGGCTGTTCGGATGTTTTGGTTCCTGTTGGGATCAAGGCACGGGCGAAGACCCAACCCAACCCTCTAACCCTAACCCTAACCCTAACCCGAACGCTGACCCCAAACCGCAGCCGAAACGGGCCAAAACTCGCCATAAACGCGGCTACGCCGAGTTTGCATCGAACCAGGAAATTTCTCAGATGCGGACGACGATTCCGAAGTGCAGACCACGCTAGACATTTTTCAAGTAAAAAACATCCCTAAAGATCCCTTCTCCCAGACTGCTAAACCCACGATTTTTTTTTTTTTCCCAGTTTTGTTATAGGAACTTGTCAATCTATTCCCAAGTTTGGCACCGCGAGTTCTTGGAACTCCTTGCATGTCAAAGAACGAGCGAAGAGAACAGCGAAATAATAAGAGCGACAGGGCCAAGCACCACCGCGCTTCCGCCGTGCCTGAAATAGAGCGTGCTATCAGGTGAGCGAGTGTAGAGAGAGCCCCCCCGATTCTATTTTGAACTGGACTCCTCTAGCGGGTCATCATGTTTTATACTACACTACTGCTGGTAGTTTTCTGGGTTTTTTCACAGCAGTAGGAGTCCCTCCGATAATAGAGTTTGACAGTCCCGCGAACATTCAAGTGCTACCAAGTGCTACAGGCTGAAGACGATGGCTACTCGTACGCACTTCTGTAGACTGCTGCTGTAACTCGCACAAGCCTTCACCCTGTTAGACGGACGAGTGTAGTGCTAGCAGTCAGCCGTCAACACCGAGGTCACGTAGCATCGCAGTTGCTCCCAATTTGCAACCGGGGCCCTGTAGTTCAGAATAGGTCTCTGGAACGGTTCTTGGGAAATACCTGTTACCTACCAGGTATAATACTGCTGTTGTATACCTCGTATCGTAGGTTTTCTGACCACACCGGCGCAGTACTACTATAAATATGTTTGTTTGCTGTATCTGTATTCGAAAGTCGAGGTTTCGGCAGTTTTGTGGCTTGTGGGCAACCCGCAACCCGTTGTATTCACATTAAAATCGTTCTTTCTACCCAGCTTCATCAGTACACCCAGTCGGTGTCCGTCCTGATTCCTTGTCCTACGTAGAGAGATACAAATTATATGGTTACAGACTGTGAGACAGAGAAGAACCCAGGGCTTTTTGCGGGTCAGGTCAAACCTCACGGGTCGGGTCGGGTCAGCTAAACGACCCGCGAAAAATTTGAGGTGTGCTCACTTGACCCGACCCGACCTGCGAAATTTTGAAGCCTCTTGACCCGATTCGACCCGACCCGCGAGATTTTAATTTTTTTTACCGGACCCGACCCGATCTGTGAGATTTGAAAATCTCCTGACCCGACCCGACCCGACCCGCTAGAGTTCGAAACCTGCTGATCCGACCCGACCGGACCCGGCACCTTCCAATCGACCCGTGACACATTACGGGTCGGGTCACCTTGACCCGCGAGACCATTCATCTTGACCGGCGGGTTCGACGCGCGGATCCGGCCCGTGGGTCGACACTTCACAAACAATTTTATATTCGTTTTTGTGCCCCGCAGCGATATGCGGCCTGGCTGTAGTGGGTATGGATGGATGCGGGCGTGCGTATATGCATTTGGCGGTGTTTTAATGCTTGAATATGATACCAACAAAGGAGAACTATTGAGTATTGGTACGAGAGAAGCCTTTGGGTAAGAGAGCTGGAAGTATTTTAAGTGCTAGATCCGCGAGCCGGATACTTGGTCCGACCCGCGGGTCAGCAAAAACAACTTGCGGGTCATGCTGGCCCGACCCGCGAGTGACCCGTTTCTCGCGGGTCAAGACCTGAACCGGCCCGCGAGCTTCTCATCAACTCCTGACCCGACCTGACCCGACCCGGGAGATTTGAAAAATTCTCGACCCGACCCGACCCGACCCGTGGGATTTGACGAACATTTGACCCGACCTGACCCGACCCGCGATATTTGAAAACCTCTTGTCCCGACCCGACCCGACCCGTGACCCGTGACATTTGAACACCCCGCGACCCGACCCGCGGATCGGGTCATGACCCGCGGAAAGCCCTGGAGAAACCTAAATAAAAAAATCGCAACTAATGGGCAAAGCGAGCGAAATGCCAGCGTACCGGGTACGAGAACACAACATGTTATAAGACCTAAGCCAATGGGAAAGCGAAGTATCAATAAAAAGTTTAATTTCAGAGATACCCCCCAGAAGTTTTTAGAACACGCTTCCTATGGGTACGTTTAGAGAAAAAAACTTCCAAACTTTTGGAAAAAGCCCGAAAAAAGCAAATCTGGGGCCAATGTTGGGCCAACATCGGCTTGGGAATAACTCAGGCCGATCTTTGGTTCGAAGCGGCGAGATTCCGAATCCTTGACAGGCATCGATCGACAAAACCAACGATTGCGTCATGAATTCTGAACGGAGTGCGCTCGTTAGGGGCTCCGACCCACCCTCGGGTCACCGTCTTCACACCATGGCCGGTGCCATGTGGCGGGAGCTGACCAGGCGTATGATAAAAAAAACAATTGGCCGCTGGTGTGCACAAAATAGAAGACTAAACTTCTCCATCCGTCTCGAATGGCAAAAAGCGTAGTATCTCTAAGTTCACGTGAGATGCCTGTTTTGTTCACAACCGACGGAATTAATTATTTGTAGTCATGGTCTCTACCGACGGAAATTAAATGGCTTTATTTGTTCAGAGGCAGAGAGAAGAGAAGGACGGCTACATTCGTTTTGTGCCCCCTTCTATTAATAGCTTCTCGTGCTAGGTGCACCAGGAGAGCACGGCACTGCTAGCTGCCGATTGATAGGCCCTAGAGGGTAGGCCTACCGCTGTGATTTCTCCCGCCCACGCGGTTTGGGCGGATACCGTAGGACGCCGCCAGCAAGCTCTCGCCCCCTAAACCATGGGCCCACCTGATATCTTCGAGGCCGTCATCTATATTTGTTGGTCTTGTCGGACATTGAGCGGGTTGGCCGTGGGCTGAGTCTATGTTGAGATCGAGCGTCGATCGTCGCACGAGCTGGTTTCTATCAACGTGCTGACAATTTGCAACCAGAAAAAACAAATTGCGCCGCCTGCAGCCGTTGGGGAAAAAAAAAAAAAAAAACATTTTTTCTTTTTTTCCCCACAGCGGCGGTGCGAGGAAAATTTCGGCTGTCCTTTGAAAGGAATTTGTTTGAAAAAAACTTTCGGACGTCGCGTTTCCATTGGCATAGGTCTAAGGGTCACCCCATCAATCCTTTACCCCTAAAGCTCAGTAGTTAACGCCTTCACATTTGACGTCGTCGAGGACACCACCAATGGGTTCGAATCTCACTTCGAACATTTCTTGTATAGAAACGCTTGGGCGTGCGTCCCTAAAATCTTATATCCCTGGATCCCCAGTTATCGAAACGAAGCGGGTAGGTCAACGTACGGCCATATACGGTACCGACGCCCCAAAGATCCCGCCGTTCAAGGGGGGGGGGGGGGGTTCCAAGGATTACCTCGGGCTGCGTAATCGATCGATATTTTACCCATAGCTCAGTAGGTGACACCTTCACAAACACAAGCAAGACCGGAAAATAAGAACCAAAAAAACATGAAAAACAGTTCTGAAATGAAACAGAAAACAAATGACGCAAGGAGATCAGAAAAGCTGCTATCAATACCTTGAAGAAAAGCATACGTATTTAACCCCTTTAGGACCGCAGTCCCGTTTTGGGGACAAAATGCTTGAAATTTGAGTGGTCTGTCCCCAAAACAGGACTGCGGTTCTAAAGGGGTTAAGAAGGACATATCGCTGCTGCACGGACGAAGCAACACGATGAAGAGGAATACATCGGCATAAAAAGGACGTGCAATGGCCAAACACGAGTGCTCGAGTACAAATTACAAATTACGATCCGTTACGTATTGAAAATCTTTAGGCTTCTCTTGAAAAATTGAGGACAGCGCACCATAGACCGCGGAGCTATATCATCCTCCACCCCCCCACCCCCTTCGCGTTATTTTTAGGCTACTTTTAGTCGCAAAACGTGTACGCACAAGCATGTAGAACATAGAAATATTCCTGGAAAAAAATCTCCATCTACCAAGTGGTGAACCCAGCTCCGTTTCTCGGCCGTTTCTGGTCCGTGTTGGATCCGGTTTGGCGTCAGCGTTGTTGGGGGTTGGGCTTTGCGTCTTTGCCCGTACCTTGATCCCACCAGGAAGTGCTTCATAAGTAGCTCGCAAAGCAAGGCAATAAGTGCACAGCCCACCCCTCCAAAAATCGTTGCTAACGAACTGTAGGTACGTAGGAGCTCCCAAACACCAAACATACGTACATATGTACAATATACAGAAATATAGCCGAGTGTAGGAACCTATTATTTTGGGCCAGGCTGGGACTCTTACACAAGACAAGGCAGGGTGTGTCCTACACTCGTTTCAGTATAAAAGTGGCGACATTCTAGTCTTCGTCCAAAAATTGAGCCTGCAATTGTTGACTGCTGTCGCGTACGTACGGTAGTCTAACATAGAGAAGGATGCTGGGTGGTGGGGTGATGGACGGCGCAGGCGAAAAATGACGCCCGTGGTCAAACGGATTCGCTTTAGCCTCGCAACCATTTGCGATATATAGATATACCTGGTATATATATTATATTTTTTATTATATACCAGGTATATAATATATATATATGGATATAGTATATGTCTAAAGCCTCGTAACCGTTTACGTAACCCTTTACGATACAGCTTCGAAATCATTTAAAATTTAAAATTTGACCCGTGGGTTCAAGTCCTACTCAGGCGACGATTTCTACCTGTTTTGTGTACGTACGAATATTTAGATTGTTTTCTTGTACGTGACCATGGCTGACCATACCCCATTTCGTGACTATGTCCGACAAGTCGCTTCGCTCCCCCCGCTGCGGCCTGCGCGTGCATGCAATCCGCCCCCGGGGTCAGTTTGGAGGGCTCAGGCCCGGGTGGCTTGAGGTTGGCGTGGGATCAGGGTTAAGGGTGGCCTATCATTGATATGAATGCACCCACCATTCGGGGATAAGTTACTTGGAATTAGAGTCGGGTCATATTGTGCAGCAGCAGTGGTAGGTGGCAAGAGCTACCAGGTACACAGTATATACAATAAGTTTTGAGAAAAATTACAATCTCACAGGCAGTATCGTTTTTTGGGGGATTCATTCATGTAAACCCGGGCAGCAGGATGGTCGACAGGGTTGTCAAGAAAAATGCCTTCTTGAATATGTGATGATGCCCCTGGATCTGACGACGTATGTTGTCAAGTGGAGAACTCCTCTACTGCTGTGAGTCGGACCCAGGGCCTCTGACATTTGACGGCAGTGGGTGCTCTTGAAACGTTCGCCCTCTTTTAGCCACTCCCAGAAACAGTGACGATTGGAGGAAAATGCCGGGTAAGAAGTGTGTCGTCTCTAAACCTACCGGTTGACAAGTACGTAGTCTACAGGTTTACACCAGGTATTAACGAAAAGTGAGGACGCAACAAAAAAACTCGGACCAGAAGTCTAGCCTCGGCTTGTGCAGCTGTCGTTTCCCACACAATTGGGGGAGAGTTTGCGAGGCAAGCTAGTTGTCGCTCTCGTCAGGAGTACAGTATGGGACCGCCAACAAGAAACGCCTACGTAATCGGGGCAAGCCTGAGATTCTTATTGGGGAGCCATCTTGAAATAACCTTGAGCATTGGCTACTATATAGGATGTAGTGTAAAGTTCATGTTGATCGATCTCTAAAGGTATACACGCAGCTGGCACGGGAACGCGTGGTTGACTCCAGACAATAACACGGAACTTCTCTTGTCTATATATTATATATCCGTGCTGTCGAGCTGACTCGCCTCATATGGAGCTACATCTAACGAGTGGCATTGGTGGGGTACACATTACCCCGACATCCCAATACCCTACCACCAGAATCCCTGTTCAGCATGGAACTCCTCAACAGTTCACCACTGAGCCGTTTTTCTCAACCCAATTTTCTTAGCGTTCTCCAAAAAGTGAGCCTTTCGTTCGTATTAGGCTCCTTCTTAATCGTGGGCCTACACTGTAGCGAAGTGGGCGGATGCTGCAGGACCGCACTGTATTTTGGTGTGGAAGGTCTTGCTTCTAGCGGGGGGGCTGGGATCTAACGTCTTCGTTTCGTAGTTGTGTACTTCGTATGTACACTTCTTGTTGAGGCATCGAGGGGAGGGCGGTGTCGGGTACGCCCCCCCACACCCTCTGTGCCGAGTGGGTCCAAGCTGAATAATTCGACGTGAGGTGTGGGGAATGCCTTCGAATGACTGGTAGTCAGGAGTGACGCTAATAATCCAGAAATTCGGGTTAAATTTTGTCAGATGTCAGGTGATTTATAACATGCCACATC
Organism: Nereocystis luetkeana; assembly: GCA_031213475.1. Taxonomy (NCBI): domain Eukaryota; class Phaeophyceae; order Laminariales; family Laminariaceae; genus Nereocystis; species Nereocystis luetkeana. The sequence continues at coordinate 459,871 of JARUPZ010000040.1, forward strand.
ATAACTTGTGCATACATCACACTTCATACTGTTCTACCAGGTACACTTAAAAATAATGCGCTTGATGTCGACGAGACGCTACCAGGTATATATCCATTTCTAACACTAATTAAACGTGTCATGTTTTCGGAAGGTGACGAATCGATAAGCCAATACGTTTTCTCTCCTTTAAACCTGACACTATTACGGGGGACCATAGTTAATAGGACCTATGGCATACATAAAAACCTATATATTTAACTATTTTTACTAACAATATTTGGTCCTATTAACTATGGTCCCCCGTAATAGGCTCTAATATTGTCCATCAAGGATCGCCAATATCCCGAATAAGACAGCTGTCCGAATGATATCGGGCCTCCACAACCATAAGACGCTATCAATGATGCTAACAGTATAGACAGGGCCAGATTGATTTCGGGGAGGGTACCTCTTAAGGCCACATGACCCACCCGCGCACCACATGCCCAAACCGTACTTACAACTATTCTAGCTCTCCGATATCAAGGAAAGGCCTTGGCGGAACAGTATAGCATGGCCAGATCGTTAAAGTGATTGCCCCTGGAGACATCTGCAGAAGCGATTCACGGTGCGGCGAAAAGGACTATTGATAGAGATTTCACATTCACAGCATATTTACATTTAGTGCGTACCCAAGATCTGCATCTGCACCGCGGCCTATCATATTGTTCGCCTGACAACACACAGTTAGCAATGATGGTGGCTAGTGTTCGTGGGCCTCCTCGATTGTACGTGTAGCAAGCCAAGCGCAAGCGTTACGCAGTGGTCCGTATCCACCGTGACTTCTGCGCTTGATGTCATTGAGTCGAGATCCCCTCTACCCGATGAGGTCGGAGCAGGGGGCACTTGTGCGCGCGGTGGCTGGTGTCGCATTTCCTGTTTTATCCAACATAACCGTTCACTTCGTCGTGAGCACTGTCTGTTCCCGTGCGTTGCAATGCCAACAAGCTCCTCATTTCGCTCGTTTTTTGTTATATTATCTTCAGCAGATTAGCGGCACTGCCCGAGTACTCGACTGCGTCCTACGGCAACATGCGGGTTGCCGCCCTGGGCCTGGCACTCCTTACGGCCGGCACCGTGAACGGTGGGTTCTACTGCAGTGTGTCCACAGCCACGGTGAAATGCCCCTCACGCTTCGCTTCAATGTCCTCGTTTCGGGTACTACTCGGTGAACAGAGGCCAACACATATCAATGCATACAACTATTGTCGGCGCCCGTCATGGCCGAGGTGGACACTGTTTAGTTGCAAAGCCTCACCGGCAGGTGCTCGGGTATGCACGATAGGGGTGGGACACACACTTGTACATGATGCTGTAGGGTTGTCATTCACGGGTTTGCTACTCTATGATATATATATATATATATATATACCTGGTATATATGTATGCGACAAAAATGTTTGATGGGCTCGAAAACGTTTGGGCGCTCTACCCGTCCAGTTGGTTTAGTGAAACGATTTCGATTTTGAACCAGCGGCATTTTGCTAGCTTGTGCGCGTTGTGTCTTATGTGATTCAAATGTTTTGTGACCGCGGGCTGTATTTCTGGGAAATATGCTACGGTAATGTGATAACACCACCATCATCCGTCATCACCATCGTCATCGACCCCGTGATACAAATATTATGGATGCTGGTTGGAGTGGTTATCACATTCGTGCATTTGTTATGTTGCTATCCAGTTCATACTGTAGTGTTCAATACAAGCCTAAACTCTCAACTATTCGCGTCTTCCCCAGGTAAGAAATACGCCCCATGTCTTGAGTTTGGATAAGCCTGATGTGAAATAGAAATCTAATGATATTTTTCGCCATGCACTAACATGCTGCGTACAACAGTGGTACTCCCACATCAGCACGATCAATACTGATACGGCTGCACGTTTGTCTAGTCCATAACACCAAGGGTGAGGCATCTCACCCTCCCTTCTGGCCCCGTGCCTTGCAGCAGGCGTCAACCGCTGCTTGGACCCCGCCAGCCCGAGCTACGGGTGTCAATCGGGGAACGAAGTCGTGTAAGTCCGCTTGCCGTGAATGAGTCATGTAGTGAGAGCAGGGGAAACTGACCCACTTTTCAATAGACACCAGCGTAAAATGGCGTTGTTTTCCTCAACTCTGCCGGTGTTTCGATCCGCACTGCCGCGTTTCAGTAACCGCCGACGCATGTATGGTTTCCAGAACTTTGGAACATTGAAGTTCGCACGAACCTACGCACCCCAAGTTGTTTCGAACCGCTTTCTCTATACCATGATGTACAGTATACCAATCTGTACCCATATATAAGGGCCGTTTTGGTTCAGTATTAATATACAAACGTTCTTTATATTTTGGAACACAGTGGTATAGTGCAGGACGGATGCGGGGACGCCACCGAGTTTGTGTCCTCGAGGTACTCCGTATGGTCGAACTATGTCGCCCTTTCCCACCCATGTGTGTGACTTTGGTCCGATGTGATTTTCAGAGATCTTCGTGACTGCGGCATAGCGGACGGTGATGTTGAGGATCTTTCAGCGTGCTTCAACAATACTGGGCGTGGAACGATCAAAGTAGTGTGAGTGCTATAATACAACCCTTATTGAACGATTCGAGTGTCTTTCTCCCTCTGCAACTCCTTCAAGATGGACGAGCAGTGAGTGGCTGGAGCGGTTTCGCTTGGTGGGTGTGTCAAAGCGCGACAGGAAACCCACGGCGTGCTGTTGGTATACCATCGCCAAATAATGAATTGCTATATACTTTTGGTGAATGTGCAACGTTACCTGCTCTTGCGGCCATCAGCACGATATTGCTGGTACTTATTTGTACTTACCTGCACAGTTGAACTGAGACCAGCTTCGGGATTGTACCGTTGCTTGGTACATAGACCACGCGGTGCGCAGCCGGAACCAGCTGTAGTTCTTCACCAAAAGGTGATTCGTTGAAATTTAGGCAATAGGGCTTAATGGCCGTCAAGTTCTCCCGAGCCTCTGGATGTTCGTTCTGCTTACTAAACATGCCTGTAGAGCTGTCTTGAGCTATGATCTTATGCGGATGCCTCATGCCCCTACACGACACACGCGAGGTGCAGTTACCTCCGAGACGTGTGCATGTTCTAGTTCAGTATCGCCAGGTTGACAGAAAACTTTCACCGCAAAGGAAAACCCATGGCTACAAAAGGAGGCTCATGGCGGGTGCAACTTGTAGGAGCACTGTATACCTATGGATGCGGGCTTTACTGCTCTCTTTACATTCACCGTTGTCCCGCTGCTGTTGACGCTTGCAGGTGGCTTGACACAAACGATCTCACCACTCTGCCTGCAGGGGTTTTCGATGGTCTGGAAGGTCTTGAGGGGTTGTAAGTGTAGCTTGATATTTCGTCTGCAGTGGTATTCCCCCGTGCTGGATCCACGTCCTATCCGAAACTGCAGTACCGTTCACGTTACATTGTTTTTATCATAGCAGTCCTGCTGACGTGGCCCCAATCGTACGATATGCCATGGTAGTTACGACATTGTACGTACAAATCGAACCATCGGTAATGGACGTGATATACCCGCTGACACATACCGTTGGGCACAGAGGGGGGAAGTGAGTTGCGCACACGAGGTTTGACAGCCGGAAAGAGCTCGCTGCGAGGAGCGCTGGGAACCCCCTTGACCCGCACCGACTATTCCCTCGGGCTCCGACCAGTCGGACTCCGAGTTTGGGACCGTACCGAAATCTTGGATTTGACACATGCTAGTCAAGGCCGTGCATTGCTCCCCGGTCTCTTTAGTCGGGGTTGATTTTGCCTATACTGTAGCGGCAAACATACACCCTAGGGCCAGTGAAGGCCGAGCATTTCCCGGTGCCTGTTGTGCAAGCGTCCTACGCGATACAGGCGAGCTGCAGCTATCAACACCTCCGAGAGGTGTCCGAGCTACATTTCGGCGTCGTGAAGGGGGCCTCTCGCCAACGAAGGAATGTTCGATTTTGGGTCCATATATTGACTGCGACACGGGTGGAAGCGCGTTAACAAACCCTTCTGGCCGCACCGTTTCTCGATTATGTCGTCGTCGCCAGGAGCCTCTCCTCAAACAACCTGACCACTCTACCGGCACGGCTTTTCAATGGCGTGAAGGGGCTCGGAGGGCTGTAAGTGTGGTTTGGCGTGTCGCCCGCTGTGACCTTCCCCTGTTTTGTGGCTGAAGCTCTGGGAGCGCCATTCTTTGTTGACGGCTACACGCTGTCGTTCTCACTATCCTTCGGATGTCAATGCAACCGTACGTATTATGCAGAGGACGCGGGGCGTGGTACAACTCAACCCTTCTCTACACTTTTAGTATCGGGCAGTGGGCGCGCGGCGACATGCATATGTATTTACAGTAGATTATCGTGGTGTTTGCACACGTACCGTACCATCCCTTTCTCGTTGCTCCCGTGACATATATGCCGGGGAAGCGGCGGTACCTTGGGGCTATTAAGACTTTGGTGACCCCCACCGACGAGGCAACAGCGGTTCGCTTTTGGGGTACTACCGTCACTTGGTGGACCAAACCACGCAGCAACCGGGACCCACCCGTAGCCATCACGAAACGAAACGTTGGCTCGGTTTGGTTGATACATGTAATATATCTACGGTCGTGAGGTTTACCGCACGTCTCTCTCGAGGTTAATATCGCCAAACAGGTATCTATGGAAGCTACTATACTGTAGTCCAGGCGAGTAGTTTGTGGAGGTCTGCTAATATGTGATCATATTGTGCGATGGCAACTAGCGTCAGCCTTCGTCGCGGTGGCGTCCGTTGGGTAACTGTGGCTTGTCGGGTGATAGAGAATTTCCTCGCAACGTGGGGCTTAAGGGCTCATACTGAATGGGCTAGGGATTCATGCGAGGATTCTGGCCCTTTTCCCTTCGCCGTTTCTCGCGTCTCTCGCTATCGCTAGGAACCTTTCCTCAAACCATCTGACTACTCTGCCAGCCGGGCTGTTCGACGGTCTATGGCTGGAAGTTTTGTGAGTGCGACCGGCCTGCAACGGCATTCCCCCAGTTATGGCTCCACTCCTGTGAAGAACTACAGTAGGACCACTACGTATTTGGTCGTTATTTTCCATGTGTTTCTAATCTTACTCTTGTTCGGACTTTGCCACGGCATGTACGTCGTGATACGTGCGAGATGATAGCTAAAGCATCCTCGACAATGGACGGTAAAAGGGCACCAACAGATTTTACTGCACATGGTATATGCAGCTGTACTCCTCGTTCCTCGTCTATAACGGTATAACATCTGTAGGTTCCGTCTATTCAGACCTTGTCTGACCCCCGCCGGCCAGGCGACCCCACGCAGAATTCGTGATCGCGTATGCCAGTCAACGCAAATGATTGTTGGCCAAGCTACCCCCAAACACCTGCGCATTTCGTCTTTTTCCGAGGAGCAGAGTACGTCAACTGGGCGAGGTGGCGTAGAAGACACACCTTATCTCTGTGCCTGTCCGAATACCACAAGCGGCGAATATCGGGTTTTGTTCATGTTGTTGAACTGCCGGGCGAATGTCGCCGATGGTCAAAGGTGCCCGAATAATAATTTCCTTGCACAGAGGGCGGCCTATTCATGTATTTGAGCGCTCACCACTCCGCCGCTTGATTCTCATTACGGAGGTTGAACGCAATGCGGTGGTGAGGCGCTTTTCCTCCCCGTCAACTTTGTTCAACATAAAGAGGTCAACCAGCAGTCTAGCGACTTACACATCAACCACGTCTATCCGCCGTGTTGTGCACGTTCCGCGCGTGTGTCCACATCCGTTGTCTCCGGCGAATTGTCTCGGTTTATGGGTCACTCGTGGGAGGGATCTATCGGGATGTGACAATCTACAGTGCATTCCAGCGGGGTGAGTATAGCGTGAAGGCCTTGCTGCGTCTTGACCCACAAGTAGTCAAGTTCATTCTGTACATGGGCCCAACATCAGTAACTCGTGGGCGCATGACTTAAGCATGTGCCGTTCAAGTACGTACTTACGGCAACTATTAGTGAGACCCCATATGCGTCATCGGTCTTCTAAGGTGTTTCGGTCTTGGTGCAGCGTACGCGCTGTTCTCCGTTCGTGGTGTCCCGCTCGATGATAGCGTGACGATGTTTCCCGTGGATTGCACTTTTGTTCGGAAAACGCCATCATTTGTTTCCATCTTCTGATGTGGTTCGCCATCACACGACTTTCCAAGTGCCTGGTGTCTGATTCGATCGACAGGGGCTTGGTTAGAATAACAAGGGTACATCTTCCTGTATTCACAATAATGCCATTGAAGTATGACAGTCATGTCAATAACATCGTGTTTGGTAATGTTAGTCTTTCCGTTGGCTTTCAGCGAAGACTGCTGCAACGTCCTGCACGTCGGAAGCGACAATTTTGACGATGTATTCCAGCAGTGTCAGTCGCCAAGACCGCAGCGTCCGCCCGTTGCTGCTTGTATCCCTGCTGGCAGGTGCCCTGTGTCCATTGAAGCCTCTGATCTTCCCGACTCCTACTCATCCGCGAACCTCCCCTTCACTAACCTTCCCGATGGCTTTGACCATAGCCGCGCGTGTGGTAAGTTGCTGGAGGTCCCCTTGAAAATTCGGAACTGTGTTAAGTTATGGAGGGTCGATCTCTTAAATGTGGAATCAGTTGAAAGCAGCGGCAGCAGCAAGTCACTGATTGATTCCCGCTTAGACCTCGTAGAATCAAAACGTTCGACCTCGTTCTCGTGGGTACCGTGCATTGTCTGAAAACCTTGCAGTCGTCGCCTTCTTGCGATTGACAGAGGTAGTTTTGCTCTGCAACCGGCCGATCGCCCCCCATCTTCTTCTGTGATGCCAAAATCGTTGGCAGGTTTCCCCCTCCAGACTCACATTACACCGGAGCGTGTGTTGACCTCACTCATCTATGCCAAAGCGCCAAAGCTGTAATTGCGTCCTCTGGAAACAGGCGTTTTCGATGTAAGAACACTCTGTTTGCCGGAGTCTAGTTCCAGCTTAACGTTATGGACATTTCATTTGTCGTTCGGTTCTGTTTCGAGCTTCGGGCCGCGGCCGTTGTGGCAGTGTGCTCAAGGAACCCTGCAGCATCAACACTGGGTTGTGTGAGCAATACGAAGCCCACAAAAAATGTATCTTGATTGTCTTCAAGTGTTGCTTGTTTTCAAACGTCCCGGTGTATGTTGTGTGGAACATCGCTTTGCCTTTGTTGTTTTCGCGCAATGAAACATATTTTTTCAGATTGCCCTGAGAAGGCTTGCGAAGGCTGCGAGTCTGGAAAGTTCGGCTACACCTGTCCTGGTATGTGGGCACATGATCATTGATTTGTGGTGTTGTCGGTAGAGCTGATTTTCCAGAGCAGAACGTTTCTGCTGTAGAACTGCAGTTCCTCTTGATAACGCTGCTGTTTGTGTTGCTGTGTTGCTGTGTTACTCACCGGCGCATTTACCAACCATACAGCATGTAGCACTGTTGAATCTTCAAGCCTTCTGTACCCTACCTTCCCACGAATGAGCATCCACGAATGAGCATGGTCCGAAACAGCAGTACCTGGTATCGTTTAGTGGCCACTGCCGTTGAGTGTGCGCCGGATGGGGTACTACAGCCGCTCCACTCCCGATGCTCTGGTCCATTCCATACCACCATCAAGAACTGGCTGAATCACCTCACCCCCCGCCCGTCCCATACCGTGTACTAGGTCTCAACCGTATCAACTGGCGTTTGGACCCCGATCGCGAGAGCTACCGATGCCAGCCGGGAAACGATATAATGTGAGCCCGCTCGTGAAACGGTCATGATTGAAGGAATATGTCGAAAGCTGGACATGCCTAATATTGTCTGATGATTCTGCAGCAGTCCTGGTGGTGGTGATGTGCGGTGTATTAGTGCTGGTCGCTGTCATCGTATTGTGCGCCGGAACTTCAAATCACAGCGATTTGTCCAGTACTCAACGGCTCGCCGCTCGTGTTGTTTTACACACTTCGTAATATAATACCAGTACTCCGTACAGTCCCGGTAGTATGAGAGTTGTGGACGATGCAGAGGTTGGATCGTCCAGGTGTTCTTACGTGACAGAAGTATAAAAATATGTCTGGCTCTAACTGCTTCCGACTCTGGCCCGATGTGCGTTTTAGTGTGCTGGAAAACTCTGGCATAACGGACGGCGACATGCAAGATCTGGCGTCGTGCTTCGACAACGCTGGGCGCGTAACGATCAGATCGGTGTGAGTGCTAAAACAACGACGACACTTGGACGGCAACTCAGAAGCAGGATTCTGTGTGTGATGTCATCTATGCATTGTTATATGTTGACAAACTAATCCCGCCTCCTCCCGCAAGTTCCAGCCATCTTTCCTATTGACCCCTGGCTTCCCAACTTGGTATGAATAGAAAGAAGCTCTGTGACAAGCGCGAATGCATTTTCATTCGGGAGCAGTACACTTGGTTGAGGCTGCACGGTTATGCAATATTTTTCTCACCCCTATCGAAGGCCAAGCATGAGCGGGTGCCTGCTACATGAACATACCTACGCAATGCAGGTAACTTTGACTACGTACTCGTAGAGGGTATCCTTCGTGTGTGGTTGTGGTCAGATGTCAAAGAGCTTTTGCCGCAGTGGAGAGCTGGAGGTAGAAGTCATCCTTGAAGTGCTTTGTATGCGAGCCTACGGGTTCATTTTTGTTCGCATGTTGTCCACATTGTTGACTTATTTCCGTTCTCGCGCTTGTTGTCATCTCCAGATTAGTTTCGAGCAACGAATTGACCATTCTACCGGAAGGAATTTTCGATGGTCTCGATGACCTCAGAGATCTGTAAGTGATAATCTCCGGACGACTTGGGCTACAGCCTTGTTGCGAGGTCTCGGGACGTAGCGTACCCTTTCCATTGACGAGTACCCGCTCCTTCCATGTTTCTACACTCGTTTACGGATATTACACGGGCACTGAAATGGCTGGACGCGGAGTTTGCGCATATTTTGATTCGTTTTTTTTGTTGACGATGTGAGAGTCATGCCAGGGCAACGTTTGTAGCTTTGGTTTTGTTGAGATCTCGCGACCCCCACCGAAGTAGGGCCACTGGATTCCGCTTTGGAGGTGGCATTGTCGCTTGGCTGACTGCAGAACGCTTAGCCGGAGCCAGAACTACCCTCCAATAAGTGGTGTTTTGGCTCGGTTGAAACGTGCATGCATAACTTTTGTTCGCTGTATTTCGCCTGCCGCGCGATTTTTTAGGGTGAAAATCGCACAGCAATCAATACTCTGCAGACCTCTACCGCTGTCTTCTGAAAAAGCCCAAAGGCTCCGAGCCCCTACCCCGCGCAGCAGGCTGCAGACTTGACTGACGGGGCGGCTTTTCAGGGCTTTTAAAGGCGTGTTTTTTCTTCTTTTGTTCCGTCTTAGCTCCCAGATCTCTCTGGAGGCTCGTACCTCTCGGGTGGCACGTTTATTGCACACATTTGAGTAGATGGCGCTCACTGTGGTGCAGGGGCCGTGGTTAGGTACAGACTCGATGTTTCGTGGATGGATGCGAGTGTAACTCGTTGGGGTCGCTGCTCCGTTGACTCGCTTCTATCCTTGTCTGCAGGTTCCTCGGCTCGACCGGTCTGACTTCTCTACCGGTAGGGCTCTTCAAAGGTCTGGAAGCGCTGGACAATTTGTGAGCGCTGTTTGAGATGTGGTCCGATTACAATGGCGTCCCTCCTAACATTAGCTTCAGTCTTGTCCAGAGTGACGGTGACATCCTTATCCACGACAAGTCGTGTTTCGTGCAATAGCTTTGCTACTTTTCTATGTTTCGGACATCGCGGCATGCATATACCATGGTGTTGGTTAGCCGAACAAACAAGCTTTGGTGGGCGTTGAGTAGGCCCATGTACCTCTTATTTTGTCACTCTCACAGCATCCATGACCGGAGGAGCATCGGCAGCACGAACCTTCAGTAGAAGATCGTTGGGGTGGTATCCTGCTTTAGGGATGATCCGGTCGCCTGGCCGGCCGAACCACGCTGCAGACGGAACGAAGTTGCTCTTCACGAAGTAGTGGTTCGTTTCGGTTGATACACGGTCCACGTTGCAATGCCGTAATTTGTGGGCAAGTGTCACTATGGGTTCGTTCGCCTTGCGAGCAACTATTTGTATGGATTATTGAAGTCCGAACCTGCGCGGGTGCCTGCCTGCAACTGAGCACGCATCCTACGCGATACCAGATATATAATACCAGTAGCTTCACTGAAATCCTTCCCCCTGACATGCTCGTTGGCACGCTCTGTGTTTTCAATGGAGGAGAACGTTCGCGGCAAAGGAAGTATCAGCAGGGTCGCACTCAACTATCATTAACGATGTGCTGGACTAAGAGATGTGGGGAGTTGATTGGTCCGTTTGTTCGCACCGTTGTCTGGCAACTGTCGATGTCTCCAGGATTCTCGCCGGGGACCACCTGACCACTCTACCGGCGGGAATTTTCGACGGTTTGGGAGCGCTAGAATCACTGTGAGTGTCGGTTTTGGCATGTGGCCTGAAGTTATCTTCCTCCAGAGCTTATGGCAGTCTTCCTCATAACTGCAGTCCCACTACTTGTCTGCTCCTTAAGCTAGGATAGAGTAGGGCGGACAATCGTGGGTCATTTTTTAGTCTCCCTTTCACAGCTGCAAAACGTTTCACACGTCTGACAGATCATGGCATCTACAGATAGATCATCTACGGATAGGTCATATAGATTAGATAGATCACATAGATCATCTATATCCTGAGCTTCCGTGAGTTGTTGTGCAGGATATGTACAGTACGGACCCCACGCAGGAGACACGTGCTAGATGATGCAGAATAAGCGGCTCCCAACCGGCAACCTGAGTTATCGTACGTACAGATCAGGAATACATCTTCCCTAAAATATCTAGATCATGAACTGTGGGAATGATCTATAGATGATCAGTCAGATGTGTGCGTGCACAATCGCAATTTCATCTTTAGCACATGACCTGCATTGACATTCCCTCGGTTCTGGATGCGGTTTTGCGAAGAACCGCAGCAGTCCTCCCCTTCGGCAAACGTCACCGCAGTCATACATTATGATGGCGCGTACATGCGGCGCCGTAATTCGAACCGCCTGTGATGGTCGGTGGATCCACACCGACATGGTTCATCACACATGGCGTCTGCAACATGTACCCCTCGTTTTGCGTTGCTCACGCGAGACCTACGACGGAGACGCTTTGGTGGCTTGGTCATACAGGGGCGCATTGACCACCAATTAATTTGGTAGGCGAAAGCCCGCTTTCCTGATAAGATACAACAGTCAACGCAACAATGATGGGCCAAGCTCGTCCCAAACAGTCGGGTGGCGTGCCTATTTATCCATGGGGAGCAGAGGCCACCCGTTGGGCGAGATGCCGTATTTGAGTCACCTGTGCGACTGTCCAAGTACCACTGACGCATAAAGTATCGACTTTCCCTTGTTTTTATTGGCGATAGCAGGAATGATGGGGGTTGATTGACAACGGCTCCGGAGTATAATTTATTTCGTGCCAAGGGCAGCTCATCCTTTGCTTCGCTTATTCGCCGCATCGTCGCTTTGTCCTATGAAGAAGGTTAAGCTCTGGTGCGCCGGTGCCCTCCCTCTCCACTAATTGTGGCCCACGGGCGTAACTAAGTAAAGTATCACCTGTTGATCTCATCTGTCTGCCGTGTCGCGCGCGCTCCGCGCGTGTGTGCCCACATCCGCTTTTCCTACGAACCGTCTCGGCTATGGACCGCTTGTCGAAGGGAATTATCGAGAAGCTTCAAGCTGCAGTGCTTGCCGGCGGGGTGAGCATGGCTTCAAGGACTTGCTGCGTCTCGAGTCTTAACCCACAGTTGATCAATTCCCCTCTACATACACGAATTTTTGTCAAAAACTATCTCGCGGGACCACCCGGTTGGTAGTTGGCACCATGCCTTGGCCAAAGTTGTCGTCAGCACCATACTTGGTTTGAAGCCGCCGCCACGTGTGTCCGTGGCCGATGCGGTTTATCATCGCACGCACGGCTCCCAAGGTGGCGCCCCAATTGATGATAGATGGTATTGCCTATTTTTGTTTTTAGATACCACCATTGTGTTGGTTGCAGTGCTGTAGGAGTACAATAGCCCGTTGATACTACTCTTAATTAAATGTATTGTGTTCATGTATAATATTAATATCATTATTATTAATGTTGTTTTTATTGCGTTTTGGTGAAAATTCCCCGATAGGCGAAGACCAAGGGGCATCAAACTGAACCACTGTTGTTTAGCACCGCAATATGTCGGCAAAGGCGATATATGGGCATTTTAGCTTGAGTTGCGCGGTTGGCTGTTTACGGTGCATTTTGTTTTGTAGTTTTCTTGTTTGTTGTTGTTTTCCCCATCGCTTTTTCTTCCCAGCTCAAGTTGTGTAGGTGGAAAATTATGACGATGTTGTTCGACTGTCGACCATCAAGGTCACAAACGATGCATCCGTTTTCGGTTGCCCCCACATCAGGGCCCCTGAATACACTGCACTTCCTCCCGGCTGGGACGGTAGCGGCACATGTGGTAAGGCTTTTCAGATCCCCTTGCCTATCGAACCGATATTTATATTGTGCGCTTCCAGGAGTTGAATGTCGAGCTGACGAGCCTTACGGGGGTATGGAGCCCGTAGCATCGTGTATCACTTCCTGATTTGTTCTACATGTGCATGTACTATGACGTACCAGTATGGATGTAGGTGGCCGTTTCGCTGACGTGTAGTCACGACCGCAACAGCTGCCGGCTGAAACGTGCTGTTGCATCTCTTATTGGGATTATTGTCGCTACAGCTAATGCCCAGCTTGATGTGTGCGTTTGTCCAGTTGGAAGCCCGATCCTTGGCCCTCGTTGCCTTAGTGCTCAAAGCTCCCAGGAAAACCAGACGTCAGTGCAGCAATGTGGTGCAACTTCGCTGGTGTATCATAGCGATGACATACCTCATGGCGGTCGCTCTGTCTTGAAGTCTTGACCCAAGTTCACGTTTGTTAAAAGACGTCTCCTCGCCGTTTGATATTTTCGAATCTTTATTTCCCAGATTGCCCTGACGAGGCATGCGACGGCTGCCAGCCTGGAAAGTTCGGCTACACCTGTGATGGTATGTATAGGGCACACGACACTACCATGGATTTTTATCTTGCCGGTTTCGTTGAAACCCACTTCCCGGCTTTCCAGAAAACACTGTTGATCGTACTTCTGTGTTGTCGCTTGTTTAACTCAGCGCCGCAGCACCGGGCTATACATATATACCCATGGAGTAGAATCCGCAACTAGAATCCGTACTGGAGATATATCCTGTGAAGTTTGGTTATTGTTGTGCCTTCAAGACGAGTGAGTATCGCAGCCTGGTGGGTTACTGTGTCACTAGCAGTTTCGTGTGTGCCAATCAGAAACGGCCAAAAAAGACGCCAAGGTGCCAGTATTGTTTGTTCGTTACTGACATGCTGTGTTCGGCGAGCGTCAGGTGAGGTACTGCAGTAACTTCTCCCCCGATGTTTTTGTCCGGTCCACACAGCAACTATCAAGCACTGGCTGATCGATCCCAACCCCCCTCCCCTTCTGGTTATGTACCTTGCAATAGGAATCACCGTTTTAAACCCCTGCTTGGACCCCGATAGCCCGAGCTACCGATGCCAGTCGGGGAGTGAGGACATGTGAGTCCGCTGGTCGTTAAATGTGCAGTGATATTAATTGAAATGCCTAGCAATGGTCCACCGCTCTGATGTACTGGTGTGAGATGGCATAGTGACTCTGGAGCAGTTATGCTAGTGGTTGAAAAAGCACCGCTGCAGGTATCTGCTAGTCGACCTACTGTGCACCATGGCTGACAATTGCTGCGGTGCGCATAGTTAGGGATGGGAATGGATTCGTTTTAGACGTAAAAAAATGTCCAGTCTATTCGACAAACCTTTCAAAGATATAAAAAAAACATAAGTTTGAAAATAGCCTGCCATCATCCTACTTATTTGGTTTTGGACTACATTCACGGTTGCAGCAAAAACCTGATTACTCGATACAGGAAACGAATTGGATGATTACGTTCGACAAACACATCCAATCATCGGAGAAAGAGGACGTGGCTGGTTATGACTTGATTTGGAGATTCGTTATTCGTCTATTCGATTCGTCTATCCGATTGGAAATATGCGGGAAAATTCGTTTTTTCAGGTTATATTCGTATTTTCTCTTCAAGGGAAAAGCTATTTGACATTACTAAATAATCTATACGTGTCATCCCCTCCGCTAGGATTTTGTGCGCACAGGAATGCAACCCGCGCTTGAATCCGACAAGTAACCAACAAGAAACTCGCTCCAAAAGTTGACACTCTCGAGTCAACTCTTCATGCGAAATTCGAGAAGAAATATCGTAAGATGCAAAAGGAAAAATAAACGACGTCCAGTCCAACCAAACCACTTGTCTTCGTTGAGTCGGACAAACGGTGCCAGACATGAACGCGGCCCCACGCCGAGCGATGGCCATCACACCCGGTGCCATCGCCGCAGCGAAGACCAACTGTGATCGACCCTTGATGCAGTGGGAAGCGAATCAACCCTAGCGTTCAAATGCGAACGCATCACTGATGTCTCACGTGAGAAAACGATCGAGTAAAAATACTCTACAGGGTCACTCTATCCGGAGATATAGGGACGGTTCAGGCATAAATATGACAATAATCGGTTCCTTACATTTCCGGGCAGGGTGGTAGGTACTTACGAGTACATACAGCAGCACCATGCAGAACGTCAGGCGCGTAGTGAATGCAGCCTTGGCCGCAAGGCTCAAGCCCAGCTGCACGCACAGCAACAACTTACCGGTGAGCTATGAATAGAGGTGGAGCGCGCTTCCACGGAGGTGTGGGTAGCGCCGTCGAAATCCCGGTCTCGGTGAAGTGCAGTGTAGCAACACGAAGCCGAATGTCGATGGCTATGTGTGGGTCATCTTCTTGTTACACGTCGTGCCCAACAGCAGTAAACCAGGACCACATAGCCTGTGACTTATCTGTACAACATATGTTTCACAGGGGGGGCAGCATTCTCATGCTACCGACCGCCGATCCCAAGGGGCCACCAGAAACGTGCGATGCGCTCACGGTCGCGCGTCCGTGTCTACATGCTGCTCTACGCTCTGGGCTTGGTGGTGCGCTGTCCAGCAGTACGTTTTGTGCAAAAAGCAACGCTCGCTTTTTTTCAGCTCGTAGCTGAACACCGCAACGTCGACCCCTGCACAACTTTTATTTTTATTTTTGACTGGCAGCATCATCAAACAATTATTGTGGTGGCAAAAAAAAATTCCCCCATCACGGATTGGTTGATTTCCTAAAAATATTTTTCCCAGATCTCGACCATGCGACATTGTTCTGTTTTTTTTACGTACGAAAACGAACCCTTCCCCAGCCCTAACAGTTCACCCTGCCAGGCATCCAGCGCCTTTTCGCCCGTCTTGTCGTTTTACAGCGGGCGGCGTGAAAGACGCCGAGATGGAGCCGTCCTCAGGTATTCCCCAAATGATCAAAAGGTCTATTTTCGCCTCCCCTGCTTCCGACTTTGGCCCGGTGTACGTTTCAGCGATCTACATATGTGCCGTATTGCGGACGGCGACTTTGAGTACCTGGCGTCCTGTTTCGACAATGCTGGGCGTGGAACGCTCAGACAAGTGTGAGTGCTAACCTTGGCAACGAAACGGTGGAGGTGCGGATGTTTACCCTGCGCCTGTATTGCAATGATGGTTTAGTTACAACGTTTGTGCCTGCGCGATTGGGCCGTTTTTGGACACCTTACGCTGCGACGAGAGTTTATTAATAGGCGTCAACGGCAGGTGTACCAACCTGCTCAGTTTCAACGGATTTGCTAGCACGTGTTACTTCGGCAACCAGTGGTGAAGTGCTTTCGGCGAAGTCGAAGGAGTGGAGTTCTGGGTTCGAATCTGACACCCAAAGCTATTTCTCTTCTGCAAACCCACCTGCGTGCACCAAAGAAGATTCTCTTGAGCTAACCCACCTGTGTGCACGTTGACATTGTAAATGTTTCACCCCCCGCAATTTCCCCTTTTGTGACGTATAAACGGCTATACTGGAATGGCAGCCCCGCGAAAGATGGAGTTCCCGGGCTCCATCGTTGAATCTTTTGCCCCTCAAGACCAGTCCCATTCTGCTTTCACTAAGGGAGCGAGGGATGAGTTTAAGTGTTTAACCTATTCTGCCGATGAAGGATGAACGCTAGTGGTGGGCTCAGCACGGTTGATGTACACAATTCGCTGGAACGTCGTAGCGAGTGAGTGCGTGGCTATCCGCGAGCTTTGTAAAGCAGCACCGGATATATATCGTGGCTTATGCGAGGTTGCAGAGGAGACAGCACCTTGGAATTTCCGTTTGTATGTGGGAATAATTGCGAGTACGTTTATCCCACACCCTGCAGCTACTTTCAGCGTCCCTTTCTATTCTGATGTGCTGCCTTATCTCTGTTTCCTTTTTCGTGGCCTGAATTTGTACAAACTGGATGTTTCTATTGCAAAACTGTGGGACAACTGCGAGCAAAATTCATGCGACAACACATTTTATGTAGGCTGCACGCGTTTGTACATACCAATATTCTCTCCCCTGTCTCTGGATATAGATATGCCCACTTACAGGAGGCATACATAGTGAAGAAAGCGGAGCGTATGCGGTAGGCAGGTTCCTGCTGCACAAACACCCGACACGATGCAAAGTAGCCGCAGCGTTCCTCAGAGAGCTTTCCCAACTACGTGTTGTTGGGAAAAAGACAGCTCTCGCTGGAAATGCCAGCGCGTACTTGGTACGTTCCTGTTGTAACATCGCGTCGTAGGTTAATTCGTATATACTTGGAATCAACGAGGCCTTCTGCTTCGACCAGCCGGAGACTCTCACCCAGGGTTACTACGCCCGCGGTAATTGTCTGGCAATCAACGCGGCACCTCTTCGCAGAGAGGAGGTACCCCGGTAAAATAAACACTAACGAAATTGATGTAGCTGTCGACGATACGCCTTGCCACCAAGGAGATGGGCGGGCGGGATAGTCTGTTTTTTTCCTAGCCTCTTTCTACTTTGTAGGGCTGTTGTAGGGCTGCGATATCGCTCACGGAGTGATACCCAATCACTGCCTCCCAGTACAACAATGAGGCTTTCCCGAAATGGGATCCACCCTGATGGCGTCCCCTTCTTTCTGTTCCAGATTACTCGTGTGCTTTGACAGCCAAGTTGACGTTTAACACCCATCTCACTTTTGGCCGCACGTGCATGTGTCCCGCTTCTGACAATGTCTCCAGGAATCTTGAAAACAACGGTAT
This sequence comes from Nereocystis luetkeana, assembly GCA_031213475.1. Lineage (NCBI taxonomy): Eukaryota > Phaeophyceae > Laminariales > Laminariaceae > Nereocystis > Nereocystis luetkeana. Next base: position 477,176 of record JARUPZ010000040.1, read on the forward strand.
TACTACTCTGCCGGCTGGGCTATTCGATGGTCTGAAAGCGCTAACAGAATTGTGAGTGCGGTTGGGCGTGTTGCCTGGAGGCTTCACTCGTGGCTCCGGCCTGTTTTTTCAGATCTGCGCTTTTCTCGTTCGTGACACCCCGTTTTTGTTTTGTCATTATCGCTTGTGCTTCGGACAGCACGCAGCCATACGGCATGGTGCATCGGTCATGAAAAAATCAACACTTTTATTGGGCGTTAGATGCGCGCTGAAATTCACCGTCCAATGCAGATGGTAGCACATGTAGGCCTCATTTTTTCGTTGCTCAAGCGAGGTTCGTGGTGACTAAGCGTTGGTAGCTTGGGGGGTGTTTTTTGGAACCTCGTGGGCCTCGATTCTCTCCCGGTTTACGGACCGACTGGCCTATCCAGCTCGACTTTAGTTAGATGCAGTTTTGCCCCTGGAGGTGTCCGCTTGGAAACTGTGTGTTGTCGGAGAGAAGTGTAATCTGAAGGCTCAAATGAGGCGTATTATGCTAAAAGAAGGGTGAACGGCTAAAACAGGTGCGAACGGCGTCCATTCACACCATATAGGCGAAAAAGGCGCACATCGCCCGCGAACGGCAATCTCAAATCTTGAGAAGCCTAGAGACAGGGAATGGAACACTATCATCCCCTTCCGGGAAAAATAGGGATTTCTATTAATAGTATACATGGAGGCATTTCCCTCCAGGGGTCATTTTTAATATTCTGCGAACGGCAATAACTTCGGGAATGGCGCGTGGATTTGATAAAGCGAGCGTACTTGTAACGCGTAGCATGCATCCTTGCTCAAAATAGGCACACTCTGCTGTTGCTGTCGATGTGAGTATACGGGCCCGTTTCCATGTACCGTTCCGCGCTTTTGTATCAGGAATCTTGAATCGAACGGGCTGACCACTCTACCAGCAGGGCTCTTCAATGATCTCGGAGCCATATACTCATTGTAAGTGGGGAATGGCGCGTGGATTTGATAAAGCGAGCGTACTTGTAACGCGTAGCATGCATCCTTGCTCAAAATAGGCACACTCTGCTGTTGCTGTCGATGTGAGTATACGGGCCCGTTTCCATGTACCGTTCCGCGCTTTTGTATCAGGAATCTTGAATCGAACGGGCTGACCACTCTACCAGCAGGGCTCTTCAATGATCTCGGAGCCATATACTCATTGTAAGTGGGGAATGGCGCGTGGATTTGATAAAGCGAGCGTACTTGTAACGCGTAGCATGCATCCTTGCTCAAAATAGGCACACTCTGCTGTTGCTGTCGATGTGAGTATACGGGCCCGTTTCCATGTACCGTTCCGCGCTTTTGTATCAGGAATCTTGAATCGAACGGGCTGACCACTCTACCAGCAGGGCTCTTCAATGATCTCGGAGCCCTACACTCATTGTAAGTGCGGTGTTGCGTGTTACCTGCGCTCGCATTCTCATTCACGCGTGTGCGTGCTGACTGGCTCTCGGTCAGTCATCGCCGAAACCATACGCGTAGGGTTGGTTCGTGGGGCATGATGCTGCTGCATCCAACCTTCTGTAATAGACGTCTGACGAGCAGGAAGCGTTCAAGATGGGGTATGGACGTGCACCCCGCTTTTTTTGTGCCCACGTGAGGCCCATGACGGGAAGCGTTGGTAGACTAGCCTATTGGGGCCTCCTTGAGCCCCATCGACTAGGCTACCGGAGCCGACTTCTATGATCGGGATCGTACATACCGAAACGCAGCTTACTACGCCCGTTACTACGATTCGATTGGGTTCGAGCATGCACTCTTTCGTGCCTTAGGTATCCCCCACGGATCTTTACAGGATGGTCGGCATAGCAGACACATTATGATTATGGGCGATATTATGCGGGTAGAGGCTACATAAACAATCGACAGCTTTCATCAGATTGCATTCGCCACAGGCAGGTGGAAGGCCGAAACAAGGTGCCTAGCGAACGTGCCTTAAGAATATGCGAGTTCCCGGATCCGTTCCTCTCCATCGTTTCTCGCTGTTGTCGATAATGCCGGCGGTCTTAGCGGCAACGGAGTTTTAGCTGCTCCATCTGCTGGGGTTATAAATGGCCTGGGAGCACTGACAAGTGCGTGAATGTGGTTTTGGGCATGGGCCTGCGGTGTTGTTTCCCCAGCTATGACTGCTGGCATGATTTCATCGCGCATTCTCTTGTATTTTCTCGTTGTACCACCTCAACCTCAATCGTCATCGAACGCGGGACGAAAACAAATGGCGAATGTTGGTAGGTACTGACATACGTACTGTAGTTTTTACTGGTGTTCGCACTTGTGCACCCACTTTACTGTGTGTTGTTTGTTGGAGACCCTTTCAGGGGGAAGCGTTGGCAGGTTCGAGTGTTGGGTCATCTTTGATCCGTGCCGGCTACGGCTCCGAGCCGTACCATACTAAGTATCGCTAGGGCCAAAAGCTGCTCATGGTAACACGGGGGTTCAGTTTGGTTGAAACGTGCACGATGGCTTGCCGTCAAATCTTGCTGGGTCTCTGTGGAAGTTTTAGTTGCGTAGCAAGCACATATGGTGAGGTTTCAGGGCTTTGTGGGGGGCTGCTACACAAATTTCATTCTCGACAGACACAGGCCTATTGAAGCGCTTCCTACAGGTGTCCTTTCACCAAATGTATGTCGTCGGATAAAGTGTGCACTCTGGCCCGTTTCGGAGGGCTCAAGGCGGGTGCGCGCTGATCATGCTTCTGGCGCGCGTCGATAGCCCTTCTCGTCTGCATCTGTTGTCGCTCTTGTCGACGAAGCCGACGGTATGGTTATGGACGCGAGCTTAATTATGCATGTGGTCTGTTTTTGTTCATCTGTACACCGTGTTCCCGCTTTCGTCGGTGTCTCTAGGAACCTCAAGAATAACGGCTTGACCTTTCTACCGGCGGGGAGTTTTGATGGGCTGGGAGAGCTATGGTATTTGTGAGTACGGGTTGGCATGCGGCTTGCAGTGGCAGTCCTCCAGTTCTGAACGATATTTTTGCCAGGAAGTGTGGTATTATTCGAGGCTACACGAACTTGTCTCCGTTGTCACTGCTCTGCGGACACCACCCCAACCGCACTCGAGATGATAAATCGATCCGCTTTCAATGGGCATCGGATGGCGGCATGCTCGATAGCCTCTGGCAGGTCTTTACAATGCTAGCGAAAACCGAGCTTTTGCGGGTACCTGCCACACAAGCTGTCGACGCGACACGGCCTCACTGCAGCATGAGTCCGAGAGGTTTTTTGTGTACTATTAGCCGTGTGCCGTTGGGTGAAGGACAACTATAGCCGAAGGGGAGGGTTTGTGACAGGTTCTTGCCGAAATTCTTTTACTAGTGTGTGTATGGGTGATTTTCGACTCGACGATTTCCCATTTGTATCGGCATTTGCAGGGATATTCGCGGAAACGGTCTAACTACTCTACCGGCGGGGGCTTTCGACGACCTGGGAGCGTTACAGACTTTGTAAGTGCGGCTTGCCATACAATCCCCTCTCTCACGGAAACCGCCTGCAGTTCCATACATGATCGATCACTTCATTGTGCTTGCTCTGCGGGCACCGCAATGGTACGCCATGGTACGCGGGCCGTAATGACTCGACCCATATTTAGAGGACGTTTGGATAGGCCGGCATGTTTGGCATGGTGTTTAGACATGAGCGCCTTTCGTTCAATCGTAACGCCTGAGACGAGCGAGTGGAAGCATTGGTAGCTTGGGGCTTTCCCAGCGGTTCTGCCTCTCCCCTCACTAACGGAGCGACCGGATCTCACTTTTCGGAAACGTGCCGCGGTTTGGTGGACCACATCATGCACGGTCGGAACCAACCGACGTTTCGATCAAGGGGTGGTTCGCGCAGGTTGTTACATTATTTTTATGCCGTCTATTTTTCCCAGGTTCTCTTTGGGGGAACGGTGTTCCCAGAAGCCTGTTGAGCTCGTACTCCAAGGTTTGCGGGTGCCTGCTGTTTCAACGCCATACTCCCACAGTTGCTCGTAGAATCGTTATCTGTTGGTCGCCAGGGGAAAGCGACCATGCGCCGCATAGGAAATCTCGTGGCAGGTTCGTTTTCCATTTGCGATGGGGGCGATACCTGATGGATCGATTCCGCTGCGCCGTTGTTCTACTGCTGTCGGTGTCACCAGATATATTTCCCGGAACCGTCTAGCGACTTTACTGCCCTAGCTTTTCGATGGGTTGGGACCACTAACGTATTTGTATGTGCGGGTTTTGGCATGATGCCTGCAGTGGCATTCGCTTGTTCCTGTTTTAACGTTCCGGCGTCGCTTTAATTCGTATATAGCTTGGTTACAATGAGGCCTCTCTGCCGCTATCAACAGGAGATTCTCACCTAGGGCTACTACTCGCGTGTTGATTCGCCGGCAATCAACACGGTACCTCGTCGCGAACAGTCGTTGCTCCGGTAAAATAGCACCAGATCCTAAATAAAACTGATGTCGTTGTCGGCGTGTCTCGCGCCCAACGACCGGCGGACAGGATGGTCTGTTTTCCCTATCCGCCCCCTGCTTTTTTGTGCTGCTGTCGGCGCGATCACGACTGAGTTGATGGCGACTATCTCTCTCGATACAATCCCGGAGGCTCTCTCCGACACCGGGGACACACTTATTTCGCCCCCTGCCTTTAGGTTCCAAGCTTCCTGTTGCATCAATCCGTTGTAGCTTCAATTCGTACCAGGTATACAGTGGGATCAATGAGACCTCCTTGTCGCGGCATGAGATCACGCCCATACTTGTGTCCCTTTGCCCTCCTCTCAATGCTATAACTTATTTGTATCTTAATGCCTTTCCCGCGGGGTGCTTCTCGAGCCTATTATGCACTAATTCCTACCTTGGCTTCAGGTGGGTCCAGCATCAATCGTCGCGTGGGAACGATGCGTATGAACGTGCCTTTTTTTAGAGAGGTTGAGAGCTCTTGTCCCCCTTTCAGATGGCGCGCAGCACAGCGGCAAGCTCCATCCGGCCTGGTTGGTGCTCTGTTACATTTTTCTCCTAACCTCTTTATACTTTTCGTGATGCTGCACGATCGTCGACGATTGCGGTGTTATTTTCTCTCTCATTTTATGTACAAACATGATGCTTTTCCCAACCTCGGGGACGCCCTACTTGCATCCCCGCGTTTCGGCTCCAATGTTACTGTTGTGTAGAGTAGCTATTTGTGTGTCAGGGGAAAGCGAATTTGGCCGCACAGGAGGGCTCATGGCTGGGTGCATTACCAATGTGCATGGGAATCCCGTTCCCAATCGATTTCGCTGCCCCGTTGTCTTGCTTGTGCCGATGTTGACAGGGATATCTCCGGGAACAGTCTAACGGCTCTACGGGCAGGTCTTTTCGACGGGCTGGGAGCACTAAAACGGTTGTAAGTGCGCGTTTTAACATGTTGCTCGCGGCGGTATTCCCCCAATTCCTGCCGCAGTGATGCCCAGAGATACGGTACCATTCTTTTTTTTACGGTAAGTGCTTTCCATTTTTGCTGAGCTTCGAATATCACCACAACCGCATGTCATGGTGCGTGGGACGTGATACATCGAACCATCTTTGGTTAACATTGTATTGGCACTGGCGTTATTTCACCGTGGGGCTTTCATAAAATGCCTCGGCTTGCGTTGCCCACGCGGGGTCTATGACGGGTTAGCCTTGATAGTTTGGGCGTATTGGAGATCTCCTTATTCACCACCGACTAGGCGGTCGGGCCCCGCTTTTGGGGTCTTACCGCCGCTTGGTAGACGGCACAATGCGCAGTCGGAACCGACGGTGCTATTTTTAAGGTGGCAGTGTCGTGTAGGTCAAACCATTCACGGTCTTGTCCTGTCATTTTCTCCCAGGTTCCTCTGGAATGCTAGTCTTGTTGCGCGTTTGTGATACTATTAGTAGGGGAGGCCAAGCGTTTGCCATTGTTTACTGCCAGGTATTCATAAAGGGAGTCTCTTGCTACTGTAAGTTCACTCTGCACTTGCACCCTTGCTCCTTGTTGTTTTGGCGTTTTTATCAAAACCATCAGGCTTGCTGGCAGCAACAAGCTGACTACTCTACCAACGGATCTATTCGATCATCTGGGAGCACTGACACACTTGTAAGTGCCATCCGGCATGTGACCTGGAGTTTGCAACGGGAAAACGTTGGTATGTTGGGTATTTACTAGCTAAGCGGCCGGACCCCACGTTTGAGGTCGTTCGATCGCCTGGTCGATTGCACCATGAGCAGCCTGAACCTACGGTGTTGGCGACGGCGTGATGGTTCATTATATTTGTAGAACATCCATGAACTTGTGTCTTCGTTTTGCCCCTGGGCTACTGTAATTCGCTAGTAGTTAGGTCTGCGAGGCAGGCACCTATTATGCTATTCGAGGCGGAACGTTGCAGATGTCTACGTTCCTTCGCGATTCAAGCCAGCTACAGCATTCAACGTAGATACGTCCTGTCTGTGTATATTCAAGTAAATGTAACCTCTGTCGCACAGGAAGGCTCATAGCAGGTGCATTCTGCGCGTGCTCTGATCGCAAGCTTATTGGTCTGTTGTTTGCTGTACTGTTGCCTCGCTTCTTCCGACGCCTCCAGGCATCTTAACGACAACGATCTGACTAGTGTACCGCCAGGGTGCTTCGATGACCTGGGAGCGCTAAAGGAATTGTGAGCGTGGCTAGGCATGTGGCCTGTCGGGATTATCACCATCTTACTGCCGCACTCTTGTCCGAAATTACATTAGCACTACGTATTCATTTTCATGGCTATGTTGTTTCATTGTCACAGATTTTCAGACTCCACCTCAACCGTAGGCCGTGGTAGGCAGAACACCTGAAACCGAAGCACCTTTCATTGACGGTGCCAGTGTCGAATATAGGTTTGTTCGATGTATGCCGCACGTTTTACGTTGCTTACGAGCAGTCTATGGGGGCGGGAAGCGTGTTGATATATTAGGGTTTTTCAGGCCTCGCTGACCCCCATCATCGAGAAAACTGGACCCCGCTTCTGGGGTTGTATCGCGGCTCGGTGGGCCGCACCGCGCGGGGCGTGAACGGACCGTGGTTTAGACGAGGTGGTGATGCGCGTAGATTCATACAAACACGATTTCATGCCGACCATTGCTCGCAGTTCCACATCTAGTGTGGATGGCCTCGCACGCACCAACATGCTATAGGTACTAGTTGGTGCACACGAAGCCTCTTCATGTGGGGGTACCTGTTGTACAGCCATCCCACAAGATGAAAAGTCTTACTGCAATCTTCCTTCTAGTTATGCGCTGACCGCCCGTGCATCGTTTCTCACAATGTCTGTAGGTGGCTTACCTCCTGCAATCTTACGACCCTTCCGGCAGGGACCTTCGATGGTCTGGGAGCGCTGGAAGAATTGTAAGTAAATGTTGCCTTCAATGCATCCCCCCAGTTATTGCTCCAGCCTACCGTACTCCGAAGCTGCAAAACTATTCATACCGGTATACACGGAAAACGGTAGGTTGTTTCACATGGCCGCCGATCTTGCGGCATCCCCGCCGCCGTACGTCGTGGTACGAAGGACAGATAGATATGACCAGTTTGGATAGACCATGGGAGGGCTGGCGATGTGGTTCAACGCCGGATCAACGCGTGTACGTGTTTCAACTGAGACGACTCGCCCCATGGGTGGTCAAACGTATGCCTGATGTGAACTATAGACGACGGAGATCGAAAGGCGTACACACGTGTTCTTTCAAGCCCTTTCCGGCCCGTTAACGAAGGGTGCTTTTTTTGGCTGGAATTCGGGATTCCTTGACCCTTTTAGTCGTACTGCAGTCCCGTTTTGAGGGCAAACCACTCAAATTCTAAATAGTCTGCCCTCAAAACCGGACCACAGTCCTAACAGTCCCAAAAGAGTTGAGGCCCAAATATCGAAAAATAACGAACGACCAAATGTCAGGCGAAAACTAAAAACGTAAATAAACGATTATCTTCCGTTCGTCGCCGGGTCGACAGGGGCTCACAGAACACGTGGGCTCTCAGGACCTATCCCTACCAAGAACCAGCGTGGACTTTCGACTAAGTTTTTTTTTTATCGGATATCAGCTTGAACCCGCCTTTACTTGTACCGTGTTTTCATACACGGTGCTGTACTTTGAGCGAGCGTACGGCAGCACGCGTAACCGTAACACACTTCCGTTCAACCCCTGATACGCAAGACGAAACTATCTTCTGGCTACCGCACCCGGGTGCGATGACGAAATCCAACCCCGATCCGAAAAGGATAACATCCGTAGAACCAGTTTTTTTCTGTTCGCACCTCCCGTAAATCGTACTAGGGTGCGATATCCCAAGGGGGCGCAGACGCCCAGTGCCTTACGGTACGTTGGTGGTGGGAAAAGACGCACCGGTGTTTTGAGTTAGTCCAGTCATCTTCATAGATACAGGTGTGGCCAGCCAAAAGCGTAGAAGCAGCAAAGGTAGGGCGTTTGTGAGTGTCCTTGGCGCAACGATAGGTATGCGACATGCTCCATTGCCCCCTATTCCCGAGAGGTTTCTGTCGACAACCGTATGTCATCGGGCTATAAAAGACGTTTTTCAAAGGGCCATAGGAAAGGGACATCATCACTCAAGCCAAAAGAACTGAGCTCTCTCCCGGACGGGCTTTTCGATGGCGTGAGAGAGCTACAGTATATACGTTGTATGTGCGGCTTTTGCATCTCGCCTCCGATGGCGTTCATCCCGTTGTGGCACCACCCTGAATCAAGAACTGCCGCTATACATTATAACTTTTTTCCGTTCTCACTGTTCCTTGCCCACCACAGCAACCATTTGTCACGATTCGTGGAATATGAAAAATCGTGTGTGTCGGACACTGCCCCGGCGTTCAGCTTGAGGCTGGTACAGTCCTCATTTTTCGTTGCCCATGCGGGATACGCGAGAAATGAGGGTGGATTGGGTCTGCTAGAACCTTGTTTGACCCCAACCGACTACGCAACCGGACCTGGCTTTCGATACGTTACCGTTGTATTTCGGTTGCGGGTGTAAATTTCAGAAAGTGGCGATTGATTTGGTCAAGTATTGTACACGGAACGACGCCATCATTTTCTGTCACGTCTAGCCAGAGGCTCGGTAGCGTAGCAGACACCTACAGCGGTGAGGGCCGAGCTTCCGCAGGTGGGTGCCTGCTGCAAAAGTATTGACACGTGGTGCAAGCTACAGTATATACTGTAGCTGGTATACCCTTTGTCACGGAGTTGTCGATGTACCAACTGTGTGTCGCCCGATACGGGAGAACTTTCGTCCGAAAATTGGTGTCATCGTAGATGCGTTCCGAATGTGCTCTTGTTGCAAGTTTACGCTCAGTTTGTTTGCACCGTTTTTACCTGATCGTATCGATGTCGCCAGGTCCCTGAGCGAGAACAATCTAACCACTCTACCGGCCGAGATTTTCGATAGCGTGGGGAACCTAAAGGACTTGTAAGTGAACGTTTGGCGCATGGCCTGCAGTGATATTCCCCCAGAAATGGCGCTGGACCAATAGTCCATACTTGCTTTTCCGTCTATATCCATATTGGCGTAATTTTTGTCCCTGCTCTCCTGCGGACATCACCGCGACCGCGCGTTGTGGTGCGCGGGACACGGTACTTCCACCCAACTTTAGGGGACGTTGCATGCTCATTGGCATAGTTGAACATGGGTTTGTGCGTGTGCGCTTGTGTTGGAGCTGTTCCCACGAGGCCCATGACCAGGAAGCATTGGTAGAAAGTTCATTTAGTCTTGGAACGCCCTTGGCTCCACCGGCTAGGCGCCGGGAACCCGGCTTCAGGATAGTAGCGCCGCTTGGTAGATTCCATCAAGCCAAAGTGAACGCCAATTTTCTATTTACATCTAAGTGGCGGTTCGATTTTGATTGAAACACGCAAGCACAATATGCCATTGATGCTCGCTGTCCTCTGTGCTGTGAAAGTGTCCTCGGCCTGGTAGATAGGCACCTTTGAAGAGTTATTTGAGGGTGTTTTTTTCCGAAATGCCCGATCTGCAAGCATCCTATATACGCGGCACGAGCTAGCTGCAATGTTGTCGTGAAGATGTCTTTGCGACAAGCTATGTATCGTCGGGCTGCAAGAGAGCGTTGACCGCAAACAGAAGGCTCGTGGAATGACACAGTCTGCATGTGCTATGGGTGCGAGCTTACCGGTCCGTTTGTTTGCGCCGTTGCTCTCTTCTGTGGATGTCGCCAGGATGCTTAACCGAAACAATCTGACTACTCTGCCAGCAGGGATTTTCGATGGTGTAGGGAAGCTATCACTTTTGTAAGTACGCCTTGGCATGTGGCCTGCAGGGGTATTCATAGGTTTGATCCCTGTCTTGCTCAGAACTGCAGCATCATTCAAGACTACTCTCTGTCTCATCCTTGCAGCTCTCCGGACATCCCCGTAATCAAACGTCACGGTGCGTGGAACGTGATAGATTAACCCTTCCGTGACAGGCATTGGGTAGACGTTCGCGCATGGTCAGTTCCCCTTGGCGTAGGCACATGCAATGTGCACCTGCTTGTGTTGCTCACCTGAGACCGAGGACTCATCCCGCGGTAGGGGTTGCACGTTTTTGCCATCTGAGGCAATATTTTCTGACCGGTTCAGCTCCTCAAATGAGCAACTACTACCGGTTCATATATACTCGGTATGATACTATCAGTAGAACGTTTTGATTTTTAGGACTAGCACAGATAACTAGTGGTCGGGTTGCGCGGCCAAACGTTCTCCGAAGTCATGTTTCGGGTGATATATTGAGCGAGCTCCTCATGCGAGGAGCTCGGCATAATAAGCCACCACCCTTCTATAGATTGGCTTCGCCCCGAGACATCATGGTAGGGATGGGGTTGCATTCAGGGGTTGCACTTTCGAGCAGCAAAACCTTCGCCACTGGCGGAGATCCTCAACCACTGCAACCAATGCAACTGAGGAGCTGCCCAACCTTTTGCGTAGTGTTTTTTACCCGATGTGTACGTTGCTTTACAGTTTTCGTCAGGTACGTAGGTAGCCCCGCGGAATGGTGCATCGGGCTTGGCTTGCAGGGCTTTTCAAATCAAGCTGTTGTTTAAAGCATTGCGCTCCTCCGTTATACTCCTGAAATACGTGGTGGGAAAGCCTCGGTAGGTTTGGCGTGTGTGGACCAAGAACCAGGTGACCGAACCCCGGTTTCAAGATACTGTAGTGCCGCCACTTTAGATTGACCACGTAACGCGCGGCTGGAGCCAAAAAACCCATTCACGCAAGAAGTTGTGGTTCGGTCCGACTGATTCATGGTCGGACGGGTGAGCCGTATCTGTTTTTTTTCGCAGTTATCGGTGAAGATTGTCCTCTGTTTGTTAATAGCAGGCGTGCATCAATCCACAAGCCGCGAAGGTGGAGCTCGAAGAGGGGCCCACGCTCCTATAGGGTACAAGTTAGCTGCAGCTTCGCTCCGAGATGTGTCGGTTTGCTAACGGTTTATCGTCGGGTCAAAAACAGTTTCCGCCAAGCAGGAAGGCTCGGACTACCAAGGTAATTGCTCAAAAATGCTTTCGAAGGGGGTGGGGTTTTAAAACAGTTTCACTTTGCCGTTTCGTGCTTTTGCCGTGTCTCCAGGGACCTTAGCACCACCAACCTGACGACTCTTCCGGTAGGGATTTTCGATGGGCTGGGAGTACTAAGCTTACTGTAAGTACGGCCTGACCCTGTGGCCTGCAATACCATGCCTGCGGATGTGGCTCTGGTGTTAAGCTATCCTACATAAGTATTAATGTTCGGCTTCATCCTCGTTGTTCCTGTTATATTACCGCAACCGCACACCTTGGTCCCGCCTAGATTATATGTATCCAGTCATCATGAACGGATGGGCGCTGAATGTGCAATAGCATAGTGCACCATGATGTTTTGCCGGCACACACCTCAGTTTGTTGCTCGCATGAGACCTGTACAACGAAAGGGGACCCATAGGTAGCTTGCGTCTATTGGGGACGTTGGCCCTCACTGTTTCGGTATCCTGACCCCGCGTTCGAGATGGCACCGTCGCTTGATAGATGACGCCACGCGCGGTCGGGACCTAGCGTAGTTTTGTCCTAGTGGTGGTTCACGCAGATTGAAATGTCCACGAATTTGTGACGCCAGTATTATACTCGTAGCTTGCAAGTGCCTCTTCAGCTATACCGGGTATACCTTATACTGGATACCATGGTACCAGGGGTATCACTTAACCTAAACCTTAAAACCCACCTGGTATCAATATGTCTTTCTCTAGCGAAGGTGGAGCGTTTGCGGATGCCTACCAAAACAGGAATCGCGCGCGATACAATACGCCGTTCGCACTCTTCTTCTGAGAGGGCTCCGTTTTTTTTCATTTTCTCACAGTGTTTCGTCTAATACGAGAGAACGCCCGCCGCAGTGAGAACGGATGGTAGCTGACGAATCGTTTTTTCCCTGTACTCATGGTTCTGCGCTTCTGTCGACAAGGAACCTGGACCACAACAATCTGACTACTTTACCGGCAAGGGCCTTTGATCGTGTTGGGAAGCTACAGAAGTTGTGAGTGGAGTTCGGCATGTGTGATCTTATCCTCGGGTATGGGTACAGTTTTTTTAGTTAAGACATTCATACAGTATTTTCCAGCTCCAAGGCGCACGATGCCATTCTAATTAATGTAAGCTGCGAATAATAGTGTTATGTTTCCGGTCTTGGTGTTATCCTCTTCATCTCCCTCCAGCGAAACGACCGCGCCTCACATTCCGGGCCGTACACACGAGTGAACAAAATCAATAAAAGTATGGTGAATATCAGCCCAGCTACTCCTAGAGCACCTGGGTACTGTACCTATTTCCGAGGAGCAGAGAGATGCCATATATTTTTTTACGTTACCGTCGAGTCACAACAGATGCGTACCGAAGTTGAGTTGTGGAGGTATCGCACGAATGACGGTGCTGACCGGTAAAGGTTCCCGAGAGTATTCGCTCTTTCGTGCCTCATCCTTTGCTTGCCTCGTACAGGACGTTCCTGATTTATTTTTTTTCTAAGCAGGTTGAGCCCTGGTGCTATGATCTCCTTCCTCCCCACTAGCTGTACGGTAGATTTTCGAGGGAAATCACGATAGAATGGAGTAGGTACAGAAGGGAGTTCGACTTCGCGTGCAGGTTTATTTTCTTGTTTCGGTTTACTCTAATTTCCTGCTTTCGGAGAATGTTCATGTGTGATCGACATTGAGGCTCAAGCTTCACATTATCGGATGGTGAGCATAGCAACAGTACTGTTATTAATAGTATGGAATGGCCCCTTTCCTCCCGTTAGGTGTATGGTAGACCATCGTGGTAAATCACTCTAAAATGGTATGCCAACCGCGTCCTCATACCGTGTTGCCCACTTTCGGTTGCGCGTGCCCGCATCCATTTTCTCCGGCGGACCGTCTCGGTTATGGGCCAATTGTCGAAGGATCTTGACAGGAAACGTCAATCTACAATGCTTGCCATCGGGGTGAGCAAGGCTTGAAGCCGTCAGTGTGTCTTCACCTACACCGAAACTAATGCTCTCTAAGACCCATGCCAACAAAAACGCAAAGTTTCCATTAAAAGTTTGAATTCCAAAGATACCCGCCAGAATTTGTCGGGTACAGCGACTCCGGGGGGCCATAGTAAACAGGACCAAATATTGTTCGTAAAAATAGAAAAAATATATAGTTTTTTGTGTGTAGCTTAGGTCCTACCAGGTATGTAATATGGTCCCTCGTAGGAGCTTGCTGTGAGCACGATTCTTCAAACCGAAAGTTCCAAACTTTTGGAAAACCCGAGAAAAAATGGCCGAAATCGGCTTCAGAAAAACTCGGGAGGATGTTTAGTTCGAAGCGGCGAGATTCCGAGGCCTCGACAGACACCGATCGTCAGAACCAGCGGCTGCGTCATACATTCTGAACGGAGTGCGCTCGTTAGGGGCTCTGGCTCACCCTTGGGTCATCGAGTTCACATAATGGCCGGTGATATGTGTGGGCGCTGGCCAGGCGTATGACAAAAAAAACTGTTGGCCGTTGGTGTGCACAAAAACAGATTATAAAAAGTGTCTCGATCCGTCTCGAATGTCCAAACATAGTTTTTTTGTCAGGTTTGGGAGAAGACCGTAGGACGCCGTCGGCAGGCTCTCGCCTTCTCGATCATGGACCCACCTGATATCTTCGAGGCCGCCATCTGTACTCGTTGATCTCGCCCGACACCAAGCGGGTCGGCCGTGGGCTGAGTCTACGTCGAGATCGAAGGTCTATCCTCGCACGGGCTGTTTTTTTTCAGCGTGTTGAAAATTTGCGACGAGAAAAAACAAATTGCGCCGGCTGCAGCCGTTTGAAAAGAAAGAGGAAAAAACAATCATTTTTTCCCCTTTTTCTCCACAGCGGCGGTAGGAGAATATCTTCGGCTGTTTCTTGAAAGCAATTTTTTTGGAAGAAAACATGCGAACTTCGCGTTCCCATTGTCACAGGTCTGAGCAATTATCCGGCCCAGATATCTCGTAAGCTTTTGGTTTTAGCCTTCGCCTTCCAACAGCGTGTTTGGCGTCGGGTTCGGGTATGGGACAGTGTTTCATGCGTGCATGCCATGTGCCATGCATGTGGCACAGCGTTTGATGCTTCCATGTTTTTTTCCGCCATATAAGTTTCGAAGATTATGCCGAGAAGAACGGATTCGTTCCTCTCCGGCCACGATTTTCGGCTCGAATGTTCCACCATGCCCCTGGTGATGTTGCCGTGAACCGCGCGTTTGGCTGCAAACCACCCTCATTCGTTTTTTTCCGTCGCTGATGTAGTTGGTCATCGCAAGACCCTCGAGGTTTCTTCCTCCATTAAGGGGGACCATAGTTAATAGGACCAAATATTGGTAGTAAAAAAACGGAGATAAATAGGTTTTTGTGTGTATCATAGGTCCTATTTATTATGGTCCCCCGTAATTGCATAGTTTTTTTGGTCTTACGGTTGCAATCTTGGAGCGAAAATGCGGGGACGTATGAACTGTGTTCCCAGAGTTGGAGAAAAGCTCCTGGTTGTACAGAGAGAGATTATAATACTCCCATCGCGATCGACTCGACAGCAGCACGAAAACATAGAAAATGGTTATTAAACAAAAGAGCCTACGAGCCATGTCAGACGAACCTCGGTTGCTATATTTCTCTGCACGTTCGTCGTGTCGACGCCTGCTCTGCTGTACGATAGGGGTTGTAACTAGGGGTATGTATGATAGGGGTTGCAATTAGGGGTATATACGATAGGGTTTGCAAATAGGGGTATATACGATAGGGTTCGCAATTAGAGGTATGGTAAGCGATAAGAGTTACAATAAGAGTATAAACACGATAGGGGTTGCAATTAGGGGTATCTACGATAGGGTTTGCAATTAGGGGTACACACGACTGGGGTTGCAATTAGGGGTATATACGTTAGAGGTTGCAATTAGGGGTATTTGCGATAAGGTTTGCAGTTAGGGCTACATGCGGTAGGGGTTGCAATTGAGGGTATATACGACAGGGGTTACAGTTAGGGGTATTTTGCACTTTTTGGCCAATGGTTGTTTTCTGGCTGACGGGGCTCCTCGAGTGAACAACCACCCTACTTCATGTTTCCCCCCAATACCCCTCAAAACAAAACCGTCGTACGAGCTGGGCCAGCCAAGACCCCGTCGATTCAGGAGGTCGGCCATGCAGCGCCCAATTTCACGCATTTGGACATAAAGTTTCGACACGGTGTTTTCCATGGACCAACCGAGACGTGTCGTGCCGGTTTTTTTTTTCGAGAGAGAGAGATATGACCGAAGATGAACTAAAAAAAAAATAGAAACACGACTGAAACTCCTCTAGAAGCACGAAAAATCAAAAAGTCAGGAACGAGTTAGTTTTGCACCGGCGTCACAAACACGGAGTTGAAATGTCAGATCGAAAATCACAAAATTAAGCGCTGCATCGCGGTAAATACATTTTCTCGTTACACTTGATTCAAGTATAGAATACTGTTTTTGGCAACATATCGTGATGGGTAACGACTTGGACAATGAAACTGATATCGCCCTTCTTCTTGTACCCCCAGAAACGTCTCCACCAAATTTCGCCTTCATGGGGAACGACGATTTTATTTCTGAATTTGGCTGGAATTCAATGCAAAAAGTTGGTGTTTTTGAGTTTTCGCCGATATCTCGTCGAGTTTGAGTCGAACTATAAAAATGTAACAACGTTAAATATACTTTTATCTTTCGCACGTGTACTGATATGTCAGGGCGAGTGCCTCCAAATTTCCAAGTCCTAACTCGCGGTGGTCCACGATATACGACGCCAAAATTGATTGTCCGTTTCACGGCTGGCCCAGCTCGTACCCTAGACTATGGGATTGTTTTATTGGGGTTGTCATTTCATTTTTTCCTCAAAGCCTCAAAGCCAGTGCTTTGGTGGGATAAAGAGTTCCTGGAGCGACCAAGGCCTCAGAAAAATAGGGTAAACCCCTCTCTACCGTAGCGTGCATGCGCTTTTGTCAATACCCCCAAGACCGTGACCCCCTCGCGATTTTTTTGGGGAAGAGCTTGCCACTCGGATCGAGGAAATGGTTGACACGCACTGTGTACGAGACGGATAAGAACTAACCCTGACCCTAAGGCAATTTAGAGCAAATCAACCATTGGTCGGCAATAACCCCTTCGTGTCGTACACGGTGTGTGCCAACCACTTTCTCGAATAAGTGGTAAGATCTACTTCTTTTTTGTTCCCCTGTTGACAGGTTCCCTTATGGCACTTTTCTTCCCAAGGACTTCGACGCTAGCGGCACGTGTGGTAAGTTGCTTGAGCGCCCCCCTTGCACATTGAAACGGTTTTGGTTGTGGAGGGACGCTCTCTAAATTTTAGAGTCGGCGAGTCGATACTCGTCGCAACAGCAAGTCACTGCCGTTGTTGAAACGTGGTTCAGCTTCCCTTTCCTAATAACGAACCCACAAAAGTTTCAGGGAGACCTTGTGATGTTTGATCAACTTGGTGCTCCTCGCGTTCTTACGCACCGTGCGTTTTACAGATTGCCCCAACGAGGCGTGCGACGGCTGCCAGCCTGGGAAGTATGGCTACACCTGTGATGGTACGTGGGGCACAAAATAAAATACCGAATGTATTTTGTAACGGTGGTTTCGATAGAGCTAACTTGCCGAGCATTTCGTTTCTGAAATACGGTTGGTTCCTCGTTCTATTATGTTGTCGCCGATTTACTGGACGCGACACCTACGAGCGATGCTACTTTGTGTCGTTACGATTGGATATTTTCCCTTCTTCCGCCACACCATATTTTCGATGGAAACCCTTAGTGGGACATGTCCGCTGACGTCTGGCTGTCGCCCCGCGCGCCCGTGGTTGCCACAGCTTGGCAAGTCGCCGTACTACCAACTGTCGTATTAGGTACGTCCTAGGTTGGATGGACCGAAAAAGGCTCGAAGGCGCCAACGCTCGTTGGTAATCAGTGCTGTATCCGATGTGCGCCAGATGAAATACTATGGCAGCTCCACTTTCGATGCTCTTGCTCGTGAAACATCTCGCTGAATCATCGACCACCCCCCCCCCCCCGCCGCCGATGGTCCCCTGCCCTTCCCTGCAATAGGAACCAGCCACATCAACCCATGTTTCGCCCCCGATGATGCAAGCTACCGATGTCGGTCGGGGAAGGAAAAAATGTGAGGCCGCTCGGGGTGAACTTGCCATAATTTGACTATCTTATGCCCAACAAAGGAAAGTATTCACGCCTGATAAACTACAGTACCTGTTATTGGTGTATCAGCGGCTCTGTGCCGTGGCGGATGTTTGGGGCAGGTATCACTGCCGGTCATTGTCGACGTGTTATGTATGCACCAGACCTGCGAAATGTAGCGGTTCACACATACCTGATATCAAGTATCTCATTGCGTTGTACGTACTCATCGTCATTTGTTTGCACCTCTTTTTGTTTCACATACTCTTCGTATACTACGTATACCTGGTATGTACCAAACGAGATGGCGCGGGCGGCACCGTGGCGAAATCGCCAAGTTATTCTCGAGTTGTCAAGCTACCTTTCTTTGACACAACCGCGTGTAATTCTTGGTCCGGCATGCGTTTCAGTGATCTCCTAAACTGTGGCATAACGGACGACGACCTTGAAGATATGGTGTCGTGCTTCGACAGTGCTGGGCGTGGAACGATCAAGCAAGTGTGAGTGCCGACTGACGCGAAAACGAGACGGTGGACCGCACACTGATGTTCGTTATGTGCCCGTAGCTCAACAAAACGCCAAATTATGAGGGGTTGTGCCTGCCGTGACAATGTACTTCTTCGGCACCCTCGCGATGGCGTTTGAGGTTAGGGTTCACCTTGGACACATGGATGGTTCGACCTTGTGTTTGCACATATACATGCCTCGACTTGCGTTGCTAAAACGAGCTTTATGGCTGGGAAGCGTTCACACCTCCGACAGATCCCCGATTCGTACTTCATGATATTTCAGGGAAGGTAGATATCTGACATGTGCGATGTATGTAGCTAATTCTTCCGGAGGTGGACGCCGTATATTCTGCATGATCTACAGTAGCACATGCTTCGTGGGTTGGGTTTGTGCCATGCTATTCAGACCCTGCACAGCATACCACAACCGCAGGTCAAGAGCAGATTGTCTAGATTGTGACAAGTCTCAGGGTTCGATGCGTGGAAACGTTGGTAGCTTGGGGTTTGGGATACCGGATGCCGCTTTCGGGATCGTGCCGTGGCTTGCTCGACCACACCATGCACAAACGAAACCAACACGCGGCCTCTCTGTCTCGCTGTGTAATATAGAGGTGTAAAAATATTGCAACTGTGCTTTGCTTCGCGATGATGCGGAACGTTAGTTTGGCGTAGCCGACATCTATACAGATCTCCACTCGTGCAGAAGGTCGAGCGATTGCTGGTGCCTGCTACTCGCGCATTCTACACGTCACAAGCTAACTGTCGTGTTTCTCCTGAAGGTGTCCGTGCACTATTAATAGCTGTGCGTCGTCGAGGTGAAACAGAACTTCCGCCGCAACGTAGGGCTCATGGCAGTTGGGTTAGCGCTGCTGACTATGTTAATTCTTGCACGGTCGGCAGGAAGCTACAGAGCATCTCTTTGACGACACTGCCGGGAGGGATTTTTGATGGTCTGCAAGCGCTAGAAGAGCTGTAAGTGCGGTTTGGCATTTTGGTGCATGGCGGCGTGCTCCCTATCGAACCTGCTGCGTTGCTAAAAAATGCCGTGCGTACCACGTCTACTAGATTATGTACCAAATGGTACTCTACGTCGCCGTGAGAATTCGAGACATGAAAGCGACCAGTTCGAGCCCGGCCGATTTGTGTTTTAAATGTTGGATGGTGATGGAAGTGTCTCAACACGATTTTGCGCACACTCGTTTTTCTTTCGTGGCGCAAGAGTGATGGCAGGGGAGCGTTCGTGATCTTGGCTTATCGAGAGCTCATCAGGCCCCACCGACGAAGTCACCAGTACTGCGGTTTCGGGATCATACACGTAGCCTCGTGTACGAAAAATGGAATCAGTGTTTTCCTTGTTCGTGGCTTGCGTTGGATGGAACAAGTACTAGTCAGCTTTGCACCGAGATTTTCGTCCTGAACCCTGGCAAAGCTGGCTTGTCTAGCAGGCACGACGAGGAAATGGCTAGTTTGTTGCTGGTAGCGGCCACGTACACGTAGGCGACCCGCCGTGCTCAACACAAGGGCATCCGCCTGAGCGGAGGGGTCGAGGTCGAGCCCATACCGATTTTTGCCCATGAATCGATGTGGGTTTGCTGGTCTGATTCCTTGCGCCGTTACCCCGTTTCTTTCGAGGTACCCAGGACTCTCGACGAGATGAAACTTCTGACTACTCTACCGGCAGGGATTTTCGATGGCCTGGGAGCGCTAACTATTTTGTAAGTGTTAATTCGGCCTGTGTTTCCCGCAGTGACATCCCCCCAGTTGTAGCTTCCAGTCCTGCCGTGAACTACGGTAGAACAATTCGTAGCCTTGTCGCCACTCCTCGTTTGCGCTCTCATCGCGGCGCTCGTGACGTCAGGGTGCGCGGGATGTGATTCGCCGAACCGTTTTCATGGCCGCTGAATGGGCACCAGGTATTATTTGAAAAGGGGAGGCATGTGTACGCCTCGGTTTGAGTTGCTCACGGGAGATCCATGACGGGAAAGTTTTTTTTTTCTCGAACTTGTGTTGGCACCGTGTTGACCCCATGGACCAGGCTGCTTGATTCGGTTTTCGGGGTCGTACCGTTGCTTGGTCGTGTCCATGTTTAGCGTCTGCTTCTATTAGTATTGTCGGTTTGTAGTGTATGTTCGCCATGGTCAGGCCCTACGTTTGTGCGGCCTTTTGTGACAACTGCCTTGACTTTCTTGTGCTCCATATGACCTTGCTGTGAGCTCCACACCATCAGTGTCCTACTGCACTGGACAAGTCTGTAAAGCCGGCTGCAATGCGATGCGGCCGAACCATGAAGCTACAAACACCCGAACAGGCGGATCACCAAAGCACACGCGGTCGAACAAACAGCTGTTCTTCACGTCGTAGTCATTCGGTTTGGTGGATATGCTTTTGGCTGGGGTCACGGTCGAAAAAAGGGGTGTGCGACAGACCAAACTAGTGTTGCGCTGAGTACGAGCTAGTCTGGAAGATGGCAAAAGGTTTCTACGCTGTAGTACTCCTCAGCAAGCTGTCTCTTCACCAATACTACAAATAGTCGTGTGTTGGTCGAAAGGGGGCTCTAATATTAGTAATCGCGAAGGACGCATCCTCTATATGCTACATACAGATGCGAGGTTTACTGGCCCGATCCTCTGCACTGTTTCGCGCTTGTGTCGGCGTGTCTCTAGGTACCTCCGAAGAACTGGGCTGGCCACTCTACCGGCAGGGCTTTTCAATGACCTAGGAGCCGTAACAGCTTTGTGAGTGCAGTTTCGGCACGTGGCCTTCAGGGACACTCCCCCAGTGAGGGCTTCAGTACTGTGCATACCTTCACGAGCATTTTCATCCACGATTACCCGTCATCATGCTCGGGGTCCTCCGGACATCACGACCACTGTTCATAGATGCATGGCACGCGGGGTATGAGAACCAACTAAAACCGTTTTCATCGATGTTCAATCTTGACATGCTGTTTGCGCGTGTGCACCTGCCCCCTTTTGTGTTGCTCACGCAAAGCCCGTGACGGGAAAACGTTATGCTTTAATATGGGGGAACTTATCAATCAATAGCAATCAGGACTAAACTATGCTTAGCAAACATACTGTAATATGTAGGGTTATGTGTGTGTATGATGGGTTCCGATTACTATGGTCCCCGGCTATAATTTGCACTTGAACCCTTTGCAGGGATCTCGTTGGCATGTCATACATCGAACCATCTTTGTGAGATACTGTGTGGCAAAATACCTGCTGGTATCATGGTGTTGGATGCTGCATGTCAAATACATACTGATCTCATGGTACAATGTGGTATTTACCCGTACATGTACGTCTGGACTAGTGTTGCTCACGCGGGAGTCGTGGCAGGGAAGCTGTGATTGCTTGCTTGCGACAGGGCTCTTTTTTTCAGGTCGTGCCGCCGCTCCGTAAGCGTTTTGTTCTCCCGGCAATGACCATTGTATGTTGTATGTTGCTGTTGGAACTACCAATCACCACGGCCAGGCGATACGTTTGTAGGGAGTTTTTGGACGGCTGCCTTGGCTTTCATCTGCTTCCTAAGGCCATAGTTTGAGCTCAACGACGCCAATAGTTCCCCATACCCCAGCAAGTTTGTGAAACCGCCTGACATGGGATGCAGCCGAGCCAGTGAACGACGAACATCCCGACAGGTCGACCAAACCGTACGTAACCGCAACCACACTTGTTCTTCACGACGCGGTGACTCGGACTGGTTGAAACGTGTACGGTTGGGGTCACAGTTGAATGATGTCACAGGCCTACATACCCTCTGTTACATACCTGGTACGAGCTTGTCTTCGATCCCTTCGAGATGGCAGGTTGCTGCATATACCACTCCTCGAGAAGTCTGTTTACCGTTACAAGTTGTGTGCAGGTTAAAAGGCGACGCTGCTCTAGCCGCCAAGGAAGGCTCTTCGTCGACGCATCCTCTATTTGCTACTGGTGTGAGCTTTACTGGTATGTGTCTTTTTTACCGCGTCACTCTTCCCCTGTCGGTGTCTCTAGGCATCTTGAGTCAAATGGGCTAGTCTCGCTACCGGCAGGGCTCTTCGATGGCCTGGGAGCTCTTAAAACGTTGTAAGTGCAGTTCCGGCATGTGGCCTGCGGTGCCATTCCCACCCCAGTGATACCTCTACTTCTGCCCATAACTTCCGTAGCATTTGTTATCCTCGAGTACTCGTGTTTTATGCTCACTGCCATTCTAACATCACGCCTACTCACGTATAGATGCATGGTACGCGGGATATGACAGCGAACCCTCGCATGGATGTTGGGGTGAATACTTGGATGTTTTTGACATAACTGTTCGCAGGTGTGCGCCTCCGTCTGCATTGCTCAATATGCAAAACGGCTCATGACGGAAAAGCGGAGATGTTTATTGCATTTTTTGCAAGGACCTCGTCGATTCCCGCCAACTATGAATAGATCACCGGAGCCCTTTTTTGCGATCGAGCCGTTGCTTCGCAAGCGTACTCTTCTCTCGTCAGTGCCGGTTACATGCCGTATGTTGCTGTTGGGACTACGTACCTATCACCACTGTCAGGCGCTACGGTTGCGTGTTTTTTTCGGTCGCTGCCTTGACTTCTTTGTGCGTCCTACGGTTTACTTTGGATCCCGTCACATTAATATTTCTATCTACACGCGGCTACGATACAGCCGCGCCATTAAACAAATGGACAAATGAACAGGCTGACGACCCAACACGCGGCCGCAAACAAAGCCTGTCTTCATGACGCTGTCTTTCTGCCTGGTTTCTATGTATGCGGTTTGATTTTTGTAGGTTTGTATCTGGTCCCAAATATCTGTGAAGGCTGGTGTACCTGCTGTAACAACCCCACACATGCTACGCGATAAAATCTAGCTGCAGCCTTCTCCTGGAGATGTGCGTTGGCGAATGTGTATCGTCCGGTGACATTAAAACCTGGTCGCAACGAAAGGCTCGTCAAAGTGAGCGCATTCTGCATTTGTCGTATATATGGATGTGTTCGTTTGCTGGCGGGCATCGTTTCACGCTGCCGCAGACGTCCCCACATTGAGATGTCCTTCTACCACGAGTCTGATATGAGGTGAAAAGCAGGGCCCGTGGGAGCCTCTGAAGGTGCTACATGTAGGTGCTAGGTTGGTGATCATTTTTGGTGCACATCTGTCCTGCTCCTATCGATATTTTCAGGTCCCTCGACTCAAACGGTCTGACTACTCTTCCGGCAGGGCTGTTCGATGGTCTGCGGGTGCTTAAATTTTTGTAAGTGACATTAAAACCTGGTCGCAACGAAAGGCTCGTCAAAGTGAGCGCATTCTGCATTTGTCGTATATATGGATGTGTTCGTTTGCTGGCGGGCATCGTTTCACGCTGCCGCAGACGTCCCCACATTGAGATGTCCTTCTACCACGAGTCTGATATGAGGTGAAAAGCAGGGCCCGTGGGAGCCTCTGAAGGTGCTACATGTAGGTGCTAGGTTGGTGATCATTTTTGGTGCACATCTGTCCTGCTCCTATCGATATTTTCAGGTCCCTCGACTCAAACGGTCTGACTACTCTTCCGGCAGGGCTGTTCGATGGTCTGCGGGTGCTTAAATTTTTGTAAGTGACATTAAAACCTGGTCGCAACGAAAGGCTCGTCAAAGTGAGCGCATTCTGCATTTGTCGTATATATGGATGTGTTCGTTTGCTGGCGGGCATCGTTTCACGCTGCCGCAGACGTCCCCACATTGAGATGTCCTTCTACCACGAGTCTGATATGAGGTGAAAAGCAGGGCCCGTGGGAGCCTCTGAAGGTGCTACATGTAGGTGCTAGGTTGGTGATCATTTTTGGTGCACATCTGTCCTGCTCCTATCGATATTTTCAGGTCCCTCGACTCAAACGGTCTGACTACTCTTCCGGCAGGGCTGTTCGATGGTCTGCGGGTGCTTAAATTTTTGTAAGTGACATTAAAACCTGGTCGCAACGAAAGGCTCGTCAAAGTGAGCGCATTCTGCATTTGTCGTATATATGGATGTGTTCGTTTGCTGGCGGGCATCGTTTCACGCTGCCGCAGACGTCCCCACATTGAGATGTCCTTCTACCACGAGTCTGATATGAGGTGAAAAGCAGGGCCCGTGGGAGCCTCTGAAGGTGCTACATGTAGGTGCTAGGTTGGTGATCATTTTTGGTGCACATCTGTCCTGCTCCTATCGATATTTTCAGGTCCCTCGACTCAAACGGTCTGACTACTCTTCCGGCAGGGCTGTTCGATGGTCTGCGGGTGCTTAAATCATTGTAAGTGCCGCTGGACATGTGGTGCGTGGGGGCGTTTTTGTCAGTTGTGACTCCAACCGTGTCCAGAGCTGCAGAACCGCTCATAGTGATTGTTTCTCGCTTTCATTCTTGCGTTTGATCGAATATCGCGACAGCTACCCTTGCGGTTCTAGTGCGCGGGACATAATATGTTGAACCATTTTTGGTGGCGGCATTGGATGCGCACTGCCGTGTTATGTATTATGGAGGTAGCAGTTGTACACCTCAGTTCCCGTTGCTCACGCAAGGTCCAAGACGGCAAAGCGCTGGTAAGTTTGTAGCTCTTGGGAACTCGTTGATAATCACCGACTAGGCCACCGGCCTCGGCTTTCGAGGACAGTACCGTAGTCGTCGCAGTGATGAATACATATTCCGTGCGTGCAAACGATAGGGGCCGTCAATTGCCCCCTTTGGTGCCTCTAGGGTTCCGTTTCGCCTCTCGTAGCAGCACGCCCGTAGAGCCAGTAAAGGCGAACCTTTGCGGATGCCTACCCGAAACAAGCCGGCCGCATGGTTCCTCCTAGATTTGTCGTTTGCTCGCTGCATGCCGTCAGGTGGCAGGGCACTTCCGCCGTAGTGGGTAAGTCTATTTTCGGCGCACATAGTACTGGATATGCTACAACTGATGCCTGTTTACCGCTCCGTTTGTTTTGAATGATGTCTCTTTTTGTCAATGTCTCCAGGAGCCTGATCACAAACGATCTAACCACTTTACCGGCAGGGATTTTCGATGATTTGGAAGCGCTGACATATTTGTGAGTGCGAGATGCCGTAGAACCGCCTACGTGGTACCGTATGTGTTTCATGTGTTGCTGTGAAAATTCCACAAACAACGGGTGTGGCAGTTGGATCAAGTTGTAGTAATACGAAGAGAAACTAGTGACGGCACTGATCAGTATGGGCTAGGGAATACCGTTAGTCGCTTGTTCCTGTCGAACGCCATTAACGATTTGCGTGGATCGCCCACCTCTCTTCCGCTGCGCTACCGATCACAGAGGCTTTTCCCTACTCGTCGTGCGATAGCCCCCTTCCTCCCCACGAATGTCATCGTAGGCACAACAGATAACCACATGCCAACCTTAACCTATCTGCTGATTTACACGCAAATCGCACGTGTTCTCGTACTCACCTCCTCCGGCGAACCGTCATCGGTTACGGATTACTTGATGCAGGAACCTCAATGGAAACGTCAATCTTCAGTGCTTGCCATGGTAAGCACGGCTTAAAGGCCACATTGCCTGTCTGTTGGCCCTGAATGAATCAAATATACAACTTGTACCCTGTTGTTTTGCGTGAACCCAGCACAAACATGTCGTCACCCCTATGATTTTTACCTGCGAAAAACCCTATCCCGTATAGCAGAGACGGTCAAAATATTTCACGCCTCGCGTAGTTTGTCGGCTCTAGAGCCCTGCCCTTTCTAGACCAACGGATGATGTTTCTCTAGTCGCGGTGTCAAATAGTTGGACAAGCCTTGAACGCTTGTGCGATGAACTTGCATGTGGGATTAGAAAACACTACCGTCGGGTTCCGTGGCTGGCGTGGTTCATCCTCACACAAATCTCAAAGTGGCCGGCATCTGACACGGTTGAGGTATACATGGCATCCCTTGGTGATCGTTTCTTCAATAAGGTGCTACTGCAGGGTTATTTATACAATTGGCTACTAGAGCACTGAATCCGCTACACGTTTGAAGGTCCAAACGTGACGATGCAAGACCTATATCGATGCACCCGTTGCTGGTTGTCCCCCTATTGGCAGGTCCCCTTCTGGCACCGTTTTTCCCACTGACTTCGACGGTAGCGGCAAATGTGGTAAGTTTATTTCTGCCCCCTTGCAGACCTACCCGGCCTACGTACGTACCGTTTGCCAGAGTTAGACTTGATGATAAGTCGCTGATATCGGCACGCTTTAGTCTTCGTAAACTGGAACTAGTCGAACGCATTTTTCAGGAGGTTCTTGCGTTGTCCAAAACCTCGGCGTCTTAGACTTGAAGCCGATTTGTTTTTCCCTCTGCTACTGGTCTTGTCGCCCCCCATCTAGAAAGAGGTGCACCAGCAGCCGGGAGGAGGAGGAAGTAGATGCACAGACGTGCCCGTGTGGCAAACCAATAGAGAGTAGAACTCACATCGTAAGAGAATGTGAAATATACAAGGAGGAACGGAATGTGTTATGAATAGTAGAAGAGATGAGGCAAATAGACGAATATGACATGGAGGGGTTTGATACACTAGATAGCAGCGAGAAAACGATCGCTATCCTAGGGGATAGATGATGGCCACAGGCGGCGAAACAGGAAGGGGATAACATTATCATTTTTTCCATGTAGTATATACTGTATGGAAACAACGTACTGAGCGCCCAAATTTTGGAGGTGTCTCTGTTAGGAGTAGGAACGGTGCTCCGTCTCGAAAGGGATGCGCGGTCGATGTTCTAATAACTAAGGCGAGCAACAAATGAGTACGCCCCCCTCCCCCCATCTAGTCCTGTGCCGCGGATATACTTGGGAGAGTCCTACTCCAGACTCATGTCACGTTGGTGCATGTGTTGCCCCTTCAATCAGATTGGAAGCGCCAAGGGTATGATCGCCTCCTCGAAATATGCCTCGTCGATGGTAAACAGTTACTGCTGTTCAAAAAATTGCAAAGTGAAGAATAAAACACGTTTAGAACACTGTACTTAGATTGTCGCTGGAAAGACAGAGATTGTCTTCCGAGAAACAAAAGGTCGAGCTGTCGGACTCTAAGAGTTGATTTTGTTCGTGGGATGGTATTTTCCGGCACTGTGAGTAGTAACTCTGGCCCAGCCACTAGCTAGTACTTGAACCGCGGTAGACTGCCCTACGAATAGGAATTTTACGATATCAACGTGAACCATGGTTGTGGATCGCTGTCTTGCTCAAACGCAGCGTAGGAATCCGCCAGCTGCCCGTGGACACAAGTTTCGCTTCATGGCCGGATTAGTTGTCGACGTGTACAAACTCTGCACGGTTTGCTTTGTGGGGTTATTCAAGTGGAAGTGTAGGGCGCTGCAGACTGGTACTAGCACAAGTAGAAGGGTGTTTGCTTTTTGTGGCACCCAGTGGGTGGTGCGAATAAAAGGGGTGGGTGGAAGCACCTAATTAAGGGTTTTGAATTGTGTGTTAACCCTTTTAGGACCGCAGTCTGCAAACTACTTAGAGTTTGAGTAGTTTTTGCCCAAAACAGGACTGCAGTCCTAAAAGGATCAATCACTTGATTTATTTCCACCTCCAATGCACACGATATGGCAGGCGCATTTTTGTTTGTGGTGGGTTTGAGTGTTTTTTTTTACTTCAAAATACCCGATCAAAGTTGTACACTGTGAAGACGCTGCGTCGCCATTGTTGTGTTCGTACATTGAACGCGTTCTGCAGATTGCCCTGCCGAGGTGTGCAATGACTGCGAGCCTGGAAAGCTCGGCTATACCTGTCCCACTGGTAAGTGGGGCGCGTGAGATTCGAGTGGATATTATTGTGGTGAAATGCATTCGATAGAGCTCGCTTTGCCGAGCAGCTCGCCTTTGGAATACCTCCCCTCGTACCCATGTGTTGACGGAGCGCAGGCAGGCGCGACCTTCCCCCCCTGACTTGCGTTGAAAATATCAAGCGCTGAAGGATATGTGAGCTATAACCGAATTACAAGCGCTGATGGCGGATAAAATATGACCCTAATACAGCGGCGACGAAACAACCAGTCGAGTCTTCTAGCGCGGTATTCGGCCGTATCGTGGTGTCTATTTTCTTGCCCGCGCCGCAGCGAATTTCGTCAGGTGCATTTATGATGCACGAAAACTAACGTTTCGGTAGAAATGCCGTGTGTGGCGTTAGCCATGCAGTATCACAACTACCTGCGATCCGGAGCGTGACAAGAGCACCCCAGAGTAGGCGTGCAGTCAGGTATCCATACAGGCATATAGACCGGGAAAGCAAGCTACCAGGTAGCGTTTTGTTCGTGTTATGAAGGAGGCGTATGACAGAAGGGGGGTGTCTAAGTGTCAATTGTGTAAGGGTTATGTATTTTCTAATTTATTGTTAGTACAGTAGTACGTCAGCTGTGAGTTCGACCGATTAAGTGCCTGATACTCAACTTTGCAAACTACGTGATACGTCGGCCCCGCGTGCTCTATATCCCACGTAAATGTTACCAGTGTGAAGTAGTAAAAACTAAACCGTCAGCTGTGAGCTCTCCTGATGTGGGTCAATACTCAATTTTGCAAAAACTACGTGATCGGTCGCGCATTTTCTACTTTCATTCCTCGTGAAGGAAACATCTAATAGGCTGGCGACTCTCCTGGCCACTATTAAGGTCCAAAGGACAATTTCATGAGAGCGATTCCCGTTCCTAGTCATTCTGCGCATGAATACAATACTTCGCCTTATCCCACATTTTGAGGTGAACAGCAAGTGTCATGTACCTGGTACCTGATAGACGTCTATGCTGGCATTCGCTTGTACAATATCGTAAATTCGAAACGACATATGCCTAGTCACGCCAAACTCCTTGTGCATGCTGCAGATCGCGGCGATAATCCAGTTCAGGTCTGGTGCTCGGATTGTTAGCGTTGCTCAGGTCTTGATGCAGCATGCGCTTGATGTAGATCGCGCATGCTGCATCATATGCAGGTGACGGCAGTACTACTGACGGTTCCTGCGACTTGCTGCACTGTTGACATCTTCTCTTTCTTACCCGCACGGCTACCTGACGTCGACGGCCGAATCGAGTAAGTGGCAGATACGACCGCCACTGCCACATGATACCCCGCGGCATACAGACGAAGGATACAGCCGTATACATAAGATGGCGAAAAAAACGTTGCCCATAGCTGATCGGCCCTAAAATAATCCACTCATAGACAGGGTAAGGTTGAAGCCGGGCTGTCTAGGCTCCAAAAACCGAAGTAGTTTGGAGCAGCGCCCCTCAAGCACGACATGAGCGACATGAGCGTATGTTGGTTCCGGAAGAACCGCACGGAGACACGCCACAGCACCTGCTTGCCGACAAACCAGGTAAACGCGTTCCGGGTGCATCACCCCGCAATCGCGTACCCCGGCGCCGTATCACCGTCGGAGGGGTATAGAAAATCGTACACGACGTTCCCACGGGACAACCAACGGTGGCAGAACCCCCAATCAACTAGGCTACAAGCTTGGGGACAATCATGAGTAGAAGGCACCCGCAAAAAGAATGGCGCATGAAACGAACGACGACATCGAGATAAGAGAAGGGTCAACAAGTATGGGTGTGATCTCATGCCGCAGCAGAAGGAACCCCCATTGATCCCAAACTACGTACGACTTAACGTACGACGCGATGTTTCAACAGTAATCTGAAACAGAAAAGAGGGGGCATCAGCAGCGTGGATCCCTTTTCGGGAAAGCCTCGTTGTTGTATGGGGAGACAGTGATTGAGTATCACTCCGTGAGCGATATCGCAGCTCTACAACAGCGCGACAAAGTAGAAAGAGGCTAGGAAAAAGCTGACCATCCCGCCCGCCCATCGTTGGTAGCGAGGGGTACCGTCGACAACGACGTCAGTTTTGCTCCTGTTTGTTTCACCGGGTTACCTACCCTCTGCGACGAGGTGCCGCGTTGGTTGCCAGACAACCAACGCGGGAGTAGTAACCCTGGGTGAGAGTCCCCGGCTGGTCGCAGCAGGAGGCCCTATTTGATCCCAAACTATATACCAGGTACGAATTAACGTACGACGCGGTGTTACAACATAAAAGCTTTCGAGAGGGTCCATGTGAGGCTTTAGTCTTGGCTATCTTGAGTGTTAGGTGGGAGTGTACCATGCAATATTGCCACAGTGACCAGCACCCCTAGTTACCTTTCGTGGACAAGGTGCGCATGCTTGGCTTGTCAATATCAAATTTCTTGTCACAATCAACCTTGTTTGTGTTAAAGTTGTTGTTAGTATTTATTAATAGCGTTAACAGCAACCCCACCGTTTGCCGCTCGCGGAACTTGCTGCATTTTCCGACAGGCAATGTTATCCCGAATGTCACAGACGTCCCGGAACTGTCGGTGAAAGCCTTCGCTCATTGCTGCGAGTCTTCGGACGGCGACCCTTGCCCTGCCCGGTGCGGTCGTCGGCCTACAGTAGCATCCCGCCACACCAGTTGGTATGTTTACTCGGCGGTCCTGGCGGCGGCGGCGGGGGTGACTGCGCTCACCTTCATTGTGGCATGTTTGTTCAACAGTCGCAAGGCCCGCGGAGACGGAGGCGCACAAGACCGATTGTCGTGTTTTGGTAATTTGAAGCGGTTAGTTGGGTCTACGAAGAAGCCAGGGCTCACGGTCTGAACGGCTACGGATGGAACCGTTGCTGCCCCAATCAGCGCCGAGCAGCTCAGCTGCTTCTTTTCTGTGCATACCGCTGTGTGCCGTGTGTTATGTAACGATAAAGTTGGGCTAAACAAGTAAGTGTTAGCGTTGGTATTGGTGCTATGGGCCTGGCTGGCGTAGTAACCGCCGGGGGCGCTGCCGTGTGCGTTGTAAGTGTGCATATGCAGGCAGTTTGTGCGCCCTACTTTGGCCGCATGCATTGTATAGGGTGGGGCGAGGTTTGGGTGCGTTGGGGCTTGAACATCCTGAAGGTAAACATCAGCTCGCTCTCTTGAGTACGTGGTTGTACTATTTAATACTGTAGTATTCTGATTCCATGTCCTGGATCATTTGATGTAAGTATTGGATTTTGGATGAGGCCTCCTGCGCGGCAGGGGTTCTCGTCCGGTATTTCCCCCCGCGCGGAGTGGACGAGCGCGTCGCCTGCTCTGCGCGGGGTTAGTACCTGCAAACCAAGCCTATCAATACTGTAGTATTCTGACTCGATGTCCTGGATCATTTGATGTAAGTATTGGATTTTTGGATGAGGCCTCCTGCGTCGACCCGTGGTCTCGCCCATACTTCGTAGCGTCCTTGGATAGTATCTTGTTGTGTTTTCTCTTGAAAGACCACTGGTCGGAGACGTAGTTGTCTCTCCCAAACTTCTTTACGCTTGCCTCAACCCTGTCTCGCACATGCTGCGAAATCTTTCTCGAACTCGGGCGACCGAGGAAGCCGGCTAGCGTCCGCGTAGCGCTGGCCACGTTTTCGCTAGCCACCCTGGACCCGGCCACTAGAAGTAGCGCCGATGTAGTACTTTGCTGTTGCCTCCGTCTTCTAACCACCGATTTTCATGATCTCGTCCTCCGCCGTCCCGGCCAGGGATCGGGTGAGGGAGCCACCCACTCGAAAGGAGTGTATCGTGAAATGGTCCTGCAGGCCCGCCTCTCGCAAATGAACCTGCAGGGAAGCGGTCATACGGGCTGCGGAGAGGGGCCGAGAACCCCGCCCCCCTCCCGTCGTAACCACGGGGAAAATGTGTCCGACGGTTAAATCCCACCCTATCCGCTGCGCGGCGGATATGTACGCCGTAACCGTCCGGCTCGCGCACGTCTCCGGGCAGACCCGGTCTGCCAGCACTACTACCGCCTCGCTAGAAGCACGGAGCGTCTTACCAAACTGAAAATTGAAAATCAAGCCTCTAGACTCTGGGAGCCTTTGAATTTGCGACCCCAGAGTAAATAAGAAGTAGCATCTCCGGTGCATCGAGGAAAAGGCCGGTGCATACAGGGCAATATCACTCGTCAGAGAGATACGCTCCGCCAGCGAAGTAGCTACCTGCGCCCGCGACCTCATGTCGCTCAGCAGGTCCATGGGTGAGTGTATGCTCCAACATTGGAGCTGCCTGATTTACCGGGATCCCGACCTGCTTTTGCTCCTCGGACAGAAATGTGAGATACGAATCTACCAATGGACTTGCGCAAGGGTTGCCTACCCGGCGGGCAGGGTCCCACTTTTCCCATTTGCCGTGTTCTTTCATGATCATTTTAAGCTTAGAGGCAAACCCCTTTCGGATTGACTCAGCCGCGTAACGTCTCGTGAGGAGGACCCCACCAGACACGCGTCGTCGCCCTCCCGGCTTACGCCTGGGCCAGACGTCGCATGCACCAACTTGGTGCCTTTTCCTTTCGTGCCCACCTCTGCTCACGAGGTTTTGGAACGAAAATGACGAGTGATCGTAGGCGACCACCCCACAATACAAATTCAAGACATTTCTGATGGTACACCTAGTTCCATGATTTGTGCCAAACCATTTCCCCTGTTGCCATCGCCAATTTTACCTCTGTAGCCCAGCAGCTCTCCCGACCGAGAGTGATGCCTGGTATCACGTTTCAGTGTTTCCTCTTCCGTTATGTGTATTTTGCCGCGGTCTGCTCTTCCCGCGGTTATGACCAAGTGCACGGGCAACGCAGGGGGCAATGCTCGAGAATGTGCAAAAACAAACGAGCGAGATTTGGAATCGTGGTTATGCCAAACGCACCCCCTTGTCACACGTTTCTTGTTGGTAAAAAACGCGTTTGTGACCGAAGCATGCGACACTCACTCTTCATGTACACATATGGCGCGTACGGCATTCAATGCTTAAGCCAGGTACCCATAACTTGAAGAAGTAGCAGAGAAAAGTGTATTGCCGTACAATACCACCAACACGAACAGTCGCAGATAGTGAGAAGTTGCGGTAGTGCCGACCGTTCTCCCTGAATATCAGGAACTTCACTTCCTCTCTTCAAATGCCTCCGTCAGAAAAATGTCAGGGCGATGTGCTAGGTCCACATTTGCTTGTACACCCGGCGCCTATGGCGGCTCGGTCACATGGCAACGTTCCGCGCGCGCACAAAAAGTGCGTTTACTAGAATACTATTCCTAAGAGTTTACTCTCGGGTTTTTCATTTGGTCTGAATACCAAACCACTATTAATAGAGATCAGCGCCCTCTTTTCTTGAAAACGATTCTTGACCCCGGTTATCGCTATTTATCGACCCCGATTACTGGGATGTCGTCGCGAAGTATTCCTCGATTATAATCATCCTCCTTTCTGTGTCCCGCGTTCACGAATTCTGAGGGGGGCTTGACTCGGAGCGGGTCCGTTGACCGCGCCGGGAGGCAGGGGATAGCTCCCGCCCCCTGCAGACTCCTGTAGCGGACGTTGGCAAAGGGTCTTGTTTCCATCCCCTCCAGCGTGTCGTTTGGTTCTGGTGCGAGTGTCGTCTCTGGAAGTTGGTTCAGAGAAGCTGTGTACGCGTCGTAACGGCCCCAGTTGACCAGCTTGCCCACTTCGTGTTTGTCCTTCAGAGAGTCCGCAGTGTTTGCATCATCAACGCGAGCATGTTGATCTCTGGGGGCCTTGGGTTGGCGTCCTGTCCTGTGCCTCGACCCCACTCCAAACAAGCTTCAGGGGCGCTTCCGGCCACCTCCTCCTCGTTTAGCGCCTCCTACATGCTCGATTCACGGAGCCCACCCCTCACTCAGTCTATCAATGAGCCGGCGAAGTCCACCATAATCTCCGGTATAGGATCCCAACCCTCCTCTCAATAAAAGCAGACAGTATTCTCGCTTCCGTCGACGACAACGCTAACTCTTCCGTCCCCGTAGAAAGCCGCACTTGGAGCAGTGGTTCCATACCCACACTATTATGGTCTGTATCCGTACCACAGGCCCTAGCTTCGATGGTCCGCGTCGCCTGTGATTCCAATGCGTTCCACATCGTGTGCCGGCTTCGCGGTTGCCTTCTGGGCAGTGAAGTGGTGCGAGTGCCGCGCCTCTGTCGAGGGCCTCAACCGCACAGCGCGCGTGGAGCACGTGTCGTCCTTGCCCGCATGGAAAACATACCCCACACTGGAGTCCGTCACACGGCAGACCCCTCACGCGGTCCCTCGCCGGGAGTCGCTCTGGAAGGTGTCGGGTTAAGTCCCGTTTCCTGGCCCTCTCTTCAACACCCTTGAGGAGCCTCCGGCTGACGTTCGGCCGTTTGGTACGGGAGGCCCACCGCCATTCCTTGCGGCTCATCTCCCTTCGCGTATTTGGCCTTGAGTTTGCTCTTCTCCCACCAATCTGTTGGATCACGTCCCGCCGGGTTCCACTGCGCTGCTTGCCCCGCGATCCGCACCCTCTCTGCTAGATTTTATTCCCTCTACTACCACCCACCCCCTCCGGGCCCGTGGATGAGGGCGAGGCGCTGCCTTCTGACCTGGGGCTTCACCCCCGGCTCATACAGGCCCCTTTTCCCGGACTGGATGCTCGTACCCCCCTCCCAGATAATCTCGACCGGCCTCGTCTGTCCCTTGCGGCCGACCCCCCGCACTCTCGCTGCTAGGTGTACATGCCGCCGCTCAGGGTGTTGTAGATACGACCCTAGGCCTTGTCCGGGGGCATCCAGATTATCCAGCTGGCGTGGCATCCCGGTACACGGTGGCCTGGCGGCTCTCTAATGGAGTCCAGAGTAGTACCTCTCGGCTCAAGCTTCCCCGTTGTTAACGGGTCACTCTCCAGCGCTGGGGGCATTCATTCTGGCGGGGCCGCTTCCGTCACCGGGGAAAAAAATAGCGCCGTCTCCTGCTTCCGACGCATTTGGGAACTCCGACGTCCTATATTGTCGGGCGGTCCTCCCACTCGGTGTCGAGGCCTTCCAGGCACTCTTGGTGCATCCCACGTAGAACCTTTCGAATTGATGGTCGAAACATGATGCCCTGGGGTTGGATTCCGAACGCCTTGAACAGCGTACGGTGGCGACCGAAGGCCGTTTCCCATTCCCTTGCGCGGGGAAAATTGAGATAAGCCCTCTAGGCAGGCCCAGAGCATCGCTGCACAGGAAGCACAGGAGGAACGAAGAGGTTGGACTCTTCCCACAGACACGCATCGTGAGCTCGAACGCGCTGTCAATGCCGACCATGACGTAGATGACCGGCTCCGATCCAGGGATGCCGAGCTGAAAGAGGTCAGTGAATCGCAGGGCGCCCCTCACCACCGCCACCCCCCCCCCCCGCTCGGTTATGGGCAGCCCACTGGCCGGCTCCGTCGGGTGGCGAGATCGGCTTCCCATCTGCCTCTCCAAGTAGCTATAAGGTCTGGGGTCGGTGTGCCCGCCCGCCAGGCGTTCCGCAAGCTCTAAACTGTAGCGGGGGAGCTCAAATTACTTCCGTGGGCGCAAGGAATGCGCACCCGTACGTGGCTGTCCTCCAACTCCCCAGCAGAGTCATCTATTAATAGAGCACGACTGAAGTAGGTACACGATGGTGATACATTTATGTATGCGTCGTTGACTGGTAGGAGCAGTGGTTCAATAGCATCATTGTGGGTGATGTGTACTGTTAATGTCGGCCGGTATTGTTAGAGCTAGCTGTTCATATCGTGCTGTTAACTGTGCACAAGCCCGCGCAGGGGAAGAAATCATTGGATGAGAGCGGGGGCATCCGGTGTTGTCGTTATGTCCGCTTTTTCGCTACGTACCTCCGAAAAGCGAGATTAGACGATTTTTTGTTCTTCATGCGTGAGAAAGGAAGAATAAGTTATGCGCTGTACACCTGTCTGATGGCAAATGCATTACTAATAAATGTGAATAGTAACATCGTGAGAGGTCAGACGATGATGATGCTGTTTTGTTATCGGTACGTGCCGGTTCCAGCAAGATGCTTAACTTTTCGCCTTCTGGTCTTCAGATAATTAATACGTTGAGCTGCTGGGCTCCAAAGTTACCCACATGATCGCTTCAACAAGGGGAACGCATCGGTAAAACGTTTTAGCAAATCAGAGCTGTTCGTCGTGGAAAATAGGCAATCGTTTGAACTTTTAGATTACATGAGCACGTGGGGAAACAAAAATTGAAGAAACCTCAGAATTTTGGACGTAAATCGTTTTGTTTTGTTTTTTTTCCTTTTTGGTGTGACCAAACAAGAGCATTTGTTGTTTGGCTCGTGATATTACGGCCCAGTAAATAATGGTCTTAATTGACATCCGATATGGTTCAGAAAAAAAAACCATCCGCAAATAAGACCTACTTTTACCTTTGTTTTAGGTTTATTTCGTGTCTCTGCCTTTGACCAAACACTATCATTTTCCAACACGTCGTACGAGTACAGACTATTTTTTTCGACTTGAAAAACATCTTTGAGCCAAATATTTGAGAGTGACGAACCAAAGCTTGCCCTGGTTGTTCTTCATATATTAGGATTTTGAAGAAAGTGAGAGTTGATCTTTGTTGGCTTGTGCTTGTTTTCATGCTTTAGTTAAGGTCAAAGTTGTCAAAAAAAAAACTACAAAACATGAAATTGCGACTGAAGAAAAAAATAGTAATAATTAAAAGAAAGGCCAGCCCTCAGCTTTTTCACGCTGCCATGTCGACCAACCACGCCAAAAATTGTTTCCCAGCTCTCAAACACCATGACGAAATTTTGCGAGGCCGTGATTTTTCGCGTCCCACGCTGGAACTCTTCATAGCTCGTAGACAGACAAATCGATCACCACGGTAGCAATCGACATGAATTTCTGCGCTTTTTACAAAAAAAATGTTTTTGGGGGGAAGGGCGGGAGGATATCCATGGTGACGACGAAAGAAAGGGGCAGCAGTGAAGGAGCGCATCCTTCTGTTGCAGATCGTCTCGGTGCCCACGCGCATGGCCTTGTCGCAGAGGGTCCTCCTCCTCAAACTCCAACTACGCGATCGCCAAGAGGCTAAAAGGAGCAGGAAGAGGGGGGGGGTGTACTCATGTCATGCATGGCCGTAGTCATACTACCATAGACCCTCCCCGCATGCCTACAATCTACAATGCCGGGAAGGAGCACGAGGGGGGGGGGGGGTACTCATTTGTCGCTTGCCTTAGTCATTTGACCATTGACCACGCATCTCTTTCGAGAGGGAGCACCGTTCCTACTCCTGATAGAGACGCCTCCAACATTCGGGCGCTCAATACGTTGTTTCCTTATATTACATAGAATATTTATATATGACAGCATCCCCTTCCTGTTTCGCCGCCTGTTGCCACCATCTATTTCCTAGGATAGCGATCGTTTTCTCGCTGCTATCTGGTGTACCAGGCTCCTCCACGTTACATTCGTCTGTTTCCCTCGTCTCCTCTTCTAACACATCCCGTTCCTCCTTGTACAATTCACTTTCTCCTACTATGTGAGTTATATTCTCTTTCGATTTGCCACACGGGCATGTCTGTGCATCTACTTCCTCCTCCTCCTCCCGGCTACCGGCATACCTCTTGATTATTTCTGGCAGGTCCAGGTCACTTACTTACACGAAATCGCAGTTTTAGCGTTTTCGCAGAGTCCACAAATACATCTTCATTCCTGTCCCTTCGCGTAGCCCCCCGTATATCTCCAAGCGTTTACGCTATTTGACCTTGCTGTTTTTTAGCGCTAGCCTTTCCCTTCTTTATATATATCCCTTTTTTCGTTTCTGCCTTACCTCCCAAACTTCTCTGCGGACATCATCTATTCTTGATTCCCTCCTTTCTCCTTCCATACTTTTTCAACAACGCTACCCCACCTTAGCCCTTTGGTTTCTTTCTCCCATATAGCTCTATCAACTATGGCTGGCAACCTCTTTTTTGGCATGTTTCTTACTTTGTACCAGTGTGGCCATTCCAGCTTTCTCGTCTCTTTTTGTCTTGAGTGGGTACATTCCCAGTTCTGCTCTTAATACTATTACGGGGGACCATAGTTAACAGGACCTATGGTATACATAAAAACCTATATATTTAACCATTTTTACTAACAATATTTGGTCCTGTTAACTATGGTCCCCCGTAATACTACTTACTCCTGTATTACTAGTCGCACTCCACCATCTTAGTGTCTTTTTAGCTACTACTACTGCTGTCATCTGTACTCTGTTTCCAACTGTTTACGAACTTCGACTTCCCTTCCCATACTTCTCCTGCACATTCTAGCTGTGGTGCTATCACATTCGTCATCTTTATGTGTACCCCAAGAGCAGTATTTTGAGATCTCTGCGCCAAGGTGCGTATAATACTGGTCTACGATCGGCACTTCATCTTATCGCCACTTCCAACTGAAATGCACCGGGTTCAACTTGTCTTCGCTACGTGCAACTACTGCGCACTTCTTGACGTTCGCCGTCACCCTCCAGTTCCTAGTGTATGCTAGCGCCTTCCCTATATGTTTCTGCAATCCTTCGGGTGTTTCTGATATCCCCACGACGTCATCCGCGAACATCAACCCCGAGCAGGGCGGGGAATTGGGGGGGGGGGGGTGATGACCCACGCCCGTGGCGTCCGGGAGGGCCCCTGACGCAGCTTTCTAATAGGAGTCGAGCGTCAAGAGGGGGGTCGAGAGGATTAAATAAGACCAGGTTGGAGAAAAGGTAACACCAGGTGGGTGGAGCATGTATGTCCAAGATGAGCCTCAAGCCTGTACGAAGGAGCATTCATACGGCAGTAAACTGGTGGCGCAACACCAGGCTTACATGTTTCCATTCCCTGCCTGGGTAATGTTCTCCCTTTGGGGCTGATAAATGGGCGGGCGGGCGGGCGGGCGGGCGACGATAAATTTCAGGCTTGATCGTTGTTGGATGGGGATGATGGCAAACATGATGAGAAGAATAATAGCAACTACTATAATAGCGGTAGACAGATGAGGATGTGCAAAAACAAAAACCATTAACCACAGGCGAATGAATAACTGATGATGGATGCCAGGATGGGAGCGCTGTGTTGTTTGTCGTCGTTGTCGTTTGTTGTCAACAATAAAATTAAAAGTCGCGAACACAAAACTCCGCGCTGGCCACAAAAAACAATCCACTGGTCCACCGATATTCTGCAGTCGTTCTAGCAGTCCAACACTAGTCCATTTCCTTCCAAAGGTCATGCACACCAACCCAAAACCGCCTGAATACGATAGAAAATCTACGTACACTACTATTTAGAAGAGCAACCCGGCGGCTTAACCCCTTTAGAACCGCAGTCCCGTTCTGGGGACAATTCACTCTAATTTCAAGTACTTTGTCCCCAAATCGGGACTGCGGTTCTAAAGGGGTTAACGAAGGGGGAAAATAATAGACGTCGACAAGATCCCCAAGGGCCGGCCCATCAACATCCCACAACAACAATAGCAAGGAGCAACAACAATAACAGCGAGCAGCATACCAACGACCGACGAACTGCCGTAGGGCAGACCAGTATAGTCGCATACGCTGTACACCCCGACCAGACACGCCTATACGGTCGTACGAACTCCCGACGGAACGCGCAGAGGGGAGGGTGTCTCACTCGAACCACCCCAAACCTCCACTCACGGAGTACTACTTGACACTTTGTATACCGCCTTCTCCAGCAGACCTATTTCTTGTCAGCTACTCGCCAGCCAACCAACTGATTCACTGATGAATGATGGAGGGTTTCCAGCTTTCAAGTCCTGCATGCCCCCGCCCCTCCCCTTTCTACGTGCCAAAACCACGTAGTCAAGGCTCCCGCACCCACCCGCCCAAGTACTAGGGAAACGATTGGTCAAACCCCTTCCTCTGGCATCGACGGTTTGTGTCCTTCCCCCCCCCCCTCCTCCTTCTCTCGACTCCTCGACTCTAGACCAAGGAAACAAAAAAAATAGTGTACACCTGGTAACTCTCTGTGTTCTATGCATAGCAAAAACATGCGCTTAACTTAACCCCCCCCCCCCTTACGAAATGGACTGACTATTATAGAAGAGACTGTGTACTGGCCGGTATGATGCGCCTACTGAAGCAAAAGCCACGCCAAGCAAGAAAAAAATGCAGAAATCCACACCAGAAATAAAGGTTCCAAGGCCTTGTACGTACGTACGTAAGTCTCGATATCTATTTTATGTGATTTAGCTCATCACAAGAGTGCGATGGTGGTGGTGGTGGTGTATGATATACTTTGCTCCTATCGTTCCTCGATCAGACAGGAGTACAGGGAAGCCGGGAGTAGTACTACTCTATGCCTGTTAAAATACTAAATCTATCACGTTAATATACCACCACATATAAAATAGATGCACGGAAGACAGGAACCCAAGCCTCTTCTCGGACTTGTGCCAAAACACAAAGCAACACCAAGCCCGCGCAGTGGTGACTCGCCGTCTCCCTCCCCTCCCGACAGCAAAAAAAAAAAAACTGGTTCATCCAGAAAAGGGGTGACAATAAAAAAAAATGTATCGAACCCCTCCTATATGCATAATACCTTGTAGTATCGTGCTATCATACACCAACAACGCACAAGTTGTGCAACGTGGAGAGACTGCTCTCGCACATAAAAACGAGCGAGCCGGAGGAAAAATCCTACAGCAATGTCACCTCCCACCCGTACCACACGCCTCTTCGTTGAGAAAACCCGCTGACCAACTATTAATCGCTCTCTCTCTCTCATCTCTGTCTACGTACATCTCTCTTTATCTGCTCTCTCTCTCTCCCTCTCTCTTCATCTACTCTCTCTCCCTCTCTCTCCCCCCGTCTCTCTGGCCGGTACGAATCGCAGATAGCGCTGTTCAATTACGGGGCCCATTGAATTACGGGCTCGATGAACGATGCCCAGCGGAGCCAGCTACAGCCACCCCCCTCTCCCCATTCAACCCTACTTAAATCCTGGCATAAAAGCTATCAGTATACCGTACTATTAACAAGTAACGTTAACTAAAGACTCCGGTTCTCTACTGCCAAGAAGTCGGCCTGTCAGTTACTTACTGGTAGATCGTAATATGGTACGTGAAAAAAACTTGCAAAAAATGACAAAAAAAATGCAAGCAATAGACAGCAGGCCGCGTGCAACGCCTTGAAACGCTCCGAGACTTTGATGCGAAGAAAAACCGGCATCCCGCAAAAATCCAGGAAAATCGTTGCGACAAAGGCAGGAAGGAGCTATAGCAGCTACAAACTTCTACTTTGTAAACACCACTCGCAAGAAAGGGGGGCTAGGGTTTCCACAAGCATAACGCAGGACCATTTAGTATATATACGCAAATGGGGGATGGGATATGAGTGGGGGGGGGGGGGGGGGGGGGGGATCGACATACAACACAGCACGCAACAGAGTTTGACAGGCGTTAGTCGCGCGCTCCACACAGAAGAAACAAAACATATGAAAGCTGAGCAAGGGACGAACGTTACCCATCCCCTAGCAGGGGACAAGCGGAACCTATCCCCCCCCCCCCCCCCCCCACAAAAGGTTGCCTGCGTTGCTGCGGGGCATCCCGCAGCAAAACACGCAGCAGCCTTTCGCTTAAAAAAAACACATCAACTTCCCATCGTCTTCCAAACAGTAGTGACTACCTGCTGAACTCATACGACTAAAAACTAAAATGAAACGCTCCCGACATCGAACGAAGCCGGTAACCGTTTTCGAACGCTTGATCCGATCGCCAGAGGTACCTCCCAGAGCCGCGCGGCTGTGATGAGAGCCCAGGGAACGACACGCAGTTCATCCCTTGCAAACGCCGTCTCCCTACGTACGTACGCACGACAGCAGTAGCAGTAAACCTTCCCAGAAAAAATGGCGATGGGTCGAACAAAGACCAGATACACCAGCGACCACCGAAAAATCTGAATCGATTCGCAGCGGCCGTGCAAAAATTCCGAC
Organism: Nereocystis luetkeana; assembly: GCA_031213475.1. Lineage (NCBI taxonomy): Eukaryota > Phaeophyceae > Laminariales > Laminariaceae > Nereocystis > Nereocystis luetkeana. The sequence goes on from JARUPZ010000040.1 coordinate 519,080, forward strand.
ACCGGGCGGTCGAAACGCTACTAACAGTTTTGACATGAGCTGGAAGCATCCGCAGTGCCTCTCAAAGCGCTCCCCGGCCTTCAAGCAGGAACAAAAAACACCGCGCATCGACGCGCTGGACGCTGCAATAGCACCTCCTTCAGCGAGCAACAGGGTGCACAATCAAAGTACTCCTGTGAACGGCAGAGACGGGTGGGCGTAACTCGACACCCGAGGCCCGTAGAACGAGGGCTTCAGTCAACTTCCCAACCCGTCCACCAAGAAGAGAAGAAAAGACGCAAACAGGTCGTGTGGAACCCCCCCGCCCTCCGCCGCCAGCGCAGAATTTCAACAGTAAGTGCGCACACAGAGAAGCGCCCAGGCGAAAACGAAAAAACACGAGGTTCACCAGGGTATGGAGGGGGTGGAAGGATGAGACCAGTCTACATTGGATGACAGCAAAAACGGACGCATCAAAGCGCCGCCCTTGCAACTGTCGCCACGGGCTCAACAACGCCTGAGCACATCCATACGTCTCCCGCCCACCCTCTCTACCGCGCTACTACGCTTCGACATCACAGAAAACCGCGACAAATCGTTATTTTTTTGACAGTGCAAGAGAACGCGTAAAATAATAACTCCCCGTCCTTGACCCTCTTTCTCCTCTATATAGCCAGGTTCGACCACCAATAAAGAGACTCAAACATAACAAGACAAAAAACAAAACAAAAAGAAAAACAACCAAACCAATGATAACAACCATACCAAACCAAATCAAACCAAACCAAACCAATCATAATATATAACAACAAACACACAACATCTTCCACAAGGCAAAACCTCCGCCCGATCACACCGCCACCCCCCCCCCCCGCCCGACCCTCCCACCCGAGCGCATCATCAGCTGGGGCGGTGGAACGCGAAGGGCCTAAACAGACAGTTCTCAGAACTCTTAGCGTCCCCGAACCCCTCCCTCCTAACGGAAGAAAACACACCATCACCGCGACACTCTCCGAAACCTCTTCCCGCTTCCGCCCTCTTCACCAACGAAACTTTCACCGCCGCCCCACCCGCAGCACAAGAGGCGAACAGGGTAGGGGACGAGCGACCGCCGATCCCCCACTCTCTGCAGGCGCCGCCGCCACCGCTAGCACCGCCTCCTTCTCCTCCCGCCGCCGCCGCCATGGCCGCGGCAGGGTTAACCCCGAGCGAGGAGATAGTCTCGGGACCCGGCGGAGAAAACCCTCCACCGCCGGCACTGCCGTGGCTACTGTTGTCGGGGGAGTCGAGGCCGTAGTCGTAGTCGTCTGACTGGCAGAGGAGCATCCTAGCAACGGGGTCCCTTCCGGACGCGTGGCTCTCCCTGGCGTTCGGCTGGAGCAGAGGACGCCACCAAACGAATACAAAAAACAAGCACAACAAAATATATATTTATACACATGGAAGGAAAAAAAAAAAACAGGGACAGCGAGCGCGCGGGGCGGAGCGCGCGGGCGGGCGCGGGGCGGGGCGGGGCGGCGACACAGGAGGAGGAGGTCTGTTGTTAATATTTTTCTACCGGCACACGAGCTATTATCGATGGCGGCTGTACGCAGTAGATGCCAACGGAATAAAACGACATAGGAGTATCATAAGAGAGAGAAGCTTCGACGACGAGGGGGCGGTCGCATCGATCAAGTATGAGCGATGGTGCCAAGCGCCCACGACGGCCCCTGCTGGAGATTGCCGGAAAAAAAACACCCGAGATGGTGCAGCCCCCCCCCGCCCCCTCGCCGCAAACGGAACTGTACTCGTTGTCACCGCGACCATCAATCGGCATGGAAGGCGTTGGTGCAGTGGTGGGTGGGGGTGGAGCGAGGCATATGGCAAAAAACGGAACCCACGAGGGGCATGACTGACTGAGCAGCGGGAGGTGATTTTCATCAACTTCCCATTTATAAAAAAAAAAAAAAAATAACAGTGAGGGGGTAGTGCCGCACGAGAGAAATCAACAGGGTGCCGGCGGCATCCGTTCGTTACAAAATTTCACCCCCCCCCCACCCCCCAAGCAATGTCTGCCTGGTCGGTGAAAATCTGTCCCGGCATTGCAGGGATGCGAGGGTTTACGGTCATACGACTACGGCAATGCATGATTCAAGCACCGCCCCCGGCGCCCCCGCTGGCGCAAGAAGCAAAACAAGAAAAAAAAGGTATCACGAGCAAACCCACCCACACACCCACCCACCCACCCACCTGTCTGGCCGTCTCGTCGACCGAAGCCATGGACCAAGAGCTGTCCAGCGAGGAAAACATGGCGTTCTCGACCCCCCCCCTCGAGTACAACGCCTCCTCCGACCAAAAAGAAGCGGCGGAACCTCCGGCCGAAAGCGATTCTTCAACCCCCCGCGTGCCCTGTCCCCCCACTTCCACGGCCTCGTCGAGAGATTTATCCGGTCTTGCCCCCCTTAACGAACTGCTCGGCTTCCACAGCCGGCCGTCGTCCCCGTCCCCCCCAAGCGAAACGCCGCCCGCAGAGTGAATGCTGCTGATGCTGCTGTTGCTGCTGCGACCGATGGAACAACGCATGGCTTTCGCCTGCCGGACGCGCGATGCGAAGATGGGTGGAGAGAGGAGGGGAGGGGAGGGAGGGGAGGGAGGGGAGGGGCGTACTTACTTGTTGCTTGCCTTCGTCATCCGACCATGCATCCCTTCCGAGGCGGAGCACCGTTCCTACTCCTAATCGAAACACCTCCAACATTTGGGCGCTCATCACGCTGTTTCCATACCCGTAGATTACATAGAAACTTTTTGGAAATATTATCTTCCTTCTGTTTCGGGGGGGGGGGGGAGAGAGAGAAAGACGCGTAACGGAAGAGAAAAAAAGAAAGTCAAGGCGGGGGGGGGGGGGGGTACTCATTATCAAGCACGGCCGTAGTCGTATGATCATAGACCCTCGCATCCCTACAATGCCGGGACGGAGCACGCCGGGTTTTCACCGACCAGGCAGACATTGCTTGCAGCGAGCGCGGAGCGCCGTGAGGCGTCTAGTGAGTCGCATGAAGGGTGAGCTGCATCCTACTAAGAACCGCTTTAGAGGCAGATTTTCTTGCATACGGATGACGGCGTCAATGAATTGATTTAATTTCTGGTGTGGCCAGTTTCCAGAGACAGCAATGGGTTTACTATGAAACTGCCTCGTGGGTGCCTCACCATATACACACAACGTGATACGATCATCCCCCTTGTGCGGAGTAAAGGTTTTCCCTGCACAAAAATGATCTAACTCAACCGCAAGCCGTGGTAACCGCTAAAATAAATAAATAAATAACTTGTTCACGAAAAATATATAAACATATACTCCGTATATGCTTGGCCCCGGTGCACACATGCCTCCCTGCCCTCCGTGTAAGTTCGTAGCGGGGCGGAAGCCTTCTTGACGGATACACTGGAAAGAGTTAGAGCGTTCAAACCATCAAGAGACATGCTACTCGTACTGCAGTACAGGTAGAGTTTATCCCGTGGCAAAAAACTAAGCCACGCGAGTAGATAGGCCTCCAAGCTTCAAGTTGCGAGCCTCAAGCTTTCAGCTGCAAGCCTCATGCTTCACCACGCGTCAAAGCTAAAAAGAGAAGCCTGGACTACAAACACCCAAATATACGTAAAATGCCGGATTGCCCCCCGCCTGCCAAAAGCCACTAGCTCACCTCCAACTCCGTCGACAGCTTGTCGTGGCACCTCGTGGGGGGGAACAGCACCAGTGCCGCCCCGGCCGACCGCCCGCGCTTGGGAACGCCGATCGCAGACGACACGGTGGGAACAAAACTGTTGCTCCCGCTCGCTGAATGCGGTGGAACCTGTAGCGAAGCGGGACAGCGGAGCAACGAGCGGTGAAAGGCAAAGGGCAAAGGACGGTATCGCAATTCTATATAAAATCACAACACATACCGACGTACCTCGTACGTACCTGTTCCCGGGATTGAGAGCACACTCGTCGACACGAAAACACCAACGTCGCGCTGGGTGTGGGGTGGCGGATCACGGTACCGCTCGGGGGCTGAGCCGGCAAAGGGAAGAGGGTGGGGAGGGGAGGGCGTATACGGGGCAACCTCGATGACGCAAGTATTTAGGGAGGCGGGCGACGGTGATCGTCCGGCATAATCTTCCACGCAGCGGCCCTCTCGTCCAAAGGTTGGAGGCGCAACGCAAGTTGTACTACTGTCAGGGGGACATCGGCAACGCTCCGCTATATACATGTACCAATGGAAGTCCCTGCCGAACTTCCCCCCCCCTCTGTCTATATACACATAGGTTGGGTTGGCGCCGGTTGGCGACGACGCTGTAAAACACGCCTCTCACTCCACTACGTGAGCTAGACAGCCAGGGTACCGTTTTTTTTTTTTTTGGCGGTTACCACGGCTGGCGGTCACGTCGTATTGTTTTCGTGCGAGGAAAACCTTTTTTCTCCGCACAAGGGGAATGATCGCATCACGTAGTGTGCATATGGTGAGGCACCCACGAGGCAGCTACGTAGTAAAACCATTGCTGTCTCTGGAAACTGGCCACACCAGAAATAAAATCAATTCATTGATGCTGTCATCCATATGCAAGAAAATCCGCCTCTAAAGCGGTTCTTAGTAGGATGCAGCTCACCCTTCATGCGACTCGCGGAACACCTCACGGCGCTTTGCGCTTGGTGCAAGCAATGTCTGCTTGATCGGTGAAAACCCGACGTGCTCCGTCCCGGCATTGTAGGGATTCGAGGGTCTATGGTCATACGACTACGGCCATGCACGATATGAGTACACCCCCCCCCCTTCCCCCCCCACCCGGGAACCCCACCTATCCCTCGTCGGCGTACCGTCGAAAAGCCGGCCAGCGCAACGTCAATGAAAAAAAAAATGTTGCGATTGCAGAACGAGTAGCGTTTTCCAGGGTTTTCAAATATTAAAACATAGCAGATGAAATCTGGAAGAATTGAGAAAATAGTACGATGATTTGGGTTGGTGCAATCAGATACCAGGTACCTGATATAAAATACTTTCTCCACCCCCCTTTCCCGAACCGCTGGCCACGTAGGCTACGTAAAGTGCAGTAAAAGTCACTCACCTCATCATCGGAGACGTGCACACACCCGGTGCGCTCCTGTAGCTCCCGCTTCCTCCCACTGCTACCGCCGCCACCGCTGCTGGTGGATGTGATGTCGCAAGGCCCAGCCAACTCCCGAGCATCGTCTGATGCCGATACGGCATCCGCCGTCGAAGCAGCACCAGTAGGGCTAGCGGCAGTAGCAGCAGCACCGCCCCCTCCCGATACCCCAGCGACGACACCACCTCCACCGAGGGAACGACGACGGCGCGGGGTTGTAAACCTGCGAGGTGTGGCCGCCCCCGCCCCCGCCGACGCCATCGCCGACGCCGACCCGTCTTTACCAACGCTCGGAGGCGCATACACCCCGGCGCGGCTGGCCACCGTGCTGTCCATCAGCCTCGACGGCACGCACAGCGCCGCCGGCAAGGCGACGGCCAAGCCTTTCGCCTGTGCCGCACGCAGGGCCACCCTGCTCGCCGCGCGAGAGAACGACGTTCCTCCATCTCCAACCGCGGCGGCGGAGGCAGAAGCGCCTCCGCTCCCTCCGCCTTTGCCCCAGCAGACCGCAGCAGGCATTTTGTTGGAGCCCTCGAGTCGGGAACGGGGCGAATGGGACGGTGGCGGCGGCGGCTGCCGCCGCGGCCGCGGCCGCGCCGTCCTGCTACCGCCGTTTGCGGCGGCGGCAGGACTGATGTACGAGGTGCCCGCGAGCGGAGCCCTGGAGGAACCCCGCCGCGGCTTGCCGTCAGGCACCGTCCGCCCGCCGGCGAAGACAACACGTTTGCTATCAACAGTCGGAGTGACCGAGACGGCGACAGTGGCAGGGGAACTTGCGCCGCTTCCGCTGGGGAAGCTGTTGCCGCCACTAGCGCTGTTGCGGATGTTGCTTCCGGCTGAGACAGCGCCGGGCGGGGCTTGCCGACAGCGACCACCGTTGGAGGCGGAGGGTTGGGGTTTCGGACGGCGGGCTGTCAGCCCTCGCGCCTCGTGGTTCTCCTCGTTGCCAAAATATTCAGGCAACGACGAGCTGAGGTAGTAGCACCCAGGCAGATAGGCATGCAAGCAGGCCGACAGGCAAGCAGGCAGAAGAGCACACAGGCAAGCAGGTAGGCAAGCAGGCAGAAGGAGGACGGGGGTGGGGGGAGAAGGGGGGGGGTGGGGGCGCAAGCGGGCAGATTCGGGGTATGGGGTATGCAAGAGGGGGGGAGGGGGGAGGGAGTGAGGAAGCATTGAATTGGTCGGGCGGGGGAACAGAATCATGTTCAGGTTCATGCGCGGGGAGCCGCCATACCCACCCCACTATTAAAAATAACCTCGCTCGTGCATCGCCTTGCCCCCACCGACCCCCCCCCCCATCCAAAGAGCAGAGTGCGGTCAAATGGCCAAGAAAAAAGATCCAACCCAGGGGGCATATCCGATTTTTTGGGGAGGGGGCGGAGGCGGGAAAAAAACGTCGTGGTCTGAGAGGTCATGAGAGGGCAACATCCTAAAAAGTTTGAGAAATAAATGAAAAATCGGGGCGTACTTTAGTGGCGAGGGTAGTGGGAGGGGAGCCAGCGCCAGCGCAGAGTAAAAAAGAGAAACAAGGAAGGGCCATATGAGAACAGTAGACATGGGCCCCAGATGCCTGTTGTTTTTGCTGCACTCGGTGCTACTTGCTACGAACGCTTTCGAAGTCGATTGTAGAACCTACGGCGGTGTTGCTGCTGCTGCCACTGTTGCTGTCCGACGCTGTTTTTTTTGCAACAGCAAACAATCACTCGGGGCCATCGATGAACCGAGCACAGCGGTCAAGTTGTGTACGTGGAAGTGAGGCCAGCAAGAAATATTGCAGTACCAGGTACGTACTATTAATATTAAAAATACTGAAAAATACAAGTATTCATACTCTCGTGTTCGAAAAGAAATACCATGTATCATGCACTACCAGGTACCAGGTATTATAGATAATAGATGAGCCCCAAGATGGTGAGACTACCGTAAATATAAAAACAGAGGATGTTCTGCTCTGCTCTCAGGTACTCTGCTGTCTACTGCTGCTGCTGCTCTGCGCTTCTGCCCCGCACAAAAAATAGAATAAAAAAAGTAAACGAATCAAGGGGCAGCCGTAGGCCGTGCGGGGGGTCCGGCGGCGGCGGCGGCTGATCTACCTCTCCAGTGGGGGTCGCATCAGTTTCAGAGACAGCAACTCACGACGGAAACCGGACCGAAAAAATAGGTTCACGCGAATGCTGGTGGCTGGTGGCATGGATCACTTCCTTTCCACTCGCAACGTCACCGCGCGCTCGACTATCGCAAGTATAGCGTTGGATATCGAATTTAGGTTCGGTACTTTTTTTATTCGGCACGTATGTCTACTATGCAATGTATATACCGGTATTTAATACCTGGTACCTGGTACCTGGTACTGGTATTTATTTATGTATCTGGTTGGTATGTACACCAGTACATATGTCTAATGTATGGGTGCGATATATTCACGTGTCGTGTCATACAGATATCGCATTGCCGGGGACTTGGTGTGTGATCGTACACATGATGAGTGGGAGCAGAAGTATTATACCTCGAGTATACCGCTGAAGACTCTAGAGAGTCTACAGCAGCAGCGCGCAGCAGAGTACTTGTACAATAAGCAGACTTGTACAACAAGCAGAAGTGAGAGCTCTCTGCGCGCCCGTGACGTCGATCGGCGGGCAAAGTTCGATGACATTCATGGAATATCACACATTACAGAAGACAGGTCTAAAAACAAGCGAAAAGTATGACGTGCGTGGTCCCTCTCATACACCAGCAAAATCAAACAAGGTACGTATTTATCTGCTTGTACTCGTACCTCGCGCATGTGCTTATTAATTAATACCTGGTAGCATAGATAGTGCAGAGTGGTTTAATATGATATTCATACATGTAGCATGTACCACGTACAGGTAGCAGCATCCAATTTGAAGGTATGATTACACAGCAGCAGCAGTGTCACCCACGTGGTATGACGCACAATACGAGCACTATTATACTCTGTTGTGGTTCGTAACCACTCTGTAAAACGAACGATCACTCTGCTGTTGTCTGTTGTACCTGGCATACCGATACAGGAGTACTAGGTACGGTGGTATATACTGCTGTTACAGCAGTATCCATACGAGTATCCACAGATATCCGCCCATACCCACAGATATCCGCGTCCAGTTTGAATTACAGAATAGGCGCCAATTTTTATCATGTTATATTTGAATTTGAAGGAGAAAAAATAACGCGAAACGAGCGGTGCTGGTGTTGTTCTGGTGTTTTCGTACTCGTATATCTGATTGCCGCAGGCGGGCTCTTTCTTGGGAGGGTATCACAATATAAGGGCGGCGTGCGCGGCGTGGAAACGTGCGGACAGCTTGGCTTGGAAGGTGGAAGGTGGAAGGATATCGCATGACTTGGGGGAAAAATCAGGCGCATCGAATCAAGCCGGCTTGTGCGGTCGTGTGATCCGTGCACGTTTATGCAGCTGCTGCTGTAGAGCTTGCTTCGCTGCAACGATTATTTTTCCCGCTCTGCGATGTATACCAGATATAGTACGAAACAAAAAAATAATTTCAGTCTTTACTAAAGGAACCCTTGCGATTATGAGAGTTCAATTTCCCGCGCCTCTCGAAGTCGCGCAATCATATGGGTTGTAGTGTAGGGATGATCTTTTTTTTAAACAAGAAGCGAAAGAACGCGATCTTTACGGATGCCAGCAGCCATCCAGAAGCAGCAGTAGAGCAAAAAAGAAACTGCTTGCTGCTGCAACTTTCCGACCATCCGCCAAGAAAATATGTGAGAAAGCCGAGGAGCCGTCGGAGGATAAAAAAAAAAAAAAAAAAAAAAAAAGGAGGAGGAAAGGTCTCGGAAGGGAAGGAGGAGAGGGAAGGAAGGAGGGAGGGGGGGTGGGGGGGGGCAACTTCCGGAGACAAGCTTGCGTAGGCAACACGACAACACAAACAAGAGAACAGACTCGGCACTTCGGCACGGGCAGGATGACGTGTTGCTCGTTTCTTGGCGTCATTTTTGTTTCATGGTTTTATATCCCAGGAAAATGATCGAACAGTCTGGGGGTAACTTGACGCAAGACCGAAAAAGTACTTGACGGAAACTCAATCAACAACCAACGCAGCCAACGCGTCGCAAAGACGGCCCGCGGTCATGCGCCCCCGCCGCCCTTCCCGCGCGCCCCAGCGTTGTTCTCCGGGCCCACGCTCTCACTTGGCACGAGGCGCGTGTGGAGGAGTGGTTGGACGGAGCGCCTTCCCGAGGCACGAACCACTTTGCGTTTGACATCACATGAGTCATGGATTGTCCGACCGCAATAGCTTTTCTCACCTCACTGCCGCCCGCTTCACCCGAGAGTTGGCGCTGCTGCTCCCGGCTTCGTCACGCAGTCCGACACCCGCCGTACGGCTTGACATCTTCCGAAGTCCCCCGTATAGGGCCTCGCCTTCCCAGCAGAGCCAGTCGTCCGGTCTGCGCCTCTTTGCTCGTCGCACTACGCACTGCACCGAGATAGACCCCTCACTCCCTCGGAAGCAGGTCAGCTGTCAGCTGGACTCCGGTCGGTGTTGCAGCAGCAACCAAAAAAGAGCGAGGCTCCTGTTCGAAAAAATCAGCTTTGTTTCCGATTCAAACCCGTTTCAACGGATGCCTACAGCCGTCGAGCCTATATCCTCGGGACACACAGGCAGGCGGTATGCTTGGTCAGAGGGTGTAAGTCGCGGGCGTGTGGGCGTGGAGGGACGGCGCGGCCTAAGAGGAGGCGGGGGGGCGTGTCGACACTTGCGGATGTTAGAGGAGGAGAAATCGAACGTGCTTCGCTTGGAAATCCCAGATCCAGAAATCCAGATGCAAGAATCACCAGAATACCGAGCTGGAAATTTGCCGAAAGGATCGTTGAAGGTTTCGATTTGGTTCGGATTGCATGTTGGATCGGGGACAACATCGATTTCTGATTTCTGATGCTCTCGCATCTGGCATGACTGCTCGCTCACCTGCCTGCCACTCACACACTCGTAAGGGTGCAGACAGACATCAATAAGTTCACCAGCGTGCATCATGCAGCGTGCTCCTCGTGTGTTCCATGTGGTTTCGGCGCTTTGTCCCATGCGAGTGAGGTCGAGGAGTGTCCTGAAGAGAGTCAACGCCAAGCAAACACGAGTGGTTCAAGCGGAGAAGAACGATGCAAGGTGAGGTTGGTTTCACGTCGAGGAACAGGTTGATAGCCGGCGGCAGTGCAGTGGTGGCTGGCGGTAGAACGGCAAGCATTGTACGCATTGAGGTGCACGTTTGTCCTAGCAGAATGTTACTGCGCCGCCTCCGCAAGATCAGCTGCTTTCACTTGCCTGCCTTGCTACGTTTCCACCTCCCCCCGACTAAAGAACATCACCCAAGGCAAAAACCCCAGTGATGCTTTATTATTTTAGTATCCTCTCTCGCCGCCTCCGCAGCCGCCGCCGCCTGTGACCGGGTGGAAGTTCAGCAGTACTGATGTACCTGGTAGGAAAGAGCGGAAAGCGTATCCTGTCTCGTAGGAGGGTCATTCGCGACTTCTACAGACTGCAGGGTTTCGCGGCAGTAATGCCATGGGTAGTAGCAATCTTGAAGTCTCGTGTTCGGCACGGTAATTTTACATCTCTCTCGCCCTTATTCCTGCACAACTCGCAACCCTTCATATATTGCATGCTTGCGTAGGCTGCACGTACGAATCAAGTACCGCGGTAGATTTAGCTGCGCCGTGTGGTGCTCTGCTGTCGACTGCCGGCGCCGGTACAGGAATAGCACCAGGGCAACAATTTGCTTTATGTACCACAACGTATTTCACACATGCAGCGTGGATGCTACCGCCGTGTGGAGTGGGACCACGTTTGCTGTGTATTTATACTGCTGTACGTACATGACGGTAGTACAGACAACATGTACCGTATACATAACGGGTTGGTGCACGCAGGCGTGTAAGCCTCCTGCTGAGAGGGGCGGCAGTTACGTGTCTCAGTAGCTCTGCGAGCGAGGAACCAGGCAGACTCTACACATGCACCGTGCGAGTCTACGGCCGGTTTACACCAGTTTTGAGGTCCCGAGTACAGGTATCACTGGCAGGTACTGCTGTATGTACCTGATGAGGCATATTCAACGGGGCTACGCCGGCACCCTGGACGGCCGCCGGCCATCGACTCGCGTGATGCCAAAAATGTCAAGGGGACGGAGGCTCTCTCAGGACTCAGGAAGCTGTTGTCGAGTAGGCGCGCGTATGGCATTTCGACGAAAAATACTAACGATTTGAAATCAGAGGACGGTATGAAAATTGCACAAAAGATTACGTATTTCGTATTTTCATAAAAACAGGCTGCAAATATTCAAGAATCCAAAGGCTGTTTATATCCCGTTTTGCACTTTTTTGGGCCCATAAACTTAATACCCCTACGACGAGTATGTACGTAACGGAAACTTCACTGCCCTGTCCGCATTTGTCTCGAGGACGTTTGCTCAACCCTTTTAGTACCGCACAAATTACACATGTACCTACGTTCGACTCTAATTCCAAGTGGTTTATCCCCACCACGGGACTGCGGTTCTAAAGGGGTTAATAATTCAAAAGACCCGCCAGGAGACAAGCCAATTTTTGGTGAAATCCATGTTTGCATCGGTGATGTAGCCATTACACTATTACGGGGGACTATAGTAGATAGGACCTACGGTGCACACAAAAACCTCTATAGAACTACATACTTAGATCACAACCCCTGAGCGTGCTCCGTTGGTGCATCCCTGGCCTCTCAGAGCTCCCACTTCCAAACCGCCTCCTTTCATTACTTGCCGGACCTTTCCAGCAGTTCTTTGTTTTCTCGGTCCTTTCTTCCTTTTTTCTTCTTTCGTTTCGTGTGCGTGCGTGTTCTCCGAGCACGGCATCGCGGGAGGACCCTGCACCGTCGCGGGTGTCAGCGGGTGCTGGTGGGTAGAGGGGGGGTTGCAAGGAGCGCGGTCGCCGCTTTCGTGCCTAGGCGTCGCGTGTGCCTCGAGACACGAGGGATGCATGAACGGGCTTTGTCTGGCTTCGATTTATGATTGTTGATAGAGTATGTACGAGTTGTTAAGGTCGTTCGGGAGGGAAAGATAATATTCAAGCGGTGCTTATTTTTGCGACCACACTAAAGTTGAAAGAGGGAGGTGTGCAGTTTGAACACCAACGTTATCGAGCTGGCGAACGACGGCCACGGTGAGCACCGGGCTTCACGCGGGGCGAGCGACGGGGCTGATTGTGGCAGAGAGTGATAAAAGCTTTACCCGGACCGAATCGGTAGCGAGGTGGTCGCGAGAGGGGCGGGCGGCGTACGAGGCTGAGAGAGAAGCCCTTTCGTGCGACTTTTTTCTTTTCTTCTTTTCGACCGGGTGTAAGGTGTTCCAATCAGGCCGAAAAATATTACACGAGAGGGGACGGGGATTTTTTTTCCTTTCCGAGCCTTCGGTTTCATTTTCATTATTTTTGCTGCTGTGCCGTGCTGTGCTTTCGCTTTCTTCGTACATACAGTACAGACATAGAGCATATCGAAAGAAGAAAATAAGTACAGACAGTAGTACCCTGGGGTGTATTTACGTACGTACGACATCCGCGACGCGAAGCGTATATGTGGCATCCAAGCTAACGTCGGAGCTGTTTTTTCCTGAAGCATGGCAGACGAGGGAAGAAAAGGCTGAAATCTTCTCGCGATAAAAATGAAGGCACATACCGTAGCGGGAAGGGGGGAGAAGAGCCTGCTATGTGACCCCGGATCTGAGTTACGAGTTGGAAGGAGAGAGAGAAGAAGATGTGCGAAGATAATAAATGGGATGAGAAAAAAAAAAAAAAAAATGGCGGCAGGACTCTTGGCATTATCAAGTCGCCGGTTTGCAATTACGATCCTTGAAAAAACTAAACTCAATCGTGGACCTCTGTTCGCTTCGCATAATTTGATGTACTTTTTTCCTTCCTGAGCGAGCGTAGCGGGCGGCGTAGGCCGCCTACGGAGCGAAGCGCCTTGTATTTACCTATTTTTACTCTCAAATATTTGGTCCTATTTAATATGGTCCCCCGCAATAGGTGCCCGCGCGTAGGAACAAATATTTCGCGATTTTGCGACTTTTTTTTCTGCCGGCTTCCAACTTCGACGCCACGAAAGCACGTCGTGAGTTGCTTCTGGTCGCCTACGACTGCTGCCTGGCGCACGCCCGATACCCTCATATACCCCGTTAAGAGCATGCCTCTATTTTGCGGGCCGTGGTTGCTCGTTGGGAGAGCTGCAGCTGTCTGCAAGTGACGTACGAACGTTCGGGTGCGGCTTGGTTTTTGGCTCATCTTGTGTACCCCGAATATCGACCATTTTCGACTACTCAATCACCTCAAAGTCTAGGTGTAGACCTCAGTAGAGAAAAATTAAACGGCCAATCTGAAGATAGTCACAAGCTGCAGTAGATAAGATACCGAGCTGTATCACTCGCTCTCTGATGAGACACGAACCAGCCGAAGGTCGAAACACGGCGTGTTAAAATAGCGACTGAACTTTAGGTTCCGATAAACATCTGCCAGGTAGAGATTAGAGTCACCCGGAAACCCGGGGATGGGAGATGGATATATATGCTCCCTGGCCTTAACAGCGTTGTGGCGAAGAATGGAGCCCAAGGATTGTGAGACTGCCCTCCGCACTGCCCACGGACATTGAGAGTGAGTTGAACTGATACATACTGTATGATATGTTCGGTCACACATCCGATACGCAAATGGCTGCTGCACAGCTGCTGCTGTAGTTCCGCTGATACTTCGCTAGAGGTTCGGCCGCACCTTCTACCTCCGACACCCACGCGAACAGCAAACAGAGTAAATGGTACTTCGTACATTCGCTTGAAAAAATCGTACGAGGTACAAGGTTCCCCTTCGGGATGCGGTTGACTTGATATCCCGAGGGTGTCCTTAGTTGAAAAGGGGAAACACAGGCGTTCCAATGCCACAGGCGTTCCAATGCTTTTGAGTCTATGTGAGGTTCGCTGGTATTGTACCATTGCTGCTACTGTTAAGGGCTGGGAATGGGTTCGTTTTAGTACGTAAAAAAAGCAAGGTTGCATGGTCGAGATTTGGGGGGGGGGGAATGAGGATATGAACCAATCCGTGATGAGGGGAAAAAATCTGTTCGATGATGCTGCCTCTCAAAAATAAAATGAAAAGCTGTGCGGGGGTCGAAGTCGCGGCGTTGAGCCCCGAGATGAAAAAAAAGTCAGTCTTGCGTTTTGCACAACACGTGCTGCTGGACAGCGCACCACCAAACCCAGAGCGTAGAGCAGCAGCGTAGACACGGACGCGCGACCGTGAGCGCATCGCACGTTTCTGGTGGCCCCTTGGGATCGGCGGTCGGTAGCATGAGAATGCTGCCCCCCTCTGAAACGTATGTTGTACAGATCAAGTCGCAGGCTATGTGGCCCTGGTTTACTGCTGTTGGGCACGACGTGTAAAAAACGAGGAGTACATGCCCACTGATAGCCATCGCCAATCGGCTGCGTGTTGCTATACTGTACTCCGCCGAGACCGGGATTTCGACGGCGCTGCCCGCACCTCCGTGGAAGCGCGCTCCAGCTCTATTCATAGCTCACGGGCAAGTTGTTGCTGTGCGTGCAGCTGGGCTTGAGCCTTGCGACCAAGGCTGCATTCACTACGCGCCTGAAGTTCTGCATGGTGCTGCTGTATGTACTCGTACGTACCTGCCACTCTGTCCGGAAATGTAAGAAATAATTTATTTCCATATTTATACCTGAAACCGTCCCTGTATTTCCGGACAGAGTGGTACGGTACTGTATTTTTTCTCCATCGTTTTCTCACGTGAGGCAGCAACAGTGGTGCGTTCGCATTTGAACGCTAGGGTTGATTTGCTTCCCGCTGCATCAAGGCCCGATCACAGATGGTCTTCTCTGCGGTGATGGCACCGAGTGTGATGGCAATCGCTCGGCGTACGGCCGCGTTCATGTCTGGCACCGTTTGCCCCGATACAATGGAGATTGGACGTCCTTGTTTTTTTCCTTTTGCATCTCGGGACATTTTTTCTCGAATTTCCTATCAAGAGGGTCAAGTTTTGGAGCGATTTTCTTGTCGGCTACTTGTCGGGTTCGAGCGCGGGTTGCATTGCTGTGTGCACAATAGCCTAGCGGAGGGGGTGGCACTTATCGATTATTTAGCAATGTCAAAGAGTTCTTCCCTACTGTAGAGGGAAAATACGAATACAACCTTCCCCGCATATTTCCAATCGGATAGACGGAAAAAAAGGCAGATTTATTCATAACCAGCTACCCCCTCTTTCTCCATTGATTGGATGCGTCTGCCGAACGCAATCATCCAATTCGTTTCCTGTGTCGAGTGATCAGGTATTTGCTGCAACCGTGAATGTAGTCTAAAACCAAGTAATTAGGGTGGTGGCAGGTTATGTTGAAAAAATAGTAATGTTTTTTTTAACGGTCAATAGACTGGACATTTTTTTACGTCTAAAGCGAATCCTCTTTCCCATCCCTATCTGTTGTACCGTAGCTGTACTGCGGGTGTGCTTTTGAAATTCGGAGGAAGTGCCGGTTGGAATTGGCCAGCTCGTGCTCAGGATGGCACGCCCACAGAACCACTCACACGCACACACAGAACCACCGTTCGTACGAGGGCGGTGTCACAAAAATAAGATTCTGAAATACGGTAACTGCTGTCTGTACCATGGATGCCACAACGTCAACAGCTCAGGCTTACAAAAGCAGTGCGCTGACTGTACACTGTACAGGTACACAGCAAAGAAAAGCAGATAGCATGATACCTTCGTAAAACAAAAATAGCCGAGATTGCACCTAACCTCTCGGTTACTACACACACGCACACTCACGCTCACACACACACGCAGCAAGACCGCTCGTGGCTGTGACAAAAGGGGAAGGCTACAAGCGCGGCTGTTGTACCCTGGCTGCCTAGTGGTCAAGGGCTTGCTGCGGTGCTTGAGAAACAGCAGCAAGCAGCAGAGGTGAAAACATGGAAAATAAACATCGAGACTCGGGATTTCGATGGACCTGCTTGGCTTTATTTAGCTGGGCGGCAGACATCCCCGCGATTACTTGCCACGTTTCGCGACTTTGAACGCCCAAAGCACGGACCACGGAGCCCGGCCGTGATTGACACGGGGAGCCCCTGCGTGCGTCGCAGCTGAGAGCGCGAGAAACGACCCTCGCCCGCAGGAGGAAAGTAAAAGTGTTCCGGAAAAAAAAAAAGACAATTGTGTACCAGGTACATATTAATATTACGGGGCACCATAGTTAATAGGACCAAATATTGTTCGTAAAAATGGTTAAATGTATAGGTTTTTATGCATACCATAGGTCCTATTACCTATGGTCCCCCGTAATAGTAAAATACCGAACCCCCCCAAACAATGTCCCAAGGGCCCTCGGTCCCCGATCGATTCGAACACCAGGTAGTTTTTGTGAAAAAGCATGTCGACCTCGCAACGCGCGGGACATAGCTGCATGAACCCAGGGCTCCGTGTGCCCCATCTCAATACCCCCGTTAGAAATATTAATAGCTGCCGTACAAGTAGAGGTCTCTTGTCCCAAAGTGCCGGTCGCGCGCGTTCGTTGATTGCTGTCTCCGCGTATTACCGCCGAAATTAAATGAGTGAAATCATATCATACCGGTACGCACCAAGTACCTGGTACCGCGTATTATGCACCCTGGTATCAGGTATAACGTACGTCACCGCAACGGAACCTGGGTGGCGTTTGTTCGCCGAGAGTGCTGAACCGGTCGTAGGTCTACAGCTCACGGCCGCCCGCGCAGGCCCCCAGGACGGCGACGCCGGCAAGCAGCCGACCCTGTGGGGGAACCGGGAGGTCAGAGAGCACGCACCCGAAGGAATCACGCGAAAACGTACCTCCTGTCGTGAGGCATTGCGTCATATCGCTGCCAGGGCAGGAAAAGACCTGGTAGATTGCGAGAACTCGACGTAGATTCCGGCCTCGCGCGAGCGCCGTTGGACGCGGACGAGTGGGGCCCCCGGCTAAAAAACGCGCGCGAGAAAGCGGTCGGCGACGAGAGAGATGCCCGCACAAAAAGTAATTGGGCTTCGCCTCGGGACTATCTCACCCGAGTAGGTTCATGTATCAGCTGAGGAAGCATCCGGGGACACCCCAGGACAATAATGCCTCTCACTATATAAACCCCAAATCGCTGTACACCAGTATCAACTATCGATACCGCGGTATCACAAACGGACTGTGATACGTACATAGGTAGATCGGTTATGCAACACACATCGCTGTCACGGTACTATGCCAAGCATAAGGGGATATACTTACACCTGGTACGCATGAGCACGCTTCTCCCGACTTATCTTGTCCTCGGGTTTCCCGTTCTAAGGTATATTGCATAATGTACTGGTATACAGCTACTAATGGTGCAATGGGTCGGTATAATGTTTATAGCGAGTAAATGCAAATGCGATATACGTTGTGATGTGCGACGTGGCAGACGAGCACCAGTTGTATATTACCTGGTACCTGGTATCTGGTACGTGCCTGTTTCCAGTTCCCAGATATAATATTATACACCAGGTAGGCGTAGTGATATCACGACCGAATATGAGAGTTGCTGTCCGTAGACATGTACTGAGTATTGAGTGCTGAGAAGTATACGATCACCATTCTTGCACAGCAGTGTTTATTGATCCCGAGGCACCTCTGCCTTCTGCCTAGCCGAAAACTGGAGGTACCAGTTAAGTTTGCAGATTTGGTGATGAAGCGGTCTTCTAGGCAGAGCGGCTCCACCAATGGCCAATAGATGCGGGTCTGTAGGTACGGTAGACGGAAGTCAACAACAAGAAACTCCAGCGTCAAAGGGGTGTTCCAGCATACAGCAGTACGCGCGTGCAGCTTGTGTTGCTGGGAAGCTTGGGCGGCGGATACTGGATGGACAATGCAGCAGCAGCAACCCAGAGACGATGGGCTGCACCAGTATTTGCGTAAATTCGCTGCTGCTGCTGCTGCTGCTGCTGCTGCTGCTGCTGCTGGTGCGGCTGGTGCTGCTGCTTCTGCTACTGCTGCTGCTGCTCCTGGTGCAGTCCAGAGAGGATGGGGTAATCGCCAGTATCACGCGAAATAGCTTCGAAGCCATGTTGACGTTGCGAGCACGGAACTGCCTGGTTCATTTTAGCAGCGAACACCCGACCGGTAGTGCGTATTCCTATGACTTGATCAGCTCGGATTCATGCCTGAAGCCCCAAGTATTGCTGGAGTGCACGGCATCATCACTGTGTCAACACAGCGAAAAATCGGACTAGTTAATGGAATAGTAATCTTCGACCGTTGATCGAAGAGACCGAATAGGCAGATGTATTTTATCCATACAAAGCCACTCCCACTACGTACGCGATAAACGACGACTGAGAACAAATAACTAACGGCGGTACAGCAGCGGTCAGTACCGGACTGGTTACGTGGAGCGTTTGAACAAGATGTTCTGCCAGTTATATTGCCGGCCGTGAAATAAAATTGTAGCAGACGTTCCGAAGACGCCGCTGTGACCTGGACAGCAAGCAAGACGCTCTTCGCCGAATATGGCGATGCGTAGAAGTAGGGTCTACCTTCTCCTCCTCGTCGTCCTCCTCGTTTTCCCCCTCGTGATCCCGCCTTTTGATTGGTGATGGGGTTGGACCTGCCTTCTAAGCTTTCCACCTTCACGTTTGGGCAAACTATGGTGTTTGTGTTTGTCCATGAATATTCATGGACGGCTCATTCAAACACGTTCCACGTGGGGCGAGCAGGAGCGTAAAAATTGCCCAACCGAGTCATTTTTTGTTTCGATATTTTTTAGAATGTGCCCTCAACTCGCTCTGGCCGTGAACTGCCGCTCTCGCAATGAACTGTTGCAACGAAGGCTGCGATAGCCTTTAGCTAATTGGCGAACCGGCGCGGCGATTCGCACAGACCAGGAGCGGCTGTAGGCGCTGTTTTGTCGGCCACCCTCCCTCAGCATAATATTCAGCCCGCAGAAACCTGTTATACGAAAGCCTTTAGCTATTTGGTGAACCGACGCCGCGATTCGCACAGACCAGGAGCGACTGAAACCTGTTAAGGTTTTGTGTAACACAGGTCAAGCTCGTCGATGTGGACCCTTCCCTACCCTTCCCTGCCTTGTGTATGATAGCCCTTTCACCGCTGTGCACACGTCCTTGGAACAAACTACTGGAATGCAGACCGTGGTCATTTTTTCAGCAGTATTAATACATGTGTGTCGTACTTGGCCCCTTCTTTAGTGTATCCAACGTTTGGGGATTAAATAATTGGAATGAGAGTGGGGTTATTTTTGCAGCAGTGCAAAGACGGAGGGCAAATACACTATTGGAGTTAATGATGGTTCGAATTACGCTGTATCGTATTACCGTACTATTGTATTTATTTTTGTTATGTGTCTTAGTCATATTTCTGTTCGATTATTTTTTTGTGGTTATTGCGACCTGGAGCGGCCTCTTTTTTTAGTCTCCTTTGTTTTGCGTGCTCGTTCCCCTTCTTCAGAAACTGTTTTTAAGGTCGACGTCGAGCTGTATTCCAGCGGTAATGTCACGAGCGTGGCGTAGTAGTCAATGAGGGCACGCGGTGATTGTTTTTCGAACCGAGTCCCGGTTTACTGGCGCGTGTGTGTTGTGTTTATCGTATCAAGTACGTTGGCATGGCGCTGGCCTCGTCTAAATCTCCTTGCCGCGGTTACGATGTCTTGTCTCTGTGTCGCAGTTTGTGGCCGCAGAGTTCATCTCTCTAGGTTGAAGGATCGGAATGGACACTGGTTGTCCTGGGTGCCGACGGATAAAACGAACGGTTTGATTGTGTACCCCAACATTGAAAAAAAAAAAAAATCGCCTGTCCGTGTGTACAATGTACATGATCCTCCGTGTTGTTGCTGGAGCTGTGATAAGAAATCATATACGCTCCGTGATTTCTTTCCGTGGTTGGGAAACCGGCTCACCCGTTGTACTTTACGAAGACACAGAGTACAGGGGGCACAAAAACCAAGCCTCACAAAAAAAAAACACGACACCCGCTCCGAGAAAAGCGCACAATAGCTACGCACGTACGTCCAACGTATATACGTACGTCCATGCTTGGTACATACCCGAATATCTGTATGCGTGTGCTCCTCTTGGTCGATGTTCGTCACTGCTGTGCAAAGCTGTCAGGAGACGGTCAGTCAAGGGAAAACGCGCATCGGTCAAGGGTGTGAATCCGAGTGTTTCACACTAAAACCTAGTAGTTTGGCGTCCGTCGAGGTAAATAAACGGGAAAATGCCGTCCGTCAAGGGGTTAAAGTGCCGTCTCCTGAGGTATTTGCTGTCGTGTGTGCCGGAAGCTATGCGGGCGACAGTTTCAGACGGCTGTTTATTTATTTTCGCTGTCGCTTCAATGGGTACCGGCAGCACTGCAGGTAGGGTGTAGCTGGAGCCGTGTCCGTCAACGGCTGTGCTGGACATAGGACGCACTCCAGACAGCAGCGCCGTGTACACAGCCGGTAGCGTGCAGTAGCAGTGCAGCCGCGGGGGGGTGTTTCGGGCTGTAGCCTGTGTAGCTGTATTGCGCGCCCGTAGTCCGGCAGTGACGACATGCCATGCATCGCTTGATTTTTTGTCGCACGTGACATGTGATATATATTTTTTCTTCGTTGCGTACGATAGCTCGTGGACCTGCTTGTCGTCCTGGGACCTCGGCTGAGACTCGCTTGGTTTCGGTTTTCCTACGTATAATACCTGTAGACTCGTGATGCTTCTTCGTGACCACGGCCTGGATGAGTACGCTACTACAGTATGGCAGTTACCTATTGCGAAAATTGCTAGCGACAACGTCAATACGTTGGTGCAGACGCGGTGGGTGGTATCAACTTTTTTCGGAGTACACACTCCTCAAATACGTAGTTTGTGCCAAGTATCATATCCGAACCCTTTTTTTTCCTATTTGTTGATCTTAAATACCACGACTGCGAAGTCGCCAGAACTAATCCATCAACCGCCGGCGTTCTGCTTGAACTACATATAGTGCGACCCCCCGCCGTGCGATAGCTCGCGGTATAAATCCCTCCGACGCGGAGCTCCAGCAATGCCACGCTCGAGCTTTCGCCGCCCTCACATACAAAGGCGTGAGGTTGGTCCAGACGTCAAGGGTACCGTTGAATATAGCTGACATCAATTTTAGTTCAGATTCGCACTGGGTGGTGGGACCAATGAACGACACACATTTCAACGTGAACGTTTTTTGTTTTGTTTGTTCGTGGTGGTGGTGGTGATGGCAACGCAGGGAGCTGCTGGAGAGTGGACCCGTCGACCTTGAGTCTCTTCAGCTAGCCTACCCTCCTCACCACACGCCGGAGTTCGTGCTGAAGAATGGCTGGTGCCCGCCGCCGGAAGCTCTCCCCAACCTGCCATTCCAGGTTAGGGTCTCGCGGCAGAAATTGCTCCTTTGTTTTTCCTTTCGTCTTCGGTGTTTGAACGGCTATGTAGCCTGGTACTTGGTTCGAACGCTGCGAGAGAGGTAAGCAGGAGGCTCTCTAGAGGGGTGAGGGGGGCGAGGGTCAGTGGCTCGTGCGAGCCGAGGAACTCTCTGCACCCTGAAAAGATAGGCTGACACGAAGGTATGTGTGTTGTTTACTCCGTACCAGTTCCTTCTTCTGCGCTGCGGTGGACACTCCTACGAAGACTGGCTTCGGCGGCGTTCCGCGGACCTTTCGCTTCGTCTTGCCTTGCGTTATTGCCGCAAAGCTTCGTTTTCAGTATCATACTGGTGAAACGCCAATTCGAAAGTTATCTGTCCGGTTCAACTCGGGGTCACCCTGGAAGTCTTTTCGTACGCTCCCTTTGTTGCGTAACTGTCATTACACCATTCCTCTGCCCAGTGCGTGATGATAGAGCAGGCCAGCCCTCGGAGGTCGCTTGTAGTCTAAGCACGTGGAGGCCCACGAGAAGAAATACTTTTACGCATCTCCCCCGCGCCTATGGTACGTGGCCATCGATGTGATGATGCAGGTGTCCCGACCATGAATACTCCCGCACCCCCCGCCCCCCCCCCCCTCCCCGTCGGGTTCCTGCTCCTTCCGGCCAGGTGGCTAGGACAGCAAAGGGTGGCTTCATCCCGGTTTACCGAGACATGAAAAATGGGCGCACCCGAATCATCACCATCGTCAAGAAGACCTCGGGGGACTTAGAGGTGAGGAGCCACGCGTTTGCGCGCGAAGCCGCGGTCGCTACGCCTCATGCTTGGAACACGGTTTTGTTGGACTGATTTGAGGCGTTTTGAGTTGGCTGCCCCCCTTTTGGGCTTGTTCCTTCGGAGAAGCATCCCTTCGGAGAAGGCTTAGGGCTCTCCGTGAGAGAAGGTTCAGGCTTTGTTCGCAGAAGACTCGAGGCTTTCTTCGGGAACGACTTCGGCGTTACTCGGAGAAGGCTTAGGGATTTTCAGTGAGAGAAGGCTCCCTAAGGGTGTTGGTAAATAGTTTGGTTGGCTTGGGTTTCTCGTAGTCTGTTTCCTACATGAGAAATCATCCCAACCCGCGAAAAAATAATTGCTGTGGGAAAAAAAGTGACCCAACGGACGTTTTCAACCTACTGTACGTGAGTATTCTTGGGTCGGGTAACTCTTATGGTTTTGGCTAGCAAACGGAGCTACTTCTACTCCACCGGTTTAACCAATCAGCTCCACACGTCTTCCGGTTTCGAGTATGTTTATAACCGCAACAAAATAGGACGATGGCAAACACCCTCGTAAGAGAAGGCTTCCTCAAATGCTTCAATGCGAGAAGGCTTCCACAAGAGATGGCTTAGGCTTCCTTTGAAGAAGGCTTCCGCGAGAGATGCCTTACTCAGGGGAAGGTTTCCTTTCGCAGAAAGCTTCCTTCCTTCAGAGAATGCTCCCTTCGCAGAAGAGAAATCCCCGCCGCTTTTGATGCTCTGGCCCGATTACCGCCTGGTTGCCCCCAGTCAGTGCAGAGCGCATGGCTTTCGGCCCGAGCCGCGAGTGGGTTCGGGTTAGCTCACGGGTTGGCGTTTGTCTTCAGTGCCGGCAACGTCATTTTTTTTTCGGTAGTTCGAATTCAGACCAAGTTTTTGAGGGTGTCCCTCCCGCCCCTCAGGAGCTTTCAATTTGCAAGAGCCCAATCATGTTTTCAATCGCAAGAGCTTATTTTGCACACACAACTCAGCTGTGCAAGCTGGGAGACGAGTGTGAGCAAGCTGTTTATTCGTCGACGTTTTAGATCTGCCGCGAGAGTTATTTAGTCAGGAGTCGAGCGTGGACGGTGCCCGCAGCGTGGCCCGCGTCTCGAAGCCGTAGTCTCACGCCTGGCTCTTGTTTGTTCTGCACAGCCCACCTGCCCGCCCTAAAGGTGTTTTTTTTTTTTTCAAGGCGGTTGAATAACGCGCACTCTGCGTGCTTGGCCGAACAAGGAGGCGGTGACACCAATCGCTCTCACTTTTCGCGGCCGCCTCTCACGCAATGAACTTGTCGAGAACAGAAAAGGGTGGGACACGACCCATGATGGCATACGTATACATAAGAGAGCGCGTCGGACTGTGTTCTGCATGGTTCCCCCTAGAGAGCGCTTCGCGGATGACTGCCACTTCTATACAGAGCGACTTGGGACGCATCCGTGGCGCGCTGATCGCACCGGAGCGTGTCGGCTGCCCTTGTGCTTCGACCCACCCCCTCTCTCCTTCTCCCTCTCCTATACCAGGTAGAAGATATAGGATGCCCTCCGCTCGTAGTGCCACGCATGTACAGGGGATATCGCAGTCAGGAGGCCATTTTTTTTTGGCATTGCCATTTGCAGGGGTACCTCCGGGGATTATTAATAGGACCCCCTCTCCAAGCGTACGTTCAGCAACCAAGGAGCTGCCGCGTGCTTGCCTGCTCTGCGTCCGTCTGCGTGAATTCCTAGAACGTGTTGGCCTAATCTAGCCCTGCTCTTCCTGTGCTTTGATGATGAGGATCGTTTTGCGCTTGGGGTGCGATGGGAGAGACCGCAGGCGTCGTACACACGCTGCGGCAGTCGTAACGAAAGAAAACTAAACAAAAACTGATGGCGCAGTTGGCATGGACGTAAACCCCCTCCCTCCCCTCCTCCCCCCCCTCGACGAACAACAAATCGTTCGCAAACAAAGACTTTCGTCCCTCGCATAAGACCTAATCAAGGCGAACGAATAACTGACTACAAGCATCATCACTTTCCCGCACACAGCACCTTGTTCCTGTATCCCCGCAGAAGGACCCGTCAGGGCGAACGACTAGAAGTATCAACACCTTCCCCGCGAACAACCATTTTTCGTCCGCCATGCTTTTTTCACCAGGCTTTCGCTTCGGACCTGTCGAAGGTCTGCCAAGGGCGAAAAGTCGAGGCTAGGGCGGGGGAGCTGCGGATAGAGGGAGATCACGCGACCAACGTCAAGCGGTGGCTTTCTGGTCTGGGGTTTTGAGCGGGAGCGGTTGCTTTGGAGCGAGGGGCCCGTCTTTTTTTTGTTGACGTGGTGTCCCAATTTTTTTGGGAATGGGTTTCCAAACGGCGGCCCGGCTTTTCTTTTACGGCGCCGAAGGCGTTCAGGGGACACCGGCGTCTGTTGTGCGCGCGTTCTATTGCGGAGGGGAGACGCGCTGATGCGGCAGTCAGCTTGCAACAAGGTCAACGGGATATAGCCGTTCCCAACGCGATTGTCTCTTCTGAAAGTAAACACGAGATAAAAAACGTGGCAACGAGCGCGTACAGTAGTAGTATTTTCGTCTGTCGTCAATGAGGAGCATGAGGGTGTGTGAAACGCACTTCTTCAGCTTCGTCAACGAGCGGTCTGTCCAGCTTGGGCATGTCGTAGGCCTTCAAGCACATGCTACAGTAGGCTTGAATTACAACACTCCCCCGATACTGCCGTGTTTTTTTCTGGCGCCGCAACATACAATACAAACATGGATTGACGTGGAAACATCCAAGTTATTTTGTTTAATGGCATGGTGTACGTACAAGTGTGTGTTGAAGCCGACAGAGTGGAACTCAGACGGGAGAGACAAAACATGTATTTCTTCAGGCTATGCACGGTTGAGCGTAATGGCATCGGTCTACTCAATCGATCATGCTTATAGGAGTTGGGTCGTCGTTTTTTCCCCAGGGGCGCCACGCTGAGATCGTTAGGGGGCAACTGAGATCATCCCCGGGTTTCCCAAGTGGTAATAAATCCTGCGGCGTGTACGTAACGGGCGATACTGCTTCGGTAGAATATCGTACACAAAAGTCGGTCGGACTTCAAAATACACTCACACATCACCAACACAGCAACAGTCGGTCAGATTGCAACCACACACGACATCGCAAGCAATCTTATCGTCTGGGTTGTATATCACCCACAGCCGAGGCGCAGCATGACCACGCACGCCAACAATGGCGGTTCTCCGTAGAGTGTCGTAGAAGATGTCGTAGAAGATGAACGCGCCACCAAAACATAACGCATTCAAAAACTGATTTTTGTGACCGCTGACACCACCTTGCGCGGTACTGCCGCCGAGTATGGCAGGCTGCGCAATGGCACCGAAAAAAACACTCCTTATCCTGCTCGTAAAAGTACGATAGAACCGACAGACAAACGCGCGATCATGGTGGTCCTCTCTTCCACAGAACTGAGAATCGCAAAACACGTGCCCCACAGACTACGCCGACAACTACCACTGCTACTATTTTACCATACGAGTATACGTACGGCAGCCTGCCTGCTACCGAACTGCGAAAAAGGGAAAACACCCGCCTCTGCTACCCACGGGAAATAAATAGCCCACAGGACAACCAGCGAATGAGCGAAGTCGACAAAAACACCGCACTATCAAACCGACCACAAAGGGAAGCCTCCCAGGGTATGCCTAAGACGTCTTGCAAGAACACACTCCGTCCGAGGTAGTCCGCCTTCTTCTGATCTCAGGACCAGGCAAGAGGGCGATTCCTAGGGTGGTATTGTCTCTCAGGAATGCTGCAGTTCCAGCCGCCAGCGGCACGGTTCTCCCCCCATTGTCCACCTCCCACCGTAGCCGCCCCCTCGCTTGGGCCGAGCGCAGCGCCCGAAGGTTCTTCAGCGCATGCTTGATGAAGCCCTCCGGCGGTCGAACCGCGTGCTCGGATACGTAGTGCGCCAGGCCCTCAGGCCACACGTATGTGCCGTCTGTCAGTGTACAGCAGCCCATGAACCTATTATCGTGACCTCTTGCAGCAGCAGCAGCAGCAGCAGTAGCAGCAGCAGCAGCTACCCCACTAGTAGGAGTAGCACAGGAGGCGGCGAGAGCGCCACTACTACCACCACTACCGTCACCACTACCGCCCCCGCTACCACCGACGCTACAGCCCAGCCTACACCACGAGTACCCGAGCTCGAAAGACTCGACGAAACCGGAGTGCGCGTACATTGCCACTGCACGCGCAACCACGGTCGCGCCCCACTCGTGATCCACAAAGTGTGCCGGGTCCGGCCGGTTGTCTAGGGGGTCGCGCGGGTCCGCCCAGAAGCCGACGTCCACTAGCGGTCCGGGGAGGGGGGAAGACGCGCTGAGTTCGGCAGCGGGAAGGGCGGTGCAGGGGAGGGCTGGCAGCAACGATCCTGCGGGCTGTCGCGGCGGCGGCGGCGGCGGCTCCGCATCCAGGGGAACGCGAAGAGGCATCGGCGCATGCGAGCGCTTTTTTTGCTGTGTGCCGAGCCGTCCCGGCTAGGGGCGAAGACCTATCCGAGCGGCAACCACTTCTCTTCGAGATGGCTCTTTCGGCTCCGTCGCTTCTCTCGCAGCTTTTCTCTCCGACTTCGTCTTGGCCCGTCGGCGGTCGATTTCGTCTTTCTTTCTCTTCTGTTCCTCGGCCTTCCTCTTGATGTCCTCGTACTCCTGGACGTCTTCGGTCGTGAGCTCAACGCGGGTGGGCTTCCGGCGGAGCATATTCTACACAGGATGGGGCAGCAGAACGTACGTAGAGGTGGTGGATGTGAGAAACTGAAGTGCAAGTACTGCTGTGAACTGCTTGTGCGTACTGCTGTACTCCTTGCTGTACGTACCGCTGTACACCAGGTACTCCAGGCAGGGCTGCGTTCGATCAACTCTCGCTTGCACTCTCCGCACGGATGCGAATATTATACGAACAAAAGTGCGTACGTATCGTAAATGTATTCGTTTTCACGGAGACGTAGGTGGTGTTCGTATTCGTTGGCGTCGTCTTCGCTTCGTGAGGCAACCATTCGTCCCACGGACGAACACCCTCGCCCAAACATGGCACGAACACCCTCTGCAAAACAAAGAGCGAGTACTGCATTGCCCACTGCCGTGCTTACTGCATACCAGGTACGTGGCAACGTAGCATCTCTGTGGGTAGCTTTGTGACCACAGGACGTGTATCTCTTCTAGGATTGAAGAATCGGCACGGGCACTGGTTTTGCTGGATGTCGACGGGTAGAAAGAACGGTTTAATGTGAAGAACACACACACACACACACCGGAAGGATACCCGCTCCAAAACATGGGGCAAGTACGTATACCCCCCCAAAAACAAGGGCAAACTGTTCGTCCCACTGACGAATCCAACAAATGGGGTTTTCGTCAACGGACGAGTAGCCTCTCCGAAACACGGGGCAAGCACTCGTCCGCCGACGAATGCCCTTGTAGAAACATGGAGAGGCAAGGCGGGATAGATATTTGTTGGTGATTGGAATTTAGAGGGTGTGTTCCACACACTTTTCCACACACTAATTCTGGTATATCCACTGGAGCAGTTATGTCTGTAGTCGGCGAGCTAGTCTCGGCCCAAGCCGCATATGTTTTCGCATAGGAAGACTGTTTCGATTTGCCAAGTCCACATCTGAAAATGCGATTGGGTCAAAATCTGAAGCTCAAAAATCGAACCGCATAGGAAACGGCTATATTTATTTTTCATCCTGACGCCGATTGGTAAAAAAAAAACAGTAAATTATTATTTATTTTCCGAATTCGGGGAGACGAAATAGGTCGTGCCCGGGATTCTACGAATCCTGTCACGAAAAAGCCCTGCATAGAGACGAATACATCAGATATATATAGGTGTGTATGACCAAAAACACACGAAAACACAGTATGCCGTTCTCGTAGAGCAGATGAACGCGCTTTGCTGCAGTGAAAAATACCAGATGAGGACCTCTGCCCTATAGATATACCAGGTATATGAACAAGCATGCATGTTGCACATTTCGGCAAATATTCAAAACTTTTTTGACGCCAAGAAAAAAAAGAACTTATTAATAGTACGAGATATTATTTCATACCCGGTACCGCTTTTAGAGAAAACTAGTTATTCTCGAGGTCAGGTGTGAGTGACCAATACTTGCAGTATTCGTATACACGTACGTCCCAAAGTATTCGCCTGGCGTACGGTAGGACAGACTATTCGTCGCCGACTGACGTATAACTTCTCCACAACAAGGGGCAAGTAGTTTTCCGTCGATGAATACTTCTCCGAAACACGAAGCAAGTATCCGTCCCATGGACGAAAACCATCTCCAAAGCGTATGATATGGGCGAACACTCTCTCTCCAACAGATGGGGCAAGTGTTCGTGCTACCGACGAGTACCCGCACCGGGAACCTGGGGTAAGCAGATGCCCGTGGACAAACACGTACAAAAAGATTTTTTTCCGAAAAAAACGAAGCTGTGAGCGAAACAACAATACTCAAAACTCATATTTGCAACCTTGGTGCGATATTTCGATCGCGCCTTCGATCTACGGGGTGTGCAGGGTTTGTAGAGCTAGGCTAGCTGTGTACCATTTTTATTTATTTTTTGTACATCGGCCACGATATCTCTTCCGGCCGCGGGGTATCTTCTCGCTCCCTCGCCCGTAGGGCACGCAGGGGGGCCGCGTGCACATCACGGCGCAAGTGTGAATCCCGGCCAGGCTCCGTGGCGCGTGCTTTTTTTTTGTTTTTCTTCATTCTTTATTTCCCATTCCATCTATGGGTCGATCTTAACCCTCTTAGGACCCCAGTCCCGTTTGGGGGACAAACTACTTATAATTAGAGCTTTGTCCCCACACATGGGAGTGCGGTGCTAAAGGGCTTAATGAGGGCTGTTTTCTAGGTTTTTCCCGGCATTTTCCCGAAATTTCGGTACTTCATGTTTTTTTCCTATGGGAAAATACCGAAATTTCGGGAAAATACTGAAAAAAACTGAAAAACACTCCTCGTTAAGATCGACCCTATTACGGGGGACCATAGCAACTACTGTAGGGCCAAATATTGTTAGTAAAAATAGGCAAATATATAGGTTTTTGTCTATACCGTAGGTCCTATCCCCTATGGTCCCCCGTAATATCATCATCGCCTATCTTTCCTCTCTCCTCCCTATTAATAGTCGTAACTGAGACCCGGCATAACATACTAATATTAAGGGGGACCATACTAAACAGGACCCACGGTACACACAAAAACCTACCAGGTATATATCTCGGTATTTTTACTAACAACATTTGGTCTTATTCCCCTTTGCTCCCCGTAATAGTAGGCTAGGCTCTTCTCCCTCCTCCCCACTACGGTTCGTGCCTTGGAAGGCATTTTTATCGCGAGGAGACTTCGGCCCTTTCTGCCCTCGACTACTCGCATCGAATTGATTGCGCCTACCCACGCTACTTGAAAGTAGGCGCTCTCAGCAGTTGATCCGTTTTTTATTAATTTTCGCAAAGCACAACAACAGTTGGTCTCGGCGTTTGCTCGCGTCTGTGCGCGCACGCACAGCAGTAAATCGGAGCAACAACACACAATTGCCGGTGACGTGTGGCAGGCGCTGACCAGGCGTATGATAAAAAAACAATTGACCGCTGTAGTAGTAGTAGTAGTAGTAGTAGTAGTAGTAGTAGTAGTAGTGGTTGTAATAGTATTAATAATAGCAGTAGTTGTAGTATGCAGTAGGGCTGATTAAATGAAATTGTACTGGAAATAGAGGCAATTATTTAATCCGAATTCGGGGACACGAAATAAACTCAAAAGCCTGGCCCGCGTGGGATTCGATTTCATCGACCAACTCTTGGAAGAAATCGCGGGTACCACTAGCCCACCGGGGCGACCGTTGTTCAAAGTCACGAGATTTGGTATGTAATCGCGGGCCTTCCACCCAGGTAGGGCCAAGCAGATCCATGAAACACCAACCTGTACATTCATCATTTTTGTTTCCCCCGCTGCTGTTCTACTGCTGTTCGTAAATTACCACAGCCCACCACAGCAGCCCTCAAAGGCTACTCGTAGGCAGCCACGGTACAAAGACAGCCGCGATTCAAGCTGTGGTCTTTGTGGCAGCCACGAACGGTGCTGTGCGGGCGTGAGTGTGCGCTTACGTCATACAGCAGTAGGAGCCGAAAGGTCTTCAGCTCTTATTTTTTCTGGGCTTTCTGCTCTTCCTGCTGTGCATCTGTGTGTACACTGCCGCAAGCTTTCGTAGCTGTCGACAGTGTGACAGCCACATGTACAACAGGCAGTGGTAGCCGTACGTGAAGGGTCTTCTCTTTGTGACAGCTACGAACGGTGCTGCTGTGCGTGCGCGTGTGTACACACCTGTGGGCACGCCATCCTGAACAGTATGAGCTGGACGATGACAACCCACACTTCCTCTGAAATGAAATAAAAAACACCCACACAGCAGTACCAAGGGTGTTTTCAAATCGAAAATCGAAATCGAAAAACGACATCAAAAATAAACACGGCGCAGATTGGTCCCTGGCCCAAACATGTTCCCCTTCGTTTGTCAGGTTCCGAGACAATAACGATTTGCAACCCATTGCCAAAATCAAAAAGATGAACGGTTGAAAATCGAAAAGCAAATCGAAAACACGAACAGCAACAATTCAGCGCGTCCTACTGGTCAGCGCAGCCACGTCAAAGTATCATACCAGGACCGCCGTACACAACCCTCAATCCACAGCTAGCGCGGCAACACAGCCGCACACGCCCCCGTAAACAGCCAGCAGGCGAACCACAACATAGGCCCCGACGTTATCGGGCCTTTGTTTTCCCGGCGTTCGAGCCAAAGCGAACATATTTTGAGGAAAAGTCGGGAAGATGCCCCCGAAAACGAGGTCGGAAGTTCGTTCTCAGTAAAATTCAAAGTATGATCCCGGAGCGTCAACGGTGGACGCGCCACCACCTCCAAGGGAGCCCCAACGACCTCCCGGGATCGAATTGCCGCCGTCGCGTTTGTCTGCTTCTGGGGTGGATCTGTGTTGCCGAGCGCTATAGAGTGCCGGCATGTATGCATGTGTGCACGCACAGTTTTTTGAACGGACGGTAGGTTATGCTCTCCGTTGATTTTTTGCCTGGATTTTATAAATGCAGCAGCGGCTCATCCCCCGCGAAAAATACGCACATTTAGAATCATCCCATACAAATACTCAACAGCATTCAATCAATACTTTCAAAATGAAAACATTTCACACGCTGTATAACTACAGCTAACAACTACAACTAATGGTTGCGTTAAGTTGTCCAGGACAGGTAGTTGTTTGTCGACAACTAGTTGCACAGTTTCTCAAAACAGTAGTTGCCTGTAGACAAAAGAGTTGCGCAGGTTTTCAAAACAGTAGTTGCCCGCAGACGAATAGTTGCGCAGGTTTTCAAAACAGTAGTTGCCAGTAGATACATAGTTGCGCAGCTTCTCAAAAGAATAGTTGCCTGTAAACAACTAGTTGCGCAGCTTCTCAAAACAATAGTTGTGTGCAAACGAATAATTGCGCAGCTTCTCAACAGAATAATTGTCTGTAAACAAATAGTTGCGCAGGTTTCAGAACAGTATTTCCCTGCAGACAATTATTTGCGCGGGTTTTCAAAACAGTAGTTTCCTGCAGACAAATAGTTGCGAGGGTCTCACAACAGTAGTTGCCTGAAGACAAATAGTTGCGCAGCTATTCAAAACATTAGTTGTCCAGCCAACTGTTGATAACTAGTGCTAGCTTGAGAGAGCTGCCGAGATAGGCTGCGGTTTAAACAGCATGGGACAGCAACATGGGGAAGGGGTGGCGCGGTAGCGCTTGATGGCAATCAGGCCGGCTGCGAGAACGAGTAGCAAGCTGTTGGGTGGTCTTTGGTAGATCTTTGCTTGTACTTGGCGACAGGAGTTGACACAATCTCTTGTCTACGCGGAATGACGCGGACGGCGAGGGGTTTGGCGTTGGTGTGTGTTGTGTGTTGTTTTTGTTTTGTTTGCGTTCTGGGTGGCTTCAACTCGCGTAAACGGTAGGAGTAATAGTTGAGAGGGATGGCAATGACTAACCGGTGCCATCGTTATATTTTTGGTTCGTATCTCGGTTGACTTGTTCTTGTTATTTCCGCCCCGATGAAGGTGTCTCAGATGCATGCGATTCATTGATTTGAGTCTGTATTTTCTCGGTACCAATGTCCGCATGACATAAGGCTACAGTAGGCTCCCTCCGATCGCCTGCGCCCATCCCTAACAAATACTTTTCACGCATGACGCAGCAATTTTCAAAAGCAGTTGTCAGGACAACTAGCACAATTAGTTGCGCAGCTTCTCCAAACAGTGGTTGTCCATAGACAACTAGTTGCGCAGCCTTTCCAAACGGTAGTTGCCTGCAGACAACTAGTTCCGCAGGATTTCAAAACAGTAGTTTCCTGCAGACGACGAGTTGCGCAGGTTTTCAAAACAGTAGTTGCCTGCAGACAACTAGTTGCGCAGGTTTTCAAAATAGTAGTTGCCCGCAGACAACTTGTTGCGCAGGTTTTCAAAAGAGTAGTTGCCTCCAGACAAGTAGTTGTGCGGCTTCTCAAAAGAATACTTGTCTGCAGACAAATAGTTACGCAGGTTTTCACAACAATAAGTGCCTGCAGACAAATTCTTGCGCAGGTTTTCAAAATAGTAGTTGCCCGCAGACACATATTTGCGCAGGGTTTTCCAGAAATAGTTGTCTGCCAGACAACTACCAACTACTGTAGTTGTACAGGGTGTAAAATATGTCAACCTGTTGCAATGTCATACTGTAGTTGCTCTCCCTTATAAAGGCTATACATGGTATCAGTGCCAGAGGTAGGACCCTGATTTCGATTACCCGGGTACCCGGCGGGTATACCCGGACGGGTCCTACCCGTTTGACGGGTAGAATCCGAGCTCATTACCCGCGGGTTATCGGAGCCTGCGGGTAATATGCGTCGTCGGGAACCGGGTACCCGGGTACCAGCGGGTTTTCGGGTACCCGGCGGTAATTGGTATTCCCGTTTCATCAAGGCCAGGACAATATATTTAGGGAACCCTTTTAAAACAAGTGCGGTGAGATTGGTATCCTCTAGCGTTTAGTATGGACGCTTTAGTGTCATTGAGAATTAGTGTGTAAGCAAGGGTTTCAGTGGAAATATTAGGATGTTTTCATATCTATAGTTATTTGGGCCTGGATGTCGGAAAATCACTTCCAGAACGAGTCTCCACGGTCTCTCATTTGGTTTGGGTGTAGCGAAAGAGGAGAACTGGAGAGAGACAATAAGTAGAGCCAATCAACAGCAGTACCTCGGAGAGATCTACGTTATCTGTACCGAGAAATGCTGGTAGGATAAGTACTGGGTAATAAGAGAGTTGGAACGGGTACGTTGGAGAGAGACAGGTAAAAGTACTGCTCTTGTTCTGCCTCTCGACACGGGAGGGACGTTGGTCAACCGATAGCAGTAGGTAGTTCAGCTCTCCCCATGAGAACGGATAGAATAGGAACGGTATGATTGGAGCAGTTGGGAAGGCGAGACGAGCCAAGTGGGAGGGGTAGCCCCCGCCCCCTCTCGTCAATTCATCGTTCTCCCCCAACATCTGTTCACCTGCAGGAAGATAATAGTCAGATTTCACTCTTGATCAGCCTACTGCACGTACTCCACGAATCTCAGCATCGGTTCAGCACACATCATCGCACACTGTTCATCGCAACTCGTCAGCGTACAACAGTCCATTTCCCCACACTGGCGTCGTCGGCGGTTCCGAGTACTTCTTACGGCCGACGAGTTCAGCGAAAATCATGTCTTCCAACGGTGAGTCGCGTGTCGAGGGAGGGGAGGGGAAGGGTAAGGGCTCGCCTGCCCCTTCTGCAACGAGAACTCGCTCACAGGCGAGAGCGGGGCGTCTCGGTCGATCGTAGCCGGAACGTCGCACGCGCGTAGTGGGTCTAGAGTGGGTAGCCCGAGCAAAGGGAAGGGGGCGAGTGGTAGCCCCACGGGAGGGTTGCGCGAGCAGGTGGTTGGAATAGAAATGGTTGCCAACCCTCGTCGCCGTCCGTAGACGGCGGAGTTAGCCGAATTTTCCACTGCTCGACCCGTCCCTGTGCCTCTCCCGATGCTCCTCTCGCTCGCCATAGGCCTGACCACGCCATAC
The DNA here is from genome assembly GCA_031213475.1 of Nereocystis luetkeana. Classification (NCBI taxonomy): domain Eukaryota; class Phaeophyceae; order Laminariales; family Laminariaceae; genus Nereocystis; species Nereocystis luetkeana. The sequence goes on from JARUPZ010000040.1 coordinate 553,541, forward strand.
GGTAGTAGGCGCGCTTCCCGCACGAGTAGCATGGGTCCCGGTCGTCGCGTGCCTCGTACCACCGTCCCCGTACGCCATGGCCCGTCAAAAGCTGTTTCGTCGCCCGATGACATTCCTGTGATGACATTCCTATGCCCGCCCCGGCTCTATCGCCGTCCCCTGTTCCCGACCCCGTGTGCATGTCGTATGTAGACGTGGTGAAAGCTGGTTCGGCCCCCCACTTCACTTGTCTCCCCTGTCCTGTACACGGGCAAGGGCCGTGCCCCTCCGACGTCGAGCTCGGCGGGAGCGGTCCCGACGGCATCCTCCGCTGCCGCGCCGGGCGATGGGGTGAGTGTTGGTGTCCGTTCAGTCAGGGACGACATGATAGACAACGTCAGATTTATTCTTGAAGGGTTGTCGTTTGAGGTCAAATGTTTAGCAGTTGGTGTCAAGCCAAGTAGGGCCGAGTACAAAGCGGACACGGCGGCAGGCGCAGATGGTCATGTAGTAAGAGGCAGGCAAGGATCGCGCGAGTATCTCGTCCTCCGTTACTGATTGTGTTACTCTATCCGCGACCGCCTGCTCCTCGGCCTGGCTCGCGCAAGTATTTCGTCCGAAGATAGTAACTCGTCACGCGAGGTAACCGACCCAGGCGTCCTCGTGCTACGCGTGATGTCGGGGGGGACCGTCCGTCCGGCAGATACATTGATGGTTACTACATGACCATCTGCGCCTGCCGCCGTGTCCGCTTTGTACTCGGCCCTACTTGGCTTGACACCAACTGCTAAACATTTGACCTCAAACGACAACCCTTCAAGAATAAATCTGACGTTGTCTATCATGTCGTCCCTGACTGAGCGGACACCAACGCTCACCTCATCGCCCGGCGCGGCAGCGGAGGATGCCGTCGGGACCGCTCCCGCCGAGCTCGGCGCCGGGTCCTCTCCCGTCGACACGGGAGCCGCCTCCGGCGTCGGAGGGGCACGGCCCTTGCCCGTGTACAGGACAGGGAAGACAGGCGAAGTGGGGGGCCGAACCAGCTTTCACCACGTCTACATACGACATGCACACGGGGTCGGGAACAGGGGACGGCGATAGAGCCGGGGCGGGCATAGGAATATCATCACAGGAATGCCATCGGGCGACAAAACAGCTTTTGACGGGCCATGGCGTACGGGGACGGTGGTACGAGGCACGCGACGACCGGGACCCATGCTACTCGTGCGGGAAGCGCGCCTACTACCGTATGGCGTGGTCAGGCCTATGGCGAGCGAGAGGAGCATCGGGAGAGGCACAGGGACGGGTCGAGCAGTGGAAAATTCGGCTAACTCCGCCGTCTACGGACGGCGACGAGGGTTGGCAACCATTTCTATTCCAACCACCTGCTCGCGCAACCCTCCCGTGGGGCTACCACTCGCCCCCTTCCCTTTGCTCGGGCTACCCACTCTAGACCCACTACGCGCGTGCGACGTTCCGGCTACGATCGATCGAGACGCCCCACTCTCGCCTGTGAGCGAGTTCTCGATGCAGAAGGGGCGGGCGAGCCCTTACCCTTCCCCTCCCCTCCGTCGACACGCGACTCACCGTTGGAAGACATGATTTTCGCTGAACTCGTCGGCCGTAAGAAGTACTCGGAACCGCCGATGACGCCAGTGTGGGGAAATGGACTGTTGTACGCTGACGAGTTGCGATGAACAGTGTGCGATGATGTGTGCTGAACCGATGCTGAGATTCGTGGAGTACGTGCTGTAGGCTGATCAAGAGTGAAATCTGACTATTATCTTCCTGCAGGTGAACAGATGTTGGGGGAGAACGATGAACTGACGAGAGGGGGCGGGGGCTACCCCTCCCACTTGGCTCGTCTCGCAATCCCAACTGCTCCAATCATACCGTTCCTATTCTATCCGTTCTCATGGGGAGAGCTGATCTACCTACTGCTATCGGTTGGCCAACGCCCCTCCCGTGTCGAGAGGCAGAACAAGAGCAGTACTTTTACCTGTCTCTCTCCAACGAACCCGTCCAGCTCTCTTAATACCCAGTACTTATCCTACCAGCATTTCTCGGTACAGACAACGTAGATCTCTCCTAGGTACTGCTGTTGATTGGCTCTACTTATTGTCTCTCTCCAGTTCTCCTCTTTCGCTACACCCAAACCAAATGAGAGACCGTGGAGACTCGTTCTGGAAGTGATGTTCCAACATCTAGGCCCAAATAACTGTAGACAAGTACCCTATGAAGACATCCTAATATTTCCACTGAAACCCTTGCTCACACACTAATTATCAATGCAACTAAAGCGTCCATACTAAACGCTAGAATAAACCAATCTCACCGCACTTGCCCCCCTGAGTTCATTGTCACCTCTCGATATTTGGTGTTCAATGAAATAACCATGACAAGTCTGAGATTGTTAGTACAAGTACGATTACTGCAGAGAAAATGTTGCTTGGTGATAGAGTCTATTCCGGTACCAGACCCACTCACTAAATCCTAGTAGTATACTTAAGTATCTCAAATTCCGTACATAGACCGGCTATTAAACTATCCGTCCCAAAACACGCACTTACACCTAGCCAACCACACAAACCACCAACTATTAATAGCTACATTCCATGCTGAAGGGGGCGTGCATGGCACACAGCAGTATCGTCACACGGCATCAGCTGGGCACAGCAAGTCAGGAGGCGAGCGATCCTGGCGCGGTCTTTCAGGAAACTGAATTGCTGGCGGCGGGCGATAAAATTTTGCTGAGAATCTCGCCGGAAGTTCAAAGGCGCCTGTACAGAGCGCCCTCGAAAGCGATGCGGACGGCAACAGCGACGACAGCGAAGATTCTTCAGGCCCTGGCTGTAACAGCAGCAGCGGTAGAGAATCTGAGGAGGAAGATAGCGATGATTTTGTCGAAGAGGTACCAGCGCCCGCGAAAAGCCCTGGTCGAAATGGCAGTACCCGGCGGGCAGCGAAGAGCCCGGGCTCCAAAATTTGGCGGGTGCCCGTTTGTGGCGGATACCCGCAGGGTCCAACCTCTACTCAGTGCGCATAATGATTATGTGAATTGTCCTGTTGAGCCGGGTAGCATCCAGGGGAGCCACTGGCCTATATCCCTAACAAGGAAATGCATGGTACAGAATACGCGCGAACGGCCTATCATACAACTTGTAAAATACAGTAACAATGGGCATCGACGAGACGTACTACGCAGCTTGCAAAGTATTTAATCAGTCGGACTCAGACCTATGCCAATGGGAAAGCGAAGTATCAAATAAAAAGTTTGAATTTCAAAGATGCCCTCCAGAAAATTTTAGAACACGGTTCCTATGGGCACGTTTAAAAAAAAAAAGTTCCAAACTTTTGGACAAGCCCGAAAAAAACTAAGGCCGATCTTTGGTTCGAAGCGGCGAGATTCCGAGTCCTTGACAGACATCGATAGACAAAAACAACGACTGTGTCATGAATTCTGAACGGAGTGCGCTCGTTAGGGGCTCCGGCCCACCTTAGGGTCACCGTCTTCACACCATGGCCGGTGTCATGAGGCGTGAGCTGACCAGGCGTATGGTCAAAAAACAATTGGCCGCTGGTGTGTCGAAACAGAAGACAAAACTTCTCCATCCGTCTCGAATGGCAAAAAATATATACCAGGTACCAGGTATATATTTTTAGGTTTGGGAGGATACCGTAGGACGCCGCCGGCAAGCTCTCGCCCCCTAGACCATGGATCCACCTGATATGTTCGAGGCCGTCTTCTATGTTCGTTGGCCTTGCCGGACACCGAGCTTGTTCGCCGTGGGCTGCGTCTATGTTGAGATCGAGCGTCGATCGTCGCACGAGCTGGTTTCTATCAGCGTGTTGACAATTTGCAACCAGAAAAACAAATTGCGCCGCCTGCAGCCGTTGGGGAAAAAAAAAAAAAAAACTTTTTCCCACAGCAGTGGCGGCACGAGGGAATGATCGGCTGGCTGTTCTTTGAAAGCAATATGTTTGAAACAAAACTTTTGGACTTCGCGTTTCCATTGGCATACGTAGGTCTAACATTTTCTAAAATTGTGAATTAAAAAAAATGCCTGGATTTCTATTTTCACATTTCGATTATGTTTGGACACCTCCGATTCTGTTTAACATCTGTTTAACAATACCCTCGAAAACGGAAGCATTTCAAGGTTCAATTTCGATTTTCGATTCTGTTTGGACACGCCCTAATAATTCTGTACACCGAGCAACTGCACAGCAGCGGCAAAGCAGCTGCGGTACAACACCAACGAACATCACAACCTAGGCTCATATATACACACTTCCGTTCCCCTCGCTGCCTCGGCAAGGAATGCTTCGAGGCATGCCCTATCCGACTAATAGCGAGTGGGGTAGGTCTTTCTGGCGGGTGTAAGGCCGGACTCACCCTCAAGGAGAGATACCTTCTCGCTGCTGCCTGTGGCCGCGAGGCTCAGGCGGCAGAAGAGTTGGGTCGTACGTGGTGCGTCAGGCACGGACACCTACGATTCGCGCGTCTTTTTTAGGCAGCTGCGGCAGAGCAGCAATGCTCAATCGGGGTGTCCGTGCGCGGAGGCAGGCGCCACCACAGGCCACACTACGGCACAGTCTATTGCGCCGGTAGGAGGCTGGATTCGACGACGAGGGAGGAGGGAGACTGAGCGTCGACGTGCGGGGAAGAGACGGATTGACCTCCCCCTGCGCGAGAATTTTTATTTTCCAGATCAGAACCGCAAGTGCGAGGAGCATTTTGTTTTTCAGGATGACGGAGAAAGGGAAACGACTGGAAGGGAATGGCAACGAGTGCACGCGCAAAGGAGCGGGTGGATTGGGCCAAGGCGATGATGCGGCCATGAAGAGCGGCAGGAAGACGGTGCATGGAGACCCATGATCTGCGCGCACACTATCATCACGAGAGAAGCAGTCATAGTTTGTTTTTTCCTGGTATTGTTTTTCACGAGGCAGAATAGTATCTACCGGTACTTGTTATAAACGTCGTCACTGCTGGTCTTTGTAGTTTAACGAGTTGTATACCCTTCATGGGGAATAACCTACGCAATTATCAGGGACGTGGTATCATAACTGTGCTGCACTTTTTTGTGTCAGACAGTCCAGGAAGAGATTATGGCGATCGTTGATATTCGTGTGGTAGTAAGGTTCGATTGCTCCTTTTTTGACTGCATATCCGCGAGTCTTCACTCTGACAGCACCCCAGATAGCAGGCAGGTGTGTTCCTCTTTCGTTTTCACGACTACCGTGCGTTTCGTACGGTGCAGGCAGCACTTCAGACAGCATCCGCTGTAGTCAGCAGCCACGAGTTGGTTAGTGGTGGGAACGGTACTCTATGTTATAGTTGAGAGGATATACCCGCGGCCATGTTAGTTCAGTTTGCACATTGGTTTTATCTTGTGTGCGCTTTTTTCGTCTCGTGTATTTTGAGGCAGCCGAATTTTCGATTTTTTTTTTGTTTTTCGGATCTTCCTAGGGCTCCAGCACCTTTGTGTGACCACGGACTCCTTCGTCAGAGAGTTAATGTATGTGAGAACAACAACAACAACAATTACACAACAGCAGTAGAAACGCCCCTGTTCCCCCTGTTCGTCACCCCCGGGACTTCCACCTTCCACTACCCGAAGGGGAACCTTGTAGTACCTACCCTGGTACAGTATTATATACGAATAGACTTGGCCGGTATTCGTCAAATAATAGATTCGTCTTCGAGAGGGGCGTACTTGCACGTACTATTAATACTGCTGTGCGAGTTCGTACCGGTATGATATGCCCCTGCAGTACGAGTGCAGATCATCATTGTGTTGTCCATCCCATCACGAAGATCAGCATAGACTGCGAGAAAATAGATACTTTGCCGCGCGTGATGCACGAAACAGAACTCACCCGTCTCAACCACAGTGAACAGTTGAGCCTTACGTAACCAATTCACCTGTGACACCAGTTGTGAGAGTCCCTAACTTCGTCCGGCGGGGTCAGTCCCCTCCTACGTTAGTTTTCCTCGCTGGACTTGTGTTGGGAGTTCCACATGTTTGCTCCGGCATGTTTGTTTTTAAAACAAAGAACAGGAAACCGAAACCGACAGCGCCGATCTGCCGACACGCCACAGATACATGTACATGTAACATGACTCGCTCCGTCGTCGTACAGCAGTAGCACGAGTACTCGTACCTCGTGGTACCATCATGCAGGGCGTGCAACGTGAACACCCTTCCTTGGTGGCATATACTGGCCTGGCTACCGGGGTTAAAGCGGGGTCTTTGCGAGAAAGACGTCTTATCGGCCGACGTCGAAGCAGTAATGGGCTTCATCATTGTCAGGCCCGACCGTGGTTCACCGTCCTGTTCGTCGTCTTGGCCGCAGCCATAATCTGCGCGCCGTACTTCGTGCTCGGCCCGCATATGGTGTTGTCGGTAAGCTAAGCAGAGTTAAATTGAGCGTGCCTGGTTGCTATGCCTCTTCGCCTGTAAGTGGTGCGAGGGTATCGAAGCGTTTCCTGACAGCATCGTCTAGAAGACTACTATTATATTAATGCAATCATCGTATGTAGTCTACCGTGGACCAACGCCCCAACGGGTAGGGTGGACCGTAACTGGTCCGAGTCCGGCGGGAAGGCCTCATAGCCTTGGTTTTTGTTGGTGGGTGAGCAAACGCAAGTCCCACACTACCCGGGAGAGATGACTCTCCCGGGTGGCTATCTCCACCGCACCTGCTCCTCTCGGGGGTCAGGTCGGGTCAACGTGCCCAACTGGGCTAAATTGACACACGACACGAACGTGGAAGTGTGGTATTTTTACCAATCCGCCGGAGGATAAAAAAAAAAAAAAAAAAAAAGTCTACCGTGCGTACAGAGTACAGAGCAGCGTAATCACCTATGGGCGCGCTCCTACGAAGTGAGACTTCTTTACAGGCGTGCAGAGCTTACACAGATACAAGGATTTTTCGCCACTTTCTTTATGGGCGTAATGCACAGCAGTAGACTAACTATACGCCTCTGCGTACGTATTGTTCGGCTTCGTGTCCACCGCCAACTTCGAAATATCGTACACAGCAGTGTTGGTGTGGCACATTTCATTGAAACGAGTTTGGCATCCCGTTCTCAGCATGGGTCGCGTCTACCTACGTACGAGTACCCTCATCGAGTGCCACATGCTAATACACATAACCCCTCTTGTGTTTGCTTCTGGTACACACAGGTTAATATCTCCCCGCGTGAGAGGGCCGGAGGCGCCGACGGCTTGGATATACGCGGACGGAAGGAAAACGACCCAACCGATCCTGTTGTGAAGAAAATGCTTCGGCAAAGTGACCAAACACTTCTAGCCGGCACGCTGCCCGACTCGCTCATTGGGGAAAACCCACCAGAATTCACGAACAATAGACTCGGTACGAACTCTGGAAACGACCGGGGGCAAAATAGCAACCCACCGAGCGCAAGCGATCTATGTCTAGGCATGGCGGTCGGGGTGAACGCTGTGCAGCTCGTGGCGTTCGCTGGATCGTTTCGCGAGGTTTCACCACTGGCAGACTTGGTTCTTTTCTTCGAGGCCCCGACGAACACCCGATTCAAGGCGATCATCGAGAAGTAAGTTTGTTGTTTTACTCAGATTTCTTGTTTGTGTTTGTTGCTTCTTGAGCAACATTGAGGCTTTCGGAGGCCGAAATGAATGGCCTGCTCCCAAGTGCGGCATCAACATGTGCCCTCGCACGTAGACTCTGCTTTTGGTCGACATCAGGAATCTTTAGGTGATCAATGCATCCTTCAAATTGCTACAGCAGTAGACTCTCAACTACTGCTGTACTTACCAGTTAGTCTGCTATATACCAGTACGAACTATACAACGCGATATTGCAACAATACAAAACATGTGCTACGTACGCAATACTAAAATCTACGCACCTACCAAGACTACGGTATTGTACGTAGCAAAATCTACACCCGTCGACAACGTTAAGACTGGGGACTAGACTTGTTGCCTTGGGAAGAGTACGTAAACAAGTATGAGTCTTGGGAACACGACGAGCCTGGTCGGTTTCGAAAAGTCTGCGACAATGCAGAAATAATTCCCTATGACCTACGATATACTACATGCCGGTACACACAGTTTCACAGCTGTAAGTGCGGTGAATGCGCTAGAGCAGAGCGCCAAAAATTTATGTCGGCCCGTGTTCATTCTCGTCGGGCTCCTCGGCAGGTTCGGTGTGATCGCCATTGAGATTGACACAGGGCGGCTGGAACCTGCGTTTCTCCGCCAGTACCACCCTTCCTCCGCTCGCTGGGTCTTAATTCAGCGGTTCCTGGACGCCAAGGGCCCAGATTACGAGCGCGTTCTCATCGCGGACGTGCGCGAAACTTTCTTCCAGACTGATCCATTCGACATCATCGGCGAGGCAGGTGATTGTTAATACTTTGAAATTTGGCCCGGGTTGGCTGGTTGCAGAATACAGTGTCGCACGAAGCACGTTTTTTTTTTTTGTTCATGCTTTCACGCCAACTTTCAATTCGGTACTAGCTGTTGCTGTACTTCGAGCCCAGTACACCTTCATCCTATACAACCGCCGCCACGGCTTGTCTGTGGGGTGCAGAAACGAAACCGCCATCACCCAGGCAAAACTACAAGTATGACATAATAATACGTCCAATATTCCGTTCTCCCAGATCCCATAATATTCCGTTCTCCCAGACCCCATCACCATCATCTTGCAGCAGCGGAAGGAACCGGCAAAACCCCATGAAATCGAATCCTCCCACTCGAGACGGTTTGGCAACACCACCTTTTTTATCGTTTGTTTTTCCCAAAACTGTCAGGAATGTACACGTTTATGGAAGACAAGAATATCGGTGAAAGTAGTCCAAACTCAGCCCGGATGGAGGAATGCCTCGGCCCATCGGCCCTCTCGAAGATGGCGGCCAGCCCTGTTATTGGCTCGGCCGTCAGCTTGGCGACCTCTAGCTTCGCCATTGAGTATGCGCGCCAGATGTCCACAGGCATCTTGTCTTCGGCCTTCCAGGCGTGCGAAAAAGCTGGGGTCGAGAAGGGTTTGCATAATTATTTGCTCTACAGCGGAAAGGTTCAGGGGGTCCTGAGATTCGATCAGTTGTCGGGGCCGTTGATCGACGTAGAGGTGAGCCTCCCTTCCTGTACGAGTAGTCGCAGACGAAACGATGAGCGAAGCATGTATGTGAAGAAACATGTAAGATAAAGTACGGAGATAACGTCTTTTTATACGGCGTGTGGTTCCAGTATTAGGACATACTCGGGTAGTATTTTGGATAAAACGCCAAAAAATCCAACTCTAGCCCTAACCCTAGCCCTAACCCCAACCCTTGGCCGACCTGTACGGAAGTTATCCGGAAAAAATCCGGAAAACGTCGACTATATTGTACTTAATACGTACCAGGTACATTTTTTGGCCATTTCCATATTAAATACCGTACAGCTATCTACGGGCCCCGCATACACTACTCAATACAATTATTGTGTATTAGGGATAATACGCCCCCTCAGGTCACCAAGAGTCTATTCATTATGGGGTTCATGTGGGTGATGCCGTTGTTTTTTCTTGTCCACTATGCAGATGCTGCAGGGCGAGAGCGTGCCGCTGTTTTCCATGCCGTTTTCGACCGTGTCGTTAAATATGTTGAGGCGTTGGGCGTTCAGGTGGCCCATGCCATCCAGGAGGCCCATCGGGATGCCCAAAGCCTGGACATGTTGAACAACAAGGCCGACAACGTTATGGAGTACAGCGACAAGCTCTCCCCCTACGACATCTGCTCGATGGAAAAGAGCAATCAACGCAACCGCCCAGAGAAAGCCCATCACGACAAAATTATCTCGCCTCATTTTACGGCCCTATGTCCACAGCATCAGTTACCGTGACCCGAACTTTGGATTGAAGGGGGTGCACTAGAACATATTTCGCTGCGGTCACGTGAACCTTGGCCGGCGTCTGACAAACTCAACGCGACGTACTCAATAGTCTCCGGCTAGTGTGATGACAGAGGCTCGATATACGCTGATTGGTCGGTATTCATTGGTCTTCGATATCCGCTTGCTCGATGCATACCGCTGTGTGCGTTCGTAACGTTACCACGAGGCTCTGGTCTTTCAGCATTTGACAATGTATGGCCAATGTATGTCGGTCGTGTAGAGGTGGCGAGGATAGCTGTTAGGCTGATCCGACATGATGCTGCGTCGGTCAGACGTATAATCGGTCAGGGTGGCGCGAAAGTGTGCTGGTAGATACATTTAAGAAGCGCTCTTGGGCCCACACAGAGACTTAAACATCACAAATACGCGAGTATCGTGAGAGAAAAACAAGAGAGTGTGACCATCGGGGATCATCCAGAGATATCTCAATCCCAGATGTGCGGTCCGTCCAAAATGTAACGTCAAACACATACAAACCATACGGTGCAGGTTACGCCGCTCGATATATGCACCGATTGATCGATTGGATAAAAACCCTGAAAAGGCCACTGCTACTGACCATCGATACATAGCTCACCGAGTATCTGTTTGTAATATTGTGCCTACTACTCGCCGTCGTGCGCCGCGTCTTGGTCGTCCGTCATGTTGCGGTGTATTGGGGCTGTAAAACGCTGTACACAGCGATTACTTCGTCGTAAAAAAAGGTTGCTGCTCTCTCACGCGCGTCACGTATGAGTCGTAGAGTCGGCACAAAGGAGGTGGCGTTTTTATAAGGGCGTCTTGTTCCGGTGACAAGTGTGTACCCGAAAAGAGTTGTCGGGATGCAATATCCACGCCGAATTGATCGGGGGGGGGGTATACTCACCCGCGACAACCTCTCCTTGAGGCACTTGCGCAAGCAGGTGTGGAGTACCCGCGGCGCGTACCCTCTTCCAAGGCCAGTGTGACCCCAGCATACAAAACCTTTTATTTTGGAGAGATCTTGTTGTTGCCAACATATCGACCCGACTGCACGCGTGTCGCCTCCTTCTCCGGAACTCCTGGACAGGGCGGCAAGTACAGTCTGTCCGGATTGCAAGTCAAAAATCTGGCTGGGCGGGAAGCGCCGATTGTTCGCCGGTATGTGGGCAACGCCGCCCTGAGAGACGCCGTTTTCAGCAGGTAAATATGACAGGGATGAGATACCCTACTCTAATACAGTGTTCAACCACTCTCTCCGGAAACGTAAGGGCCGTTTGCCTAGTCGAATGAATAACCAAGCATCCCTTGCATTCGAGGGCAGAGTGGTAGGTGATAGGTAATATAGATGTAGCGCCCGTGGTGATTGTTATTCGCGTGGATGGTTTCTCAAAAAAAAAGAAAAAAGCTTCTTCGTCCGCTAGCAGTCAGGGAAATCATGTTTCAGCCACCAGCCTACAGTAGCGCCCCCAACGCTACTCTCGCTTCGCCGACGACAGGAACGCCCAGGAACGTTTTATGTCGGTGGGGCGAAAATGCAGACGTGGATTTCAGAGTCCGCCACCGCTGTCTGGCATCAGTAGCACCGCAGCTGCAGGTCAGTGCACTTCTGACGCAAAAAACGGCGCCGCTCGTTCTCGCCCGGTCGTGACTACTGCTTTGTATGTACCCTGCACACAACGAAAGGTATGTGTACTGGTTGGATGACGAGAGCCAACCGAACGCTGACAGCGAAATGGGCGCTCGGACAGAAGATGCCACCCGTCAGGCCGTCGCCAATTGCGTGGGGTACAAGCTGACGGAAGGAGTTGATCTATTTAGGGCGAAGTGCGACCTCTTCGAATCTAGGTGCGAGTCAGCCCTTACTCTTTTTACGCTTTTTCATGCCCTGTCCCACCCTGCCTGTCGATAGCGGAAACATGCTGCGTGACTCTGCAGCGCAGATGCACACACCGGTGTCGCCAGCCAATGCCCGCCACCTCAGCGATACTACGTACACAAGTACTTCGTATACGTGTAACGACGGACCCATCGCCCTCGCGTTGCACGCTGGGCGTAGAAAATCTCGAGGTACACATTGATGGGAACTTCCTTCTTCCTTGACAGGTTTTTGTTTCACTCTACGGAAAGCGGCCCAGGGGATCGGCTTCCATTTTCGTGCTGCTCACCTGTTGCGAAACACCTGCAGAGTCCCACGCCCCCGCGGGCGTCACGTACTCTACGGAAGCACCATTGACGGCACATGTAACGTATCGCGCTTATCATGCGACTAAACCCACTAACACCTCCTCCCTCCCCCCTCCTCTCTTTCGGCATTTTCTTTATAATCATCCGCAGGTCTGACTCGCTAGATAGTTGCTGCGTTGCGTGCAACAGGCGGAAAGCTTGCCAAGCTTTTTCGTATGACAGCAACGTGGGGCTGTGCTACATGAAGAATTGCGGTCAGCCAAATTCATCCGAGGGACCTACTGCGGGCATTACGTCCGGAATCAAGTCTTGACACAAAAAATAGTGGCTGCGAAGCCAATGGTATTTATTAGGTCTGGGGAGGGGCTAGGCATTTATTGTATCAGGTATTTACGTTACTTGAACAACTGTTCCCCGATGCGCCGCCCAGCGGTGTAAAGGGCATGTTGTTCCAGTAATTTTTGGGGGATGGTGTGACATGATTCCTCTCGGGGTCAGGTCGGGTCAACATACTTACGCGCCCGAGGTAGCATCAGCTTGTTCTGCGGTTGCAGCGGGAGCGACGAGTCCAATTGACACATGACACGTACTATATCTGAGGAAGCGCTATGAACTAAACCTTATTTTTTACCAATCCGGCCGAGCATTATTTTTTCAACAAAATAAGTAACTCTTGTTCCAGTCAGCTGTTGCATTCCCAAAGCGGCCTCAGCTGCTACCGCAGCGGGGGCACCTTCCCTTCTTGCACATAGTGAATACGCTATCAACACCACGGAGACGGTAAGAGATGTGCGTTCCGTGTCGACATCCGGGCTCTAACAACCGTGCTCCAACTTGAACAGGGATACACCCTTCATGGAAAAAACACATACATGAACCTCAACGCCAGATCCAACAAAAAAAACTTCTCCGCCGTGAGTGCCTACCCCCCGTGATGAGCCTAATCTTTCTACATGTCGAGACCCCCAGCTATGTAGAAGGCATCGTTGCTCTGTAGCCTTGGCGAGGGCTGGAATTCCGTTTCCGGCTAATTGCCGCACGCTAACATCAAAGGGTCCGGAACGTGAGCATTGAAGAAGGTCTTGGACTGTGTCCGATGGTATTCCGCGGGTGATAGATCCTGCAGTAGGAGGGGAGAAACCGTGGGAACTGGGCATGTCACGGAGAAAAGTGAGGCAGGAGAGCGACCAAGAAACCGCAGACGTATAATCGAGGGGGCCTTGCAACCGACTGGGTACGTTGGTTTAAGCCGGGCGAGTCGCAGTGCGGTTGCCGTTGCCCTGCCCCTTATTACCGCCCGTTGCCGATCCGTTTTCAGCGGTACAGAGGTAAAACATGCAAGTGTACGGAAAAGCGGTGAAACACAAGAGAAAACTATTACTATGATGTAATCGTTGCAGACAGGGAGTGCACGGCACCCCATATCTACCTGCCGCCTTCTCCTCGCAGTTCACACAATAATAAACACCCACAAGATGACAACGAAACAGGACTTGAGTGGATCAGAAACTCACCGTAGCATCTTACAGCAGCCCTCGATCTCTCTCACCTTTCCCAAATATCGAAGCCGCTCGTGGAAAAGAGTAGCCGTGCGGCGCGGGCCCGCCAAGCTGACGCTGGGGCACGTCGGGCGGCCAGACTTCACCTGAACGCCAAGAGCCCCGTCAACTACACCTCCTTCGGTTGCCTTAAGTCCTACAGCCGCCGCCGCTCCCGCCCCTGCCTCCGTCACAGCGCCTGCGAAGCGACCAGCCCTAGTGCGAGAAGAAGTATCCTCGCCATACAGTGCTACGGGGGGAATAACCCTTGCCGCAAAAGGACGGGGATTCGTGAGCTCATCGCCCGCTCTAGGACAAGCCGTCGTAGGGCCCGGCCCGCTCCTGCCCATTCTGGCCTCCTTGTAGATCGCTTCTGCTGGCGAGTGGAGAAGCCGCGAGGACACATCCCTCCCCCCGTTGCCGATGCTGAAGGCTGGAGCGCTGCGCTGGCGGGGCATGTCACCGAAGCGAACGCTGGCGCTAGACGTTTGAGCCCGACGGAAGATGTTGTCCTCCGAAAGCGAAGAGGCGGCGGCGGCGAAGCTGCTCGCTGCGCGGACTACTTCGACGTCTAAACAATCGTGGCAGGGTACCCCGCGTGAAACTGCCGCGGACGATGCGGGAGATAAGCGGGAGCAGCAACCGCCTGGACAGCGTCTGTTTCGTACCGTTGTCGACGAAATGCTGGAAGGACGAACGGAACCTCCCGCGGAACAGGGCGCGCGGGAACGACCGAAGGTTGGCGTATTTGTCACCTCCCACGGACCACCATGCGATTGCCGCTTACTACCGGGTACCTCGACAGCAAGTGAGCAACCAGAAGGAATCGCTTGCACCCCCTCAGCAGCCACACTCCCCGCGTTATCACTACTTTCGATAGTTTGTCTTTCGACGCCCGCTTCGCCGGAGCTGACGAAAGGATCATCGCTCGCAGTCTCGGCTCGGGCGCTGTCCCAAGTCTTGAGAGTCTCCAAAGAGACCCGCATTTCGTCGAACGCGACTCCCTCCAAACGGTGGCTCAGCACCACGTCGTAGGCTTCCGGGCCCGGGGTAGCCTCTCTCTCGCGCATGCCTTCTTCCTCAAAAAGCCTCCCTCGCGGAAACCTATCCAGCGAAGACACGGATGCGCTTGGCGATGAAACGCTACCCCCGCCCCCCGTTCTCCCGAATGCTCCAGGCGGGCGATCATACTTGGGCCCGGGAAATCTATCGTTTTCGCGCGGGAGGGTTCGGCGCTGCGGGTTGTACTCGGACGGGTTGTGCCGCCGACCATGCCGCAGCACCGGGCGAGGCGCCGCCGCATCTACCAGTGTGCGCGTCGTCGACGGGTCTGCGGTCAAGGGTCGAGCGCTATCATCGACAAGGTTGAGGGTAGGCTCCCACTTCTCGGGCTCCAAGCAAGACGTGAGCCAGGCGTAACTGCCCCGTCGGAAGATTCGAGCCCCTCCCCTACGCTTTCGCCGCTTCTTTGTCTTCCCTCGACGCGCTACGGAAGCGAGGGCGAGAGAGGGAGTGCCTGGGCGCGGGACAGGAACCTCCGCAGGGGGGTTCGGCTTTCGGTTGGTGTTTACTTTCCTCTCCGAATTATAGTCGTGCTTTTCGTAACGATCCTGTTTTTTTGGTGCACGACGAGCGACAACACGGTGTTGAAGTGCAGTTTCGGGTTTAAGAAGCACATACATTTTCAGACGCATTTATATTTGTATTCATGGTCACGAAACACTGAACCCGGAACCTTTGGTGCGCGAGACCATAGCCTTGAGTACGACCCAGGAATTTCTCCGGAACATCACGTTCTCTAGCGTGACCTTCGGGCTCTGTAATTGGCTAGGAGCCTGTGTTCACTGTTCATTGTCACGAGCACTTCAGGTTCTGTCCACAACCGAAACTGGGAACGTACGCTTGATAACGATGGTCGACTCAATTCATCATCACTGCTGCAGCCGCACCTGAAATCGAGGGAGGCCACTAAAGTAAAACACGGGAGACCTCGCCCTGTCTGAAGTAACCTGGTGACCGAGGCAAGAAACATGCTCCGCGTACGAGCAAGGTATATGAGCTCGTAGCTGATCGGGGGTCCTTGGCGGATACTTCCTCGTTGCCGAAGAAGCGCCCAGCGTTTTCGCGCTTCCCTTCTCTCCAGCTTTAGGGCAGATAACATCGTTGTGCCGCGAGCTGGGAGCTCTCGGGAGGACGGTGCTTTGTAAGTTCGTCTTACCGACAGCAACGCGCGCTGAAGGTACGTTCGTGAAGGTGCCCCGCCATTTTGCCCCGTCATCAGCATCATGCTGGGCTTGCCAGCCACCCTTCATCCTCGTCATTCTCGCTAATCGCTGATATCAAAAGGCGGCCTAACTCGCGAGTGGTTGTAGTCGCAGTGTAGTGTCTACTTACTCGTGTTTGATTTCTTGACGTGCGTTTTTTCTCTCAAGCTAGAGATCGGTGAAACTACCTTGAGGCTCCCAGCGGCGGTGACCTGGCAAGCGCAGCAGTCGCTACTCGGGGATGTTTCCCTGCTTACTACGACGGATCTCCTGGAGATGACGATACTTATCTCAATTTCCCGTCACTTTCAGACATCAGTACAGACAGGTGGCATTGCTTTTCCGCCGTAAATTGAGCAGCACCCAACACAGCAAACTAATCTTCGGTCTGTAGCCTACTACCCCGTGTGGAAGGCCAGCATCCAGCATGATGGTCAGGACGAGGAACGTTGAACATTGGACAACAGACAGGAGCAGCAGCAGCAGCGCCCTGCAGTAAATCACGCCGCATGTTCCCCCGAACCGTTCTCAACTCTCAACCCCAAAATCCTAAACACTGGAACCAGTCTGCATTCTGCGTGTTCTGCATCAACCCGCATGCGGCACTCACTATGACCATAAACGTAAGAAACGTTGTGATATTAATTTATATTCAAATGTACTCTTACATTTTCGGACATAGTTTGTACGGTGTGACTTTGGTTTGAGGACGTCGTTGCAGGCTGCGGGCACACACCTGTACGAGAGTTTGAGTGCCGAAGCATAGTCCGGTTTTTCGGCGGGCTTCCCCATGGAGATACCCAGCGGGGGTGCCTCGGGCGAGATCTTCGACAGCGTCGGTAAGAGTCAAGGCGGTCTGCCCACTTCCGGCGATGGTCCAACAGCATCTGTGGTTCGATATGCAGCTCAGCCAGATGTGGTCCTGTCTCAAGAGCGAGACTTGTACTACGCGGAAACCTTGCTGGGCGAGAGTGCCTCGGAGCTGGCGGAGACCTTGCTTGGGTCTCGGCGTGCGGTGATACTGGGACCGGAGCTGAAGGCGCTTGCTTCGTGTCTGTATTTCGGCCTCACTCACTTCGCTGGTGAGTGGGTTCGAATAAGTGCGTCGACCCCGTTACTTTACTCGTACTCCTGCGGGACAGCAGGAAGTGCCTGGCAGTACTTGCTGCTTGCTCATCAGGCTTGATGGTAAATTATTCCAGCAAGTTGCAACCCGGTGTATCGCTGCCGGGGTTCACGTGCCAGGTGTAGCCAGGCCGCGCGATACCGACATGCACTCGTGAGAACTCCTGTCGTGTCACCACAATCGCAGTACTGGTCAGCTGAGGGTACTCTTACTAATAGTGTACTCGTATACACCTGCACGTACGTAAAAATAGTGTTATTATTAATAATAGTGTGTGGTTACGCCGCCTGCTGTATAATAACATGCACTCGTACATGTAACGGCTGCTCTTGGGTGCGGCTGCTGTTGTGGAATACTATTGGTGATAATATTAATGCTGCTCTACGTGACACGGAGAGAAAGGGCAAGTGTTGCAGCGTTGCGTGCATCTTGCGTTATGTACCGTGCATCTTGTGTTCTCTGTACGTACAGAGTACTTCTGAACACACCGGCATACCAGGTACTGCTGTACCGGTATGAGACGGAGACGGAGGTCGGGTGAAGAGTGTGATAATGTCATAATATCATACCGCCACTGGGCGCTCTGACAGACAGCGTCCACGCCCAAGTGCGGAAGCTGCGCCGTGCACACATATCGTACGATACGCACGCGTGCCCCCGAAAAATGCGACGCGTTGGTGGGGACAACGAGGTTAGGCCGGAGCAAAGCGGGTGGTGTGACCACGGACCCCCGAAGTTTGTTGTTTGTTGGGGGTTGGGGTGGCGGAGCAGAAGGGCATCCGACCGGATCGCTGATGGTCAACGACAACACCCTATACGTATACGTAGGCGGCAGCAACCAGCAGCAACAGAGTTGTTTGAGCCTGGTGAGCCCTGGACAGACCGTCCGGTCAGTCCCATTATCCCCTTTGGCCGCTCAAAACCCGTGTTTGCCTTGTCCTTTGTCCTTCCTAACTCCTTACGAGTACGAATCATGTGGTGTAAGTCCCGACCCCTCCATACGACAACGTGTTGGCTGGTGCACAACGCAGCTTGGGTGAAGTCATGGACGCGATCACAGACCCGATCATGCACCCGGTCACAGACAGACAACTGGGGTTAACATTTTTTCTGCAAGGCTATGCTGCCCAGTTTGCATTGCGAACGACAAGATAATCCTGCGGTGCCAAGCCCCCACTCGGCGTACGATATACTCCCTTAAACAACGGGTGCTTCATGGCGCGAGCTTATCGTTGGCTTTTGCCCGATCCCCACATTCTTCAGAGGCTATTAATAATGGTGTCCCATCTGTCAGAGTGCAATCTGAACACAACCTGAACACAAACTGAACGAAAATTATTTGTTGCAGGGTTGCGCGTTCGTGACGTTTTTTGTAACCTACGTTGTGCGCGCTCTCATTGTTCCGTCTTGCTTCCCCGCCGCGGCTTGTTGGCGTCTCGGCTTCAGGCAAGCAAACTCTTGGTCAGGAGTACTGCGACATCAGCCTGGTGGGGGAAGGCGGCGGGTCGGCCGTGCTATCTCAACCGTCGTCGCAGGCCTACACGTTTCTCCGCGTCGCCGTGCCCTACCTCCAGGTAGGCGAGCCCCCCTCCGCTCCCGATAGGATAGGGACGTTGATCGACGTATCACTAAGACTTTGCTGAGTGAGTTGTAGGATCATACCGACCATTTTGATTGAACTCACAGCTGACGAAGTAACCGCGAAATATGGCGATATGAAGCTATTATATTCCACGATGCGCCTACGAGTTATCAGGTACTGCCACGTGTTTCTGCTCAGCGACAACATCAACACCGTCAGTGTACCTCACGATACCGATCATCAACCAATAGTTTTGGTTCGATATTTGACGGCTTGGTGTTCGGCCTCGTCCCGCGCAACGCTGCCGGCGTCAAAAAAGCAGGAGCCCTTCCCCGCCGCCCGCTCCGCTCCACCATACCCTACCCCTTATCCCTCGCCTCACTGGCTCGTCGCGCTTCGTTTTCAGCGTCGCGAATAGGCGGAGCGGTACGTATGCTTGCGTTACGCAAGCGCTCGCCAAGCGAGTTCCGATCACCCCTCACTCGGGCAGCCAACGTGTGATTAAACTACAGTATCTCTTGTGTGTTCCCGGGCTAACGGCGCTGATCGGGGCCGTCTTCCCGACCCAAATTAAAAATCTTCGCAGGAACGCATGCGGGAAGGATGGCACGGGCTGCGGTCCTTGAGAGATCCCTTCGGGTCCGGCGGCGCGGCCGCCGCCCTGGCCGCGGCTAGAGCCAGAGCGCGCGCTCGCGCAGCTCTTGCGCCGCCCATTGGCATCGCGTCCCCCTCGGAGTCGGAGGAGACAAGAGGCGTATTGGCTTTGGAGCACGAGGGGTCAGCGGCTGTAGAGACAGAGGGGGAGGGCTATTCAGGTGGAGAGGACCACGAGGGGATGGTTGCGTCGACGCAATCTCGATCGCGCCGCCGGCGCCGCTCGCCGTCCATGGGCGGGGCGATTGTGGCACTGCGGCGACTGCGGGCGTGGGCGCGACGAAAACGTCCGGCGACCTCCGCGGTGTTCGAGTGGGTCTTGCGGTTGCACCTCGCCGCTTTTTACTTCGACGGGCGGTTCGCGAACTTCGCCATGCGCGCCGTGGGGGCCAAGCTGGCCTACACGCGAGAGCAGGACGAGCCGAGAGCGCGGTACGCGATTTTGGGGGTGCTCTTGCTCGTGCAGGCCGCGGCGGAGGCTGCCTCGGCAAGCGCTCAGGCGGCGGCGAGATGGCGGGTTGCCTTAGAAGAGGCGTCTTCGCGAAACCCGGGGTCGGGCGATGGACGAACAGACGGAGGGGGCGGTGGCAGCCGCAGCGGGGGTGCCGATTCGGTAAGGAAATTTCCTTTATAAGGATGCCTGAGGGGGGGGGGGGGGAAGGGGTGCTTTTAGCTGGAGCAGACGGGGTACTATATGCGCGTCGTCTTGTCACTGTTCTCGCCAGTGGTGTTTACCATTGCCACCTGGCTTAGTTCCGAAAAAATGGTTGAGAGTGCACATAAAACTCCTCGCTTCAGCTGGATTCTGAAAAGTTTCCTGTGCTTTGGTTTGCTTAGCCACAGGAAACCCAGAAATTGGTGTTGCCCATATTCGGCGCCATCGACACCGATTTCGGCCCCGAAAACTTTGCATGCGCTTTTGTGGGACGGGTCGTGGTCGGGGGTAGATTGGGTCGAGTAGGTCAAAGTACTCAACAAAACTAACGAGCAAGTTGTAGTTGACGGCGGTAGATTGGGTCGAGTAGGCCAAAGTACCCAACAATGGAAACGAGCAATTTGTAGTTGGACCATGTCGTGGAACCTGCCAAGTGGTACACAGCCCTCGCGTTCGCGGGCCTTGGATCTCAGCCGTGGTTGTTGTCCAGATGGGCTGTTAAATATGATAGGTAGGAGTATAGCGCTTTCGTACGTATAATGTAACTACAGCACCTTTGAAAGAAGACTGGCGGTGATTCGCGCGGCTGAGGGTTAAGGTTGTCGATGTGTTGCTTCCCTGATGCACCAATCATACTTACTCGTGATGCAATATGTTTTCGGGTGCTATCCTACCCGTGAAGAAAAGCCACCTCCGTGAACACGAAGCAGGGACCCTTATCTATTATCGATCATTGTTTCTTTGCTTTCAGTGCTTGGTGTCGCACTACGTACCAAATCCTGTATATAGCAATGTCGTTTTTTTCTCGTATAGCTTTCATTTCAGAAGCGTTTTTTCCAGGCAGAAAAAACGGGTGGGAGGCGGGGGGGCACGTGCATCTGTCTGTAAAAGCCATCTATGGGTATAAAACATCTCGCAAAATTATGTATGCCAAACCAGCGTTAGGACGGCAAGCCATCGGCTCGTAGACTGAATACCCGACCCATACACTCCAACGTCAAGCTCGGAGCGAGAACCGAAAACACCGCCCCACGCTCCATCGTATTTCCCCCCTCGTTAACTTGGCAGGCATTACCATCACGGGTGCCGGCTGTTGCGCCGGATAGGACACCGGCCGACGTGGCCCTCTTCCCTCGATCTCGCCGACGATGCTCTCTGTGCATGTCGCCAAGGGAGAGCCCGGCGGCCACTCCGTGCGGCCACCTATTTTGCTGGGAGTGCATCGTGGGCTGGTGCCAGACAAACCCGGAGTGTCCCCTGTGCCGACAGCCTGTCACGCCGCAATCGATCGTGTGCTTGTACCAGTACGCATGAAGTTGGCTGACGGACAAGGGCTGCGTCGAGGTTGGAGGATAGGGTAAAATATTGTTTAATATCCGTTAACTCTGCCCCCGTCGCCATCGTGGTCGTGGGTGGCGCGGAAACTTCACACACGAAACCTACTTGTGTCTTCACTGCGTAGGAGCTACGAACAGACCACGGGAAACCGTCTTTTAACCCATTTAGAACCGCAGTCCCGTTTTGGGGACAAACTACTTAAATTTTGAGTGGTTTGTCCCCAAAACGAGATTGCGGTTCTAAAAGGGTTACCCGCGCTTCACCTAACACGATAGGGAGTGTGAATATGAATTGCTGTACGGCTAAAGCTGCAGTAGTGCGGCAAGGCTTTATGTACAGGTACGGCAATCCTATCAACAGCATGAATTGAAGTGCGGGCAGCTTTTCCACGGCAGGTACATGCTTGACGGATGTGCGGGCTGCTGATGTATACAGGGGACGTTTGGGGTGTATGTGTGCTCTCAGTACCCGCCAGTAGGTCAGAACAGTCAAAGGCCCAACACTGCAGGTCCGATAATGCCTCTTGTACTGCAAAAAAGTATCCCCCTTTAATTTCAAGTTGTTTTTCCTCATAATGTCGGTGCAGTTGCGAAGGGGTTTTATGGTGGGCTTCACTCGATTATTTCAAGAGAAGTTGGCAAGACCGTGGTCATAGCTCGTCCAACAAGCAAACGAACCTTTTCTCTCGCGCAACCTCGACATCTCATCATCACGCTCGACCCAAACTAAACAAAATGACTACGAAAAAATGTACCAGGTACTCGGTACTTGACAAAATCCACGACAGCCGACAGGCACCGTCTGCTCCGCCAAGAAAGCAGCAGGCCCTGCGGCCAACTTGTAGCCTTGCGCCTGTGCACTGGACGACGGACCCCCTCTGCTCGCAGGGGGCAACATCAACAGGGAAAGGGGAGTCAGTCCCCTAAACAGCACATCACGCCGGCCAAAAAAAGGCGATAAATTCGCGCCACTGTCAACACACAACGACACTCCACGGCACTTCTCGCGTTCGAGCTGCTATGCACTGCTGTAACGGAGATGCAATGATTTGTAGAATCGTGTCAAGTCAACGGTAACAACAAAACAGTCAAACGAACAACGAGACTCGTTCCAAAAACAGTTAAAACGTGGCGCCCTAAAATACAGAACCACCTCCTTGGGGAGGCGAAAAACAAAACGCAGCACCAGCTATACTATAGCATCGATCACCCAACCTCAACGCTTGTGGGCGGTAGCTACGACGTATATCGATTGTCCTACCTATACGCTTACGGGCGGACTTGGTCAATCATCCGGAACCACAAGTGAAAGTCTACTATATATTTACTTATTTCCAAGTGCGCACGCACCAGGTACGCCGCTCAACCCAGTGTCACAAAGGCGCAACCCATCATCCCATCCCTTCAAAAGCGAGCAGCAAGCAAACGGCGTTAGTCCTAGCCGAAAAACGGTGTACTCCAACGTCTCTCCACGTCCAGACAACGCCTCCCTCACCCTCCTGTTCACAAAAAAAAACTTGCCGGCTACATATTCGTGGTCGTTCATTGTTTATCCTATATATTCGAGGTCGCCCATTGTTTATCCTGGCTGAACGTCGCTTTCGCCTGCCAACGAAAAACGTCTTCGCGTACGATCATCTTCGATGTCGGTGTCCGCGCCCTTCCAATGCGAAGAGCACTCGGGGTCCCCAGACCAACTCGCTGCCGCCTACATCCGCTCCACTGTTTCCAAGACAGCCGCCGGCGTTCTGAACTCGATCGCCCACCGCCACCGGCCCGGGACCGGGCGTGCCTCATATCACCGCCCCCCCCCCATCGATTCCACATACGACCGTAATCGTTATTTGGTTCCCCGCGTGGCAAGGAACATAATTATCCCCCAACAGTCGAGCCCGGTGAAGGTCAGTGCTTCCCTGCCCTAGCGCGAGCGGCAAGTGTACCCTAACCCCTCCAACGGCACAGTATTCACCCAATCGAACGGTTGTATGCCTCAGTATCCACCCAATAGACATTGGTACTACGACCAGGTAGAATCTGGCGAAGAGTCCCCCTCCCCCCCCGCCCGCTCTCCTGATCACGCCTGCACAGTTCGAACGCCTCGCGCTCTTCCTTCCGGTAAGCCGCATTCCTGCCCGGGCCCCGACGACGCCTGACGCAGGGCGACGTAGCTGTCCAATGCTGCGCGGAGCTTAGCGCCAGCCGCGAGTCGCACGCCCAAGACGCCTTCCACCTCTTTGGCATATTCGAGGAGAGCGGCCGGCTGCCGGTCCTGGTCCGCCTTGGACACCAGGTCCATGTCCCTCCGCGCGGCAGCCAACGCGCTCCGCACGTCTTCCCTGTGCGCAGAGATGAGATGCACCGCAAGCTCGGCCGCGGTCTCCCGCTCGCTCTCGGCTGCAGAAGCAGCAGCAGCAGCAGCAGGAGGAGGAGGAGGAGGAACAGCAGTGCTTACCGCCATTTCATTCGAGTCTAATAATCCTTCCCCGTTACCTCCCCTGCTAGCCTGTGGCACCTCCGCGTTTCTTCCCTGGTCGTCAAGACCACGGGGCTTCACTAGTCCTCCTTCTGCCCCCCCGCCGCCCGCACTCGCCTCTCGCTTCGGCGGGCGCAGATGCGCGACCTCCTGAGTCCGCGTGGGTGGAGCCGCGGCGACAGCAGCAACCGAGGCGGTCAAAGCGTTTGCCTCGCCACCGCCACGGGAGGGTGTAGTTGCAGCAGCTGTCCCCGTTTTCCGGCGAGCCGGGGTAAACTCCACCGGGGCGGAAGCTTCGCCGGCAGAACCAGCGCTCGGCGGAGGCAATGCCGTCGCAGAGTTTTTCCTTCGCAAACCTCGATTGCCGTCTGCCGCCTGCCTCTTCGTGTCGAATCCTCTAGCGCGGGAGTGATCTCCCCCGGCGGAGGGCGAGGGTGGGCATTTCGCCCCCGTAGGACCACCTCTGGCCGCTTCCCTGTGTCCCTGTCCGCCCCCCGCCGGGCGCAATCTAGAGTCCGCTGTCGACCCGGTTTTCCCTCCGAACGTACGCGGAGCCAGGCGTCGTGGCGACGGGGGCGGTGGTAGACCCAGACCGCGCGTCGCGGAGGGGCGAGCCCGCTCCTCGACTTCTCCCAGCTGCACCGGCACCAGTACTTTACGTTGCTCCAACGATTTTTTGCCGATAGACCTTTCGCTTCGTGATCGCTCGGGGGTAGCCGCAGGAGCACGGCTGCCGCCACCACCACCGCCGCCCAGCTGGTCACGCTGAAAGCCTCGGTTCCCATTCGTGTGCGAGGGGGACAAAATTGCCCCACCACCCCCCACCGACGTCGCCAGGCCGCCCGGATGTTTGTCCTCGGCACGCCTTCCCCCCTCCCCCACGAGCGCAGAAGTCTTGCTCGTGCCAGCCGGATGTCTCAAGGTACCAGCAGCAGTGCCGTCGACGTGAGGCGTTTTAGGTCGTCTGTGTGACGGCGGCAGGCGCTGCACCTTGGCGGGGGTCCGCCACCCTCCGGCTCCGCTACCACCCGCGGTGGTGGTTCTCGGGCTAGCAACGCGCGGCCCTCCCATGTCGCGCTGGGCAGGCACCTCGAGCTCTTGGCGGAACCGGACTGAGCTGGAGGCGTCATCTCCTCCGCGCGATTCTGCGCTGCCAGCAGCAACGTGCTCGCCGTCGCGTTTTTCAGCGGCGGCGGTGGCGGCGGCAGATGACGAGGACACCCCGGAGTCGGCGTGCGGCGCGGCTTTGCTGTCTCCAGCCCGCCCCCGGTCCAGGGCCAAACGCACTCGCTGGATCAGGTAGAACAGCTGTGGGTGTAATACGGTGCAGCAGTACAGGAGTAAAGATAGGTAGGCCGGATCATACACAACATTATTTTTGAGTGATACTATTAATATTTGCTGGGGTTTCCGGGTATCTGGTCGCAAAATTTATCAAAATCGATCAGAACTGCGTCTTATGGGGCCTGTTTACTGGGGATATGTTCTTCGGAGATGATACCGAAGATAAAAATTGACCAAACGTTATTTGTGGCGGCCTATTTCAACCATTTGATAATATTTCAGAAAGAGATTCAAAACGCTTTTGCACGAGACCTTGGATACGTTTCACAATTTTGTACCACGTACCAGGTATGGGTTGTAGACTGTGGGCTCATGATGGATCACGACGCTACGTGCTCGGCTACTCTTGTACACAGCTGGGGCACAGCACTCGTGCATCGACCACCACGGAGAGGGAGAGCATCAGTACCTTGGCCACCATCGCGGGTGTTGTGACCGCCCAGCTGCAGCTGCTCTGAGGAAAAAAAATCGGGGATGAATCGGACGAGGCTACAGCAGCAGCAAAACAATTTGACGAGTTTTTTTCAGACTACGACCGCCGCAAGCAGCTCATGCTCCGTGAGAGCGAAAGCTTCTTGCTGGTTCTGCGGCCAGAAAATCCCTTGCGCGGCTCCCCAGGAGGTTCCGTTTTCCGTTCCCTTCTTTCGGGGACCTGATGGTGAAAGAGGTTCCGCATTCCGTTCCCTTCCTGGGGGGCTGGTGGTGAAGGCTGATCGCCCAACCCGGCGTGGATGACTCGTTCTTGTCGTGGAGTTCAAAATCTCAATTATGTTCCACTTTTCTTGATTTCCCCGTTAAAAATAAAACCAAAATCACGATAAGATGGCACATCAAAAAACGATGTGGTGGCATTTTTTGCCGGTGAAAAATCCGACTTCCTTCCGTTAAGAATCACAAAAATAGTATTGCATAAGATCCGGCCTTTAGGGAGTAGAAACGAAATAGAAAGAAGAACGTTGGACGCACTCCTACCTATGGGTCTACACAAGGAGTACTTGATACTTGGTTGTGATGAAAAGTGCAGATCGATCGTTGACGCAGTGCCCGCAAGCCCCTTCTATCGTTTTCTGAGGCAAAAACATATTGCAGTGTTTGCGGAGAAACGTTTACAGAAACTTACTTGCCCAAAATAAACATATTGATGCAGGAATTGCGGTATTTTCTTGAAAAAGAAGCAAAAAGGGTACTTTGGCGAAGGCAGGAATTGGACGAAATGTACGGTGCACTTTTGCTCTCCATGCCATTGGCTCATACTCACCGAGCGTCTTTCTTATGTCTGGCGCGCACCACACACCACCTGCTGCTGTATAACGTCGACACGCCACGACAACCACTGGGAGCCAGAGGCTCAAAAGGCGTAGGATCATTACGCGGACGAACGGCGTTCGATTGTTCCAGCGGACCGCCGCTGCGGCACGCTCTGCAACCACTTGGTGTCGTGGAGGAGGCGTCGTTTCGAACTGACTACTCGTATACGCTTTGCCGCCTGGCTTGATGAATATGACAGCCAGCATATCATTTCAGTGCCACAACACTGCGGCAGCAGCAAATGCGGCTGCGGCGGTGCGGTGTGAGATCGCCGCCGTCTTTATGTCGATCTCCCAAAATGGGCCAAGCGGGGCGCGCCGGTACGGTGGTGGAGAAAACAATAGCCGGTCCCAAAATGGAAAAATATAAACTAAGCTTCTTGCTGCTCAGCCGCTCTGCTGCTGTTGGTTGTTGTTTCTGCCGCTGCTGCTGCCGTAGCCGCCGCAAACTGTGCTGCTACTCTGTTGTCTTGGGATAGCAGCGACGGTGCTGCCGTTAACTCTACCGCCGCCGGCGTTGGTAGCTTGCCGTTGCTACTTGTACGGTGTGTTCACGTTTGTTGTTTGCTAACAACAAAAAGCCGTGCCCACCCCGCTCCCCTGTCTAATACGGCACAACGCGTTGGTGAAGTCTGTTTAGGAGCTTATCTTCCGCAACACACAACAAAAGCATGGCCGGCACGGTGGCATGACCCTACGTGCGCCTTGCGGTGTACCAATCGCGACAGGTTGACCAGCTTTTATGCGTATTCTAACGTGTTGCATGTAACATATAGCCGAATACTCCGTGTGCGAGACGGACTCACGACAAACAAGACGACAAGTGCGGTCTTCTCAAGCCAACCTTCTACAAGGGTCGAGGTCAGGTTATGTATATAGGGTGAGGCCTGGGACCGGGGTTGGTCTGGGTGCAGCAGCGCATATACACAAGGTATCACCATGTGTGAGTGTTTTCTTCACATTAAGGTGTTATTTCTAGCCGTCGACATCCAGCACAACCAGAGCCCGTGCCGATTCTTCAATCCTAGAAGAGATACAAGTTCTCTGGCCGCAATACGACGACACAGAGAAACTACGATACTAGAATGTAATGCAGCAAGAAGAGTACACCACTTGAACTGACTGTCCACAAAGCGTATATATTTCTCGTGACCAATCGATAACTGGAACAACCTCTACCCCCGTTTTTCTTCCTGCAGAACATTTCGTAATCATGCCCTGCTGTAGATCCGAGAGTTCCCACTGATCCCTAATTTGGCAAGGCAGATACGAGTTCCTTCGTGCACTCCCGTGAGTGTGCCAAGTATTTTATTTTCCGCTTCCTAAAACGAGCAGGAGGAGCGCAGGACGAGTCGTATACTCGTCGAAAGTTTGCTCCGCTGTTCTTTCGCTGCTCTTCCCAAGAACACGGTCAGTATGTACTAGGAAGGCCAGCGCACTTCTTGCATGAGTTATCTGTGTGGGCACCGGGAGAGAAAACGGAGTTCTTGACATGTTTTCTACTGGCGCGAGCGAGAGCACACGGGCTGATTTGTGTACAGCATATTGTGAGCAACTTTTGCGTTCCTCCTTCTCGTTCTAGTTGCAGCAGAAAGTGTAATTATTTGCTTGCAGTACAAGAAACCGCAAATTCAAGCGCCTGGAACCACATTATCAAATTTCAACGACGAGGCCCGCCTCGAAGGAGGGCACGGAAAGTGCTGTCGATTGGGCGGACTCACGGGAGTGCACCATACGGGGTCAACAGGAAAGTTCGGAGCTAGGGCAGAAATACGAAATGTCCCAAAGGGGAAAACGGGGGTAAATGCGGTTCAAGTAGTCGATTTGTCGAAAGAAATCAACCAACACGATTACTTTAAGGCCGCTCCAAACGAACCGAAAAAAAATCACGATTCGTGACTTTCTGGCATGACAAAAGATCGTGATCCGTGATATTTCGATGTTTCAGTTCTAACGAAAAAAGCCGAAACACGTCATGTTTCGTGATATTTTCAAGTTGTGAAAATTCCGATATTCCAAACCCAACGATTTTTGCGGGTGGAGCCAACTTTCGTGAGTAGGGCACGGCTAGGTCCGCCGGGCCGACCGTGCCTGGTCCGGCCCGTGATATATTCGAATCACGGGCCGAAGTCTGACCCAGCCTGCGAGATTCCAATCTCATCGACGGTAGGCCAAGCCCGGTCCGCGGGATTCCATCTCGCAGGCCGTCTGCCCAGCCTGGCCTGTGACATTCTCAGATCATTTTCGCTTCTGCCTTCAAACTGTGGTTCCCCCTCCTCGAAATTCGGAGGCCACAATGTGCTCGTTGGCCCGCGCCCAGCGGTTTCTTTGGGTAGACGCCCGTTGTCCACAAGCGGCGTACGAAGCAGAGTCTGCCATGCCCCTATACCAGCCTTCGGATATCTTTGGAGCGCGTGGGTTGTGTAGTGCCTTGATCAGACGTATTTCGAGACACGACAAATGTCACGAATCGTAATTTCGTTTCTGTTAGGGAAAGCAAAAAAAAATGGCGTCATGAGTCATGAATCGTTTTTTTTTTTTTTGTCATGATTCACGACAAAAAAAATCACGATTGACGACAAAAATCTCACGAATCGTGATTTTTTGTTGTTGGTTAGGAACGACCTTCACTCCTGTAGTGGGCAATACAACACAGAAACACAGGCGAGTAGTCGTAGACAACGCAATGCCATGTCATCTACGAATGGATACGATGGGCGCAACATAACTTGTTTTCGTAATAACATGCACACGCCAGCAATCCAGATATCATGCATGCGCGCGTGCCATACAGCCCTCTACCGTGGTACAGGTCGGATACCTCTCCTACCTCCTACCTTAACCCCTTTAGAACCGCAGTTCCGTTTTTGGGGACAAACCAGTCAAATTTCAAGTAGTTTGCCCCCAAAACGGGACTGCGGCTCTAAAGGGGTTAAGTAGTGAGCCCGGACCTCGTAGTATGTGTGGGCGCTGCTGCTGTAGTTGCCGTTAGATTGTGTTCTACACTATTTGTCTTGAATGGATTTTGCTGTGCGTGAAATATTGAGTCAGAGGTGAACCCGCGAGGGTAAATCAGAGACACAGCGAATCTGCGTCGTACAGCAAGAGCGGCAGAGAGACAGCAGTACGTAAGAACCTCGTACGAAAAATGTTTGAACTGCCTTCCGAACGCGCCCGGCGGAAGACATCGCGTGCCTGGTTGTGTGATATTCGCGAGAAGAGAACACCACACCAAGCAAGTACATACAAGTACCAGCTTCGTACAGGTAATGATCTCGGAAACGATGCCACGATGATGCCACACGAAACGCCACCCGCTCGCGTCTTTGCCATTCTACCTGGTTATGTACGTACGACAGCAGCAGACGAAACTGCTGCATGCTGTACCGCTGTATTTTTTCGTACCAGGTACCGTGCTCTTTTACCGGTCTGCCTTCAAAAACCTCTCCACCTTCTGTACGTACCAGGTACCTACCAAACAGGTACGATACCAGCGAACCAGGTACTACAACTATTACGGGGGACCATAGTTAATAGGACCTATGGTATAGATAAAAACCT
The DNA here is from genome assembly GCA_031213475.1 of Nereocystis luetkeana. Classification (NCBI taxonomy): domain Eukaryota; class Phaeophyceae; order Laminariales; family Laminariaceae; genus Nereocystis; species Nereocystis luetkeana. The sequence continues at coordinate 583,435 of JARUPZ010000040.1, forward strand.
ATACATTTCACCATTTTTACTAACAATATTTGGTCCTATTAACTATGGTCCCCCGCAATACTGTAATAACCACAGCAGCAGTCTGTGTACCTGCTGCAAGAGATTTAGAGATCAAGAAACACGCTATTAATACGAACGGTTTACCTTTTTACGATCGTTCTGGTCCGAGATGCCAAGCTCTGGAAAGTCCACAACATCCAACGCGGACAGCATGTCGGGCGAATTAATACCCTGACCGGCGAATATGGGCACCGCATAGCCCAGCCCAATGCCCTCCAGCCAGCTGTCCACAAGACCCATCCTCTCCTTGCTTCGGTGTGCAGTGTGATTTGAGACCAAAGTGGCTAAATCCCGTTAGGCGAAAAAACCAGGCGGCACCCACCGCTAGTCCGGAAATCAACCGCACGAACGTACGCGTCCGATTCCGGCTTAAGGTTGAGCAAGAGATAGACGCCTATCGTGTGCACCTAGCTCACACTGCTGTCTCCCGCCGAGACAACTTTAAATCGGCCACCCTGTGTACCAGGTACCAGAGTAACGAAGTTATTTTACAGGTACCTGGTACCTAGAGAAAGAGTTGAACCACCTTTCGAGGCGTTATTGTCCGGGAACATGAGTCTGCCGATTTGCACAATGCCTGGTCGTCGTCCCACCATCTTTGTTCCGCGTAGCTTCTGGTCCCACCAACTTACCCGGCCTTAGTGGCCTCGGACTCTTGCTGTCTACGGTCCGTCGCCATTATCCGCAGAAAACTATCAACCTATTGCTTTGTACATACACATGCAGATACCGCGGGGCTATCCGTGGAACGAATATGTACTACCACTTTGTCCCGAATTATAATCACCGTTTGTATTGAAAATTAGTGGTAAAATATTTCTTATATAATGGGATATAGTTGGTACCTACTGTAGTTCGATCTTCGACGCACTCCTTCATCGGTTTGGCCGTTTGGCCTTTTATTATTACACAGGTATTTTTTAGACGAGGTTCGTGGAGGTGCCTTTCATTTTTGTATTTGGCTGTAGATCATGAACAACTTCTGTAAAAGATTGAGACTGGAGTACAACTACGTACACATACATACAAGTTGCATTGAGCTGATGAACCAGGACGTATTTCGAGTTATCCACGTACCAGGCCAATAATGCATTCGTATAACCTGTACGGAAATCTGACGAAAAAAAAATGGCGGGGCCCAGGTTTTAGATCTGCCTGAGACAGGAGGAGGTGCCACTCTACGACGTACGTACCAGGTGATGTTTATCTCAGCTGAGCTGCGAGCTGCGATGTTCCACTCCCTGCCCAAATAATTTGTTTCATGCGTGTATTTGCAACTGTGTGCTGCTGTGTGAGTGTGCCAGGTACGTTCGAGTACCCGTTGTCAAAAACATTAAGAGCACAAGTATCATAGCAGGAACAACACGATCACGATTATATCATATATATATATATATATATATATATATATATATATTCCTTCGTATCGAGAGAGCTGTCGCAGAATCAACCAGAAATCGCCGTCTGCATCTTCCCTTTTTCATGCCGGCAGGTCTTACAGTAACCTTGTTGCTGCTGCTGCAGGAGAGTCGAATGCACACGAGCACCGCAACAGCATGTCGCCATGGTCTCGCCAAAATGACAATAAACAGCACATGGCACGTGGCCTTAATAGTAGGGGGGTATTCGGTCGAGTCAACGCGATCTACACGCCCACGTTTCGTGCAAGCTATCAGCATCCACGACGACAGCGATGCTATCAAGCTCCGAGGGGAATACACATGGCCAGTGGTTTGAAGCGCACCACAATGGGGCCTTTAACGAGAAACCACTCCTCAAATAAGGCCCACACGGTCCCGTTGTCATAATAATCCACCCGTTTTCGCGTCATCCATCACGTGAGCTCGGAAAACAAAGAGCCTGATGTGCGCGAGCGAAGCCTTTCTTGCTGAGCGCAAGGCCTCCCTAAACATAGAGAGATCGACGTATAGTCCTTTCGATGACACTCCGTAATACATACCAGGTATCTGGTACCAGGTATGGGAAATTTCCTCCCCGCCCAAGGCATAGCGCATTCTACGGTATACTCGGTTTCAGGTAAAAGTCGTGCCGGTGTGCTGGCAACGCCATCCCCTGATTCCGCCCCGAGTGTTCCGAAATAGGTATGTTCCTACCCTTCCCTGCCTGTGGCATGCACATTTACTGTTTGGTGTATTTTAGACCGTTCAGCATTCCCCAGCTTTCCGTGACGGAACAAATCCTTGAACGGGTATACACGCTCATCACCTTCTGCTCAACTACTCCTCAAAACCTCGATGCCCAGAGCGACGACCACAACCAACTGCTGCCCTACATACAGCAGAGACGCCGCCCGACAACAAAGTCGTCCGGACGACGCCGTGCTTTCTCAACTTTCCGGGTCTTTGTCGGGCTTCGACTTGGCACCCCCGCCGTACACGACGCTAACAATGGCATCGGAGCAACGAAAAACGGCATCATTCCATTTCCTACGAGCATCGGTAACAAGGTGGTGCTCTGCCGGAGAAGGCGGAGTCGAGGTGGGGGACGGTCCTGCGCCTTCTCTCCCTTGTTCCCACCCACGCCCGTTCGGTGGTCGTCCAAATCCGCGAGGTGCCTGGATACCACGAGGTTCATCAGGGCACGCGCGATACCAGCGGGAGGGGTGAGAAGAAGCACAGGAGGAGGGGGGGGGGGTATTCAGGATGGGGCTCGTAAGTTGGGGCTTCGCGAAGGGTTTCGCATGTTAGACGTCACAGGGTATGCGTTGCTACGCGGCGTGGGAAACGCTCAGCAATCTCCTTCGCTTGCTTCATTTCTACTCGGGTGAGCTGCGAGCTGACGAGTCCTCTGGGTGCGTGGAGTCCTAATGTTTCCGGGGGGGCGCAGGAGAGAGGAACCCCGGAACAAAAATGTTCAGATAACTAGAAATGGCCGAATTCGCAGATGCTTTCGAGTTTGCGGCATCATACATTATACAGTAGATTCGATTGTATGCATAGCGCAGTGAAACCCCGTCGCAGGCATAAAGCCAACAGTTCACAGGTACGTATTTCTTTCTGTAGCTCGGTGGAATCGTATTGACGTCGTCATAGTCGGTCCCGCCGTCCGCGACCACATACCCATGACAGAATGGCATCACACTCAATTGTACGAGTAGATGTAGAGTTTTTTTTCATTCGTGTAGTCTAGGTCAAACAGCAGAATATCATAGTACCTGGTATATACGGCAACCAGAAAACGACAAACTCCGTGTCCAGGAACTGAGGGCAGATAACAACTTTCCTGGTAGACAAGAATGTCCCAAATTCAAAGACAAACCAACACCATCTGTACCAAGTGCAACATGTACGATTTTTCTCATAAACCATGTCAACACCTGGAAATTACGAAATAAATATATATATACATGCTTCTAGCGCAACAACTCGACGACGCATATACAACGCATAACAGCAGAAAACATAACTATGATATGTATGAATACATACGAAAATACAAAAGTGTGCGGGGGGGTGGGGGTGCTTCCGGGGACTACGTGCGATACACAGAACTACGTAGCAGCTCTGCTTCAGCTCGCTCGGGACTCGCCACTTGTAAGAGGAAGACTCGAAAACCAAAAGCACTCCCTGTTCCTTCCTTCCTTCTTTCTTCCCCTGATACTTTTGGGTACGTCGCGAATAACGAGTCCTCATCGTGTGTGTGATATATGTATAACACACGGTTCGAGGGCCGAATGGGTGCCTTGGCCGTCTGTATGGAAATAATAGCGTTAACACCTATTCCGTTAGAGTTTAATGATATGTTTGCCAAAGTAATGTGACCCAAACCGTCCTCGTTCCTCACGCAGCAGATGATCTGTATCATGAGTCAGTGGCTTCTTGAAGCCTTGCTGACGATGACAGCAGTGCCATTATACCCTTCTCTGTAAAACCATGAGGCTTTTCCCAGCCCCTGGGACGCCCTTCTTTCGTCTCCGCCTTTTGGGTCCAAGTCTACTGGTATCTTATATCAGATACAGGGGAATACTCGTACTCGTCGAGATCAGTTGAGGGTCCGCCCAAAAGGAGCGTTTTGAAGCGAAAAACAAACGCGAAAAACAGAACCGAAGATGAGAGAGGGAGATATACTCCCTCTGATTGACCACATTGCCAAAATGGTGCCCAGGAAGCCGGCATGGGTTATTTTTGTTTTTCGCTTTCAACTCGACTAAAGGACCCTCCAGAACGAAGCGTTCACAATGTCAAAACGAAATCGAAGATGAGATAGGAAGACTTCACTCCTTCTGATCGGCCAAATAGCCAAAATAAGGTCCAGTAGACCGGCAGGAGTTATACTTGCTTTTTGCTTTTGTTTATTCAAAGTAAATTAAAGCCAGAAACAAAAAGCGAAGAACGAATAGCCCCAAGCGAGAGGCGAGACCGTGGCGACAACCGCAGCCACGGACACATCGTAGATCGGACTTTCGCTATGTGCAGCACTGGTCGGCACAAAACTAAACCTTGCACGTCGGCCCAGGCCGATTAGACCCCAGACCTAACACTAACCCTAACCTCGCCCCTTTGGGGGGCTCGAGGTCGGCAGGGGCACGTGGCTCCGCCGCGTGTTTTGGTGACGTTTTTTCAGAAAAACTCCGGGCGGCCGAAAGGCCAGCCTCGACCAGTAAGACCTTCATCCCTCACATACTTTTGCGCGGGTCAGTATTGCAGGTAGGGCGAGCCCGTAGTTTGGACAGCCAGAAGACAGAGATCAAACAATACGCGAACAACATGCCGCTGGTGCCAGCCAAAAGAAGTTTTCATCGCCGCAGCCAAAACAGTGGCCCATGTGGCCGTCGAATTCGAATTGAGTGCTGCAGTGCAGTAAAGAAACGCGTGTTGTAGCAAACGATGACGCTTTTTTAAAAGCACCCGCACATTCTATCCAGCGCAGATCTCGCGCTTCAGAACACCGGCACCATTGCAGCAGCAGATTATTGCCGGCTATAGCCGTGTGGGCACAGTCCCCTCTTTGTTCAGGGCTGGGCGCTGCCTCTGCCGCGGCGAGGTGGTGCATCACTGCTGGTACGCCACCTTGACCGTTGGCTCGTTTTCGCTCGTGTTTTTCACGCGTATGTATACCCTGCGCTTGTTTGTATTCCATCTTTGTTTTTCTCGAAAAAAGCAAAAGTCTGTTTGTTTTCGCCCCGTTTGGGCGGGCCCTGCCGCCCTGCACTCTGATAAGGCCATACCAGAAAACTTCCAACTTTCTGATGCAACGATCACCCCGATATCGCACATACCTGGTAATATGGTATCATAAATAAGGCTGTTTCCTATGCGATTCGATTTTTGAGTTTCAGATTCTGACCCGATCGCATTTTCATATATGAGCTTGGCAAATCGAAACAGTCTTCCTAGGCGGAAGAATCAAATTTATTGTGCGTGCAGATATTCGAGCAAACGCCTAGAGCAACTGCTGTTGCTGTGGTCTGGCGCCGCGAAGTGACGTGCTGGATGCGCTGCACTACGCGTAGGATCCAAGCGTCCGAGCCAAGGTTGACTGCCTCTGGTCTGGCGGCGAAGAGACGTGGCGAGTGCGCTAGAGTCAACCTGTCTTGACATTTTGTGTTTCACAACGTGACTGACTGCTGCTGCTGCTGCTGTACAGCAGTGTAGTCAATGAGTACGCATGCACGGAGAGTCTCGCGCCCAGTGCGTTTATCTTGGTCTCTAGGCCCGAGCCCGCGCCAGCCGACTGCAGTCTAGCAACGGAGAAACGCGCCGCCCGCCGACCGCGCGTAGGGCGTAAAACAATGTCGCTATACAGCTGTGTCACCATCCAACTCATCGATCGTTCTGCTGCTGTTTGCTGTCGGGGAGAACATATTGAATTTAGATATCATGCCTTTTTTCGATTTGAAAATCTGATGACCCAAGTTGTCCAAAATCCGACGACTTGGGTCATCGGATGCTCAAATCGAAAAAAATCCGGTCGGATTTCACATCTTCGGACTGCATATGCAGGGGCATTCATTTTTGAGATCGAAAAATACAAAATCTGAAGCTCGAAATCGAACCGCATAGGAAACAGCTATTTTTGAGCTTCAGATTTTGACCCGATCGCTTTTTGGGATGTGAACTTGGCAAATCGAAACAGTCTTCCTATGCGGAAAAGTCAGATTCATTGTGCGTGCAGAGATTCGAGCAAACGCCGAGAGCAACTGCTGTTGTTGTGGCCTGGCGCCGCGAAGAGACGCGCGGGGTGCGTTGCACTGCGCGTAGGATCTAAGTGTCCGAGCCAAGGCTGAATGCCTCTGGTCTAGAGGCGAAGAGACGTGCCGAGTGCGCTAGAGTCAACCTGCCTTGGTGTTTTGCGTTTCACAATGTGGCTGACTACTGCCGCTGCCGCTGCTGCTGGACAGCAGTGTAGTCTACTAGTACGTTTGCACGGAGGAGTGCGCGCCAAGTGCGCTGCTCTTGGTCTCTAGGCCCGAGCCCACGCCAGCCGACTGTAGTCTGGCCACGGAGAGACGCGCCGATCGCGAGTCGGGCGCGAAGCAACGTCGCTATACAGTTGTCACCATCCAACTCATCGATCGTTCTGCTGATGTTTGCTATCGTGGAGCACATCTTGAATTTAGAGAGCATACCATTTTTCGATTTGAAAATCTGACGACCCAGGTCGTCGGATTTTGGCCCAAACTGAGACGACTTGGGTCATCGGATTCTCAAATCGAAAAAAAATACTGTCGGATTTTGCATATTTGGACTGAATAAGCAGGGGCATTCAGTTTTGAGATCGAAGGATACAAATCTGAAGCTCGAAATCGAACCGCATAGGTAACAGCGTACGCTCAAAATACTCGGCGATATCGGATCTGGCCAAGATACGAGACCAATAGGCTGATACAGCAGTATGATACTGATGATATTCGTCCACGTACTCGTATACCTGCTGGGTGTGTATGTACGAATAACGAGTGTGGTATGTATGAGTATCGATGCCCACGACATCGGGCAGGGCAGGGCGATGATTCCTACTGATGTGCCTGTTGGAAAAGCTGCATGTGATGTGCCCACCAGGAACGAAGACAGCTCGGGTAGCAAACCTAAACCTTCAACGCAATGAGCTGCTATGCGGAAGACTGCTGTGCAGTGCTGGTGCCGCAGATCGATCCTGCCGACGAGTGAGCATGTAACGCTTGCTTCAGTTCAACTCAGCGTTCGTGCCGCAAGCTTTTTGCTTTCGCGCGCTGTGCGCTTCGTAAGTGCGAGTACTCGATGCCACAAGTACGGTTCCACCAGCAAGCCCAGCAGAGGTTGCGTCCTATACAGAAACAATACTACACTGCTGTATGGTATGGTATAACCCCCCTTCTCACCCTGCGGACTGGGTAGTACGGCTCCACGCCTTCGGCTTTGAAATGGGTCATCATCAGCTTATTTCTAGACGATACTAGCTCCCTCGACAGGTAGGTGTAGCCCACAGAAGACACAGCCAGTCCCACCAGAAACGACGGCACTCTTGACATGGCTGTAATTAAGATTTAGTCTCCTTCGCTCCTACGGTACATGCGATCTGATTATACTCCCTCCGGCGCCTCGAGGGTGGTAGCGTGAGTGATACCAGGTATCTGAAACGGGGTTTCCAAAACGTGTCAGGCGTTAGTAACCGAGGCAAAATCTCCAAAACCACCCCGCCTACCTGCGCACAGGGCGGTGAGCTCTGGCGGGAAAGGGGAAGGGCCATCAAAAATTATTTGGCGGTTGGTTCCTTGGGCCGCTGCTGCTGTAGCCCGCCTCCAGCAGCACAGGCGCGATCATCATCAGCCAATTGTGGACCAGTCGAACGAGCCTTGCCGTTCGCGGTCGCCCGTTGGCTCGACCTCCAAGACAATGGGCGAAGACAAGAAACAGGCAGAGGTGAGAGATAAAACTCGGTTTGTAATTGAATCTACGACGCTTTTCAGCGTTCGATAGTTATAGGCCAGGTCGACTCTCTTCCGCAGCAGTCAGTGCTTCCGACGTTGGTGTGTTGTTAATAGTTGGCACCTTGTTCGGGCATACCAGGTATGATTTGGCCAATTCTCCTCTCGCCAGCGATTCGAGTAGGTCAATGTATATGTATTCCATTCTTGCGTTGTGTGCTGGTTTTGGCTGTTTGCTTCTTGTGTTCTTTTTTTCGTGCGATATATGATCAGGTGTATCGATCGGAGACATGCGTCATGAATGAGTGAAAAACTGATCGAGTGTCCGCGCCCGTTCTGCTCCCAGCGAATAATAAGTGTTCTGGTTAATGTTGCATGTTCTTATTAATTCTCCACCCAGTATCAGGCTGACGCTCTCGCTAGCTCCGGGAGTTTGGCGGGCCGAGGTGGCTATGGTACTGCCACAGCTATAAAATAGCTGTGTACCAGCGATTTCGAAGTGCAATTTTTCATTTCGATTCAAAGCAGCAAGTTGGCTTGCGATCGAACTCGAACACAGCGGGGGGTTTGACGCATGTATGGTACGAGTAGACTACTCTGCTGTACGTGCACGAGTGCTTCCCAAACATTTGTTCCGGAAACCAGGCGGAGATCCTGCGAGCTCCCGTTCGACCACCCTGTGTGTTGGGAGATCGGAAATGAGTGTACCATACTGCTTGCTGCGTGCGACATGCGCCCTCCTCGCCATGTCGCCCAGTGTCCCTACACCAGCCAGTATCGGTGGCCATTGCGATGGTACCGGTCTAAGCATATACTTCTGGTGGGTACCCGTCGATGCTTCGTGGACTCATAGGTCATGGGTCACGGGCGGCGACACCAGAGACAGGTTATCCTGCTGCGTCTGCTGCCTGATCTGCTATGTGCGTGGATGTACGGAGATTCGTATCATATGATACGCATACGTACGTATCGTTACAATCATCACCACACGCACAGATATTTATATTTTCTTGCGCGCGGAGAACTATAACTAAAACTGCCCCAGCGGTCAGCGGAGAAATCTCTCCCCCCGACTTCGAGCTCCGTGTTCCATGATCCATGGATGAGAGCCAAGGATGCGTCTTTTGCGTCCATCAGTACAGCAGCAGCAGTATCACGGGGAACCATGGTTAATGGGACCAAATACTGTTGATAATAAAAGCGAAATTCATACCAGGTAGGCTTTTGTGTGCGCCGTAGGTTTTCTCCAAACCTGTATATTTCCCTATTTTTAATAACAATCTTTGGTCCTATTTTACCACAGCACGTGTATCTCTTCTAGGATTGGAGAATCGGCACGGACACTGGCTGTGCTGGATGTCGACGGGTAGAAAGAACGGTTTAATGTGAAGAACACACACTACAGGCCCTCCGTAATACTATTACTACCAGTAATATTGTATACGAAGTACCAGGTATGGTATAGGGAACGAGGAACCGGCGGTGTCACGGCAATCGTCATAGTCCGAGACCGAGCCATCGTGAGCATCGTGACCCAGTCTTTGACTGGCGAGTTCGAGTCTTTTTGTTCGAAAATTGAGGTAAAACCACTGAGCTACGTACGTGCCCAGTACTCCCGCGCCCCCAATAGCAGGGGGTTTCATAAAGAAACATGGTACCGGTAACCGTTTTCAGGTATCGCAGCGAGGCGAGGATTTTTTGCTGATATCCCCGGGTTTCAAACGTGGGCCTTGCCATCGCCGCCAATGAGTGGGAATGGACAAGCAAAAACCGGTTGTAGACCACAGTAGTAGTCCCTCACTTGTTCTCTCGCCCCTTCCTTCTTATCACACCCCAAGCAATATGACCGGGGTGAACCCGCACTCCTCCTCGGCAACCATTGACAGAGATACCACACCCACTCGCTATCGCCCCCTCTCGTTGCAATACACCCAAGCTGCTGGAGATCCCGTGACCCGTGGATGGTGCTCATCACTCTCACCGCCCGGGATGTGTTAGATGCCGCACCCCTCCACAACAACACACTCGGTGGTAACATCTTTATGGGTCAAAAGTCAAAATGCTATCCCCGGGGTGCGCCATCATGCGCACTATTCAGACCATATTGCCGATTTCAAAAATCGGCACGGACACTGGATGTGCTGGATGCCGTCGCGTAAAAAGAACGGTTGAACGTGAAGACCACACACACCTCCCCCTAATTCCTTACCCACGATACCCTGGGACCAAGATGCTTTACCCGGGTAGCAGGGTAGCCTCGGTTTTTTACCCAATACTACCACAAAAGCCGCAAGAGTACCAGTACATCCGAGCACCCGTCATTTCAGCTTTCAGCAGCCTCGGGTCTCGCAAGGACTCAGTCATTTCAGTTTCAGCACCCTAGGAACTCGCGAGGACTCAGTCATTTCAGCGTACCCTAGGGATTCAGTATCCTAGGACTCGCAAGGGTTCAGTTATTTAAGCTTGCAGCACCCCAAGGGCTCTCTAGGACTCGGTCATTTCAGCTTTCAGCGCCCTAGGGACTCGCGAGGACTCAGTCACTTCAGCTTTGAGTACACTAGGGATTCGAGAAACCTTTTGTCATTCCAGCATTCGGTACCCAGGGCACTCGCGAGGCCTCCGTCATTTCAGCTTCTGGTACCCTGGGGACTCAGTACGTCTAAAAGGCTCGGACTCGCGAGTAAATGACCGAGCCCCGAAGCCTGACTGGTAGTCTGAAGAACTTCGGTAATTTTTTTTCACAGGGCGATTACAAAACACACAAAAAAAGTACCGTATAATATTTTTAACCCGTTGCAGTCATTGGAGTTTGATGCTGTTTTCAGGCTTGCCTCCGCGGGGGTGTGCTACTTAACGTACCCCCGGTGATGAAGTCATGGTTGTAGATCGAACGAAACAAACATCACCAGTTGTACTGGTGTGGAGGGTGTGTTATCTCGACGTTTTATTCTATTTTCGGTGTAAAAACGGCATGCGACACGGGTGTATAGATACCTGTGGGTAGGGTCTACCGGCGGGTAGAAACCCGGTTGAAGATGTGGCCAACTTCCAACGCTTCTCCTTGGCCTTGGTACACCGACTGTTGCTGCCCTTGAAACTTCGCAGGCCTTCGTGTGGCAGGTCATCGTGGTGCAAACCAGAGACAGCGACGGACATCACGCCAAGGTGAGCCTGAAAGCTAAGAGCGGAGGGGTAGATAGAAGGTAGAGCTGGAGGTGTGCCGGGGTTTTGCAAGATTGCGCAAATACTCCTACTCGTACGGGGGGCCGTAGTAAATAGGACCTACGGTACAGAAACACATTACAAAAACACATATATTTCGCTATTTTTAGTAACAATATTTGGTCCTGTTTACTATGGCCCCCCGTAATACCCGAGTTTACTTGGAGTATCGAGGGAGTATTGAGTACTCGCAGTATGAGCAGTACTATCTACCGAAGTACTGCCTTTACTGGCGCTCCGCAGTATACTGCCTTTGCTGGTGGTCCGCAGTATACTGAAAGTGCCAGTAATATACTGCTGTGGGAACTTTGGATGAAACGTTCGAACCAATGCACAGCTGCTTCCAGCGTGCTTTTTTACCCAGTGTGTACTGACAGTATGCGAGAGTGTTTACAACAGTATATACTGCAAATACACGCAGTATGAGCAGCACTATTAATAGCAGCCGAAATCCTGACCGTGCTATACAGGCAGTATCCGTAACATCGAACCCCGCTGTAGGTGATTTACAGGCAGTATGCACAGACAGTACAATACCTCGATGTACTGCGAGTACTCACAGCAGTACGATACTGCGAGTACTCACAATACGAGCACTAATGAAACCTGAAATACTGCGAGTACTCGCAGTACCTCCAGTATCCCCCCCCCCCCCGAAATTATGTTTACTCTACTCTAACTCCCAATACTGGGGGCGTCTGTGGAAGATTGGCATGATAAGGAAGACGCCGGGCAAGATTAGGAGGCGTTCGAGCGTACCGCCGCGTACGGTTAAGGGTTATCATGTGATAATCATGCGATGTTGATGCGGCATGCCATGCCGCAACGCGAGGCCACTGCACCAGCAAGGATCAGTTATGTCTGAGATATACAATGTACCATATACGAAGTATATGTTAATGCTCTACTAGATCTATGTATGATGTACGAATATATAGCTTGTAGTAGCAGTACCAGCACCAGCACGTCGATCGAAGTTTTACCAAGGTACCTGAGTTTAGAAAAAAAAAATCACACAGCTGAGGCTTTTTTTTTTTCTTCATCTCTTTCGAATAATATGCTTGTTTTTGTCTCAGATAGATGACGTTTGTGCAGGTAGGCTACCGGTGTGCATGTACGCACGTAATGTTGTATCATAGGATACAGGACGAAAGTTTGCAGCCGTAGAATCGCACAGACCGCGCGCATGCTTTACATATACCGCGCACACGTCATGGTGCGGTAGTTTGCAGCCGGGGAGCGCATCGAGGGGTCAAGGACGAAAAGGCCCCTACTCTACTCCACCTACGTGCTTCGTTTCCCAATTGCCGCTGTTGTTTATTGTTATTGGTAAATATCACATCCGTAAATAACATATATTTAGTAGATCATACTTCACCTTTCACCTGGTATTATTAATAATAGTTTTTTGCAGGAGCTCTACACGTTATTTGCGTGACCCCAACACGGCCTTTTATACGGCAGTATCAGTATCATCACAGCTATGTAGTGTGAAGATCACACACAGCAGTAGTGCAAGCAGGCATGTATATTTTTTATTTATATCTTTTGCTCATCCCGTTCATCATCTTCGCACATCTTCTTCTCTCTCTCCTTCCCACTCGTAACTCAGATCCGGGGTCACATCATAGCAGGCTCTTCTCCCCCCTTCCCGCTGCGGTACGAGCCTTCATTTTTATCGCGAGAAGATTTCAGCCTATACAGCAGTATGACTCGCATGAGCTCGCTCACCCCTGACCATAATACGTACCAGGTACCTGGTATATATATATATATCCACATACCTGGTATTGACTATTGGTCATAAATGTGTCTCTTTTGTGTACTGGTATGTCTGTGTCGGCTCCCGCTATGTGCTGGAGCGTCCTGCACAAAACTTTCTGCAGGACGCATGTCATCAATTTCAAGCTTGCACGTCGGCCCAGACCAACCCAACCCCAGCTCTACCCTATCCCTAACCGGAACCCTAACCCTAACCCTTCGGGGGGCTCGAGGTCGACAGGGGCCTAACCCTTCGGGGGGCTCGAGGTCGACAGGGGCAGTCACGCGGCTCCTCCGCGTGTTTTGGTGGCGTTTTTCCAAATAACGCCGGGCGGCCGAAAGAGCCGCCTTAGCCAATAAGACCCGCATCCTGCACAATTATTTGTGCAGGGCGCTCCTGCACACAGGTCGAGTCGTCTGTATCGGGTTTTGTTGAGTGTGTCGGTGGGATTGTTACAGCAGTATAAGCATGCCGGATTCCGAGCAGACGATTCGCACGTATGGTGACGGTGAAGGCCAGCGGGTCGTTTTTCTTTCCTGCCTTCCCTTTTTTTTTCCTTTTTTTTGTATCCGTCAATATCCGTATTCATATATGTATTTTGCGAGGTAGGCCCATTTTTTATGTTCCCCCCTGATCCTCGCATTTATTCATGGAGGTGCTATTAATAGGCTCATTCTTATCGGAAAGCTTTTTTTTCCAGAATTTCCAAAGTTTGGAAATAATTGGAGATATGTATCAGGATACGGAGGTGTTCTGTCACTATTCGTGAAAATTCTCCAGAACCAAAAAAAACAGGTTTGTTAAATTTCACATATTTAGGAAAAATAATTCAGAAAAATCTGGAAGAATAAAAAATGCACGACGAAAACATGGAAATTTATGAAAAACAGAGCTCTCCGATAAAACTGACCCTTACAACTAGAACGGGCTCGCTCGTGGTGTTGGCAAGGAGAGTTTATTTTTTCCCTCCCCTTGAACGTGCAAATGTGAATGAAAACGACGGCCTGCTCTAAACCTGGCAGGCAACCATGTCAGGGTAGAAGAAGTACTCTGCGGCATCCTCATGGCATTAACCTTCCACCAAGACGTATTTGCATCACAATATATCATAGCTCCCAGCTGTTGAACAGGAGACGCCCCCCCCTTCCCCACCTCGCGCTTTTTGTCTGTGTCCGGGTCACAGGCGTTACCTTTGCTGACCACTATTAGTTACGGCAAGCAGAAGGAGTCGACGCCTCTCGTGGAAGGGGTGCAGCCGCTTTGGAACTTTTGGACACAGATGGCGGACGAGGGGGGCGCGGAAGCGATGGTTTTCTCCCTTTTGGAGAGAGACAACGCCACCGGAAGGATGTGGGTTGGGTTTCTATGCTCATGGTTTGCTTCAATAAGACGGGGGTGGGGGGAGGGTTCGGTTTCGATTTCCTCCCGATTTCGACACACAACAGTTGCTGTATGTAGTATAAATGGCACCTGATGCCAGTGACGGGCAGGGTAGCTGTACGAGGTATCATATGCCAGGGTTGGGGTGTTGGCCGGCTACGCAGTCTGTCTCCTTGGGCACCATTGCGTACGGAATCTGCAGAACGGGGCAACAGTCGTCGTAGCCTTGCTATCACGGGGGACCATAGTTAATAGGACCTGTGGTACACCATAAAAACCTATCTATTTAATCATTTCTACTAACAACATTTGGTCCTATTAACTATGGTACCCCGTCTTAGGAGCGCCAAGAAATAGGAACGGTCACATCGGCACGTCCCGCCTTCTCTAAAAGCTGTATATTTCCCGCTACATACAAGAGCGTTGCGTAGTTAAGAGAGCGCTTGATTTGGCTTGTTGTCATGAATCTTCTTGACCCTTTTAGGACCGCAGTGCCGTTTTTGGGACAAAACTCCTTGGAGTTTGAGTGCTTTGTCCCCAAAACGGGACTGCGGTCCTAAAGGAGTTAACTCGGGGTACCCACTGCTGCTGTGTAGCGCGTGGAAAAACAAACCACTGGGACGACTTTCCGGACCGAAATTCTTTGAACTCCAGGGGCGGTACACACTGCGAAAATGGTGGTTTTGGGCAGATCTCGACGATATATTGAGCTCCCCATTTGTCGACAAACTCCAGCTTCGAAATCTATAGACTCGGAGGGTGTGTGTCCTCTTGCGGCTTATTCGTACGGTACCTGGTGCACACACTCGTATACGAAGTAGTACTCTGGTTGTGAATATGAGGACCGCTTGGTCTTCATATTAATGCATAAACGTTCCTTAAATTTCCGTCCAGAGTGAGATATATTTCGTGGGTTCAATCAAGTCTGTCAAGTCTCACCGAGTGCATACTCGTAAGGACTTTTTCTTGCGTAAAACATTATTATTATTCTTATGCTTGCCTTCCTACACTACTACAGCGTAGATGCCGTTCCGATATAAACCGAATATTCTTCCGTAAATCAGCAGTATCCCTCATACGCTTCTCTGCCAACCGTTTCCCAATTCCCCTTCCCCACATCATTTCATTTTAGCTACGTACCGGTATAGTATATCCTATTCTTCATCAACGTTCCACCCCCAGGTTGATTAGCGGAAAGCGCTAAAGCGTGAGCTAGCTACTTCGATGAAAATCGACGAGCAGTGGGAATGCTGACCCTACGCGCGGCAAAAAATGAAGGCACGTATCGGGGGGGGGGGAAGGGACGACACCTGTGACCGCGGCTTGTCCAGAAGAAGACCGCTGAGGGCAAAAACCTCCTACGAGCCAAGCTAGAAACTGAACGTGATGATTAAAAAAAAATGAGAAAAAAAAATAAAAAATAAAAAAGGGGAATACACCTGTTACCGGGGGGACACAACTGTCAGTAATCAGAACCAAATATGCCCTATAAAAATACTGGAATATGTATGTTTTTGTGGGCATGATGGGTGCTGATTAACATGGCTCTCCGTGGACTTTTTTTTCCGTCGGAAAGGGAGCGTGCAGCAACGCTATTATAGTATTAATGCTGTATTATTGTATTACGGAGGGCCATAGTTAATAGGACCTACGGTATACACAAAAACCTACCAGGTATATATTTGCCTATTTTTACTATTAATAACAATATTTAGTCCTATTTGCTAGGGTCCCCCGTAATAGTATGATGCGCAATCTCTAAACCTCGACCTACTTGTAGAGTAGTTTGTCGCATATACCTCAAGCCGACAGTATGCATGCATGCATGACCTTGCGAAATTTCGTTGCGTTCTTTTTTTTGTCTGTTGTCTTCCTTATCGGACGGTGTTTGTTTTCCCCCCGCCCTATTACGGGGGACCATAGTCAATGGGACCAAATATTGTTAGTAAAAATGGTTACATATATACCTGGTAGGTTTTTATGTATACCATGTTGTTGTTGTTGTTCTCACATTAACTCACAATATAATGCAGTCCGTGGTCGCAGGACAGGCTCCAATAACTCTGGAGTGGAAGAAATACCATAGGTCCTATTAACTATGGTCCCCCGTGATAGATAAAGTTAATCTCGTAATCTATCGTTGCCTTTCCTTGCGGTGGGGCAGCTCGGATGTGGACGTTCTGCGTCGTGTCGAGGAGCGTTGGTGGTGGTCCGCGCGTACGTACCTGACACGGTAGTGCTATTATTCATAACACTGTAGTATCACGGGGGGCCA